>OZ007593.1:270432897-271634563 GCA_963931845.1 Maratus michaelseni
AAAAAGAAATTTTAAATTTTGAGAAAAGCCTAAGCAGATAGTATTTGTATTGGAATGCGAATATTAACTAGCTTGAAGATTGTAACTTGAATATTTTTTAATCAATCTTCTGGCAGCCACCTTTGTTTTACCAATATGCTATCCAGTTTTGCCACTTTTACGTTGTTTATTTTATATCTGTGCATATTTTGAAATTTAACAATGATTTTTTTTATATTTCTTTTAAGATAATTTTTAGGTGTGTTCGTAATTATACAGAGTGGCCATGATAAAAGAGGCCCGGTATACAGAAGTACAAATACTTACTAATTTTTATTTAAAAGTAGTAAATACAGAATATATTGAATAACAACATAGTGAACATTCAATAGTTCACAACAGGTGTTGTTATTCATAAAATTCTGTATTTACTACTTTTAAATAAAAATTAGTAAGTATTTGTACTTCTGTATACCGGGCCTCTTTTATCGTGACCACTCTGTATAATTACGAACGCACCTACTATAGTCGTCGTCTGGTTCGTCCGTTTGTTCGTCCGTCAGCATATAACAGCGCAAAAACTACCCAAACGAATGGTTTGACATTTAATATACATAATCATTGCAGAATTTTGCCGAGTCATTTCAAATTTTATGAAAATCGAATCAAAACTTTAAAAGATATTAATACAAGCTTTCTTCATTCTATTAAATCTTATCATACGTAATTAATTCAGTGATATCCCATGATAGGTAATGATTCTAGGTTGTCATGGTGTTTACGTCATATTTAAGATGGAGTCATGTTACTTCCGTATTACTGAATTTAAAAACCGAATTTGTAAACTAAAATTGTTTAATTATAGCAATCATATAATCTACCGACAGTTTTTTCGATAGATGTTTCCTGGTGAAATACAGTAGTGGCCAAAATTGTGGACACCTTTTGAGAAAAATGTTTTTTTTTGAAGTTAGATGGTTTATAACACAAAATATTTCTTAGTAATACCAGAAAAGCTTGGAAAGATAACTTAAACAGGAATATCATGCAATACAATTTGTTCAATTATAATTATTTTATCAAAAGTTATAGCGCCTAATAATAAAAAAAGGGCATTAAAAGCTGTTTAGGTTGATGTGAAGTACTTTTCTTTTTCTAGAATGTAGCCAATGCATATGAATGTTTGGAGTAGCAGACATAATGCATTTTATTTGGTAATGTGTCAATGAAAGCTACGGTAGGATTTAAGAAAATATATGCCATATTTTGGTACACATAGATCACTATTTTTTATGATTGCTAACAAGTTTCTAAATTTCTTTGCCACCTTTCAATTTTTGAGCTAGTAAATCATAATAAAAATAAGAAAACATCATAAAGAGTTGCTTATTTACCCAGAAATTAATGTATAACAATATTGTTAAGTGTAGAAAGTTATAGTTATGAAGAAATTTGAATTACAATTTGAAGAAAATTAACAAAGGAATGTCGAAGTCAGGCAAAACAAGATTGGTTAAGGCGGGAAAAGGTGCAGGAGAGAAATTGGTGGTAGTAGAGTATAAGATTCTTGTGTTTAGGTGTCAGCAAAAAATACCTGAGAGTGTGCAAAATGAAATGACGCACTGAAATGTGGAGTTGAATCAAAGTATAGTTCTATTGTGAATGAAGTATTTTTATATAAATGCAAGAATTCCATGAACAAAAAAAACTTTTTAACACTCCAAATATCATGGCCCTACTATTTCTGTGTTATAAACATGCTGTTTAGCTTAGTTTAATATTTTAAACCTTTATTTTTTTTTTCATGAAATTCTACCATTGAGACCAAAATACTGCAATCTCTACAGAACTCTACTGTGATTCAACTCCACATTTCAGTGCGCCATTTCATTTTGCACTCTCTCAGGTATTTTTTTGCTGACACCTAAACACAAGAACCTTACTGTACTATCACCAATTGCACTCCTGCACCTTTTCTTGCCTTAACCAGTCTTATTTTGTGTGACTTAGACATCCCTTTGTTAATTTACTTCCAATTTTAATTCGAATTTCTTCATAAGTATAGCTTTCTACACTTAACAATATTGTTATATGTTGACTTCTGGGTAACTAACCAACTCTTTATGATGTTTTCTTAATTTTGTTATGCTTTACTAGCTTAAAAATTGAGAGGTGGTAAAGAGCTTTAGCAATTTGATAGCAATCATAAAAAATAGTGATAAAAGTTGTCCTATAAGTACCAAAATATGGCATATTTTTTGGAAATCTTTTATTGGGACATTACCAAATGAAATGGAATCTGTCACTCCAAACATTCGTATGCATTGGTTACATTCAAGAAAAATAAAAGTACTTTTCACATCAACCTAAACAGCTTTTAATGCCCTTTTATGATTATTTAGCTACTAGCTGACCCGCCCGGCGTTGCCCGAGCCCTTGTAATAAACTTAAATCTCTTAAAAGAACGGAACTCTGGCCACGGTCTACGATGGCTTCGGAACCGTATACCAGGCATGTTCGTACGCTCTAGAAATTTTTTTATTTCCCCCTACCACCGCCAGGGGAGCATTCTGTTCTAAACAAACCTCTTTCCGAACGAACTTCTGAGACAGGTCCCCGCTGCCTATGTTACTGTATAGTAGGCGCACAACAAAATTGAGCTGGTTTCGAGAAGATTGGAACATTATTAGCCCAGTTATTGCAATAAGGCACAGTTAGAGAAAATAACCTTGAGTGAGGTGCCGAAGGGAGGAGATGTTCGAGTGTCCTTCAGAAAATGACTAATTAGGAGGCCCACTATGCATGCATAAATATTCGTTCGTTTTGTTAAGCTAGGAACTTAATTACAAAGTTGGCTTAAACTCTTATTTGTAAATAGTGGTAACCGCTACTCATAAATTTAATTTAATGTTATAAAGGGTGACTATTAAGTTAAATATAATGATTGGAATCACTTGCATTGAAATCGGAAAGATAGTTGCTGATATATAGAAACGGGGCATAGTTAGAGAAAAACCTTGAATGAGTGGTCGGGGGGGGGGAGGGTTGTTCAAGTACCCTTCAGCAAATGACTAATTAAGAGGAGCACTATGCATCTTTCGAAATTCGTTCGTTTGCTTAAGCTAGGAACTTAATTACAAATTTGGCTTACCCAATTATTCGGAAATAGTGGTAACCGCTACTCATAAATTTAGTTTAATATTAAAAAGAGTGACATTTAAGTTAATTATAATGTTTGGAATAACTTGTATTGAAATCGGAAAGATAGTTGCTGAGATATGAAAACGGAGCATAGTTAGAGAAAAAAAACTTTGAAAGGAGTGCCGGGGGGGGGGAGGGGTTGTTCGGGGGGGAGGGGTTGTTCAAGTGGCCTTCAGCAAATTACTAATTAGGAGGATCACTATGCATATTTCAAAAATTGTTCGTTTGCTTAAGCTTTGAACTTAATTGCAAATTTGGCTTAAACTATTATTCGTAAATAGTGGTAACCGCTACTCATAATTTTAGTTTAATGTTATAAAGGGTGACAATTAAGTTAATTATAATGTTTGGAATCACTTGTGTTGAAATCGGAAAGATAGTTGCTGAGATATGGAAACGGAGCATAGTTAGAGAAAAAACGTTGAAGGACGGGCCGGGAGGGGTGGGGGGGGGGGTTGTTGAAGTGGCCTTCAGCAAATAACTAATTAGGAGGACCACTATGCATCTTTCAAAATTCGTTCGTCTCCTTAAGCTTTGAATTTAATTACAAATTTGACTTAAACTGTTATTCGTAAATAGTGGTAACCGCTACTCATAAATTTAGTTTAATGTTATAAATGGTGACTATTAAATTAATTATAATGTTTGAAATCACTTGCGTTGAAATCGGAAAGATAGTTGCTGAGATATGGAAACGGAGCAGAGTTAGAGAAAAAAACCTGAAGGACGGTCCAGGAGGGGTGGGGGTGGGGGTGGGGTTGATCAAGTGGCCTTCAGCAAATAACTAATTAGGAGGATCACAATACATCTTTAATGATTGATTCATTTGGTTAAGCTAGGAACTTAATTTGAAATTTGGCTTACTACTTTTACACTACTATTCGGAAATTCTGGTAACTGCTTTCTAGAAATACACCTTGAAGTTTAAATGTAATTAGACCCTTGTCCCTCGTAATTCCCGCAAATATAAAAAAGAATCTGTTAAATAAAGTTTTCTGTATCAACAATCTCCATCATAATAATAAATGCCATGTAAAAAAAAAACTTAAACCCGACTAATTGTCTGAAGAAAAATATGCCTGCAAAATATTTCAATCAGTGGGACGTATGTGTAATTTGTCATGTACAGGTGGCGTGACATTCGCATGGCTCCTCTACGCTAACAACTTCAATCCATGTTGACACTATTTAGTTAGAAATCCTTATTTGTGCATCGCTACTCTGCTTTATTTAATTACTTCTGTGAAGAATCGATGCAACCAACCAGTGAACCAACCAACCCAAGAGAATAAAAGCGTATTTTTAATGAGAGTTCTTTGTGCATTTTAATTAATATTTCAGAAAGTAATTAAAATATTAAAATTCTGAAGTAATGTTACACCAGGAGAAGGTTTGGACTGCCTAAATCTAAATTTCCAGCCTTCTAGGTGGGTCAGATTTTCCTAGCCATCGCCAACAGACACACACACAGACACACAGACACACAGAGCGAAACTTTCTTTTATTAGTTTAGATAACTTTCGATAAAATAATCATAAATGAACAAACTGTATTGCATAATATTCTTGATTAAATTATCTTTTCAGTGGTATACAGTTTTTATGGTACTTTGAAATATTTCGTGTTATATGATCCATCAAACTACAAAAAAGCATTTTTCCCAAAAGTTGCCCACAATTTTAGCCAGCACAGTAGATATTAAATGGAAAAAGAGTCTAAATATAGATTTCAAATTCTGAAATTTTCAAAGCTAGGCTTAAGTTTCCCATTGGAATTTTCAGTAAATGCCAACAAAAGATAAAATGGTGCCAAACTTAAAATGTACTTATTTTATTACGGAAATGAATCATATCATAATACCAGACGATATAATTCATTTCACTGAAACTAATTATAATACGAACGCACCTAATTTGTCAAGTTTGACGTACAATTTCCAACTTGTTTATCTGCAGCATGAAAAAGTACAAACTGAATATTTTTTCAGTTTGTACTTTTCTAGTGTAACGTATCTAGTGTTTTAATACATATATCAAAAATGTTCATGCTAATTCTCAAGTTATATATGAAGATATTCTTTTAATTGTAAATAAATAGGTGAACTGAATAAAAAATTAATGAATAAAACATAAAATCAAATACACAATGTGATGATGTAGTTTTGAGATTTGTCCGTTACAATCGTGGAATAGGCAAATTTTTTTAAAATTGCGTTATTGCTCGCAGAAATCGCGTAATATGCGTACAAAGTTTCAATTACTTATAATGTTCTTTTTTTCTTAACTACAAATGACATCTTGTGAATCTGTATCATACGGGGTGATTAAAAACAGAGAAAAAACTTTGAAAAGTGGTAGTGTAATATTATAACAAACATTTTTTGTATAGAAAACCAATGTAGTAATTCGGTTATCAATGGATCAAAAAATCAGGAATTTCAACCCGAAATATACCTAAACATTCGTACATAATTTTAACTACAATTAGTGAAAATATCGAAATTTTCAACAGAGTGACTTTGCTTTGTGTGAAAAGTAGTGACACCATAGAAAGTCCTGGAAATGCACTCCAATACGGTCAGTGACACATAGACCAATGTCATTTAAACGCGAATAATGACACGGTTTAACTTTTCTAGTGTTGTATTTACATTTCTTTGAAAGCATAATAAATCTGTTGAAAATATTGTTAATATTTTAACGTCCTTATTGTTAATGTTACAAACAATGGGGTTGCTAGGTTATGTTTTATCCAGTGAACATTGTAGAGAACATTGTATCCCAGTATCTATTCTGTAGAAATGCACCAAATTTCATATTCATTTCTTTGTAATATATATTTTGTTAAATTTTTGTTTTCAATACCGAACAAGTGTGGTGTTGCGCTATCCTTTTCTTAACACTTTCCAACATAGTTGGAAAGTGTTTATGAATTCGGTTTGTTTGTCTGTCTGTCTGCCATCTGCCTGTCTGTCCATGCTCTAACTTGCGTAAATATACTCAGATTGCCATGCAATTGATATATGTTATTGAAATTTATTGTGACATGGTCGATATTAAAAATAAAGCGTGTATAGTTCATTTACAGGGACACTCAAAAGAATTCTGTTACATTACGGTCTATGGGGAAAAATCGTTATCGGTGTATTCTAATGGTGTTACACAATTTCAAACATAATGCAATTGATATATATCACTGAAGTGCACTACAAGAGGCTTACTACAGAATATGGTGCACGACAAGAGGCTACTTTAGAATATGATGCATATAACATTCATCGTTTATTTACAGGGACACTGAAGAATTCGATTACAGTACTGTCTATTAACAATACTTGTTGGTTGTGGTGTTTTTTTTTTAAATGTAGCTAATTTTCTGCCTATTACTTGGTGTGTATGAATTCTAAAAATTATATACAGGGCAGCACAAAAGATCTCGAGTATATTTCTGTTTATTGGCGGAGATTGCGGAAGGGGAATTTTCAACTATTATCTTCCTAAATGAGTTAAATTTTAGCATACTATGTAGTATATATACAAATGTATAGATAATGTACAGGGCAACATAAAATAATTCGGATATTTTTCTGACTGCTGATGGTAAGTCCTGAAATTGAGTTTTCAAATGTGTTATTCGTTTTACCAAGTTGTTTACTTGGCATCATATTTCACCTTATTAAACGGTGAAGTTTTGTTAAAGTATTCTAGAAGTGTTGGAAAGTGTTTCATAATCTATGCTTGACGCATGATTTTTCTTTTTGTTATTCGTTGATCACTGTAATTTTATGTTAAATTCAAAGAAATCAACTGTATTTCTTGTTTCCAATTGTTGGTGTATAACTGAACTATTTAAATATATATATTATATATATATATTGCGCTATCGTACGTGGCACAGAAATAGCGATTATTTGTTAATTGTTTAATGGCAACGCCCGAATGAAATGCATCTCATTGGTTATTGTGTAAAAGCCTTTGGCAGGATTTACGCCAAGGTAAATCGGGTTTATTTGCATTTCGCTCTTTCGCTGCAATTGCGGAGCTTCAAAATATCATTAGAAATGCCCGTAAAAGATTTCGGAGAATGCTTGAAAGTGAAGAAGAAGCCGAATTAAGAAGAGAAAATCGAAATAGATTGGATCGAGAACGCCGTCAAACACAGAGCATAAGCGATCGCTAAAATAGGCTTAATAACCGTCGCATGCACGAACGCGTTGCTTCTGAAATCCAAATTACTGATTTAAACGTTCCGGAGCATAAGTGTGGGACTTTGAGTGAAACGCGCAATTTCTGCCAAGACTTTTCTTACATAAATCGCGACTATTTGTTAATTGTTTAATGGCAATAATGAAGTTTTATAAAATGCATCACATTAGCATTTCACAAATCTTAATTTGCCATATATCAAGCCTCGATCTTATACCGATATGCTATTTAGGTTCAACCGTAAGAACTTCTCTGACCTTTTCATTCTTTAAAAGTAAGTGTTGTAATTTTCATTTTTTTAAACGTAACTGTTATACTTTTGAAATTTTAGCTCTTATTTAATTTTTTTACAAGTTTTTAGCACAAATAAATATTATTCAGTCTTTTTTTTATGAAGTCCACTCCACTGTTATAATTTTCAAATACAGTCTGCCCGGGCAACGCCGGGTGGGTCAACTAATATATATTAAAATACTATAGAATGAAATTTTGTGATCGCCACAACCTGTACATTTTTCAATATACATTTCGGTTTGAAAATATCATTCAAGTATTAATTAAACAAGAACGAAAAATCATAAGTCAAGCATAGATTATGTAACACTTTCAAAATACTTTTACAAATCATTACCGTTTCAAAAGGTGAAAGATGATGCATAAGTAAACAAGGTCGACTGTCAGATTGGAACTTTTTTGTATAAGTAAACAATTTAGAAAACGCATAACATATATAAAAACCCAATTTCAGGAATTACCAACAAAAGTCTGAAACATATCTGAATTCTTTTATGCAGCCCTGTATATGATCTATAGATTTGTATATATACGACATAGAATGTTAAATTTCAGTTGAATTAGGAAACGCAGAGCACAGTTTAAAAGTCCCCTTCTGGAATTTCCGTCAGTAAAAGGAAATGTACTCGAAAGCTTTTGAGCATCCCTGTATATGATCTATAGAATTTATACACACCAAGTAATAGGCAAAAAATGAGTTACATTTAAAAACGCGTTCCGCAACTTGAAACGTATTTTCCAGCAATTATTGTTAACAGACAGAACTTTAACCGAATTCTTTTGTGTGTCCATGTAAATGAACGATGAATGCTATACACACAATATTCTATAGTAAGCCTCTTGTAGTGCACTTCTGTGATATATGTCAATTTCAATAGATGTTTGAAATAGTGTAACATCATTAAAATAAACCACAAATGATTCTATTTAGTATATTTACGAGAGTTAGAGCACGGATAGACAGACAGACGTCAGACAGTCAGACAAACCATATTCATAAACACTTTTCAACTACGTAGGAATGTGTTAAAAAGTTACTTTTTGAAAAAAAGAGAAAATCATCAAATCACATATCACGGGAAAATATTTGTTGTTGAAATGCAGTTGCTCCGATAACAAACTAGAAAATCCAATGTTGAGTTTTCCAGTCGAATTTGGCTCCTTTTTCACAAAATTTTAAATGAAAAATTTTAAAATAATCTTTTATTTACGAGTAAGAAACGAGTCGAGCGTAATCTCTTTTTCTGCAATTTTTCGAATGTTTCCCCGATCTATTGTTTATCAGAGTTTTCTTTTTGCTGCTGATGGCGGTATTTAGGCTTAGCGATATATCAGTCCAAAAAGGGGTGCTGCTGCGATGACCTCGCACTAGGCGCCAAGTCAAAAAAGCTTTTCGTTAGCGAAGTAGATTATTACTACTCATGCAATAGCGATTGATGGAAGTAAAAAAGAAATTTTTAGTGTCACATGTCTAATAGTGTATTGCGATACTGAGCCCAATAATTAGAGGATAAAAATTGGAGCAGGTTAGGGGGCAAGTTTTAAAAGAAGACATTGAAGACGCTTTTAGTGAATATTTTTCTATTTCAGAGGCGCATAATTGAGGCCTAAGGCAGATGGATGACGATGCTGTTTTTTAAACACCATATATTATTTCATTAATAGGAGCTCCTCGTTTTGTTGAGAAAAGTAAACGGTCATGTTTTTCTCAGTCTATCCCGAATTATCCCTCTATAAGAGTGAAATTTCTGTAAATAACTTTTTATTCGCAGGCCGTAAAAGGTTTTCGAGTGTTGGGCCAAACTCTATTCTGACAATCTGAAGTACCATAACTTTATGAACACTTGGAAAATCTGAAGGATCTCCTGACATGGGAATGTAATAATTCTCTACATGCTTGAGTACTAACCATGTTTGAGTACTTACCATGAGGTAAGTACTCAACCTCCACTTGAAATACAATGGTAGAGCCTTGACATATACACAGCTGAAAAGAGGTCAAAAGAGGACTTGAACGATAGAGAGTGAGCTAGTTGCATCTCTGATTTTTTCTCTGTCGCTAGTGAGGCGAGTAGGCAAAAGGCGGAACTTGGACCGGTCATGCGAAGTGTACGAAGCCTGGACTTAGGCTCATTTAGAATAAAAACCTATCATAGGAGAGCAGGCTATCACCGGAAAAGTTACGAACATTGCTAAGAATATTAGCGAGGCCAAACCCACGGACAGAATATAATTCTGTCGACAGACAAAATTAATGTAGTCTGGTTGTTCTTTTATAAAAAATTCTTTCTGTCTAAAAGTCGTTTAGCACATTGTGTTGTCTTGTAGCTGAATGTAATAAAAACCTCTAAAAAACCATCCTGGCTCAATCCATTGGTCGTGACTTTTTGGTAACGTATTAATGCAACAGTAGGTTCCAATGTGGTAATAGTATGATTTATACTTATACGTTAAGTAATGTCCATTGCTAGATATTATAGAGAATTTTGGAATAAGAATTATAGAATATTTTTTGAATTTGGTATTTTATACTAAAAACATTTTGAACTCATTTATTTTAATATACAGGATGATTATAATTAAAGTTTAAGTTTCAAAACGCTCTAAAAAACGAACCACTGATTAGAATGGCGTCAAAATTGAACGGCGTATTATTGAAGAAGAGGGAAAGAACATGAACAACAAAAAAAGTAGTTCTAAATTTTAGTGACAGATGGCGCTGTAAGCGTCAGGAGATGTAAATTAAAATACCTGGCATGCGCACGGCCATTTCAGGTGTTATAAAAGCGTTGGGTAAACGGCGTTTCCTCATTTCGCGTCTCAGACGTTCGCCATGAGTGTCTCAATGAAGGACCGCGCTCTACTTCTAAAGCTTTATTACAAGAACGGTGATTCTGCACCAGTAGCTCTGCAGAAGTTCAGGATCCTCAAGGGTATGAAAAAAGGCGTTGGACCGATGACTGTCATAGGTCTGGTGAAAATGACGAAAAAATTCGAAAATACATGTTCGTTTGATGTGCAGTCTGGTAGAGGAAGGAAAAGATGTGATTCGGCGGTAGTTGAAGTGGCCACAGCAGTTCAGGAGGAGTCGAGCGATGGTGTGCAACTATGCAGTGCACGGAGAATTACCCGAACATTGGACAGGCCTGTGAGTACGGTGCATAACATTCTACGAAACATCCTGCAATGCTATCCGTACAAAATTTGCAATGTGCAGGAGTTGTTTCCTTCTGACCTGCCAGCAAGAGAGGGTTTTGCTTTGGAATTTCTTGCTCGCATGAAAGTGGACAATGATTGGCGTGGAAAATTCTGTGGACAGACGAAGCCCATTTACATCTGACAGGATATGTCAATACACAGAATTGCAGAATATGGACAACAGAAAATCCACTCGCAACGAACCCAGTACCACTTCATCCTTCAAAGGTGTGATGCGGATTTACGGCATCATTTATCGTAGGGCCATATTTTTTCGAGGAGACGGGTACTTTCGGTCCTGTTGCCGTTAGCTTCAATGGTCAGCGCTATGAGTCTCTTTTGCATAATGACGTCATTCCAGCTCTGCAACAGGGTGGATGTCTGGATAGTATCATTTTTATGCAAGATGGCGCTCCTAAGCACATTGCAAATTGAGTGAAGCAGTTGTCGAGGCGGCACTTCGGAAATGCTAGAATTATCAGTCGTCATTTCCTTACAGCCTTGCCGGGCCGATCCCCTGATCTTAATCCGTGTGATTTCTGGCTGTGGGGTTATCTGAAAGATGTTGTGTTCAGTACTCCGATTGCCAACGTAGCTGAATTGAAGACACGCATTGCGCAACACATTCTGAACTTGACCCCGGTGACACTTCGATCGGTTGTGGAACATGCTGTTTCCCGATTTAATCTTGTTGCACACAACGGTGGACAGCATATTGAACATGTTTTGCGCCAGTCTCGCGAAACTCAAAAACCGATTGGATGGATGATTTTTATGAGTTTTTTGGCCTCAGGACCGATCAAAAACCGATTTTTCCCATCCGATGTGATACGACCTTGCCGTGGTGGATGGGCTTACGTAACTAACAGTATCACAACTGTACTGTCATGCACACTGAACAGTACAGTTGGTTTATCGTGTAACTTACGCCTTAGCCGTTGTTTTACGATTTGTCATTTGTAGTCGAAATTCTGACGCTTACAGCGCCATCTGTCGCTAAAATTTGAAACAATTTTTTTTTGTTCATGTTCTTTCCCCCTTCTTCAATAATACGCCGTTGAATTTTGACGTCATTCTAATCAGTGGTACGTTTTTTAGAGCGTTTTAAAACTTAAACTTTAATTATAATCACCCTGTACTTATGTGATATGACATTTTGTTCATTGAAACTATTCTGAAATTAATATGTATCTCGCTTGACAAATGAAAATGTTCAAAATCTGTAACCAAAACATTTGGAGAAATTGATATAATTACAACAAATGCTAACGAATTTCAACTATCCGCCTTAAAAATTGAAGATCGTAGACAATTTATGCGGGATTAAATTTTGCAATAATTATGTATGATCAAAATGAATACTGCTGATATTTACATTAAATAAAATTATTAATCACTGCATTTATATTAAATTTTCAATATTGTTTAAATTAAATAATTAACGAGATGGCACCCGTCGAAATTCGACGAAGCAATAATTTAAAAAAAAACTAAGGAAATGTTAGATCTTATAATAAACCTATAAAAATAATTTTAATAAAAAATCAGTCTTACGCTGGCTAATATAATTTGAAAGTAGAGTTTTTACGTACGAACTTCGCACGCGGCACAGTGGAGTATTAGACGCAAAATCATGGCCAAAATTAATTTTCGTGTGTTTTAAAGTTAAAACTTTTGTTTTTGATTTACTATTAGTAAGTAAACTTAATTAATATTATATATGCATAAATATATGTATTTAAATAAATAAATAAATAAATAATACAATGTTTACTTAATTGTTTATTTTTTATAAGATGAAATATATTGTCGATAGGTTTGCTTTATTTACAAATAATGTTTAATTAAATGTGGTTAATTTTGCTACACATAAATGTTTAATTATTTATAAAAAAAAACAATGCATACAACATATGTATTACTTACATTTAGTATTTACCAAAGTTGAGTCTCTATAGTATAGAAATGCTGGTTTTTGAGTGTTTTTAATAGGTTTGCAATCCTCAAAAAAAAAAAAAAAAAAAAAACCCATCCTGGCTCAATCCATTGGTCGTGACTTTTTGGTAACGTATTAATGCAACAGTAGGTTCCAATGTGGTAATAGTATGATTTATACTTATACGTTAAGTAATGTCCATTGCTAGATATTATAGAGAATTTTGGAATAAGAATTATAGAATATTTTTTGAATTTGGTATTTTATACTAAAAACATTTTGAACTCATTTATTTTAATATACAGGATGATTATAATTAAAGTTTAAGTTTCAAAACGCTCTAAAAAACGAACCACTGATTAGAATGGCGTCAAAATTGAACGGCGTATTATTGAAGAAGAGGGAAAGAACATGAACAACAAAAAAAGTAGTTCCAAATTTTAGTGACAGATGGCGCTGTAAGCGTCAGGAGATGTAAATTAAAATACCTGGCATGCGCACGGCCATTTCAGGTGTTATAAAAGCGTTGGGTAAACGGCGTTTCCTCATTTCGCGTCTCAGACGTTCGCCATGAGTGTCTCAATGAAGGACCGCGCTCTACTTCTAAAGCTTTATTACAAGAACGGTGATTCTGCACCAGTAGCTCTGCAGAAGTTCAGGATCCTCAAGGGTATGAAAAAAGGCGTTGGACCGATGACTGTCATAGGTCTGGTGAAAATGACGAAAAAATTCGAAAATACATGTTCGTTTGATGTGCAGTCTGGTAGAGGAAGGAAAAGATGTGATTCGGCGGTAGTTGAAGTGGCCACAGCAGTTCAGGAGGAGTCGAGCGATGGTGTGCAACTATGCAGTGCACGGAGAATTACCCGAACATTGGACAGGCCTGTGAGTACGGTGCATAACATTCTACGAAACATCCTGCAATGCTATCCGTACAAAATTTGCAATGTGCAGGAGTTGTTTCCTTCTGACCTGCCAGCAAGAGAGGGTTTTGCTTTGGAATTTCTTGCTCGCATGAAAGTGGACAATGATTGGCGTGGAAAATTCTGTAGACAGACGAAGCCCATTTACATCTGACAGGATATGTCAATACACAGAATTGCAGAATATGGACAACAGAAAATCCACTCGCAACGAACCCAGTACCACTTCATCCTTCAAAGGTGTGATGCGGATTTACGGCATCATTTATCGTAGGGCCATATTTTTTCGAGGAGACGGGTACTTTCGGTCCTGTTGCCGTTAGCTTCAATGGTCAGCGCTATGAGTCTCTTTTGCATAATGACGTCATTCCAGCTCTGCAACAGGGTGGATGTCTGGATAGTGTCATTTTTATGCAAGATGGCGCTCCTAAGCACATTGCAAATTGAGTGAAGCAGTTGTCGAGGCGGCACTTCGGAAATGCTAGAATTATCAGTCGTCATTTCCTTACAGCCTTGCCGGGCCGATCCCCTGATCTTAATCCGTGTGATTTCTGGCTGTGGGGTTATCTGAAAGATGTTGTGTTCAGTACTCCGATTGCCAACGTAGCTGAATTGAAGACACGCATTGCGCAACACATTCTGAACTTGACCCCGGTGACACTTCGATCGGTTGTGGAACATGCTGTTTCCCGATTTAATCTTGTTGCACACAACGGTGGACAGCATATTGAACATGTTTTGCGCCAGTCTCGCGAAACTTAAAAACCGATTGGATGGATGATTTTTATGAGTTTTTTGGCCTCAGGACCGATCAAAAACCGATTTTTCCCATCCGATGTGATACGACCTTGCCGTGGTGGATGGGCTTACGTAACTAACAGTATCACAACTGTACTGTCATGCACACTGAACAGTACAGTTGGTTTATCGTGTAACTTACGCCTTAGCCGTTGTTTTACGATTTGTCATTTGTAGTCGAAATTCTGACGCTTACAGCGCCATCTGTCGCTAAAATTTGAAACATTTTTTTTTTGTTCATGTTCTTTCCCCCTTCTTCAATAATACGCCGTTGAATTTTGATGTCATTCTAATCAGTGGTACGTTTTTTAGAGCGTTTTAAAATTTAAACTTTAATTATAATCACCCTGTACTTATGTGATATGACATTTTGGTCATTGAAACTATTCTGAAATTAATATGTATCTCGCTTGACAAATGAAAATATTCAAAATCTGTAACCAAAACATTTGGAGAAATTGATATAATTACAACAAATGCTAACGAATTTCAACTATCCGCCTTAAAAATTGAAGATCGACAATTTATGCGGGATTAAATTTTGCAATAATTATGTATGATCAAAATGAATACTGCTGATATTTACATTAAATAAAATTATTAATCACTGCATTTATATTAAATTTTCAATATTGTTTAAATTAAATAATTAACGAGATGGCACCCGTCGAAATTCGACGAAGCAATAATTTAAAAAAAAACTAAGGAAATGTTAGATCTTATAATAAACCTATAAAAATAATTTTAATAAAAAATCAGTCTTACGCTGGCTAATATAATTTGAAAGTAGAGTTTTTACGTACGAACTTCGCACGCGGCACAGTGGAGTATTAGACGCAAAATCATGGCCAAAATTAATTTTCGTGTGTTTTAAAGTTAAAACTTTTGTTTTTGATTTACTATTAGTAAGTAAACTTAATTAATATTATATATGCATAAATGTATGTATTTAAATAAATAAATAAATAAATAATACAATGTTTACTTAATTGTTTATTTTTTATAAGATGAAATATATTGTCGATAGGTTTGCTTTATTTACAAATAATGTTTAATTAAATGTGGTTAATTTTGCTACACATAAATGTTTAATTATTTATAAAAAAAAACAATGCATACAACATATGTATTACTTACATTTAGTATTTACCAAAGTTGAGTCTCTATAGTATAGAAATGCTGGTTTTTGAGTGTTTTTAATAGGTTTGCAATCCTCAAAAAAAAAAAAAAAAAAAAAAAAAAAACCATCCTGGCTCAATCCATTGGTCGTGACTTTTTGGTAACGTATTAATGCAACAGTAGGTTCCAATGTGGTAATAGTATGATTTATACTTATACGTTAAGTAATGTCCATTGCTAGATATTATAGAGAATTTTGGAATAAGAATTATAGAATATTTTTTGAATTTGGTATTTTATACTAAAAACATTTTGAACTCATTTATTTTAATATACAGGATGATTATAATTAAAGTTTAAGTTTCAAAACGCTCTAAAAAACGAACCACTGATTAGAATGGCGTCAAAATTGAACGGCGTATTATTGAAGAAGAGGGAAAGAACATGAACAACAAAAAAAGTAGTTCCAAATTTTAGTGACAGATGGCGCTGTAAGCGTCAGGAGATGTAAATTAAAATACCTGGCATGCGCACGGCCATTTCAGGTGTTATAAAAGCGTTGGGTAAACAGCGTTTCCTCATTTCGCGTCTCAGACGTTCGCCATGAGTGTCTCAATGAAGGACCGCGCTCTAGTTCTAAAGCTTTATTACAAGAACGGTGATTCTGCACCAGTAGCTCTGCAGAAGTTCAGGATCCTCAAGGGTATGAAAAAAGGCGTTGGACCGATGACTGTCATAGGTCTGGTGAAAATGACGAAAAAATTAGAAAATACATGTTCGTTTGATGTGCAGTCTGGTAGAGGAAGGAAAAGATGTGATTCGGCGGTAGTTGAAGTGGCCACAGCAGTTCAGGAGGAGTCGAGCGATGGTGTGCAACTATGCAGTGCACGGAGAATTACCCGAACATTGGACAGGCCTGTGAGTACGGTGCATAACATTCTACGAAACATCCTGCAATGCTATCCGTACAAAATTTGCAATGTGCAGGAGTTGTTTCCTTCTGAACTGCCAGCAAGAGAGGGTTTTACTTTGGAATTTCTTGCTCGCATGAAAGTGGACAATGATTGGCATGGAAAATTCTGTGGACAGACGAAGCCCATTTACATCTGACAGGATATGTCAATACACAGAATTGCAGAATATGGACAGCAGAAAATCCACTCTCAACGAACCCAGTACCACTTCATCCTTCAAAGGTGTGATGCGGATTTACGGCATCATTTATCGTAGGGCCATATTTTTTCGAGGAGACGGGTACTTTCGGTCCTGTTGCCGTTAGCTTCAATGGTCAGCGCTATGAGTCTCTTTTGCATAATGACGTCATTCCAGCTCTGCAACAGGGTGGATGTCTGGATAGTATCATTTTTATGCAAGATGGCGCTCCTAAGCACATTGCAAATCGAGTGAAGCAGTTGTCGAGGCGGCACTTCGGAATAGATTTTATTGGCGATGTGATAGCGAATTTTGAAGTATTAACATGACTGAGATAGAAGAAAGTTTTGGGATTGGCACATCCGACTAGTTTGTAAATTCATTTTTGAACTAGGATAAAGATTTCAACGCAGGCGTTTTTGTGCACGCTATATTTATTAAAGTTTAGACAAGCTTCATAATTTTTTTTTCATTTGAAAATATTTGAAACTTTGACGGGAATATGTCTAATTGCATATAGCGCACCTCCAATCGGGTGTTTTTTTCGCTTACGTTGCAATCATCTGAAACCAATCTTTTAGTTAGATTCTGAAAGATTCTGATAATCTCTGAAGCAGACCAATGGTTAGTTTAAAAAGTTCATAATTGACAGAATGGGGGTGATACTAAACTAAAAATATTTTCAGTTTTTTTTTTTTTTTTTTTTTTTTAAAGTTTAGTACAATATAAAAAATAGTTAATTATTAAAAGTGATACATATTGTTGATATAAGCTCCAGAAAAATGTTCCCTTTTTTTAACGACGATTGGCAATTGGCGGGATAGTTTCGTAAATGGTGACGCTCAGTTAAAAAAAAGTGGTTCATCTTTCCGTTATATAAAGTAAAGTTTCAAATATTTCCGACAGAAAAAAAAAAATCAAGGAGCAAAATTCCTTGACAATACTTCGCGAAAGGTAAAACAGATCACCATAAAGGCGCCAACTTGGCGCCAACTGGCAAATTTGGCGAAATTCTCATTCAAATTCAGTATTGACGAAAACTGGGAAACTTCTATAATCAGGTCCCACGCATTTTAGCTTCGTGTTTTCGAGTAAAATTAGCTGAATTCTTAAAATCAAGGAATAGGGAAGCTAATTTTGTTCTCTCGGAAGACTGGAATGCCTTTTTTAAATTTTAAAACAGCGGAATCACCGAATTTTCAAGTAAATTTTAATGAAAAGTTTTCAATGAAATTAACCCTAGTCAAAGAAAAATGTTAAACTTCTTAAATATTAATTCATGAACTCCAAGATCGGTTATTTCAGTTCATTGCGTTTTACATAAAATTTAACAATTTTACAGAATTCGGAAAATATTTTAATAAATTAATCTTCTCAGTAATAAGATTTAAATGTACATTTAAATTATTTATTTTGCTAGAATAAATTACACATATGTGACAATATTCTTTTTTTTAAAAACAAAAGTATTAGAAAATTTGCTCTTTTTAACTGGACAATAAACAATAGAAAGACTTTTACAGATTATAGGATACATAGATTATATAGGATGTATAGATGTATGGATTATAAGATATAAAAACTTATTCACAGGAAGAGAAGAATTCGATCTATTACATGTGAAAATATGAACTAGAAGAAAACTATACAGAACGTGGAATTAATGCTAAATAACAGAGTGTCAAATAAGTTAATTCTAGGCAAGAGCTTAACAATATATATACGATGAATTTCTTGAACATACAAATACACACACACACACACACACACACACACACATATATATATATATATATATATATATATATATAAATTAATATTATTATAGAAAAAATTAAGTAACAATAATTAAAAAGTAAGTTTAATAAAATATAGAATAAAAAAAAATTCACATGGAAAAAAAGGGCCGAACATCCTTTACATCTTTATTATTAGAATTTAATCAAGGTTCTATGCATTTTTACAGTCGTAGAAAATGTTCTGCATATTTATAGCATTAGTAAGCACCGTCTGCATATTTAAGTAGATCATGAAGTTCACCTTCTGCGAATAAAGTCTCTAATTAAAAATTCTAACGTTAAGGAATTTTTTAAGGACAAAATATATCAAAATTTCCCTAGTCAATTTTACTTACCTTGAGTTCAAAGAAATTATATCTATTTAATGAAGATATAATAATAATCACCAAATGTTAATTCTCCGACTCCAAGACCGGTTACACCTGTCCATTACAATTTACATAAAATTTTGACAATTTTTAACACAATTCAGAAAATATTTTCTTAAATTAATCGTTCTGATACTAAAATAGCAATATATATATATATATATATATATATATATATACATATATATATATATATATATCTCAAGCATACAATTACGCATTTTTTTAAAAATAAATACCACTATTATAGTAAAATTAAATTTAAATAACATGAAATGAAAAAATAACAGTAATCAATAATCAAAATTATTCATGAGAAAAAATGAACAAAGATCCCTTTACACTAAAAAAATAAAAAATAAAAAAATAAAAAAATAAATAAAAAATATTTATTTATTTATTTATTTGTTTATTTATTTATTTTTTTCCAGTGTAGGGTAAATTTCTGTAGCTTTTTATAATTAGAATTTATTCTCTGTTTTCGTAGATATGTCTGAATATTTATTGCATTAGTAATCGTAATCCATCTGCATATTTAAATAGATAGACTAAATTTTCTAATTAAAAACTCGAACGTTATGGACTAATTTATTTATTTATTTATTTTAATTTTAAAAGTGTATAATAGACTTAATTTTTTTAAGCATAATCTTTCTTATAATAAGATAGAAATATGTACGTTAGATTTATCGAACACGCAGATACACAATTTTTAAAATAAATACTACTATTAAAAATAAATTTTAGTTACTATAACGTAACTAATAACTAATACTATACAGTTGAATTTAAATAATATGAACTAAAAAAATAAGAGTAATTAATAACAAAATCTTTTCATGTGAGAAAAATGGACCAAATTAACCTTTAGAGTAAATTTATCTGCCTGTTTATCATTATAATTTATTCCATGTCCTCTGCATTTATCTTCGCGTAGAAATTTCTAAATATTTATTGCATTAGTGATCGCACTCCATTTGCATATTTAATTAGATTGCGTTGTTCGCTTCTTGCAAATAAAATTTCTAAATAAAAACTCGAACGTTATGGATATTAAAAAAAATAATAATGATAATAAAATAAAGAGTATAATGCTCCTAATTTTTCAAAGCAAATTTGATGATGCTAACTAAATATTCATTTAAATCTAATTAGGAGGAATATTAAGGTGAAAAACATGTCTTGAATTATGTTAAAAAGAAATTTTAAATTTTGAGAAAAGCCTAAGCAGATAGTATTTGTATTGGAATGCGAATATTAACTAGCTTGAAGATTGTAACTTGAATATTTTTTAATCAATCTTCTGGCAGCCACCTTTGTTTTACCAATATGCTATCCAGTTTTGCCACTTTTACGTTGTTTATTTTATATCTGTGCATATTTTGAAATTTAACAATGATTTTTTTTTTCTTTTAAGATAATTTTTAGGTGTGTTCGTAATTATACAGAGTGGCCATGATAAAAGAGGCCCGGTATACAGAAGTACAAATACTTACTAATTTTTATTTAAAAGTAGTAAATACAGAATATATTGAATAACAACATAGTGAACATTCAATAGTTCACAACAGGTGTTGTTATTCATAAAATTCTGTATTTACTACTTTTAAATAAAAATTAGTAAGTATTTGTACTTCTGTATACCGGGCCTCTTTTATCGTGACCACTCTGTATAATTACGAACGCACCTACTATAGTCGTCGTCTGGTTCGTCCGTTTGTTCGTCCGTCAGCATATAACAGCGCAAAAACTACCCAAACGAATGGTTTGACATTTAATATACATAATCATTGCAGAATTTTGCCGAGTCATTTCAAATTTTATGAAAATCGAATCAAAACTTTAAAAGATATTAATACAAGCTTTCTTCATTCTATTAAATCTTATCATACGTAATTAATTCAGTGATATCCCATGATAGGTAATGATTCTAGGTTGTCATGGTGTTTACGTCATATTTAAGATGGAGTCATGTTACTTCCGTATTACTGAATTTAAAAACCGAATTTGTAAACTAAAATTGTTTAATTATAGCAATCATATAATCTACCGACAGTTTTTTCGATAGATGTTTCCTGGTGAAATACAGTGGCGGCCAAAATTGTGGACACCTTTTGAGAAAAAGGTTTTTTTTGAAGTTAGATGGTTTATAACACAAAATATTTCTTAGTAATACCAGAAAAGCTTGGAAAGATAACTTAAACAGGAATATCATGCAATACAATTTGTTCAATTATAATTATTTTATCAAAAGTTATAGCGCCTAATAATAAAAAAAGGGCATTAAAAGCTGTTTAGGTTGATGTGAAGTACTTTTCTTTTTCTAGAATGTAGCCAATGCATATGAATGTTTGGAGTAGCAGACATAATGCATTTTATTTGGTAATGTGTCAATGAAAGCTACGGTAGGATTTAAGAAAATATATGCCATATTTTGGTGCACATAGATCACTATTTTTTATGATTGCTAACAAGTTTCTAAATTTCTTTGCCACCTTTCAATTTTTGAGCTAGTAAATCATAATAAAAATAAGAAAACATCATAAAGAGTTGCTTATTTACCCAGAAATTAATGTATAACAATATTGTTAAGTGTAGAAAGTTATAGTTATGAAGAAATTTGAATTACAATTTGAAGAAAATTAACAAAGGAATGTCGAAGTCAGGCAAAACAAGATTGGTTAAGGCGGGAAAAGGTGCAGGAGAGAAATTGGTGGTAGTAGAGTATAAGATTCTTGTGTTTAGGTGTCAGCAAAAAATACCTGAGAGTGTGCAAAATGAAATGACGCACTGAAATGTGGAGTTGAATCAAAGTATAGTTCTATTGTGAATGAAGTATTTTTATATAAATGCAAGAATTCCATGAACAAAAAAAAACTTTTTAACACTCCAAATATCATGGCCCGACTATTTCTGTGTTATAAACATGCTGTTTAGCTTAGTTTAATATTTTAAACCTTTATTTTTTTTTTCATGAAATTCTACCATTGAGACCAAAATACTGCAATCTCTACAGAACTCTACTGTGATTCAACTCCACATTTCAGTGCGCCATTTCATTTTGCACTCTCTCAGGTATTTTTTTGCTGACACCTAAACACAAGAACCTTACTGTACTATCACCAATTGCACTCCTGCACCTTTTCTTGCCTTAACCAGTCTTATTTTGTGTGACTTAGACATCCCTTTGTTAATTTACTTCCAATTTTAATTCGAATTTCTTCATAAGTATAGCTTTCTACACTTAACAATATTGTTATATGTTGACTTCTGGGTAACTAACCAACTCTTTATGATGTTTTCTTAATTTTGTTATGCTTTACTAGCTTAAAAATTGAGAGGTGGTAAAGAGCTTTAGCAATTTGATAGCAATCATAAAAAATAGTGATAAAAGTTGTCCTATAAGTACCAAAATATGGCATATTTTTTGGAAATCTTTTATTGGGACATTACCAAATGAAATGGAATCTGTCACTCCAAACATTCGTATGCATTGGTTACATTCAAGAAAAAGAAAAGTACTTTTCACATCAACCTAAACAGCTTTTAATGCCCTTTTATGATTATTTAGCTACTAGCTGACCCGCCCGGCGTTGCCCGAGCCCTTGTAATAAACTTAAATCTCTTAAAAGAACGGAACTCTGGCCACGGTCTACGATGGCTTCGGAACCGTATACCAGGCATGTTCGTACGCTCTAGAAATTTTTTTTATTTCCTCCTACCACCGCCAGGGGAGCATTCTGTTCTAAACAAACCTCTTTCCGAACGAACTTCTGAGACAGGTCCCCGCTGCCTACGTTACTGTATAGTAGGCGCACAACAAAATTGAGCTGGTTTCGAGAAGATTGGAACATTATTAGCCCAGTTATTGCAATAAGGCACAGTTAGAGAAAATAACCTTGAGTGAGGTGCCGAAGGGAGGAGATGTTCGAGTGTCCTTCAGAAAATGACTAATTAGGAGGCAAACTATGCATGCATAAATATTCGTTCGTTTTGTTAAGCTAGGAACTTAATTACAAAGTTGGCTTAAACTCTTATTTGTAAATAGTGGTAACCGCTACTCATAAATTTAATTTAATGTTATAAAGGGTGACTATTAAGTTAAATATAATGTTTGGAATCACTTGCATTGAAATCGGAAAGATAGTTGCTGATATATAGAAATGGGGCATAGTTAGAGAAATCCTTGAATGAGGGGTCGGGGGGGGAGTGTTGTTCAAGTACCCTTCAGCAAATGACTAATTAAGAGGAGCACTATGCATCTTTCGAAATTCGTTCGTTTGCTTAAGCTAGGAACTTAATTACAAATTTGGCTTACCCAATTATTCGGAAATAGTGGTAACCGCTACTCATAAATTTAGTTTAATATTAAAAAGAGTGACATTTAAGTTAATTATAATGTTTGGAATCACTTGTATTGAAATCGGAAAGATAGTTGCTGAGATATGAAAACGGAGCATAGTTAGAGAAAAAAAACTTTGAAAGGAGTGCCGGGGGGGGAGGGGTTGTTCAAGTGGCCTTCAGCAAATTACTAATTAGGAGGATCACTATGCATATTTCAAAAATTGTTCGTTTGCTTAAGCTTTGAACTTAATTGCAAATTTGGCTTAAACTATTATTCGTAAATAGTGGTAACCGCTACTCATAATTTTAGTTTAATGTTATAAAGGGTGACAATTAAGTTAATTATAATGTTTGGAATCACTTGTGTTGAAATCGGAAAGATAGTTGCTGAGATATGGAAACGGAGCATAGTTAGAGAAAAAACGTTGAAGGACGGGTCGGGAGGGGTGGGGGGGGTTGTTCAAGTGGCCTTCAGCAAATAACTAATTAGGAGGACCACTATGCATCTTTCAAAATTCGTTCGTCTCCTTAAGCTTTGAATTTAATTACAAATTTGACTTAAACTGTTATTCGTAAATAGTGGTAACCGCTACTCATAAATTTAGTTTAATGTTATAAATGGTGACTATTAAATTAATTATAATGTTTGAAATCACTTGCGTTGAAATCGGAAAGATAGTTGCTGAGATATGGAAACGGAGCAGAGTTAGAGAAAAAAACCTGAAGGACGGTCCAGGAGGGGTGGGGGTGGGGGGGGGGGGTTGATCAAGTGGCCTTCAGCAAATAACTAATTAGGAGGATCACAATACATCTTTAATGATTGATTCATTTGGTTAAGCTAGGAACTTAATTTGAAATTTGGCTTACTACTTTTACACTACTATTCGGAAATTCTGGTAACTGCTTTCTAGAAATACACCTTGAAGTTTAAATGTAATTAGACCCTTGTCCCTCTTAATTCCCGCAAATATAAAAAAGAATCTGTTAAATAAAGTTTTCTGTATCAACAATCTCCATCATAATAATAAATGCCATGTAAAAAAAAAAACTTAAACTCGAGTAATTGTCTGAAGAAAAATATGCCTGCAAAATATTTCAATCAGTGGGACGTATGTGTAATTTGTCATGTACAGGTGGCGTGACATTCGCATGGCTCCTCTACGCTAACAACTTCAATCCATGTTGACACTATTTAGTTAGAAATCCTTATTTGTGCATCGCTACTCTGCTTTATTTAATTACTTCTGTGAAGAATCGATGCAACCAACCAGTGAACCAACCAACCCAAGAGAATAAAAGCGTATTTTTAATGAGAGTTCTTTGTGCATTTTAATTAATATTTCAGAAAGTAATTAAAATATTAAAATTCTGAAGTAATGTTACACCAGGAGAAGGTTTGGACTGCCTAAATCTAAATTTTCAGCCTTCTAGGTGGGCCAGATTTTCCTAGCCATCGCCAACAGACACACACACAGACACACAGACACACAGACACACAGACACACAGAGCGAAACTTTCTTTTATTAGTTTAGATAACTTTCGATAAAATAATCATAAATGAACAAACTGTATTGCATAATATTCTTGATTAAATTATCTTTTCAGTGGTATACAGTTTTTATGGTACTTTGAAATATTTCGTGTTATATGATCCATCAAACTACAAAAAAGCATTTTTCCCAAAAGTTGCCCACAATTTTAGCCAGCACTGTAGATATTAAATGGAAAAAGAGTCTAAATATAGATTTCAAATTCTGAAATTTTCAAAGCTAGGCTTAAGTTTCCCATTGGAATTTTCAGTAAATGCCAACAAAAGATAAAATGGTGCCAAACTTAAAATGTACTTATTTTATTACGGAAATGAATCATATCATAATACCAGACGATATAATTCATTTCACTGAAACTAATTATAATACGAACGCACCTAATTTGTCAAGTTTGACGTACAATTTCCAACTTGTTTATCTGCAGCATGAAAAAGTACAAACTGAATATTTTTTCAGTTTGTACTTTTCTAGTGTAACGTATCTAGTGTTTTAATACATATATCAAAAATGTTCATGCTAATTCTCAAGTTATATATGAAGATATTCTTTTAATTGTAAATAAATAGGTGAACTGAATAAAAAATTAATGAATAAAACATAAAATCAAATACACAATGTGATGATGTAGTTTTGAGATTTGTCCGTTACAATCGTGGAATAGGCAAATTTTTTTAAAATTGCGTTATTGCTCGCAGAAATCGCGTAATATGCGTACAAAGTTTCAATTACTTATAATGTTCTTTTTTTCTTAACTACAAATGACATCTTGTGAATCTGTATCATACGGGGTGATTAAAAACAGAGAAAAAACTTTGAAAAGTGGTAGTGTAATATTATAACAAACATTTTTTGTATAGAAAACCAATGTAGTAATTCGGTTATCAATGGATCAAAAAATCAGGAATTTCAACCCGAAATATACCTAAACATTCGTACATAATTTTAACTACAATTAGTGAAAATATCGAAATTTTCAACAGAGTGACTTTGCTTTGTGTGAAAAGTAGTGACACCATAGAAAGTCCTGGAAATGCACTCCAATACGGTCAGTGACACATAGACCAATGTCATTTAAACGCGAATAATGACACGGTTTAACTTTTCTAGTGTTGTATTTACATTTCTTTGAAAGCATAATAAATCTGTTGAAAATATTGTCAATATTTTAACGTCCTTATTGTTAATGTTACAAACAATGGGGTTGCTAGGCTATGTTTTATCCAGTGAACATTGTAGAGAACATTGTATCCCAGTATCTATTCTGTAGAAATGCACCAAATTTCATATTCATTTCTTTGTAATATATATTTTGTTAAATTTTTGTTTTCAATACCGAACAAGTGTGGTGTTGCGCTATCCTTTTCTTAACACTTTCCAACATAGTTGGAAAGTGTTTATGAATTCGGTTGGTTTGTCTGTCTGTCTGCCGTCTGCCTGTCTGTCCATGCTCTAACTTGCGTAAATATACTCAGATTGCCATGCAATTGATATATGTTATTGAAATTTATTGTGACATGGTCGATATTAAAAATAAAGCGTGTATAGTTCATTTACAGGGACACTCAAAATAATTCTGTTACATTACGGTCTATGGGGAAAAATCGTTATCGGTGTATTCTAATGGTGTTACACAATTTCAAACATAATGCAATTGATATATATCACTGAAGTGCACTACAAGAGGCTTACTACAGAATATGGTGCACGACAAGAGGCTACTTTAGAATATGATGCATATAACATTCATCGTTTATTTACAGGGACACTGAAGAATTCGATTACAGTACTGTCTATTAACAATACTTGTTGGTTGTGGTGTTTTTTTTTTTAAATGTAGCTAATTTTCTGCCTATTACTTGGTGTGTATGAATTCTAAAAATTATATACAGGGCAGCACAAAAGATCTCGAGTGTATTTCTGTTTATTGGCGGAGATTGCGGAAGGGGAATTTTCAACTATTATCTTCCTAAATGAGTTAAATTTTAGCATACTATGTAGTATATATACAAATGTATAGATAATGTACAGGGCAACATAAAATAATTCGGATATTTTTCTGACTGCTGATGGTAAGTTCTGAAATTGAGTTTTCAGATGTGTTATTCGTTTTACCAAGTTGTTTACTTGGCATCATATTTCACCTTATTAAACGGTGAAGTTTTGTTAAAGTATTCTAAAAGTGTTGGAAAGTGTTTCATAATCTATGCTTGACGCATGATTTTTCTTTTTGTTATTCGTTGATCACTGTAATTTTATGTTAAATTCAAAGAAATCAACTGTATTTCTTGTTTCCAATTGTTGGTGTATAACTGAACTATTTAAATATATATATTATATATATATATTGCGCTATCGTACGTGGCACAGAAATAGCGATTATTTGTTAATTGTTTAATGGCAACGCCCGTATGAAATGCATCTCATTGGTTATTGTGTAAAAGCCTTTGGCAGGATTTCAGTACTCCGATTGCCAACGTAGCTGAATTGAAGACACGCATTGCGCAACACATTCTGAACTTGACCCCGGTGACACTTCGATCGGTTGTGGAACATGCTGTTTCCCGATTTAATCTTGTTGCACACAACGGTGGACAGCATATTGAACATGTTTTGCGCCAGTCTCGCGAAACTTAAAAACCGATTGGATGGATGATTTTTATGAGTTTTTTGGCCTCAGGACCGATCAAAAACCGATTTTTCCCATCCGATGTGATACGACCTTGCCGTGGTGGATGGGCTTACGTAACTAACAGTATCACAACTGTACTGTCATGCACACTGAACAGTACAGTTGGTTTATCGTGTAACTTACGCCTTAGCCGTTGTTTTACGATTTGTCATTTGTAGTCGAAATTCTGACGCTTACAGCGCCATCTGTCGCTAAAATTTGAAACAATTTTTTTTTGTTCATGTTCTTTCCCCCTTCTTCAATAATACGCCGTTGAATTTTGACGTCGTTCTAATCAGTGGTACGTTTTTTAGAGCGTTTTAAAACTTAAACTTTAATTATAATCACCCGGTACTTATGTGATATGACATTTTGTTCATTGAAACTATTCTGAAATTAATATGTATCTCGCTTGACAAATGAAAATGTTCAAAATCTGTAACCAAAACATTTGGAGAAATTGATATAATTACAACAAATGCTAACGAATTTCAACTATCCGCCTTAAAAATTGAAGATCGTAGACAATTTATGCGGGATTAAATTTTGCAATAATTATGTATGATCAAAATGAATACTGCTGATATTTACATTAAATAAAATTATTAATCACTGCATTTATATTAAATTTTCAATATTGTTTAAATTAAATAATTAACGAGATGGCACCCGTCGAAATTCGACGAAGCAATAATTTAAAAAAAAACTAAGGAAATGTTAGATCTTATAATAAACCTATAAAAATAATTTTAATAAAAAATCAGTCTTACGCTGGCTAATATAATTTGAAAGTAGAGTTTTTACGTACGAACTTCGCACGCGGCACAGTGGAGTATTAGACGCAAAATCATGGCCAAAATTAATTTTCGTGTGTTTTAAAGTTAAAACTTTTGTTTTTGATTTACTATTAGTAAGTAAACTTAATTAATATTATATATGCATAAATGTATGTATTTAAATAAATAAATAAATAAATAATACAATGTTTACTTAATTGTTTATTTTTTATAAGATGAAATATATTGTCGATAGGTTTGCTTATTTACAAATAATGTTTAATTAAATGTGGTTAATTTTGCTACACATAAATGTTTAATTATTTATAAAAAAAAAACAATGCATACAACATATGTATTACTTACATTTAGTATTTACCAAAGTTGAGTCTCTATAGTATAGAAATGCTGGTTTTTGAGTGTTTTTAATAGGTTTGCAATCCTCAAAAAAAAAAAACTTTAATATCTAAAAATGGAAAATATTATGTGGAACATTTTTTCTTTTAAATTTGCCTTCAAAACTATAACCAATACGATTATAATTAAAAAATGTTCCAACAAACCCCGACACAGCTTTAAAAAGCTTTGAATATATTGGATAATATATTTCAATAAATTAGATCTAAAAAGGCTTAATATTAACCCATTTTCAATTTAAATTATTTTTTTATTATATGAAAAGTAAACTTATTTAAATGCACATGTCAAAGTATACATTTAAACACAATAACAAAGCTGCAACATAACAAAAAAGCACGTCGTCTTACAAAGAAACTTTCACTTCAACCGAGGCTAGGAGCCGCCGGATATGGCTCGTACTCCTGAAATACACATAGATCGATGCACCAGCTAGTCTGCTATGATAAAATATGCTTTTTACAATTGTTGAGCAAATTTTAATTTCTGACTTTTTGGCCAGGATTTTGCATCAAATACTTCACTGTGCGCCGTGAGTACTTTGACGTCCCAGTCCCAAATACCGGCGGAATAATAAGACAGAAATTGATAAGATATATCTCATCAAAACACTCACTTCTATCAAAATATATGATATCACTCGCACAAGCTAAAGCATTTTGCTCTTTTTTAAAATAAAGATTCTTAAATGCAGAACGATGGAACGATTTCACCAATAGAAAATAATGTCATAGAGATGCATTTTCATTCAGAAAATGGAATTTATTTTTCTATTATCGCGTCAAAATGAAGTAATTTTTCACTCACTTTTTGTCCTGTTGCCTCAGACTCAGCAACTGAAGAAAAAAAAGTTGTTGAAAATCATTTTGACACAACCGTATTGAAATGTAACTGTTTTATGAAAGAAAGCACCGCTTCTGTTTTAAATATTATGTATTTTTCTTTGATAGAAGCATACCGTCTTTCTGCGATTAGGATACTTTGCAGTGTAAAGGAAATGTTTAAGAACTTCTCAGGCCTAATCTCAGTATATGAGGAATCAAAAGCCAATGTAAATTGCTTCATTTATACACAATTGAAAAAAAAAAAAAAAAAAAAAAAAAAAAAAAAAAAAAATTCCTGAATGAAAATATACGTTTTCAATTGAAAGCATTTTAAAATTGACGTCATTTTTATACGTAAAAGCGTTTCCTTCTTGAAAATTTAGCCTCTAACTTCAGAGCTGATGGAAAGAAAATCTCTGAAAATGATGATATTTTCACGTAGTTATAGGAAAATAGTGCAAAATCATTTTTTAAATGGATGCTTTATTTTTAAAATGATGTTAGTTAACTTTTAGGGCTTTTGAGCCTCTTGCTGGTCTTAAACATCATCTATGCAAATACAAAAAAAAAAAAAATCTTCTATTTAATAATAATGTGAAAATTAAATCCATACAAATATAATAAATAAAGATAAAGTAATCACAATTATTTCCTTTTTTGGCAACAATGGAAATAATCCCATTGCCGCTATTTTGGAAAAAAATATTTTATGAACTCTAAAAATAAAATCCCATCTAAAATATAAAAATAGAAATCTTTAAAAAAGTAACTTGTGCCAGCTTATCTTCAAATCAATAGCTTTCAGATAAAAAATACTTTTTAAAATTGATTCAGTAGAAAGCTCAGGGCAGGTAAAAAAAAATGGCCTGTACTTTATATACTTTAAAAGTATAAATTATGATTACGTCGAAATGACCCAATTTTCAGAAACGTTTTATTTGTGCATATCAAATAAAGATAATTAAAGAAACAGTAGGGAGTTTAGTTACTTTACGTGCATAAATAAAGGCTAACAATTATGATGTTATATTGGCACAATAGTGGTAAAATATTTTATTTTCATGTATCAAAATGCATCTTTTCTTTCGCAAATGGCATCATTTTCACCCTCCCTCCGAGATTAGGGTGTGAGTTTCTTTGTGTATTTTTACAATTAAATGAAAATGACGTAATTTTAAGAAATGTTTTATTCTTTGCATAGGAAGAACCTTTACATAAATAGTAGATGATTCAGCCTATTTTAGGTGTAGAGAAAAAGGTCAATGAATCTGGCAGCATAATGATTCAGTCAGAGTAAATTTGTTTATATTCATTGTTGAAAATGCATCTTTTGTTATCTGAATGACGCATTTTCTCCTTCGGAACCACTTCACTCCACATATTATGATAGATTACTTACTGTTATTTTATTTACACAAATTACTTAATATTACTTTTCTCAATAAATCATCTCTGTTAAGTTCTTGCTAAGTTAGTGCACAATTTAACGCAATCCTTTTCAAATGATTAATTTTTAAAAATCCATTGTAATTCTTCTTTTAAATGTGACACCATTTAAAGTGGTGAAATCATGCTTTTGATTGATGGAGTGTGATCAGACAAATTAATATTACGTTATGAAGAGAAATTCTTAACCCGATTGCCACCTTTTTGAAGAAATTTCATTAATAACTTTTAAAATTAAAATAAAATATAAAAAAGGAATTGTTTAAAAAACAGTTAGTGTGTGATCATCTAAGAATAAATAGCTTTCAGTTTTAAAAATATTATTAAATTTTGACCAATGTAAAGTTCAGGGTACATGACAAAAATCACCACCTTGTGTTTTAAATATATAGCTATATATTAGTAATTGATTATAATATTATAGAAATATGACTCCAAAAATATAATTGAGGTTCTCGTGTTCACCTGACTACGACATTTTGTCTCTTACTGAAATTTTAGTAAGTATCTGTCACTTACTCAAAAATTCTTTGTTAAAACCTAGTTGTTATTTCTACATCCAAATCCCTACAACCGCGTTAGACTGTAATGCACATAAAGGAATATTTCAAAAGTTTTTACATTCAATCACATTTAAGATTTTATTTGGTATCGCAGAGAAATAAATACGTATTTCAACAGTCTGTTGGATTATTTGAACATTCGCTGAAAATGTTATTGGGTGTGTATTCTCGTTTGCCACGTTTTCTCTCGTTTACAAAAACTGCAGCTTTTAACAAGAAAGATTTTCAAAACTTGAAAATCCATTGTGGAAGTTTTATAACTTTTCTACTTCAATTGATTTCTTATAAAAGTTCTTTGAAAATCCCATCGGCGAAATCACTGTTGCACAAATATATCGAAAGTCCATCGATCTGAGAATATTTCCGTAACTTGACAAATACAGCTTTTGTATTTCAGACAAAATTCGAGCATTGCTGCAGAAAATAAGTTTTTTATTTTTATTTGTTTATATTATTCAATCTCAGTATCACAAATCTTTCAGTTGACAAGAAAAAAGAAGCTCAACATATTTTCACGTACATCTCAATATTTTTAATTTAAAACCAGTGTATGAAAATTACTACCTAATCGGCACATTTTCTTTACGCGTCAACCTGGTTAAGAGTAATAAAAACTTGCTCATTTTTATTTTAAACAATATTTTGTCCCCCTGGTGCGTCGATGTAATTTGTTCATTAATAAACACACATTAAAATTAATTCACTTGTGGACATTAACATAATTTAATTTAGGCGAATCACATAACTGTAGCAGAGTGGAACCGTCTCCGCACTGAATTCTTTTCCACTGATTTCAACACATTTGAAAAATTCTATCTATAGGAAAACTGCTGATAATGAAGCTTCTTTTTATCGGGAACTACTGAAACTATTTCAATATTTTTTTAAAAACTTTTTTGGTGTCATAATTATTTATATTTAGTACATCGTTTCGATTTCCTGGAAAAATCAATTTCCTTTTAGTTAATAATAAAAAAGTAATATATATTTTTTTATAAAATCACGTAATCATTGCATTTTTATCATTATTTCTTGCCAAACAATCAATCTATAGCTTAGCTACTGTCAAAATTGTTAAAAAAAACAGTGGCACTCCGGGAGTGCCGACAGAAGTGAAAACTTGAACAATTACGTGTGTATTTTTTGAATCGCCAGGAAATGTTTTATTGTGCAGGAAATACTTTTAAATGAAGTGTTTTTTTAATCATTATTATAAACTACTAATACAAAAATTATATTACAATTTTCATTTAATGCACTATTGTATATGAAAAATAATGCATATTACTTTACATACAAAAATTTCGGGAAACAGACTTCAGTCGCGCTATACCGCTTACATTTTTCTGCGTTTACTATACCGCTTACATTTTTCTGCGCTTACTATACCGCTTACATTTTTCTGCGCTTACTATACCGCTTACTATACCACTTACATTTTTCTGCGTTTACTATACCGCTTACATTTTTCTGCGTTACTATACCGCTTACATTTTTCTGCACTTACTATACCGTTTACTATACCGCTTACATCTTTCTGCGTTACTATACCGCTTACATTTTCCTGCGTTACTATACCGCTTACATTTTTCTGTGTTACTATGCCGCTTACTAAACCGCTTACTATACCGCTTACATTTTTCTGCACTTACTATACCGTTTACTATACCGCTTACATTTTTCTGCGTTACTATACCGCTTACATTTTTCTGCTCTTACTACACCGCTTACTATACCACTTATTATACCGCTTACATTTTTCAGCGCTTACTATACTGCTTACATTTTTCTGCGCTTACTATACCGCTTACTATCCCGCTTACATTTTTCTGGGCTTACTGTACCGCTTACATTTTTCTGCTCTTACTATGCCGCTTACATTTGTCTGCGTTTACTATACCGCTTACATTTTTCTGCGCTTACTATGCCGCGTACTATACCGCTTATATTTTTCTGCGCTTACTATACCGCTTACTATACTACTTACTATACCGCTTACATTTTTCTGCGCTTACTATACTGCTTACATTTTTCTGCGCTTACTATACCGCTTACTATTCCGCTTACATTTTTCTGGGCTTACTATACCGCTTACATTTTTCCGCACTTACTATAACGCTTACATTTTTCTGCGTTTACTATACAGCTGCACATTTTTCTGCGCTTACTATACCGCTTACATTTTTCTGCGCTTACTATACCACTTATATACCGCTTACATTTTTCTGCGTTAATATGTCGCGTACTATACCGCTTACATTTTTCTGCGCTTACTATACCGCTCACATTTTTCTGCGCTTACTATATCGCTTACTATACCGCTTACTATACCACTTCTATACCGCTTACATTTTTCTACACTTACTATACCGCTTACTATTCCGCTTTCATTTTTCTGGGCTTACTATACCGCTTACATTTTTCTGCGCTTACTATACCGCTTACATTTTTCTGCGCTTACTATACCGCTTACATTTTTCTGCGCTTACTATACCACGTACTATACCGCTTACATTTTTCTGCTCTTACTGTACCGTTTACTATACTGCTTACTATATCACTTACATTTTTCTGCGTTTACTATACCGCTTACATTTTGCTGCGCTTACTATACCGCTTCTATACCTCTTACTATACAGCTTACTATACCGCTTACTATACCGATTACATTTTTCTGCGTTACTATACCGCTTACATTTTTCTGTGCTTACTATACCGCTTACATTTTTCTGCGCTTACTATACCGCGTACTATACCGCGGTGCCATAGCGCACAGGCCAAGCATGCGGCACCCGCCCGCCCCGCCCTACCTCATACCTAACTATACACAATACATGTACATACTTATATACAGAGGTGTCGGTTACAATAACAGTGTCATGAGTTCAATGGTTTTTTCCCATCACAAAAAATGCCCAACGCGCCTAAAGAAGTTTTCACTTAAAAAAAAAATCACGCTGTAGTTGACTGTAACAACATACTAAAATTACATTACAGTCAGCGTTCTACAAATGCCACATTTAACATATATTCGTATTCTTTTGTGCTGCCCTGTAAAATAATTATAAATACAATATTCATCCTCTTCCAGCAAAAACATGCTGCAGTTGACCGTAACAACATACTAAAATTACATAACGGTCAGCGTTCTAAAACCACCGGATTTAACATATATCCGTACTCTTTTGTGCAGCCCTGTAAAATAACTATAAATGTTAATTTCACCATCTTCAAGAAAAAAAAACATGCTGTAGTTGACTGTAACAACATACTAAAATTACATTACAGTCAGCGTTCTAATGCCACATTTGACATATATTCGTATTCTTTTGTGCAGCCCTGTAATGTAATTATAAATGTTATATTCATCCTCTTCCAGAAAAAAACATGCTGTAGGACAGATAGACAGACAGATATAGAAAAAGAACCTCCCGGAGCAATAAGCACTTATGCAGAACTGTGCTAATCATCCTTAATCATGTCTAAATTTTGTTATACGCGTATTAAAAAAGTTTTCTGGAATTCCGTCCAAAGGACTGACAACCTTTAGCCTGACTTTTTTAGCTTGATTTAGCTTGTTGTAAGTCCTGCAACAGGCTAAAAACTGTCACCTTGTCTACTACTATTAATTCTTTTAAGGATTCAAAATCAGATACTTTAAGACCGCTAATCCATTCTTCCAAATAATTTCTTAATTCAAATGCTAAATCGCGCCAAGTGGCTGAAAATTCTTTTTATGTGACATTAATTTCTGCCTAAAATTCTTCTGGCGTCATTTTGAAGCGTTTAAGAAGTAAATCTTTTACGTAATCGTAATTGTTCTTCAATGTTTCTGGTTCTCTAGCTATAATATTGGCGATTTCTAACGGAATTAAACTTAACAAACGTGTGACCCAATTTTCTTTTATTATATTCATTCGAGAAATTTGTCTTTCAAATAATGCTAAATAGAGACTAATATCCCTTTTGCTGTCAAAGTGAGATATTAATTTAAGCAAATCTGGTTGTTTACCTGAACCAGCTATTTCAGAATCGTCGCCAAATATACAGAGGTGTCGGTAACAGTGACGGTAACAGTGTCGCGAGTTTTTTCCCATCTCAAAAAAGGCCCCAGCTATTGCAGAATCGTAGCCAAATATACAGAGGTGTCGGTAACAGTAACGGTAACAGTAACGGTAAAAGTGTCGCGAATTCAATGGTTTTTTCCCATCTCAAAAAATGTCCAACGCGCCTAAAGAAGTTTTCACTTCAAAAATATTCAAATAACTTCAATAGCGCCCAAGAAAAAAGGTACTTCAATATTACCTATGTTTTGCATAGGATTTTGTAAGTGTTTTGTTGCCTCATTAATTCAACTTCAGTCGGTGAGAATATCAAGACGTCCTTTTAAGTGGCATTTAAATATCTTCTAGAAATCACAGTTCGGTGAGATCTTAATTGATAAGTCTTAAAATTTGATGCTGCCATTCTTATTTATCTTTTATAGCAACGATTTCATTCAGTATAGTGGTAAACATGGTGAAAAAAAAAATGCGGAGTTCGGTGCTGAAACTCCGGAGTCTACTTCCCATGTAGCCCAAAAATCCTGAAGATCTCCACGAGCTTCATGTCATCCTAAATTCCACTTAACAATTAATTGACACTGTCAGTACTTCCTGAGGAAGAGACTTTTTGGATTTCCTCGGGATTGAGCTTCCAAGAATGTCCTACGGAGCAACCTCCGAGGATGAGATTCCACTTATTTGGAGTATAAACCAAAATCTAATCAGTAGCTATATGTGAAGATCTAAATATAGAGTAACTAAATATAGAGTTTCCTGGAATTCCGTGCATTAATTCTTGATTTAGAGGGACAATAAAGTTTGTGTAATACACAAATAGACATTTTTCAAATACACTGCTCAAAACAATTAAAGGATATTTGAAGTTTCATATAAAATAAAGATATAAACGAAATTTTTTTTGCCGAAAATAGAAGAAGAGAATCACAAATGCAAATTTTTCTGGTTTTCAAACTGTGGAGTATGCAAATTTTGAGTTCGACGTCAAAAACGTCGCTTCAGCGGCAGCGAATGAAATTTGACTTTCAACTGGATAAAAGAGAATGAAGACAAGGATGATCGGCATTCAGTGATTGCTTTGTTTCGATGAGTACGATGTCTCAGCGAAGTCATTTGACAGATTCAGAAGCTCGGAGAATTGTTGGTAGGTTAGAAGGGGGCCAAACTCAAGCCGAAGTAGCGCAAGCCATTGGAGTGTCACAAAGTGTCATTTCCAGGATCTGGAACCGTTTTTTGGAGAGTGGATGTGCAGGCCGAAGACCAAGGCAAGGTCCAGGCAAGAAGACCAAGGGCAACAACGCCCAATGAAGATCGGTATTTAGCGTTAACAGCTCGGAGACACCGAAACATGAACGCTACTCTTCTCCAACAACACCTTCGCTCGGCTACAGGCACCACGATTTCAACTCAGACTGTCCGAAACCGGCTCCATGCTGTAGGTCTGTATGCTCGCCGACCGATGGTATGTGTTAGATTAACATCAAGGCATCGTCGCGACCGCAGGGAGAGGGCAACCGAGCATGTCAGCTGGAGGAGAAATGAATGGAGCAATATTCTGTTTTCTGACGAGTCCCGTTTTTCTGTGCATCCGGATAATAGGCGTATTTTCATCTGGAGGGACCGTGGCAGTAGGAATAATCCTGCTTTCGTGCACGAAGGTGTCAGATTTGGCAGTGGAGGAGTGTTGGTGTATGGTGGCATCTCCATTGACGGGCGCACTGACCTCTACATCATTCGAGATGGAGTTCTGACTGGTCGCCGATATAGGGATGAGATCCTCAGACCTGTTGTAGTCCCTTACGCTGCATAAATCGGAGATAACTTCATTTTAATGGACGATAACTGCAGGCCACATCGTGCAAACCTGGTGGAGGATTTCCTTTTCGAGGAAGGAATCGTTCGAATGGAATGGCCAGCGTGTTCTCCAGACATGAATCCAATCGAGCACGTTTGGGACGCTCTAGGAAGACGAGTTTCTGGCCGCCAACAACCCCCACAAACTCTCCAAGAACTGGAAAGAGCTCTTCTGGAAGAGTGGGGCAGAATCCCCCAACTCGTCATTAATAGCCTCATTGAGTCCATGCCTCAAAGGTGTTCAACGTTGCTGGCCGCCCGTGGAAACCATACCCCCTACTGAAAATGATTTTCTTTGAAGAAAACACCTTTTCTTATTCTTTTTTTCTCATATGCACAAATTGTGTTTTTTTCCTTTTGTACACAAATGCGCAATAAAATGCATTTTTTTCTGCCAAACATGTGTAATTTATTCTCATATAACCTACTATGTCTGTCAACCATGTATCAATCAGATAAAAAGTTTCCCAGATACAAAATCCACCTAAAACTGCAATATCCTTTAATTGTTTTGAGCAGTGTAAAATAAAATCGTATATAGGAAATACCAAAACATTTAAATCTAACAAAATCCGTAAGTTAAAACTTTTCACGAGCCCAATACTTTTTTTAGGAATGTAGAAGAAAATGAAATACTAAGTTCGGGAATGGGATTATTTTGTATTGCATCAGAATTAAAATCAGTGTTGAATTCAGGGGGTGGCCCGGTGGTGACATCCCTCCCCCGGAAGGTTTGAGATTTTATACTTTTAATGGTTAAAAAGTGCAATTCCCCCCCCCCCCGCCGGAACTCCACAGTGCCCCCCCCCCCCACACACCGGAGCCACAGAAATACATCCCGGAGAAAAGTGCCTGAATTCAACACTGATTAAAATACCTATGTTGACGTAAACACTGAATGTGTGACAGTGATACCAAGTACCATTATCGAATAACTTTTGTTATAGACCTACTGAATCAAAGGAGGATTTCTCATTCAGAATCTTTTATTTTTTCATTTTATTTATAACTATTCAGAAAAAGAGAGTTTTCAAACCTATTATTTTTCATTTTACTCTCATTTGTCTTATTTCTGTCAATTTTTTACTTCACTTCCTCTGATATCCTTCATTTTGTGGTCGTTATTCGCTTCTCGCAAAACAATTTTGTCATGAAATAGTTTAAAACATTTGACATCTTTTTTTAGTTTCTCTACTATAAATTAATACGTGATTTTTACAAAATATACGCAATATTTTAACAGAATATTTTTTTTCTGGTTTGAGGATTTGTTTCTCCCCAATGTAGAGATTTTTTTCTCTATGCATTTATTGCAGCTTAAGCAATCATATTCAGTTAAATGATTTAATACTGTATTAAGTTCTGTTATAATTCTATTAAGTTATAATTTAAGTTAATAATAATTTTAGTTATAATTCTATTTCCATTAGGTATTAGAAAAGACAACTAAGCTAAGTGTCTGTAATATATCAGTTGACAGTAAAAGGAACTATATATAGGATAAGTCAAAATGATTGCCCTGATTACAAATGACAATAACTTAATTGTAAAACATGATTGAAAGAAACGCTTCAGGTATATTACAGAAAAAGGACAACGCTTTGTTTGCGCACTTCATAGATGCTCTATGTAGCATTTTTTAGTCACACAGAAAATATCAAAGTGATAGTCCATTTTTCACCAGACATTGCGAATGCATTGAGCATAACTCCTGTTTATGGAGATATTCCTTTTTTGCCTATAAAAGTGATCCAACAGAAAGTGCACTTAGAAAATGGACTGACATGAATGCCTATACAAACATTATTCACAACATCTTGCGCAAAATGGATTGATTGATTGATTGGTCGATTTTATGGGTGTTTTGTGCATGACTTTAAAGGAGCCATATGGAACAGTTATGAAGTATGCAAACAAAACTTTGACTTTTTGTCTATGACGTGCTTAGAGTGTTTCTACCGATCATTGATTACAACGAAGTTGTTGTCATTTGTAATCGGGGTCATCATTTTGACTTACACTGTATACATGGAAACCTAAACGTTTGGTATATATTGAAAAATTTTGATTTTTAAATTACAAAATAAGTATTATTAAAAGAAAAATTCAAACTATATTTCATTGATATTATATTTATTAAAATCCATCTAACATAAGTTAAATGAACATTGTTTACAAATTATGTTTGTATCAGTTATATTCTTGATTTTTTGATTTTACCATGCTTTTTTTTAAATTATTTGTAATGCGGATTGAAATCTTTTACCTTGTGTTTCTGGAATATGCGCGAAAAAAATTACATTCATCGACTCAGAACCTGCGTTTTGAATTGTAAATCTTCTTTCAGAGATAGAAAGTCGAAGATTTTTTTTGTTGGAATTTCCTTATATTGTTATTTCAACATTTTTCTAAGATACCAGTATATACTATATTTTACACGCCACACTTTTTCATTAAAAACATATTAATACGTAGTATGTCAATAACACGTTAATTATCCAATATATTTTATTTTAAATCGTTCTAGAAATCTTTTAATACTGCCTCAGAATTAAAATATGTAGGCGTAAATAAAGGATGAGTGACACTGAAACCATGTCCATTATCTAACTACTTTTCTGACAGACAAATGCTGAGTTGAAAAGGACTTCTCATTCACAGTGGTACTTAATTCTATTTATAGCTATTCAGAAAAGAAAGCGAAGTTTTCAGACTTAAAGTTTTTCATTTAACGTTCATTTGTTTTATTTCTGTCAAGTTGTTACTTTACTTACATTGACATCTTTCATTTCGTGGTTGCTATATGCTACCCGCAAACCCATTTTGTCACGTAATAGTTCGAACCTTTTGATATAGGTATTATAGAGTAATAGATCAAAATCTGATTTAACGAATTACTTTGTCATTGTCAGCTCAGAAAACATTAAAATAGAAGGAAAGAACTAAAGACACAGAATATATATATATTTCAAGACTGTATTTCATTTATGCATTTATCATCGGTACATTACATTCTTTTTTTTTGCTCCCAAAGATATGTTTGTCCTGTAATTCCCTGACAAAAATTGTTGATGGATGATTCTTACTAATTATTATTGACATAAACTCCTTTCTTTTAAATTTACACATAACTCCCCCCCCCCCACACATATATATAGTATATAGTATATAGTATATATATTACACAGGTCTAAAAAGAAAAGAAAACTTTTTTTGGTAATTGTAGCTGTTCTCAATGTAAATTTTGGTGTTAAATTTAAAAATCACAATAAAAATGGTGTATCACGCACCATTTGTGCACAAACTTGACTTTTATGATATGTAAGCGATGTTACAATCCCCGTATTGCAATCACAACACTTAATTTAAATTAAATAGAAAAAAAAAACATTTTTTTAAGACAAAAATTTGTTATTCTACAAAATAGCATTGTACATTTCATTAGAAAATTATATCTCGTCTATTTTGGGGGGAAACTTGGGAATCAAGAAAAACCAAGCGTATATACACAGTTGCCAAATGATATGTGTTTTCGTCACCACCAAAACGTAATATAAATATTTGGCTTATTTAATCGTAGATTTTGGCGATTGAGTAAGGTAAAATTCCCTATTAAATATTAGTAATAAGAGAAGATAGTAAAAGCAGACAGCTATGGTGTATAGGATTTAATGATGTTGTCCAAAACTAAAAATCAGCATTCAGATTTCGTTTTCTATTGGTATATGATGTGGCTTGTATACCACACTGATGAATGTATTTTTTTCTCATGTGATGTTAGTGGTTATAAATCTTAAAACAAGGAAGCCTTTAACGCATGCTCGACTTTACCACTTGTTTCACATGGTTCGTGAATTTCAGACCCTGTTTTTAGATACATATAGTATATGAAGACCTGATTCTTATTGAGCTAATGCTGCTGCTGATGATTTTCAGTTGAAATTGATGCCATATTCAATCAATCCGAACATTCTGATTTAATAAGTAGCTTGGTGTTGTCTAAGGAATATGCTGAAATTTTAGACTTCAGATTAAAAAAAATAACGTTTTAGTTTCTAAAACATCTAGTACGCTTTATGTAACCAGAAAACAGGGGTCTATTTCTTATTTTCTATGGAATAGTACTAAGTTTACTGCTAAAATATTATTAGATTGATGCGTAAGTTTGGACTATAGAATCCAAGAACGGAGGCTTTTTATTGATTTTAGAAAAAATAAGTCTTAAATCCGTTATTTTACGCACGGGAACAAACATGTCTCTGTACCAATTGTATACATGGGTCAGTGTCAATATATGATTGCCAATTATTGATGGTTATTTAATCGTGAAAACGCAGAATCCTTGCACAACAAAAAACCAAAAAACGGAGCTTTACAAACAAAATAACGAGAAAGAAAAATTGTGCTTCAATCATAGAATATGAAACACTTCCAAGACATTCAGAATACTGTAACAAAACTTCCCCATTTAATAAGGTGAGAGAGGATGTCTATGTAAACAATATGTAAACAAGATCAAGGTCAAACCGGGCGAGGAGGACTACATTTCGGCTAAGCTCAACTAGCCCAGCCCAGCAGATTTGTTTACCTAATTATACTGCGCATTGCTAAACTATACTTTGTGATACTGAGCAATAATTAGACTATGTAATGCTGAAATAAAAATTCTGAAAATGCAAAATTGGAAAAATACAAATTCTGAAAATGCAAAATTGGAAAAATACAAATTCTGAAAATACAATTTACGAATCCTACTGAGCAGTACTAAATAGTACTATGTGAAGCTGAGCAATAACACTACCATGTAATAATACTGTAAGATGCTGAAGTAAATAATATTAATGGATAGAAGTAAGTACTAAATGAACAATAATGAATGAATAATAATACTAGAATAAACAATGATAAATTATGCTAAATATACTAAATAACACTGTATGATGCCATTAAGAATAACTAAATTGTAAAGGTTAGAGTTTATGTTAGTGTGTAAAGGTCCTATTTGTAAACCGCATAACACATTTTAAAATCCAATTTCAGCAATTACCATCCATAGTTGGAAAAACATCCGAAGTCTTTTGTATAGCCCTGTGTATAATCTATTGAATTTATATACTCTCCAAGTAATATTAAAAAAATAAGTTAAATTTAAAAGCGCATACTACAATTGAAAATGCACTTCCTGCAGTTATTATTCATATACCAATGTACTGTAACCAAATTCTGTGTGAATGAACGATAAATACTTGACACACCACATTCTAATAGCAAGCATATTATAGTGCACCTTAGTTAATGAATATAAATTTCAATATGTTTGAAATAATGTAACATTAGAAGAATACATTGCCAACCTCTTTCTCCAAAGACAATAATATAACGGAATTACTTTAAGTATTCCTGTAAACGAACTGTAAATACCGCACACGTAATTTTCAACACCGTTACAGGCCATGATAAACCTTATTGTCATAAATCAATTACCTTGCAATCCGAGTATATTAACGCAAGTTAGAGCACGGCCAGACAGACGGCCAGAAAAGCGAATTCACAAATACTTTTCAAATAGTATGTTAGAAAATGTTATAAATGGATTTAGATCTCTAGTAATGCTTTTTATATGTATGCGTACATCTATTTATACATTTTCAAATAAAATTGTTCTATTTTATTAATTTGTCAATATTAGGTTCAAAAGGCAATATATATAAATGTAATACATGTTGACGCAGATTGTGAAAAAAACTATATATGACAGAAAAAAAACTTGAGGTCATTTTTGAATGAATGATCCAAAAATGTATAGAATCTGTATAAAGTTTATACAAACATAAATTTTGTAGACGTGTTAATATCAATCTGCTGATTGATTCTTTCTTTTTTCTTTCTTGGAAAATGGTGCTTAATGGTCATTCTTTCGTTTTTTGGTAAATGTCTAAATTTTTTTTGCAGATGGGAATCTTATACGCATTTAGGTCTTTTTAGATGCGTTCGTAATTATATAAATACGTAGTACTTATAATCGTCCGTCTGGTCCGTCCGTCTGTCCGCATATAACAGCGCAAAAACTACCCAACCGAATGGTGTGAAATTTAACATATATAATTGTTGCAAAACTTTGTCAAGTCATTTCAAATTTTATAAAAATCGAATCAAAACTTAAAAAGTTATTAATAAAAGTTTTCTTCATTCTATTAAATCCTATCATACGTATTTAATCCAATGATATCCCATAATAGGTAATGACTCTAGTTTGCCATGGTGATTACGTCCTATTTAAGATGGGAATTTGCTTACCTTTTCTATGATCGATTGGGTCACACGTATATCCAATAGAAATAATTCTTGATACATAGGAGTTGTCACACAACATCATGAAAATATCATTATGGAATTTGTAAAGCTGAAATAAACTTTTTAATGTTATTAATTTCAATGAAATAATTAAATAAGTGGACTTCTAGATTTAAATTTTAACCTTATATATATATTCTCTTGGTTAATTTACAAATATTTAAAAGGTTAACAGTTTAGATACTTTTTTCGTGTTTTGTCAGGAGACCTTACTCCTGAGTCTTTACAGCATGGATTTTAGAAATGCACTGAATTTTCATGATTAAATCTGGAAAGTACAAAATAATGTTGCACAAGTTCTTTCAAATAATTAACGTCACTATTACATATTTCACAAGTGATTGGGATTTTCACATGAGTTGATAAATAGTCATTATTAAAAGTTTATTAGTTCACTTATTATATTTAATGTTCAATAACTGTCTTATAAATTGTCTTTAAGTTCGATAATGAGTTTATAATAACAATCACAAATATTAAAACATATTTCACTTATATTAGATGAAAGTTGAAAATAACAAGATTATAATTGTCTATTGCTTCATATCTTGAAAGTTGAGAGGGAAAAATGGGTAACTGGTTTCAACAGATGTGGCGATGAAAGAAATTTATTGTTGGGTTTTTCTCTGTGCATACTTTCTTCTTTTTATTTATTTTGAGTAGAAAACTATTAAGTTTATTCGAATGAATGGATTATATTTAACAGATTACGTCCTATTTAAAATGGAGTCATATTATTTACGTATTACTGAATTTAAAAACCGAATTTGTATTCTAAAATTGTTTAATTATAGCAATCCTATAATCTACCGACAGTATTTTGGATAGATGTTTCTGGAAATATAGATATTAAATGAAAAAAAGAGTCTAAATATGGATTTCAAGTTCTGAAATTTTCAAAGCTAGGCTTAAGTTTCCCATTGGAATTTTCAGTAAATGTCAACAAAAGATAAAATGTTGCCAACTTAAAATGTACTTATTTTGTTACGGAAATTATATTTCATAATAACAGACGCTATACCACATTTCACTGAAACTAGTTATAGTACGAACGCACCTGATTTGTCACGCTTGATGTACAATTTCCAACCTGTTATTGTTTGAAATAAAGCATTTATGATAAGAATTATAAACAATTGGTGTATGGAAATGGATATGTTTGAGCTAACATTTATTGTTGCGATCAGTGTAGTGTGATTATATTTACAAGGAAAAAGATTTCCTGGAACTTTACATGGAGTTTACATGAAAAAAATTTCTCTTTTTAAAAGTTGGAGATAATGTTTCTTAAAATTTTAGAAAATTTTGTGCAATCTATAAATATTAAGTTTCGTGTGTACCAATAGTTTGAGCGGTTTTGAAGGTCTAAAGTTGGAAATTTTCGTACACAAGATAACAGTCCAACAGGGTAAAACTGAAGTAGAAATACTTGGGAGTTTTTATAAAATATTTAAAACTTGAAATAAAAAAAAATGGTAAAATGGGAACATATTGTTTTAATATGATATTTTGAATTACACAATCATCGACGGAAGACTACGGATATGATATTCAATGTGTGATATACTTCTGAAATATTAAAAAATGAACTTATTTTTAAAAATAATTATAATTAATTATAAAGAGCATATTATATATGACACTGTGATACAAAAATATCGTGTAATTCACTCTTAGAGTCGTCTAAATAAGCAGCAAAATCCAATGTCTATGCACGAGAAATTCTGTTTTGTGTCCAGGGGGATTATGCAGTTTTTATTCATCAAGAACTAATTTCACCCACACACATACATTATAATTAGAAGATAAATTCTGATTTTTACTACTCATACTTAAAGAAAACTAAAAATAAGTATGCGGATATTTGTCGAGAATTTTTAAAAGAGCATACAAATGGTATTCCACCTCAAAATTGTGAAATCTCACGTGCCTTTGACTCCTTAAAAAACATTCGATTGGCTGGAATATTTTAACAAATTCAGGATATTCACCAGACATTACACTTTCTCAATTTCATTTATTTTGTTATCTTCTAATTTCAAAGTGAAAAATCATTTGCTGACGTAGATGCTCTTAAAATTCTTTTCGATACATTTTTGTCTGCAGACCAACTGAGTTATGCATTGATAGAAAAAGGAAACAACCTGAAATATTGCTTAATTTTCGTGCAGAAAATGCAAGATACTTTAAAATATAATTAGAAAGCTTTAACTTTGTTTGGTTTATTCAAAATCTCATGACTGTTAGAAATTTCAGAAAGCCTAATATAAATCATACAACTAGGTACTCATCAATTTACTCCATCTGTAAATCATATTTAAGAAAATTTAATTTTTTTCCTAAAATAAAATATTAGGTGGGCAACTTAATACACTCTTTCTTTGATATTGTTTTAAATCTGTAAATGCTAAACGACCATAGATGAACACATTATTTATAATGTAAGGATTTCAATTTTTTTTCTAATTTCACCTGGTCTTATACTTATTTAAAAAATTTACGCGTTCAGAAACACTTTAGAAAATATTAAGAAAAAGCTAACAAGAAAGTTAAGAAGACATAAAATATCCGGGGAGTATCCTTGTCTTTATAGTACATTTATCATCCATGCATTAAACTGATGGCTTTCCTTCCAAAAACGAGTAATGTGTAAAAGATACATTTATCCCATAATCTTCTTACAGAAACAGATGATGAATGATACTTACTAAATATATATTGATTTCGAATTGCTTATTTTATCGTAGACTGTAAGCTTAACTTTACCATTAGTCATTACACTAAGTGTTATTTCGAATGTATGTATTTCTGAACAACAAAATTATGTAAGAGGAACAATGTTTATGTTCATTTTCTGAAGAACATCCTAAACAGTAAACTAAAATGAAAAAAAAAAGTAGAAAAAAAAAGGATTAATTTCAGAAGAGAATATTTTTGTTATTGCACTCATTTATGTTACTATTTTAGAGAGTGATTAAAAAATATATATAAGAAAATTTTAAAGAAATAATACAGATTTCCAAAACAAGCATATTTAAGTTTTTAATGTTTGGTTTAAACAAATGCATTAAGACGCTGGAGGGCGTTTTATGATAAAGCTGAAAGAAAAATCATTTCTTTAGAACAATATTAGACTAAAGATTTGGTTGCAGATGTGCTTTGATTTATGAAGGGAGCTATAAAGTTCCAAATATGAGTAAGAAGTTATTTTTCAAAAGTATATTTCTTCATTAAGAGTATTTTCATTCATTCACTTTTTTAATTTGAAATTTTAATGCCCTGATATTCTTTCGTTTTCAGAAACATATAATGTTGATAGCATGATAAAAAAACCTTTTTTCTAAAAAAATCTAGTAATATAAATAAAGGTTCAATCATAGCATAATAATATCTAGATATGAAAGGAAAAAAAAAGCTAGTAATACATGTAGATAAACTTACTCAAATAAATACGTTGAAAAAGAGATTTTTAGAATGTTCTTATTTGCTAGTTATTTTTATAGAACTTAAGCTTTCATTTTTTTAATGTACATTTATTAGGAAAAACTCAAATAAATCTTTGGCAGTTTTCCCTTGATTGAAAATGAAAAGAACAGCAGTGAAACTTAAGAAGATTATTTTTGTTAGTGGTAAAATAAATGATTGATGATACGTGACTCTTTACCAGACAGATGATTGGAAGAAATTAGTGTAAATGGTAACTGTTAATTTATAAGTATTTTAAAAGAAATGAAAATACTTCTCAATGTATTAGTTTGTTTGTTATATTAAACTAGCAGACTACGCCCGCTGCGCTGGTCGGTTTCTCCAAAAGAACCTTGAATCAAACGAAATATATCGGTGAATTGAACCTTATATTTTAAAGTAATCTGTGCCTTTACCTGGAATATCCTAAAATAACATGAAAACGGATACTTATTTCGCTAAGTTATTTTTTTTAATACGGTTTATTATTACGTTTACAATTTATTACTTACCGTTTTACATTGATTTATATGTTTTATAGTTACTTTTTTTAATAACGTGAATTAATGTATATTATTCACAACTAAAAAGAAATGGCGAATCTAGTATTTGTCGAGAATTAAATAAAAATCATGCACTCGCACTCAGAAAAAGGAATTGATTAAAACTACAAAACATTTTTGTTGAGTACATTTTGGTTGTTTTAGCAAAATTGGAGTAAAATTGATTTACTTCAATTAACAAAACATTTTTTTGCTGGCGATACAAAAATTTTTTTGGAATTGCAAAAAAAAAAAAAGAAAAAAAAAATGGCTTTCAACAAAACAAAATTTTTTGTTGATTCAAACAAAACTTCCATTGACCTGTATTTAAACAAACTTTTTGTTTAAATATAGGTCAATAAAAATTTTGTTTGAATCAACAATTTTTTTTTTTTTTTTTTTTTTTGAAATTTCAAAAAAAAAAAAAAAAAAAAAAAATTGTAGCGTCAGCAAAAATGTTTTGTAAATTGAAGTAAAATGCTCCAATTTTACTCCAATTTTGCTAAAACAACAAAATGTACTCCAAAAATATGTTTTGTAGTTTTAATCAGTTTCTTTTTCAGTATCTTAAATTGGACCAAATTTCCTTTAAAAAAGTTGAGGGTGAATCAGAACTCATGGGCAAAACTTTAAGGGGTGATAGAATACATCTAAACAAGTTATTTTTGCCAGACAATGCATGGGCATATTGAAGGAGAAATTCGTGCAACGCAAAAAAGTCTCAAAAGTTCTTAGAAAAAGGATAAGATAAAATTCTCTTACCTTTTCTGAAGGTGCATCTTACTTCTGCGTGTAATCCAATTTTATAATGGTAATCCAAGGTTGAAGTCGATCGCACTGCATATATCACCTTTTTGCTGAAATCTAATTTTTATATTAGTAAGAGGCTAAATAAATGCACACACCTTTCTCAATCTTGATTATATATATATTAAGTATTTTAGAGCATTTGGACGTTACAAGAATTAACATTAACATTTAGTTTAGATTATATTTTAGTTGACATCTTTGAGCTTATTCGCTCTACGTGTTTTAACGTATACATTTTGATACAGGACTAAAGAATTAAAGTCATAAAAAAGAGTTCAGAGTTTTTCATTGCGTCATTCTTACGTCAGTGGAAATTACATATATTGCAAGGTTTCTGAGTAAGAACGTAATCGGAGTAATAATGTTTTTACTTCCTGCTATAATTATTGTTCCAATGTCTTTAACATATTTCATATAATAATAGTTCATCAATTTAGAAAAGCTTTTGATCATTTTCTTGAAGTTGAGTATGGCCATAAATCTTATTTTGTAATTCACTATGCGTTGAAAGAATTGTTGAATACTTGAAGCTAGATTTTCTCTTTATAGACGATCAAGGTCTTTTTATTTTTTCCCATTGCAAGAGGAAATGAAAATTAGGTTTTTTGTTTGTTAATTTCTCGGAGATGAGGTTATTATTTACAATACATATCGCAAGCGGCGAACCGTTAGATGGCGTTGTCATTACACACACAAAGCGTTAGTTTTTTTACACACATTATCATTTCTACCGTGGGTTCCAAAAAGGATGGCTGGTTTTACTAGGTAAAGGTAAAGGCGGATATGCATTTTATGTATGGCTCTGTGGTTGTGAGTGTTCTGGAAGCCCTAATTGTGTTGTACACAGGATTCTCTCTACAATCAGAAAATGTAGCGTAGCACTTCACTGCTTGAGTTATATGACCTTGAATTGTGTGGTGTTTTGAGCTTGTCTAGGCATGTTCTATCACCCCTTAAAATTTTCGAATCACCGTGTATATATTTTTTATTATATTTGTTTGTACATTCATGTACATAAAAAATAAAGGAATAAAGAGATTTTCGCTTTTTACTCATGTTATTTCCGGTAAAGAATTAAATTCTCTTTTAAAATCCTTACTTGAAACTAAATACGAATGTCTAAGCTTTAAAACACGGACGACGTACTAAGCGCGCCACTCGGTGAAAAAAAACAGCCGCAAATTTTAAAATAATTTCGTGAATAAAACCTGCGTTTCATTTACCATCTTCGAAAAGACCCTTCATGTCTCAAACAAGCTTTACAGTTCAAGCTTGCAATTTTTTCTACTCGCTTCCCGAATTTTTATTGGTATAAGTCACCACTTTTTACTCATGTTATCTCCGGTAAAGAATTAAATTAGCTTTTAAAATCCTTACTTTAAACTAAATATGAATGTCTAAGCTTTAAAACACGGACGACGTACTCAGCGCGCCACTCAGTGATAAAACAGCCGCAAATTTCAAAATAATTTCGTGATTAAAACCTGCAATTTATTTCCCTTTTCGAAAAAACCCTTCAGGTCTCAAACAAGTTTTATAGTTCAAGTTTGCAATTTTTTCTGCTCGCTTTCCGTATTTTTATTGGTAAGTCACCACTGCCGTACGGAATATGCCACCCACGTATTTGTGTAATTTATTACATTTTTTCTTAACTGTTATTACTATTTTTATAAATTGGATGTTTTTTACTTTTATACTATTACTAGACATTGCATTAATAGAGAATATCATCAAATGTTGATAATTAGGCTTCAAAAGGAAGGCATTGGCGTATGGAGTTACAACAAACCGTCCATATTATATTAAATCTAATCAAATTAGTATTTTTTAATCAATTTGATGTTTATTACATTTACACTGCTACTAGACATTGCATTAAACAAGGATATCATTAAAAGTTGTTAAGGCTCTAAAATGCCTTGGCGCATACAGTAAGCCACCTGTGTTTTTATGTTACTGTGTTTTTACGCTTTATGTTTAATTACGAATGCAATTAGGGGACCAACAACAAAACTTGAATAATAATAAAAAAAAAATATTTACGATCACCTTGTAAATAAAACACTTGAAATCATCTGTAGATTTAGTACATGACGACGTGGATCTCGTACAATATTTGTGTCCATTAGTGTAAGAATAGAGCGTATATTTTCATGGAGACATAAAGGTTTCTTTAAACATTTTAAGAAATTTTCGCATGCTTTTTGTTTGTAGTATGTAGAGTTTTCAACCACATTTAACGTCAGTCTCAGGAAATTTGATAAAGTACAATTAGTAGAGAAACAAAGTATAAAGTATGAATATCACATTAAAAATAGAAAATAAATATGTTAAATATTTGATGAAATATGAGCATTTGTATAAAATAATTTTTAATGGCGCAAGCACGAACGATAAGATTTTTTTGTATAATTTAGTAGTCAACTAACTATATAACAAGGCCAGTCAAATATAGTTCGCGGCCACTCATATAACATAGTTCATATAATATAGTTCAAGGCCACTCATATAACAAGGCCAGTTGAATATAGTTAAAATTCAGTAAAATAACGGCGATATAATGAGCTAAATTTCAGTTGCTTTCTTAAAGTAGCTAGACGATAAGGGATTTTCTACCAATTGCTATTTTATTAATCGATTTCTAACAAAGAAGATAGTAGTTAACGTATGTCCATGAAACGAATGCTTTGAATTTGATAATTCTTTTTTTGTTGGAATGGGCTCGTTCTAAAGACTCTTTCACAAACAATTAAAGCATCAATAAAAAAGAAAAAAAGAAATAAAAAAGAAAAAAAGAAATAAAAAAGAAAAAAAGAAATAAAAAAGAAAAAAATGACAATTTTTGGAAAATTTATTATTATCAAGCTACTTTTAGAAAGCAACTGAAATTCAGCTCACTGTATCGCTGTTAACTTTCTGAATTTTCCCAATATTCGACTGGTCTTTTAATATGAGTTACCCTATATTCGATACTAAATTACGCAAAAGAATTGTTAATGGTAAAGCATGCGCATTAAAAATCATTTCATACAAATCCATCAAATATTTAATATATTTTTTTATAACTTTAATATGTTGTTTCTACTGCACATCGTCAAGTTTTCTGAAAGGGCCGTTGAATTTGGTGAAAAACCCTTCATACTATATATATATATATAAATAAGAAGAATTTTCTTGAATTTTTTAAAGAAACTTTTATATCTCAATGAGTATGTGTGCTTTTCTTAGACAAATGAACACAAACGTTGTACAAGATCCTCATGGTCATGTGCTAACAGCTACAGATCATTTCCACCATTTTATTTTACAGTGCTATCGCAAATATTATTTTTTTTCTTCAATTTGATGTTGGTCCCCCAATTGCCTATTAACATTCGCAGAAAAATACGAAGCGAAACATGAAGTTTATATTCATGAAGTTATAGAAGAGCTTGTCAAGTATTTTTCTAGATATACGTCAAAACGTCTGAAATCGAAAATGTCATGTGACTTTTGACCGTATCATGATTTGTGGCTTTTTTAAACTAATGGTGATTGAGACGGGCTTTGAGTCAGGTTTGAATCACGGCCATCCTAAAAAATTGTACGAATACGCCTCCTAGTTTTTGGAGAAACACGGTATTTCTGTTACTAGGTGCAATAGTAGTATTTTCTCAATAACACTTTATGTAATAAATTATATTTTCACTTTATATTAAACCTTAATTTTTGTAATTTTATCTTATATGTTCGAAATTTAATTTTCTGCTTTCTTTTAAAATGTCATGTATTTATTTTTTACTTTATTAGTGACCGTAATTTTAATACATCTATTTGCGTTTCACTTTATAAGTGACCGTAAATTAGACTGCATGTATTTTCTTTTTACTTTATGATTGATCATAAGTTAGAATGCTTTTTTTTTCCTATAAAAAAAGTTATTGCATTAAGACTGATAAGAATAAATATCTGTCGATATGTTAAAAATTCTACAAACATATACAACTGAAATATAAGCAAACATTTTTAGTTTTTTATTTTCGGCATAAAATATGATTTCAAATGATACATATTTTTTAGTTTTAACAAACGTTCGCAAAATAGTAAGTTATTTATCGTTCGCGAAACAATGTTCCGTTTTTAAGATATTTTTCATTCAAATAACTTTAATCTTGTATATTTATCTTTATTTTCCCTTCCAAAGAAAGATTTTCGTAATAATAAATTATCTCATTAGCTTCGAGAACAGGGAAATCTAAAAGCACTAAATCTAAAAGGGAATTTCAGGTAAGTTTTAAATGGTATCCATTATATTTAAACTTTTCATAATTGGGTCATGATTACCGGACTACTGGACTGTGATTAATTAAAACAGAGATGACAACTTTATAATCGAATAAACACATAAATATCTGGCCTCAAAATTTGGATATAATTTATATGTTTTAATCCTAAAGACATACATTTACCCCTGCAAAAGTACACAGTAGAATTTACGTATATGCCTCATTCAAACCGCACGTAAGTGCTTACTTTTCTGGTGTTAACAAACAGATTTTTGGTGCTTCCTTTTTATAAAGGCTTTGATGTAAATTAGTTTTAAGAGAATGTGACTTCTTGCCAAATGTTATAAAGAGTTACCATAATGAAACGACAACCAATAAAAAAATTCAAATCTTAAAAGTCTTATTTATGTAACCCTTATTATATTTTTAGAATTACTAGGGCATCCAACCCGGGCTTCCCGGGATAGAGGATATGTGAAAAACATTTTTTAGTTTTTGTTTTTGAAAACTAATAGACTTTTTACATTTAATAATTTTTGTTAGATTGTCCGCTAACAATACCAAAGAAATCGCTAAAAATTTCGTTATCTACAGCATTTTTTTTTATTTTGCTAATTTCTGCAGTTTTAAGCGTTTATTTCAATTACATGTCTGTTAAATCTGTGTTTTAATTATACTGTTTTATTTATTCCGTAATGAAGTTTTAATTTCGTTATTGAATATTAGCTGGAGACAAATGCTGAACTTTTTTATATTGTTTAAAGTGCAAACAGATTAATATTTTGTAATCGTCTGCAAGCGATATAGATTTTTTTTTTTAAAAAGGATGTTTGAAATGTAATTTAAATGCTGTAATAAATCAATCAATTAAGACACAGTTTTCAAACAGATTGCATTTGAAAGTAGATTTTTTCCCTATATAACGGTGTAAAAATTAAAAATCTGCGATGTTTAGAAATTAAAAAAATTGCAGTAGCAAAATGCGCAAAACCGAAATTTCATCGTTAACTGTTGCCATTCGCAAAATGACGTCAGCGTTACGCACGGACACGTTTGTCCTTTATAATATAGATAGATAGTATTGTATGGCTGATTTACGTATATATTAAATAAATTGCTTTTCAATATATGTATTAAACGGTATAAATATTGAAAAAATTGCTTGTGTGTTTGACACATTAATAGTTATTTCTTAAATATCGAGGGAGGATAAAGTCTTTCCCTCATTACAAAAAAATATTTCGCAAGAACTATTATACTTAGATATATGCTCATTTTTGTAAATTATAAATATAGTAATCGAGTTAGTAATAAGGCTGTTTACTTTAGTAAATATCAACGTGCCTCCTTTGTAGTTTAGAGAATTGAGGGGGTCGGGGCAAGAAAGTGCCAAGCCACATTTTTGGTGAAATAAATCTAACACTGTAATTTGTTGCTTAATATTGTAAATTATAATACTCAACATATAATTTGTTTCTAATGTCACTTGGTGGCAGCATATGTGACAGGTTTCGTTTTTGCCCCAAATGTTTATGCCCCCAATGAAGATAGCTAATTTAAAAAAAACATAATAGTAATATCATTAATGTAATGTCTCAGAATATCTCAAATGTTACTAAGACATCGACGAAAAAACTTTATGTTATATATCTTGATTTGACGGTATATACTAGTTCCAGCTGCCTGCTGTCCAACATTTGTTCTGTAACACTCGACACAGCATCTGTTTTCTTAGTCTTAAATGTTTCACAAAGACTCTGTTCTTGGTAAAACTTACGCAAAAATGAGGGGAGTAATATTAGGAGAGCGTGAAGGCCATTGTGTTGGTCCATCATCTGCCACAAAATTTTCGTCCAGAAACAGGCGAATTTCGGAACCCCTCTGAGGAGGTGTACCATATTGTTGTTAAATGATCCATTGTTGAAATTCGTCTTGCGCATTTTTTGTTATCGAAGCCATTTTGTTGAAAAATAATTTTTGATTCAATGCTTGTGTTTGTGGACAAGTTGCACGATGTACTCGACGATAAAAAATACCTTTAAGTGCTATGTGATGATAAAAACTTTACACTGTTATCCTCAACGGTTATTTCATGCTAATATTTTGTAATCAGGAAAATATTTTGTGCTTATCCCATTTTATAACAATCTAATAATGACGCTTTAAAATATAAATAAAGGTTGCAAAAAAAGCTATTGATAAATTTTTTTGGGCACATTCAATCTCGCAGTTTTAGATATCACGCCAAGGCTACTTAAAATTTTTTCTGATTTTTCTGCAAGTCGGAGAATCTAAAATTCTTATAGATAACACTTATATAAACACGTCTATATTTAAAAATTCTTTATTACAATTTTATTGAATGTACAGTGTGCATAAAAAGTCTGAATGCAGATATGTTCTGACATTGATGAAAGAATAAAAATAGCATTTTAATTTAATAAAGGGTCTTTAAGAAATCTAGCTTTTAAATTCTAAATATTTTACTCTACATTTACGCCTGTACCTTCTTTTATTATATTTCTGTTGTTATTTGCAAAATTAGTATATCCCCAGTAATAATTTACAAAATTAATCGTCTTGTCGCTATATAATTAATATTACAATATAATTTATTACAATATAATTTATTACAATATAATTTATATGTTTTATTTTTATATTTGTCCAAAACGCAATATTTTGTTTTCTTTCTAAATGTCATGTATTTGATTTCGATTTCATCAATGACCGTCGTAGTCGAGTGCATTTATTTCACTTATAAAAACAATTATTAGTCAAAGACAAAAAGTAATAGATCACTGTCGACACGCTAAAATTTGTTACAAATGAATGTATAAAATTTAAATATTGTCAAGCATTTCAATTATTTTATATTCTGCAAAAAATCAATTTAAAATGATACATATCTTGTTCTATTTTAAGAAAAGTAAAAATAGAGCATAATAAGCAAAATACTTATTTATATATCATTTTTAACACTTTTCAACTTAGTTGAAAAGTGTTTATGACTTCGGTTTGTCTGGTCGTCTGACCTTCTGCCGTCTGTCCGTGCTCTAACTCCCGTAAATATGCTCGGATTGCCTTGAAATTTTATATGTTATTGTCGTTATCTATAGCATGTTCCCTATGTCAACTGAAGTGTGTAGCACTTATAGTGTTTTTACAGGGACATTCAAAATAATTCCGTTACATTACGGTCTACGGGGAAAAATCATTAGTGATTTATTTTAATGATGTTACACAATTTCAAACACATTGTAATTGATATATATCACGAAGGTGCATTACAAGAAGCTTAATATGGAATATGGTGTTCATAGCACTTATAGTTACTTTACAGGGACAGTCAAAAGAATTCCGTTACATTACGAACACATTTCCGTTTATTGACAGAAACTCCACAAGGAGAATTTTAAACTGCGCTACGCGTTTCCTAACTAAACTAAAATTTAGCATCCTATGTAGTATATATACAAATCATATACCGGGCTGAGTAAAAGTATTCGGATATTTTTCCGAATATTGTATATGTTGGAAATATATTTTGAAAATTCCTGAAATTACGTTTTTAAATATGTTATGCGTTTTCCAAATTGTTTACTTAGATGTTATCTTTCAGCTTATTAAATGGTAATGATTTGTAAAATTATTTTGGAAGCGTTTGAAAGTGTTACATAATCTATGCTTGACGCATGATTTTTCGTTCTTGTTTAAATAGCGTTCCGTTATTTAACCTATTTTTCATTGAAATAACTTTTACCTTGTTTATTTATCTTTATTTCCTCTTCAAAATAAAGCTTTCATTATTTACTTAATCGTTTCACTTTTTATACTTAATCTTTTTTTTAGCTTTTTTTCACTTTGCATTGCAATATCATTTATATAAATGTTATATACACATATGTTAAAAAATAAATTTTCTGTTTTCTTTCAAAATATTATGTAGATAGTTTTGACTATATTGGTATCCGTGTAATTAGAAACTTTTTATTTTCATGTAAAAACGTTATTATGTTAAGAATAAAAATAATAAATCTTTGTCCAAATTTATATATTATTTATTTATCATTTTTCAAATACTGTTCGGTTATTTAATATATTTTTCATCAAAATAACTTTTATCTTGTTTATTTATCTTTGTTTCCTCTTCAAACAAAAATGATTCATTATTTATTTAATTGTTTTCACTTTATATATTTAATCGTTTTTTTTTTTAGTTTTTTTTTTACATTACAATATAATTTAGATAAATATTGTATATACATATGTTAAAAAATAAATTTTCTGTTATCTTTCAAAATATCATGTACTTACTTTTGGCTATATGAGTAATCGTGCAATTATATATTTTTCATTTCCCTTATAAAAATAATATTATGCTAAGAATAAAAATAGTAAATATTTGCCGAGATGCTGCGCTACAAGTTTTACAAACACCAGCGGGAAAGACCGAGCTTGGCTCGGTTAAAATCGGCTTCGTGTTCAACTTGAAAAAACAATCAATTCTCGCTGTATTAATGCTATAAAGCATTTTATTTTATAACAGTATTATTTACAGAAACAATCAATCTTAAAACTATGTACATATTTCTAAATTTTACATTACTTACATATTTACAACGAAAGGGCATCCGTCCAAACCACATATTTAGTTCGTTGCACACTTTCTTTTGGCAGCAGAACTTTTAGACCGGAACACCTTTTTATACGTCAGAAAGGAAAGTACAGCTTTCTGTGTATAAAGGACTATGGACCCTGATTCGCTGAATCATGTATCTCTTCTCCTATTGGGAATTCCTAGAAAATTCCTCCAGATTCTGAAAGCCAATTTTTTTGCCAAATGGCGCCAACAAATGACGAAATTTCGCAAACTTGGCGACATTCTTTCATTTGGCGTCAAGCATGTGTTTTGGCATTGGTGATCTTGAAAGTCGATTTTCTCATCAAATTTCGCCAATGTCGCAACCTTTCTCCCAAATTTGGTGACATTTGGCTAAATGTTGGCAACTTTGCGATTTCGTTTATTGCCAACTGTACAAAAAATTAACTTTTTCAACCCTCATTCACATTGAAATGCATTGACCCGTAGTGACCCAAAAATGACCCGCTAATCAATTTTTCTTGAACATGCGACCTAACCTACCGCCTTCTCGTAATCCAAAACGCTAGATTGCGAACTTTAGTCAAAATCGTTAGAGCCATTTTTATATAAAATTAGCTTGCTGCTGACCCATAGTGACCCAAAATGACACACTAATCTAATTTTCTCAAACATTTGATCCAGCCCAATTGTCTTCTCGTACCCCAGAATGGGAGAATATAAAATTTAGTCAAAATAGTTAGAACCGCTTATTAGATAAAATTTTCTTGACCCTACCCGTAGTGACCCAAAATGGTCCACTAATCGAATTTTCTCGAACATGTGACTTAGCCCAATGGTCTTCCTGTAATCCAAAATAGTAGGATACAAAATTTAGTCAATATAGTTTGAGCCGTATTTTAAATAAAATTTGCTTGACCCTGACCCGTTGTGACCCAAAATAACCCACTAACCAAATTTTCTCGAACATGTGACCCAGCCCAATGGTCTTCTCGTAATCCAAAACGGTAGGATACAAAATTTAGTCAAAATCATTAGAGCCGTTTTTTTAGATAGAATTAGCTTGTCCCGTAATGACACAAAAAATGATCCACTAATCTAATTTTCTCGAACACATGACTTAACCCAATGGTTTTCGCATTCTGGTACCACGCAATCATAGAACGGATCCTCTTTTACTGTGTGGGCGTCTGGGGAGGAAATCTCACCAAGGCAGTCAAAGAAAAGTTGGTTTCGATACAAAGGATGTTCTTGCTGCAAATGGTGCAAGGGTATAGGACTATCTCAACGGACGCACTCACAGTACTAACGGGGATCCCTCCAATCCTAATAACACTAGAATACGAGCACCAGAAAAACAGAATCCAACACCTAGAATATGAACCAACTATTACGCTACACTTCCCAAAAACAATAATACAGAGAAAAGTTCCAAGTTGGCACCTGCACCCCGCGGAGGAGACATCACAATTACAGGTATGCATCGCCAAGAACAGTCACAGACCCTCGCAGCATCCAACCATCTACACTGATGGGTCGCGCACTGAAACTGGCGTGGCCGCAGCCTTCTGCGCTATGGTAAATGGAGTGCCGACCTATGAGTGGGCATTCAGAATTGGAGACGATAACTCAGTATATCAAGCTGAACTGTTTGCAATTCTGAAGGCTTTGGAATGGATTGCTGCCTCCCTCACGCAGGAAAATTTTAAAATTTTCAGTGATAGTCTTTCTGGACTTCAAGCAATTTTTGCCTTACGGACAAAACACCCTCTCATACTGGAAATTAAAATCAAACTTCACCAGCTGTACAAAAAAGTTACCCTTGGCCACGTCACTGCACACATTGGTATCGCAGGCAATGAGCTGGCGGACAGCCTTGCAAAAGAAGCCACCAAACGCCAATCAATAGACTTCTCTCTTCCGGTACCCCCATCTTTTATTCGCAGAGAACTCAAATCTAAAATACTCCCCAACTGGCAAATCTACTGGGACACCTCCACAAAAGGTAGACACACTTACAACCTAATTCCAAAAGTTTCCAGAGAGCTACTTAACCTCACTCCCTATACACGTGCTTTCTTATCCGTGCATGGCCCGTTTAAAAATTACCTCTTCAAATTTAAAATTTCACGAACCAATGTGTGCGAGTGCGGCGATAGTGGTACCCCCATGCATTATTACTTCTCCTGCCCACTGACTGTTGCTTGGCATCTTAGGCCTGCTCCTTCTAACCCACCTCCTTCTTGGCTGCTGAACATAATTACGCGTCCCATCTTAACTCATAAACTTTCAGAAATTTACAAATTACTGTTAGACCTATCTAACAGAACTTAATCATTCAAAGCAGTTTTCTTTCTCCATAAATTAATAGTAGGCTTATTTTAGTCATTAACGTAATCATTCTATCATTTTTTATCTGCTTAGCTTTCTCCTTTAGCTATTTTGCAGCTTAATTGTTTCTCTCATCCGCAAGTAATGTTCTCTTCCTAGCAGAGGCTGAGTCCCCATTAATTATTTATTCTTATCGGGAACCGCAAGTCTGGTCAGCAAGCAACGTATCGTCACCTCTAACACAAAGTGCATGCAGCCTCCATCCAGTGTGAGGGTTTCAGCGCAATTGTGTGGCGCTCCTTGTCGCGTGGGAATCTCACACTGGCACCTCCACATCTCAAGTGCCGTCATTTACGAACTGTACAAATGGTACAGTCTTACCTAAGAACTGCACCCTTCTACTAAATAAGCGGACTGTACAACTGGTGCAGGCACACCTGTGGACCTCGTCCACCCTGTCTGTCGCTCCTTGTCGCGTAGGAACGCTGGTTCCAGCGACAGACCCTGTATTTTTTTTTGTGTCTTTAGTTCCTGCCACCTTTCGCGTGGGGCTTTGCCCGGCAGGACCCGCCATGGCGAAGTCTGTACTGCCACGTTTAATCCCTGCGTGCCGGGAAGCTAGCCGTGGAAGACATTAAACGCTCAACGGCTGGGTTCGCCCTCAACCGAGTGGTCTTCCTCAGGCATTAAAATTTAAATTAAAATGGTTTTCGCATAATCCAAAACAGTAAGATGCGAAATTTAGTCAAAATCGTTAGAGCCGTTTTTTAGATAGAATTAGCTTGACCCGTAGTGACCCAAAATGACCCACTGATCGAATTTTCTCGAACATGTAACTGAGCTCAATTCTCTTCTCGTAATATAAAATGGTAGGATACAAAATTTAGTCAAAATCGTTTGAGCCGTTTTTTAGATAAAATTAGCTTTACCCTATCCCGTAGTAACCCAAAATGACACACTAATCGAATTTTCTCGAACATGTGACTCAGCCCAATGGTCTTCTTGTACCCCAAAATGGTAGTATACAAAATTTAATAAAAATCGTTAGAGCTGTTTTTTAGATAAAATTTGCATAACCACACACAAACACACACATTTGCACTTATTATAATATATGATAAGTAACTGAAATATAATCAAACGTTTTCAGTTATTTTATTTTCTGCATTAAAAAAAAATATAATTGAATAATACATTTTGTCAACTATTTTACCATTATTAATTTATTTGTCGTTATAGAAATAATGTTCCTTTATTTAATCTATTTTTCATTCAAATAACTTTTATCTCGTTTATCTATTGTTATTTTTGTTTCTTTCAAACAGAGTTTTCATTATAATAAATGATCCCATTTAGCTTCGAGAACAGGAGAATCTCAAAGCCTTTAAAGCGAATTTAACGTAACATTTAAATGACAAACATATTTAAGCCTTCTGTAACTCATTCAGCATTTCCAGATATTACATTTCAAAGATTGATAGTAAGGGCCAAATAAGCATATAAAACAGGCCACAACCAGTATTTAGCTTTATATCACTTAATCATTTTAAACATGTACTACACAGAAAAAAATATTCTGCAATTCGAAGGAACTTAAATACTTGTGATGAATGCTTAAGCACATATCATCTTAAAAATGATTTATGTCAGTTTTATTGAAATGCAGTCTGTAAAAAATAAGAGAAAAAAATCAGAATGCAGGGTATAATTTAAATTCTAAATTGAAGGAAGAAAAAAAATTAAAGCGCCATTTTTTTTCTTCAAAAATGTATGTTGTAAAGGTGTTTGAAAAAAAATGTTTAAATTGTAGGAGATTCCTATTTTTTCTAACGTCTGTGGTTATCTATACTAATATTATAAAGCAGGAAAGATTGTTTTTTTGTTTGTTTGTTTGTAGGGGGTAATCTCTGGAACTACCGAACAGATTTCAAAAGTGATGGTGGCAAATTGATGGTGACAATCCCTGCTCCAACATAGAGTATATTTTATGTCGATGCCACTAATCTCAGAGGGGTGCAGAAGCGAAAAACGTTCTAAAGTTGCAATTTTTTTTTATACTGAAGGAGCTAGAAATTTGAAATTTGGCATTGTAGTTACTTATAAGATGTAATTGCTCTCTAAGAACAAAAAAAAAAAAAAATCGAAATTTAAAAGGGTGAAATGAGCGAAAAGCGTTCTAAAAACATTCTAAATTACACTTTCTATGGAATCTCTGGAACTACAGAAACGATTTCAAAAGTGATGGAGGCAAATTGAGGGTGACAATCCCTGCTCCAACATAGACTATATTTTATGTCGGTGCCACTAATCCCAGGGGGGTGCAGGAGCGAAAAACGTTCTAAAATTGCAATTTTTTTTTTTATACTGAAGGATCTAGAAATTCGAAATTTGGCATTGTAGTTACTTATAAGATGTAAATGCTCTCTAAGAACAAATATAAAAAAAAAATTCGAAATTTAAAAGGGTGAAATAAGCGAAAATCGTTATAAAAAGAGTATAAATTACAATTTCTATGAAATCTCTGGAACTACAGAACCGATTTCCAAAGTAATGGTGGCAAATTGATGGGGACAATTCCTACTCCAACATAGGCTATATTTTATGTCGGTGACACTAACCCCAATGGGGTGCAGTAGCGAAAAATGTTCGAAAATTGCAACTTTTTTATACTGAAGGAGCTAGAAATTTGAAATTTGGCATTGTAGTTACTTATAAGATGTAAGTGCTCTCCAAGAATAAATAAAAAAAATCGAAATTAAAAGGGTGAAATGAACGAAAAGCGTTCTAAAATCATTCTAAATTACAATTTCTATGGAATCTCTGAAACTACAGAACCGATTACAAAATAAATGGTGGCAAATTGATGGTGACAATTCCTGCTCCAACAGTCTCTTTAATGAAAAGCTATGCGTTGCTGACGACTGGGTTTTTCGCTAATTGTTGCCACAGATTAATTTCAAAAAATGAAACATTTGAAGTTACTGAAAAAAATAATAGCTGGAAAAGTATTTGTCAGAAAATTGTTACACAAACTGCGTTTGAAAGGTAAAAATTTGAATTTTTCTTGATATAAATTTTAAATCTAATGATTATGCCGTTTTTCAAATATTGAATTTAAAAAATTACGAAATTTCACAATGGAGTACCATAGCGAAACCTTCATGCGTAAAAATATAATGATAAGAGTGACTTGTCCTGACATGTATATTGGCTATAGCACGAGTCACAAATTATAGTAGACTTATTATTCTGTTAAAATATAAAAGTGAATTATGAAATGTCAATATTTTGTTTGATTAAAAGTTCGGTAAGAGAAACTGACCTGCGTAGCGGGCGTAGCTTGCTAGTTACTTATACAATGTTTCAGTTACAAGGTGCAAACTTCAACACATTCACTTTACATTACTTTACATAATTAATCGCTTTACATTATAATATTATTTACATACATTTTATTTTTGTAACATGCAGTCCTCGCAGCGTTTCTAAAATTTCCTCACTTTGTTACCAGTATTTTAAAATGTTAATCTTTATTGTACATTTCTAGTTCGGATATTAAAGGAATCTACCACGAAAATTTCTGATTGAAAATAGTGGTAGCGAAGATAGAAAAATTTAGGAATGCTGCGGGCCTTGAATATGTTCAAACCGAAATTTTCAGTTTCTTGCAAAATTCGTTGTGTTTGCTTTGAACTTTGTAAATGACCCAAAAGATACGAGTGCTTTTATTTCATCTATAAATACAAACTATTATTACTATGTTAAGTTATATTCTCTTAAGACTAAAAAGATTAAATCTTTGTCGACATGATACAATTTTTACAAATTTAAACAACTAAAATATATTGAAACGTTTTCAATCATTTCATTTTCTGTACAAAAGCAACTTCAAATGATACATTTCTTCAATTATTTGAACAAACGTTTGGAAAATAATAATTTATATATCATTTTTAAAATAACATTTCGTTATTTAAGCAATGTTTCATTCAGATAAATTTTATCTTCTTTATTTATATTTATTTCCTCTTTCAAACTTTCAACTTTATCATATCATCAACTTTACTTATTTACTCAAACCTCTTTCAACTTTATTTCCTCTTTCGGGAATAGGGAAACCTCAAAGCACTGGAAGGAAATTTCATGTAACTTTTAAATGATACACATTAAATTTAAGTGTTTCATAACTTGTTCAGCATTTTCAAATGTTACATGGACTGTCATTATTTAAAAGATAGAGTGTAAGTGTATAACCGACTAAACATGTAAAAGTGGTCTAAAAATTGGATTGAAGTGATAATTAAACTCTTTCAGATGTACCTATTTTAACAAACAGAATGTTTTTTTTATACAAATCGGAGGAACTAAACTGCATGTAAGGAACACTTGCATAATATATATATTTTTAAAAATATATAACGGTTAATTTTATTGAATGTACAGTACGCAAAAATGTCTGTATTCAAACTATAAATTAAGTTCTAAAATTGATTGATGAAAAAATAAGTACCTTTTTAATTGGATAAAAGAGCTTTATAAAAACCTAAACCTGACTTTTAAATTGTGTATTTTCCTATTTTTCTGTCGTCTGAAGTTAGTTTTATTATAAATTTCTATTACTGGGTGTAAAATTAGCATATTTCAAATGTATATAATTAAAAGATTTTCCACTTTGCATCATTACATTAAAATTTACATAAATTTTATTTTTGTGTATGTTCAACACGTTCGTTTCTCTTTTATTTCAAAATTCCATGTTGTGAAACCCACCGCAACGAAGATTCGAACCATGGCCTTCTGATTTACAAACCAGTGTGCTACCAACTACGCCCCATCGACATTTATTCCATCTCTTCGTTACCTTTTCTATCTTGGGAAGATGGATGCTTGCTCCTTACAATGCATTTGCTTTTCATTTTATGAATGACCGTTTGATGGGAATGCTTCTAAAAATAGGTATTATTCTAAGACAAACCAATATATTTTTATAGATACTCTAAAAGTTTTAGAAACAAAAGCAGCTGAAATACAACCGAACATTTTCAGTTATTTTCTTTTTTTTGCATATAAAAATGATTTCAAAAAATACATTTCTTCGTCTATTTTAACAAATGTTCTAAAATAGTAATTTACACAGACAGCACGAAAAGATTGTATCATGCTAATGTGTAAGCTCTGTTCGTCAACAAACTTGCATTAAACTTGACAGATCAAGCCCTCAAGCTGAATGCGTCAAAATCAAGCGTTCAAGTTTACACTTGGTCTACTTGCTTTAAGATTAGCATGGCAAACTTAATTCATGCTTGTTTGTCTAGATTGCCAAACTTGACACAGCAAACTTTAAATATTTTTGTTTACTTAGCTTGCTTAACCCTCTATTACCCAGCATGTGAAAAAAACTATTCAAAAATTATGCCGTTGTATTTTTATATTGAATATAGTGATATATGAGTAATTACATTTTCAAAATATTTTTATTATATGTATATTTTAAATTTTAAAAGGTATCATATTTGCTATCATGGATATGAAACAATGTTATGTGATAGCAACATTTCATTTATGCTGAAAAAAGTAAGGTATTTAGAACTCTGGACATCTTCCGTCACTGTCTATTCAATTGTAGAATCGCTATCTGACTCACTACAAGCAAATGTTTCTTTCAGAGTTAAAACTGAGCAGCGTCGAGTGGCGCCCGTCAAACACGTCAACCGCCGTTCTCAAGTTCTGAGGAACTTTTAACGCGCACGATCAGGAGAGTTCCTGTATAGGCTACGGCAGTGGGAGCGCCGCCACCTGCTGACTACTCCCATTTTTCCAAGTAATTGACCACAGAGGTCGTTGCGATGAGCGAAGGTGCCTACCTTCTTAGCTCACCACCACTCTACACTTGGGGAGTACGCTGGAGTCCCACAACAGCTTCGGAGCCGGAAACCGAAAGAGGAAACCAGGCCCTTGGCCTTATGCCGAGGTTCCTCAACGACTCTTAATTTATCGCCGCTTTCGATCATAGAACTCCTACAAAGGAAACTACTCGGCTCGTTGGCGGTGACGAAGGAGGAGGATCCTCTCGCTAGTCCGGGATGATGAAGAAAAACATCCCTGAACGCATAGACGCGTCCTAGCTTAGGTTGTTCCCGCGTAACCCCCCGAGAGCTTTCCCTTCGACTTCTACCGACAGCAAAACTTCGGTTGCGGTCGACTCAATAGAAGTCTATTCGGGAACACATGACATATAAAACAAACACCAACAAACAAAACACAACAAAATGTTAGATAAATAATAAAAAAGATAAATGTTAGGAAAGTTATATTAGACACTGTTATCGGACTCTGAAGGACACGTAAACTCCCTTCAAAACCGCCAAAGAGGCGGTCCTGATCGAGATTAGTAGCTTGAAAGTTATTTCTTAGACTTCTGGTAATCCAACCGTCGGGCACAGAAAACTCCGACTATGCATAGACACGCTGGATTGGTTTCGACTAAAGGTCCGACTAAGGTCGACTAAGGTCTGGACGCCGTCATTTTTGTGCGAGCCACCGACCCGGTTCCTTGTAATCGGTTAGTCCGAGAAGGGATGTCGACCCCTCCCAGAGAAGGTGATACGAACCGCAGACCTCGGACCTGAGAGGCATTCCGCGACTCGAATCACTCTTGGTCAAACGGGCACTTCTCTTTCCAACCAAAAATTGAGGGCGGTATACAACTACTCCAGTTACAGACGGAGTCGCAAGGAACGGTCAGACGCAAGGATCTCGTTGTGGGGACCGAGGCCCAGATCCTCGCGCACGTTTACTTTCCGCCGTCTGCCAGTACCGAGTATTGCTACACGCCAAATCACGCACTGACCATGCTTCCCTACGGAACCACAAGTGCTCCTTGTTCTACAGAGTCCGTCCTCACCTTCGTCTCGTCTTAGATAAATTTGGAATCCTATCACTGTTACGTAGCCGTTGCCCTCGCGTCACCATCCGGGTGTATCTTTCCCCGAGCACGAGGGATTGGCCTACGTGATGCCTTTTACTACCCGGCCGTCTCGAGGTCCTCGCAGGAGTCTCCAGGAGACCCCACATCGGCAGGCGTTACCGACCACGGATCATAGGTGAGGCTCTGCATTGGTCCTCCAGGGCACAGCCTAATTCCGCAAACATTCTACAGCTGAGAACCTACTCAAAGGAGGGGATAGTCCAAAATCATGTTGGCAGGCGTTACCCAGCCTCCGGCACTACCGGCTAATCGGACACCACTTTACAACCCGTCCTCCACTTTGAGGTGGTGATTCGTCAGCTTAGCTACCCTCGTCGTCGTGTCGAAGAACATCTCGCAATGCCGGGCTCCGGGCTCCTGGTATTCTTCCCCACTTAAGGGGCCGATTTAGGACCACCCGGAGGGTCGGACGGGTTCTTTCAGAGGTAACTATTCTTCAAGAGTTTTGCGTTCTGAAAGTTTAGATAAATCACTATCCAATACAACTATGAAAATGATAGTATCCTCTGCATTTTTAAATAATTTCATGTGATTAGTGGGATGGCAGGTTGAAGCGACTGCATATGTGGATGGTTTAAAAAATTGTGTACATCGAAAGTATAATTAGAAAAAAAATAATTAAAGCTGATTAGAACGACTTAAATGATTAAAAAATCACTAATAACTTATCAAAACTACACAAACTATCAAAAAATGATTGATAGCATTTCTGCTACCTTTTGCTATTTTCACTACTCTAAAAGTCCGGTGTAGCAAAATTGCTTTCATGTTTTTACATTTAGAATTTCAATATAAATTGTTGCTTTCTTTGGGACATTTTTATTTTATCATGTTAGGAACAAGTATAAACAATGTGAAATATCCCATAATATGGAAAGTAAACTATAATATTTGTTAAAATACGACAAAACGTTCCTTGAAAAATTGTGTACCATTAAATTTGTCAGCCATGGATATTCATTCCTTCTCTAGCGCATGTACAAGTAGCGCTATACAGTGTTTGAAATATAAAATAGTGCTAATAAAAGTGTAAAGATAATACCATGAGAATTTAATTTTATTATTATTATTATTATTATTATTATTATTATTATTATTATTATTATGTAAAAAGTATTGTTAAGGCATGGTATTATATTTGATACCATGGGCAACAGAAGGTTATGCTTGTCACAACAAACATGCATTAAGTTTGCTGCATCAAATTAAAGCAAGTAGACCAAGTGTCAACTTGAACTCTTAAGCTGCATTAAGCTTGCAAGCTTAATCTGTCAAGTTTAAAGCAAGTTTGTTGACTGAATAAATCAAATTTACAGATAGTATATATGTATCGTTTTTGAAAGAATATTCCGTTATTTTCATTCAAATAAATTTTATCTCGTTTATTTATCTTTATTGCCTCTTCCAAGAAAAAGCTTTAATTATAATAAATGTTCAGATTTAGTATCGAGAACGTCACTTAAAGGGAATTTCATGTAACTTTTAAATGACACCTATTAGATTTAAGCGCTTCATAATTGAGACAGCGTTTTCGGATGTTACATAGACTGTAATTATTCAACAGAGAAATAGTATGGATACCGTTGAACAAGCATGTTAAAAGTGCTTCAACTGGGATTTAATTGATAAATATTTTAACTGTACAGGCATAACTGCTTTAACCCTGTAAAGGTAATAAATTTTTACTTATATACAATATTGATAAACATATAAGTGCGGGAAAAATTTACTTTTTTAAGGTGAACTTCTTCGCGACAGACGTACCGCATACGTGCATATCTAGGGTACGTGCAAACCTTAATTTTGGCAACCAATATTTTAGAATAGTAATTTTTACCATATGTGATCATAGATTTCCTGCGATTAAATAAGGCAAAAATAAAATTAGAAAATAGTGGTGCTTAAAAATTAAAAAATGTCTATTTGACGCACGTCGTAAAGGGGTTAGCGAAGCTAATTTTTTTTTCGCAAGCCAAATGAATTAAAACTCACTAGATGGTACCCGTCAAAACTTGACGGAAAAAATTACAATAGCAATATTAGTAAAATAAGCTTCTTTATTACATAAGTAGGGGTGCTTATGAAACAATCTTTCAAATATTTTATTTAAAAAAAATTCCCCCAGTGAATTACGTTATTATTTCCGATGCAAACTCCAAACAAACAATCCGTAAACAAAATGGAAATCAGTTTGACATTACCGCCCTATTCCCCACGGCAAGAAAGAAAATTTCCTGAACCTATGAAGTATCATACAAATAGCATATCCCTACGTTCATCTCATATTCAGTCAATAAAAGAACATATTAAATAAGGCACACATCCCCCCCTGTGATAATGCAACCGAATGAGCTCCTATGCGCATGTGCATTGCTTCTCCCCAAACGCACCGTCGAAATTCGACGTTAAAAAAAGTTTTAAAATGTTTCGATCAAAATTTTTAAAATGTCTTCTTTAATCATTGTTCGTTTTAAATCCATATCTTCTGAAACGCATCTATTGTTTTAAGCTAATCAATTTTTATGTAAAGATGAAGAATTTTTTTTTACAATAATAAATCAATCTACAGAAAAAGAAGATTTTTAATGTTTTCAAGTGTAATTTATTTGTATGGTTTCTTCATTCCTTTACATAATCAGGATGATTATTCCTTTTCCATAATTAAGAGAAATAATGTAAATAAATAAATATCCAAGATTATTTTTGATTCTGTTTTCATTAATATATTGTAAATTTTATTGTTAAAAGTTACTGATGAATGATACTTTAGTAAATGGGGCTTTTCTTAATTATTATTATTATTATTATTATTATTATTATTATTATTTTGAGATTTAATGGCAACATTCTTCCGTTTGTTTATTGGACGCTACAGTTTGGCGAATTATTTGGGGCAATTTTCGGTTACCAGGGCGCCAATGAAGTATATATATATATATATATATATATATATATATATATATATATATATATATATATATATATATATATATGTATATATAGTATATACAAATATATATAATGTATATAGTTTTGTTTTTCTAGTATTGAATTTATGTGGTTTATAGATTTTGGTTGGCTTTTGTGATAATGATTCTGCAAGTAATTTTCCATTGGAGTTTGTTATTATGTGTATATATATATATACTTTATTGGCGCCGAAAAGTACCGAAAAGTACCTAATTTGCATATAGTTTTTTTTTCTTAATCAGACGACGGGATAATGCACGGAATTTCCACGGGATAATGAATATTTTTTATGGTACCAGAATATTTTTCTGTATTTTATAGTTATATTAAGAAATACATATTTTTATGATTTGCTAAATCACTTAGTTGTTTACTTTTTCATGCATTATATTATTGAAGGTTGTTAGTTCTCTTATTCGTTTAAATATACCCTACTTATATAAAAATAGCGTGTGTTCTCTGTGGTGTTTCGCATAAACGTTGTAAAATTCAGGTTATTAGATTTTATCCAACTTTGCTGTCATAACAGCTGACGAAGCAGCCATTTTCGGCGATTTTTTTGTTACCTGTAAAATGTTTGTTTTTGGTATAGCCCGAACTAAGAAAAAATTGAGTACTTTTCCATTATACGGACACCATTGTTGCCAAGCATATATTTACATGTATGGCATGGTGTCGGTATAACGGAAAAGAACCAAAATTTGCGATTGGTCAAATAATTGAATTTCGTTAAACATTAAATTTTCTGGTACTTTTCTATTATCCGGTCGACCACTTTTCATAACAAAAAATTATCGCCAAACTGTAAAATTAAACGTTAAAAATACAGTCCGATTTACTTGATGTCAGAAGCATTATACGTGTTTGTTACGTCATCAAGTGGTTTTTAATTCGAGATTTGCGTCTATTTTTCATTATGTTTTACTGATTTATTAGTTATTTCATTAATTAAAATAACAATTGTGTCCTTAAATTTATGTATTTTATTTATTCATTTATTTTGATATTCCAATGGCAACGTTCTCCCGTTTATTTGGCGTTACAGTTTGGCGATAGTTTTTTGTTATGAAAAGTGGTCGACGGGATAATAGAGAAGTACCAATTTTCTTATTTTTAATCTGAGAAAGAAACAATAATCATGGATTTAATTAATTTCGCAATATGCGGTGCAACCAAAATAATTTTGATTAAATCAGTACAGATATCGCAGACGCACCTGGGTTATTTTTTGGCACCTAAATGACGATTTTTGCTTTGTATGGCAACCTGGTGTTTTATAATAAATTTGAATATGTGTGTAAATAAATAAAATAAAATAGGTACTTTTATCTTAGCTGGGCGTCAAGGATAACTCTCCAAATCTTGTTTCAATTAGAATCATTTAAATTGCAACATTTTACGTGAGATTTGTTATTCATATTGATATGTTTACGTTTAGATATTTTATTATGATTATATTCTAGCTAATTAAGTTTTTTTTTTTTAAAGATTTTATACTACAATGTTAAAATATTACCTAGTTGATATTAGTTAATGTCAAAAGATTGGCGAACCACGGGGTTCAGGGAAAAAACTCTATGCCCTCAAAAGTGGGAGTTGTCAACTTTATGACGTCATAAGCAGAAGTAAATGTTTAATTGAAAATTACAGCTAATTAATTAAATTTTCGAACAAACGAATGCACGATAACAAATCTGTGTCCTAATATCTTTCATTTAAAAAAAGAATGGTGCAATTTGATGCAGTAGTTTGTTCTAACGGATTGTCGAAAGAAATCGCTTAGCGTTTTAAATATATAGATTTTAAGAACACTTAAATAACACATTTCTGTTTAAAAATATTATTTTTACTGATTGTAAAAATATTTAATATAAAATATATTAAAAAATAAGAAAATGTGCGAATGCAAGTTTTAATTTAAACATCTAACCGCTTATTTTTTTTAAAGTCCTTTCGACCAATAAGTAATCGATTAGTATATTCTCTTGCACAACATATTTTAAATCACCATTTATTCGCATATGTAGTAAATTTATCACTTGCATTTTCTCCTTTTGACTGTGGAATTAAAAAAAAATGCTTCAAAAATTGCGTATTATATAAATTTTTCTACAAATGTCTTGCCCGTGAAAATTGCAGGGTAAGCGGTCAAAGGAAAATTGATTGAAATTGAAATTGATTGTAGAGAAATAAAAGTATCATTTTAATTTCATAAAGGTTCCTTAGAGAAACCTAAACTTACGGGTATTCCAATTTTTCCAACATGCTAAATCTGCTTTTAGCATTATTCAGATACTAGGTACAAAATTAGCATATTCACAATAAGTAAAATTAGTCGTAATTTCACTTTATTTTCCAATATAATTTACATACATTTTCTTTTCTTTTTATACATGCTCAAAATGTAGTTTTCTAATTACTTTCAAAAAGTAATTTTTTCTTTACTTTATGCTTGACTGTATAATCAGAAAACTTTTGTCTTCTCTATAAAAAAATATTACATTAAAAAATAATTACGAATAAATATTAAGCCTTTTTCGGCAAATAAATTTTACAAACGTAAGCAACGGAAATTTAATCTAACATTTTCAGTCATTTTATTTTAAGCGCTAAGGTGATACAAATGATATATTTATTGAATTATTTTTAACAAATGTTCGCAAAATATAATTTATATATCGCTCCTGAAAGAATTTGTTGTTATTTAACCAATTTTTCATACAAAAAACTTTTATCTCCTTTATTTATCTTTATTCCCTTTTCAGAACACAATTTTCCTTGTAGTCAATGATCTTCATTATCTTTGAGAACAGGAAAATCTGAAAGCACCCATTAAGAGATTTTCACGTAACTTTTAAATTATACCCATTGGATTTAAACATTTAATAACTGGTTCAGCATTATTGAATGTTACATGGACTGTAATTATTTAAAAGATAGATGGTAAGTATATGATGTGTCGGCTACTCTGATTGTAAGGGTAGGCGAAGTTTTGATTGCGAACGTACTTTTTGTCCAATAATTGTCAATGTGCATGAAAGTTATCAAGGCTATCATTCTCTAACTTTCGCTGAATGAGTGTGAAAACCTCGGAACTTGTGAGTTTTTCGTTTCGTATCGATATTTATGCAAATTTCTACATCTGGTCAATCGATATGGTAGTATTTAAGCTCTGGCATACGAATGGGAAAGTGGAACTTGGATCGAGTTTCTTCTCCCTGTGAGGTGCTGTTAGATCCGGCTAGTGTAATCAGCTATCCGAAGCTGAGAGAAAAAAGTAGCTGTTGGTAAGCGTAAATTACATTATTTTGGGCTAATTGAAATAAAGTTGTTTTGGTACTCACGGAGAGCCTCTTTCAGTGTTATCATAGGCGGACATCTGTTATCATAGGCGGAGAGGTTGAAGTCAGAGGTTGACTAGTTTGCATAACGGGCACTCGATTTTGCTGAAGTCATCTCGTCTTGCTGCCTCATTCGAAGTTGTAAGTGACAGTTTGAGTTATCTCTAATTGATTTTTGAAGTTTTGTTTTGCTGAGGGAAATTTCGTGGGAGCTGATTTCTTTTCTGGCCTAAGGAAAATTTGTAGAGTCTTCCTCAAAAACCCTGCCCATTTAAGATTTTGATAAACGTGACTTTGATTTATACGTCTTGTACTCTCTTTCTGACTACTTAGCATTGCTCACTATCACTAACAGCGACATGGCTGTTACAAGTATATAGCCGCGAAAACATCTGCTATAATTGAACTCAACTTCAACTCGGATAAAATTGAGAATTTTTCAATCCTTTGAACATATTTTTTTTCTTTAATCCTGCAAAGGTAATTGTCCAAATTTTTAGGTACACGTCTCATTCATACAAATGTAAATGTCGAGATCATTTACTCTTTTAGAGTTAAGAAACAAAAAGTTTTTTTCTGTAAGTCAAAGGAACTAAAATGCTTGTAAGGAATAATTAAATAATACATTTTAGTTTAAGAATCGTTTATGTTTGTTTTACTGTGTCTACAATACGTAAAAAAACAGTAAAAAATCAGAATGAAGAGTGGAACCTAAGTTCTAAATTGATGGAAGACGAAAATAAAAATACCATTTTTATTTGGTAAAGACTTAATAGGGTAAACGCACTAGTAGTCGACAGTGTATTAGCGCTTTACAGTTCGAAGCAAAAAAAGGGAATTCGAAGCAAAAATAAAAAAAGATTTTATAGCACTTTTACGAAAATTTTCAAGTTTTGACAAAAAACTTATATTTATTCTGTATGAAAATGGGTGATTCCTTACATTGGTTATATAAAAACTATGTATTAGAAAAATATAATCCAGATTCTTTTCAGTGAGTTGGAAGCCTTTGCTGCAAAGTATTGAAGCTAAGCAAGCTGAACTGAATTTTAACATTGTTAGTTGTAAAATTAACATTAAGCATATGATCATTTACCTATGGGGAGAATTTAGCGCTTAGAATACAGCTTTTAAAATCTCAATATGTGTAATATTTTAAATACGAGACTACTCAAACACATTTTTTCTAATGTTTTGCAATGTTCGACATGATGGTTTAACACCATTTTAAATACAAGCGGATTCCATCCGATATTGCCTATAGCATCCGTCTTACGCGGGGTATAGGGAATCGAAAACGGGACGGATGTACTCCATCATACTTTCATATTTTATGAATATCTGCAAACGTATTCACATCTTACATCGCTGAAGAAAAGAAAAAAATTTAAAAGAATTCTGTTTCGTATTTGCTTACTAGTTTTAAGACATTAACCGGGGACCAGAATTAAAACATCCCTACTCTGACCTCCTTATATATCGAACTACTCAGTATAAAGGCTTCAAATATTTTCTGGACACACTATTCAAGACATGGAGAAACGGATTAGGGGAAAAATTAGTTCCAGAAATACCGATAGATGGCGCTGTACAACGAAAATATGAAAAAAAAGAGACGTTGAAGAGTTAAAGTGGATGCATCATGGCCGTGGCCATGGCAGATTCTGTGAATCGATGAGGTCCATTTCCACATCAATACAACAATGAGCACCCGTAAATGTAGCATTTGGGAAACTGAAAACCCCGGTACTTTTCAAGAGATTACACTCCACTCACCGAAAGTTACAGTCTGGTGTGGATTCACAGCCACATTCATTCTTCGACCTTTCTTTTTCGAACAGGCTATTTGCAATAGAACTGTGACATGCATAGTGACGGCCAACATGTTCAAATATTTGTTGTTTCCCCATTTCAGAGTGCCAATGTCTTGACTCAATTACCTTTAATACAGTAGTTTATTCGGCAACGTTTCACTAATGACAGAGTAATCAGTTGTGCATTTCCGACACTCTGGCTATCTTCGTCACCGGATCTTAATCCGTGTAAATTTTGGCAGACACTTAAAAACTCTTGTTTATCAAGGGCATCAGGTAACCTTGGCAAACTTGGAAGAAGGTATCACTCTGCATGTGAAAAACATCGCAGTCGACCAGTTACAATCCGCAGTTCAACAAGCTCACCACAGACTGCAGATTTTAAATCTTCAAGAAGGGAACCATATTGAGCAGCATTCCCTGCGTCGATAAAGTCCTTGTCATAAAATGTGTTTTTGTATCTTTTCAAAATATGCCCAGTTATACAGCGCCATCTGTCTGTGATTTCTACAACCAATTTTGTTTCCCGCATAATCAATTTACCCACGTCTTGAATAGTATGTGGTAAAAATTTGAAGCTTATACACTGAGTAGTTCAATAAATAGAGAAGTCGGAGTAGGGGTGTTTTAATTCTGGCCACCTGTATTACAAACCTTAATTTTGTTGATTCATTATCTGAGCCTTGTTTCTAACCTGCCAAATACCAACTCTTCATTTTTGACAGAAACAACTATTCAAACAAAAAAATATTTTTTTAAAATGTGATTTTTTAAAACTCTTAATCAATATTTTACGACTTTTCTGTGACGTTCAGTTAGAGACAAAGTGGTTGATGAGAAAAAATGAAAAACGAGCTTCTAATTCAAACAATCAGGAAACTGTTAGAAAAATAGTGTGAATTATCGAACACTTGTCATTGCCCTATAATATTTATTTTTTAAATTTCGATTATTTCTATTTTTCTATCTTTCGAGGCTATGATTATAATATTTCAGTTACTAGGTGCAAAATTAACATATTTCAATAATATTTCATGCAGGAAATCTGTGAAAATGGCACCTACTATAACAGAATCCTGTCTTAAACGAAATATTTTCGTGATCCGGATTGAAGTAAAAATATTACATCATACTTGCAAAGACGGAAACCTGCGTAAAGCGTAATTTTAATGTGGTCACTCGCGATTTTATTTTTACCGGGTTTACTGATAAATGTTTTTTTCGCTTTATATGAAAATATACTATAATATATATATATATGCGTCATAAATTCGTGCAAACTTTAAAAATTCATAATAAAAGAAGTAATGCTCGGAAAAAATTTCCGTTTGCGCGGGTATGATCAGAAAGATTTTGGATTATTTTTCCATGTATAGTAAAAAATGGTCTGGAGATCGTGCGGGCCACTCAACCTTACAACCTCGACTTATCACTCGGTCTTCAGTGAAAGTGTCCAACAGGAACGTCTTGACTTCACGTGCAAAGTGAGGCGGGGCACCATCCTGCATGAAGGTGACGACAGGTAACGCACGTCTTTCCTGCAATGCAAGCACAACGCGATCACGCAAAAGCGTAAGATACCGTTTTGCAGTGTCTGTACAGGTTTTCCAGCCGGATTCAGGACAAGGCTCTTCAAAAAAGAAAGGACCCAGAATGAAAGACGTGGTGAAACCAGACCAAACAGTCACATGAGGATCAGGCAGTGGCTTGGTAAGGTACTCACGAGGGTTTGACGTCGCACAGATACGACTGTTTTGCGTATTGACGTCACCATGCAGTAAAAAGTGTGCTTCATCCGTCCACATGACGTTCAGCAACCATTGTGGGTCACGCTCCATTTGTGCCAGCGCCCATGTAGCAAACTTTAGTCTTTTATCTGTATCTGCCGGTAATAACTGGTGAAGTGCCTGTATCTTGTACGGATACAGATCCAAGATTCCGTGAAGAATACGTCGAATCGACGATTCCGGAATACCCGTTATTCTCCCAGCTTCACGAGCACTGCTAGTCTCCGTTGATGTCTCGGCTGCCAATTCTTCCATGACACTTTTTTAAACATGTACGCGATCCGCGCTCAAGATAGTCTGCCACTACGTGGACGATCCTCCAAACTCCCCGTTTCCTCAAAACGTCGTACTAAATTGAGTATCCCATTCGATGAAATAGAGCTTTTTTACGCTTTAAGTCCTTTCTCCGTGCGAAACTTTCGCAATGCAATAGTTGTGGATTCATCATTCTTGTAGAAAAGTTTAACCACCAGCGCTGGCATGCTGCCGAGATCGAATGGCGAATCCATTTCCAGCCAGGTGTTTTATTGCGAGCCTGATTTGCATAAAATGCCTCAGTATGACGTGTGAGCGCCTTCTATTGGTTACTTTTGGAATCATTTTTTATTATACATGGAAAAAAAAAATCCAAAATCCTTCTGATCATACTCGCGTAAACCGAAACATTTTCCGAGTATTACTTCTTTTATTATTAATTTTTAAAGTTTGCACGAATTTATGACGCACCCGGTATATATATATATAGTATGCATCTATTTTATGTATATTTGTCGTCAAAACATGATATTTTCTTTTCTTTTAAAACATCATGTGACTTTATGAGTGACCGTATGATTGAAATGCTCTTAATTCCACTGAAAACAGTTATTATATTGACTAAAAGAAGTTAAAGGAATGGAAAAAAATTCATGGGAAAAATCGTTCGCGATGAAATTGATTCATGTTACACTATTGCAAACATATTAAAATTGATACATATCACTGAGGTGCACCACTAGATGCTTACTGTATAATGCAGTGCTCAGAGTATTCAATGTTCATTTAGAGGGACACACAAAAGAATTCGGCTACTATACTGTGCTTAAGCGTTAATTTCTGGAAGTGAATTTTTAAGGGGCTGCACAAAATTTTCGAGTATATCTATATATTTAAAACGAAAAGCGCCTTCTGTCAAATTTCCACAAGAATATCCTCTTTTTGCACATGCGTCAACGTTTTTTTGAAGGTTTCTCCCCTCTGAAACGGGAGACCTGATTGATTAGCCTGTTTAGCGTAGGGGGATTGAAAAGGGTTGATTGAAAACGGATGGAGGTGTAGATTGCATTGAAAGCATAGACCTTCCAATATATTTTTGCTCTGATGTTGAAACATAAAGCTTTTTTTTAAAGAACTCATGTTTTCATTACTAAATATCTAAATATGCATAATTTATCGCAAAATTTTAAAGAGAGCTTGCATACAGTTACTTTTATAACCCATTGAAATGTCAGAGAGTTCGGACGATGAGAACTATTTTTTTATTGCTATGTTAAAGGTTCCGACGCGAAAACAAACAAAAAAGCGAGAAGAAAACATTTCTTTTACAACTGGATAACAATATTTTTTCACGAAATTTTTAAACGGGCTGTAAAACCGTTTCATATATCACCAATAAAGATTTTAAAGAATTCGGACGAAAAGAACTTTTTATTTTAAAACTATGAAACGACCCTACGTAAAAAAACAAGAAAATGAGTGCTTTTATCACTAAATATCAATATTTTTTCGCGAATTTTTCATATTTTTTCATACAATATAATTTCATACAAAATCGGGTTAACATATTAAATAATAAAAACTTGATTTTTTTTTCCCACGGGCCTGGGCAGCGCCGGGCGGGAGTCAGCTAGTTTCCTTTTATTGACGGAAATTGCTTAAAAAAATTTTCAACTGTGTTATGTGTTTCCTAACTGAACTGAAATTTAGCATATTGTATAGTATATATATATAAATCTGTAGATAATATACAGGGTTTCACAAAACAATTCGAATACTTTTCCGACTATTGATGGTAGTTGCTGGAATTGGGATTTGACATTTATTACGCGTTTTCGAAACTGTTTTCTTAGATATCATCTTTCACTTTATTCATTACAGTATTCTAAATGTTCTGGAAATTGTTTCATAGTCTATGCTTGACGCTCGTATCTTCTTCTTCTTCTTTTTTTTTTTTTTTTTAAATAATTGTCCGTTATTTAAGCTATTTTTCTTTCATTTAAGTTTTTCTCGTTTATTTATCTTTATGTTTTCTCTCGAAGTTTTCATTGTAATAAATGATATCATTAGCTTTGAGAGCAGGGAAATCTCAAAGCATTTAAAACAAATTTCATGTAACATTTTAATGATACCTGTTTCGGTACTTCTCTATTATCCCGTCAACCACTTTTCATAGCAAAAAACTATCGCCAAACTGTAAGATTAAACGCCGAAAATGCAGTCCCATTTACTTGGTGTCAGAAGCATTATACGTGTTTGTTATGTCATCAAGTGGTTTTTAATTCGACATTTGCGTCTATTTTTCAGGATGTTTTACTGATTTATTAGTTATTTCACTAATTAAAATAACAATTGTGTCCTTAAATTCTTATATTTTATTTATTTGTTTATTTTGATATTCCAATGGACACGTTCTCGCGTTTATTTGGCGGTACAGTTTGGCGATAGTTTTTTGTTATGAACAGTGGTCGACGGGATAATAAAGAAGTACCCCCGTTTCATAACTGCTACAGTATTTCCGGATGCTGCATGCAAATAACAGGCGGTAATGATATAGCTGAATAATCATCTAGAACTAGCCTCGTCTCGGATTAAACTGATTCATTTTTGGCACATATTTCTTAGCGAACAGGAAATTTTTCCGCAAGTGGAAGAAACATAAATGCATTTTAGAAATACTTGAACCAATTTCACTGGCAAGCCAACGAAAGAGACATGTGACGGGACTTCATCGATCTCGACTGCTTTTCAGCCCACTTTGATCATATGATAGTTCTACTATTGATGGATTCCAGCCTATCTTGATCACGCGATAGTCAAGGGGGATGAAAGTATCATGGTCTTTCGCTTTCCTTGACTTCAGTATTGTAGCCACTTGTACCATTTCTCGTGATATATTTAAATTTCGTATAATCTGTTTCAAATTTTGTTAAATATTTTTGATAAAGTTATGAGCAATAATCCGAATTCAGATTGTAGTGAGACACCCTGTATTCCTGACAATAAATGGATTTCGACCGTAGTTCCCGATACAAAAAATGTTTGTTAGAGTGTACACTACCATCTCTTAAAGTTTTTCCAATCTGTTTTGAGTCACCCTGTATAAAATATGCAATTCGTGTAATTTGTTTAACAACCTTTTCTCAATACGGAAATTCGCAAACACACATTTATATTTCGGGTAAAGGAAAATATATTTAGGGAGCAGCAAATGTACTCGTTTCACGCTTTAGATAAAGATTGCAAAGAGAACGGATTTATTTCATTTCCTTATTCAAACCCAACTTATTTATTTTTAGAACTACAGACGGAATTTTGCAGAAAATGAATGTCAGCAGATTATTTTAACCATTATTTATTCTAACAAATGTACTCACCTTAGAATAAATGATCTAATTTGTTCCCAAGTATGCTTGAAATAACAATACATCTTATGTATTTGCACGCAAGCGTTAAAATTAATTTTGGAAACTTTTTTTATGAATTTCTACTTTGATTTTGATCGATTGAATGAGAAATCCATAAGCTTCAACCATTGGTACTCAATATTTTTGCGATATGTATTCTAACATCTCTATTTAAAAAATGTAGTAACCGCCTCACTTATTGACAAAAAATTTGCTATTAACTCTTTAGCGGCGGGCAATGTTTCCATTTTCTTATATAAAACTGCGGCCTATTTTTATTCGTCACTTATAATAGTTATAAGGATTGAATGTCACCGGAATTTACAAAAAAAATTATTTCGAAATAAGTAAAAGCAGTTCCTTCATGTACATTTATAAAAACAAAGTTTTATTTCAAAATTCCGGTGGGAATGTGGAATTTATGGATTCAAAATATTTCAAAATCTGCAGAATTTTCAGAATAAGAGCTTACATTATAAATGAAATGATATATGTATTATAATTTGTAAACGAATCTGTCTATTTCTAAATAAAAGAAGATAGATTCAACGAAGAAATAGAATCTCCCGATGCTTAAGTACTATAAAAATTGTAGGGAACGTCAAAATAGCGTTCCCCGCCGAAGTGTATAGAATAAGTGAAACGCGATAGGAGCGTTATAGGAGCTCTACGGTCGCGGTCTGCATATTGCACCGAAAAAACAGACTAATATTTCTTAATCTACAGAAATATGCTATAACTATGATCGAAAATGTAGAATCGCCTCTTCCGCGTTATCCATCATTCCATAAAGCAATCTTTAACATTAGAAACCTCAGGAACCAATATATTTTCAGATTTAAAGAAGTATTTAGAAAAATCGTTCCATTTGCTGCCACTGATTTTAGGGGACGTTGCCGAGTAGTTTTTATAATGTTATTAATGAGTTTTCTCAAACCGGAATATTGTTTTTTAGGAAGCTATCAATTCTCAATTAAACGTTTTCAGCTGTGTAATTGAATTTATACATGCAATAGTAACAAAATAATAATGTTAATGTTATTGTTAATTTTGTTATATTAAACTGTTTAAAACATGTTTGTTTAATATGAAAATGCTTACTTGAGAATTGATAGCATCCGAAAAAAAAAACATATCCCGGGATGATTAAAGGGGGATGATGAAACCTATAATTCAGGTTGAGAAAACTGATTAAGACACTAAAAAAACAGAAAAAGAAAAACAGCAGCAAAAGAAACTTTGTTTTTATAAATGCAAAAATAAGAAAATTATAATAAATTTTATTTGTTTAATAACTTTTTTATAGTGCAGAAATTTTGTAAACATACATTTATATTTAGGGAGAAAATTATTTTTAGGTAGCTTCAAATGTATTCAATTCATGCTTCAGATAAAGATCTCAAAGATAATTTATTCATATCATTTCCTTATTCAACTCCACTAGTTTATTTTTAGAATTACAAAGGAATTTTGCAGCAAATGCATGTCAGCAGGTTATTTTAACCATTATTTATTCTAACAAATGTACTCACCTCAGAATAAATGATCTAATTAGTTTTCAAACATGATTGAAATAACAAAACATCTTATATATGCACACAAGAGTTAAAATTATTTTTTTTAAGTTTTTTGAGGAATACCAATTTTGACCAGTTTTGGGAATAAAACCTAAACCTTTGTAAAATATTTAAAAATATGGTGAGGGTAAAAATACACCTACGGTATTAGATAATTCATAATCCTGCTTAATTCGCTTTCAGATTCATTACTTTCGAAAACCATATTCAGAACATGTTTAAAATCTCATGCAAATAAAATCACCGAACCCCTTTTTAACTCTTCGGTTTGTCTGGCCGTATGGCCGTCTGCCGTCTGACCGACTGTCCGTGCTCTAACTCCCGTAAATATATTCGGATTGCTCTGCAATTTTTATATGTGATTGTCGTTATCTATAGCATGTTCCCTATTTCAACGGAAGTGTGTAGCACTCATAGTTTTTTTACAGGACACTCAAAAGAATTCCTTTACATTGCGGTCGATGGGGAAAAATCATTTGCGGTTTATTTAAATAATCTTTCACTATTTTAAACGCATTGAAATTTATATATATCACTAAGGTGCATTAGAAGAAGTTTAATATGGAATAGGGTGTACATAGCACTTATAGTTACTTTACAGGGACAGTCAAAAGAATTCCGTTACATTACGTCTATGGAGAAAAATCGTCTGCGGTTTATTTAAATAATGTTTCACTATTTTAAACTCATTGAAATTTATATATATCACTAAGGTGCATTTCAAGAGGCTTACTACAGAATATTTCGTGTATAGCAGTCATCGTTTATTTACAGGGACACACAAAAGAATTCTGTCTGTTAACAATAATTTCTGGAAGTGCGTTTTAAGTTACTGAACGCGATTTTAATTTTAACTCGCTTTTTGTCTATTGCGTGGTGTGTATAAATTCTGTAGATCCTATACAAGGAAGCACAAAAGTTCGCGAACACATTTCCTTTTATTGACAAAAACTACAGGCGGAGAATTTTAAACTGTGCTACACGTTTCCTAACTGAACTAAAATTTAGCATCCTATGTAGTATATATACAAATCTATTGATCCTATACAGGGCTGAATAAAAGTATTCGGATATTTTACCGAGTATTGTACATGTTGGAATTTCCTGAAATTATGTTTTTAAATATGTCAAGCGTTTTCCAAATTGTTTACTTACATGTTATCTTTTAGCTTATTAAACGGTATGATTTGTAAAATTATTTTGGAAGCGTTGGAAAGTGTTACATAATCTATGCTTGACGCATGATTTTTCATTCTTTTTTAATAAATCGAATACATTGAGAAGAGATAGATGTCTCCCGTATTTACTGTATGGTTAAGTACAAAATTTCAAATTTTTTGTACAAGGCTGAAAAAGTAATTAAACTGTCAAGTTCATGGGTTTTAAGTTCTAAAACTGAATTCTTGTGTATCGGAAAAATATTAAAGTCATTATGTATTAACGTGATTCGATTTCTGATAAGTATGTCACATTTAAGGTATAATTTTTTTTATCTACGATCGTCCATAATGTCATTTATGAACGTAATAATTATCTGTAGTACCTATATATTTAAATTTGAATTTTGTGTATAGTTAAAATTTTATTTCCTGAATAATTTTATTTCAGAACAAAAGTAGAATATGTTCTTTTGAGAAAGATTTTAAATTATTTTGTTTGAAACGTTATATTAAAATTTTTATTAATTGAATAATTCTGTTTTCAGAACTAAAGTAAATTATGTTCTTTTGAGAACTATTTTCAGTTATTTTGTTAATATTAATTTTTTTTCCAGAATCGAAAGCTAAGGTTATGTAAATATAATTTAGTTTGGTTATACTTTGAGTTAATTTTGAAAATTAGAAATTTGTGTTCTCATAATTATGATAATATGGTATAACGTAACGGTAACTAGTACAAATCCAAAGTACGATTTTGTTCTATCTGTCGATATACAATATTGAATTATGTATTAATTAAACTGAAAATTTATATTAATGCTGTTTTAGAAAATTGCATTTGTTTGTATTTTGAGTTTCATTATTATAATAATGTGTCATAATTTTGTAAAAAAAAAATTAAATCGAAATTTCATTTTGCTAATATTATTTTGCTTGTTAATTTGGTAGAAGTAAACAAAATAGCATATTTGGCGAAAGGAAAAAAAGAAGTTTTAAAAGTTCTTTGCTACGAGTTACGCTTAACTCCACTTGAAGACTTGAGAATGGTCAACTTGCGCAATCTGATTACTAAACATCCTGATTATGATGAGGATTACACTAAGGAATTACTTACAACTATAATAGAGACTCGAAAAGCCGACCTTTAGAGAAACAGCAAGAGCAAGAACGCGTAGAGAAACAGCAAGAAAAAGAACACGTAGACTTAGAAAATCAACGTCGTTTTGATTAAGAATAGCGTAAAATCGAATTAGAAAATTTAGAACGTGAAAGGGATTTTGAAATAGAAAAGTTATGCCTTTCTGAATCTGCAGAGGCGGTAAATAGTATATGTGAATATGAAACACAACGAATCGATCTACAGAAGTTAATACCTCGTTTTCAACCAAACGAAGATGATATGAACATCTTCTTAGTCCTGTGTGAGCGACAGTTAATGGTCCTAGGGGTTCTGGAAGAAAATTTGGTCAAGTACCTGATAATTCCCTTGCCTAGCGATATTTCTAGATTAATTGCCAGAGAAGGCCCAGAATTACCAACAAACCAAAGCGATGTTGTTAAAACGATTTAAACTGACTGTCGAAAAGTTTAGAACACTGTTTGCTCAGAACAAGAAAACACCAGAAAGTAGTTGGAAGGACTACTTTTTTGAGCTTAGAACATATTTTGAAGGTTGGATCTCTGAGCTACACATAACGTCGTTCGAATATCTAAAAGAAAACCTCCTTTTATCCGATAAATTAAAGAGAAGATGCTCCCCAAAACATAGAGAACATTTCTTAGATGATTGGACTGATTTAAATGATCCAAATGATTTAGTCGAAAAGCTAGACGCTTACGACATTCTAAGGATTAATCCCATAAAAACGAAGTAGTGGAAACCCATCCAAAAAATAAGATCTAGTCAAAACCGAAAGAGGCTGAGAGCTCCTCTAGCAAAACTTTTCAAAATAAAATTTCTATCCAAAGAAAACTAATCCGTCAGGCAACCGAAAGGTGAATTCATCACCACAGTTTGAAGATTGCCTACCCTTGAAATGTTATGGCTGTGGTGCTCCTGGTTTCATCCGTGTTAAATGCCCTACTTGTAATCCAGTTGCAAAGACAGAATCCTCCCAATTTGATCAAATCCAAATGGACACATGCTGAACCCCTACCACACCGTTAAACACAGGAAACATTTACATTAATGGAATATATGGTAAAGCCTCCGTAGATACCGGATCTAGTCACAGGCTGACTAGTGAATTCTTGTATTATCTGTTAAAAGAACTAGGTGTAAGGTTTCAGCAGACTTCTCTGAACAGGTCCCATTCCAATAGCCAGCGGTCAAAAGAAAATAGTTTGACTACGACTGTCACTTTAGAAATTTTCATGAAGAAAATGTCGTACCGACTTCATTTTTTTAACAGCAACTAAAGGGAACTGAACTCTCTTAGGAACCGACTTAGGGGATTGTGCCTGAGTCAAGAGCAAGCGTTCGTATTTCGTCGACATGCCTAATGTGAGAGAATGCTTTGTAGGCCCTGTTTCAAAGCCTCTTGAATATCCCGCTTAGGATATAGCTTTAGATTCTTGCACCTTGTGTGAAAATGAAGGAAAAAGTCTGACCCTCTCCCAGAAGACACAATTAAACGAAGTACTGAAAAACTATGAATCCATCTTTCAGCCAACATCGACACCGGAAACCACTTCTTGTGTCAGTTCAATCTTATCGCATGACTCCTACGAAAAAAGAAGTTCGGGAGGCAGAACAGAATGACTTTCTGTAAAAGGGAATTATTGAAGAGTGCGAATCCCCTTATGCAGCTCCCGTTGTTTTAATTTCGAAGCCAAACGGAACGGTATGTCTCTGTATTGACTACCGGAAGTTACATGCCATCACCACGTGTGACTCTTATCCACTGCCCCGAGTGGATGACTTGTTGCATGCATGAGACTAAGCACACAGCTTTAATGTCAACAATATATTTAAAGTCTGGCTACCATCAGGTAAATGTTTATGAACCAGACAGGGACAAGACTGCTTTTACTTGTGCTTTTGGCATATTCCGCTTCTTAAGAATGCTATTTCGGTTTAAACATGCCTCTACCCCTTTTGAGAGGTTAGTCGATCGCTTTAGAAATGGTCTATAAGTCATTGTAATGCTTTTATACCTAGATTATATAATTGTGTTATCAGAAACTTTTCAAACATCTAGCAGATTTTATGATAGTTTTTTACAGACTTTTGCAATTTAAACTCCGTGAAAATCGAGAAAAGTGTAATTTTGCCTGCCCTCGTTTAAAATATTTAGGACACTGAAAAGCAAATTCCGGAATTGAAGTCGATCTCGACAAAACTGCAGCAATCCAGAAATGCTTGCTCCCCGAACTGTAAAGCAAGTCCAGTCATTCTTGTAATATTGCTGCTGGTACTGACGTTTCATTCCCACATTCTCGGATATTGATATGCTCTTGAATAACCTGACCAAGATGAATGCCTACTGTAAGTGGGAAAAGAAAGAACAAGCTGCTTTCCAAACATTGAAGCAATTACTGACAAGTTTCCCTGTACCGAAACAGAATGATGCCACGAAGCCATACATCTTACGGACAGATGCCAGTGGTTATGCCCTAGGTGCAGTACTTCTTCAAGTATACAAAGAAGTAGAACGCCCAATAGAATATGCAAGTCGTTTTCTGAAAGCCACTGAAAATAATTATTCCTTAACAAAACGTAAAGCACTTGCAGCAGTTTGGGCCTGAAACAAATTTTGTGGACACATAGAGGAACATCAGGTAACTGTAGCCTCGGATCATCAACCACTGAAATGGTTGATGAGTTTAAAGTCACCATCAGGCCTAATTGGCTCGATGGGCTCCACAAATACAATGCGTCAACCTGAAGATTGACTATAACTCAGGTAAAGCGAATGTTGTTGCTGACATGTTGTCACGCCCAAATTGCAGTCACGAGAAACCCTCCTGTGCAATCTGCACAGTCTTCATAGAAATGCCCACAAGATTTCCAATGAAAATTCGAGAAAATCTATTAAAAGATGATGATTTAAGGAAAATCATTGAGGCCTTCGAGTCCATCGAAAAAGTCACTGACTTAGAGGTCTGCATGGGCAGAAATTTACAGCCCCGGGCCTGACCCGGTCCGAAAGAAAGCTATCTAGGCCCTGCCCGGGCCAGGCAAAAATCAGTGAAAACAGGCCCGGTCCGACTTGTGCAAAATCTATGAAATTCATCAAACTCAATTTCCACATAAAATTCCGATTTTTCTTAATATACAATTAAGAATCTTTTCAAGAATACTTAATACATATTTATGGAAATTTATACATATTTATACATATTTATTAAGTTATATTTCCAAATATTCCATTACCAAATGTTCGTTATCACTATTATTATTTTTACAAAATAAATTGCCTAACCGATACGCCCCTGGGAACAATGAAGTCCGGTACAGGCCGCCATGTATGCCCGGAATGTAAAATAAAATATAAACCCGATCCTGACCCAAGCCGAGTCTACTGAAAAAAGGGAAAAACTTGTCCAGATAGTGTAAAAAAAATCCGATGTCGATCTGTACGCTAGACATTTTATATTTCTGTATTGATGTTGTCAATGTAACATCAGCGTATACAGCACTTTTATACTTATCTTCGCCTCAGTCGTGTCTATTGAAATTCGTTCATATTTTATTGGCTTAGTTTGATTGTTTGTTTTAATTTTTATATTGGGCCGGTTGGCCCACATAATTTTTTTTTATCGGTCCGGCTCGGTAATGGAATGGCGTTTTCTATTTCTTTAAAAATGCAAAAGATCTTTCCGAAAATACTGACAAAATTGGCGTTTTGAATCAAATTTCCGGACGTGGTAGTACGGAAAAGGATAAAAACCTGTCGTTAAACCGTTTAAATGTAAAATTTTGATATTTGTATGTGATAGTAACAGCGATGAATTAATTTTGCTTCTAAGACGGAAAAAATATGTTAAACTTCCCTATATCCTGATTCTGACGATGCAATGAAAAAGTTTCAACAAGTAAAAATATAGAGGTCTGTACGGACCGGAAGCTATGGGACCTGCCCCGTGGGACCGTTAAATTTTTTTTGTCGGCCCGGCCCGGCCCGTTAAAAAATTTCTCCTAACTAGGGGGCTCAGCCCCCTACTCGCTAAACGCTTGCCAATCCCCCGTGAATTGCGAAGCAATTCACATTGAGACCGCTACGCTGTCTCGGCTCGCTTCACTCGCTCGCCCCTTTTTATTTTTGCATTAATTCTAGCCGGAATAAGTAGTACCATAAATCATTTGAACATATGAAATTGACAATTTTTTAATGTAAAAAAGTAATTGAACTCCGTTGAAAACACAACTAAAAATGCATTTAGTTGGAGCTACTAATGAGCATATAAATCATTTAAATGCTATGAATAAAGGATCTTGGAAACATAATTTGTTTAAAACTTATTGCACCTGTAATATTGTACAGCACGGCTTATTCCTTTAAAAAAGAAAAAGAAGAAAGAAAAAAAAAGGACACTACGTAATAGGAAGATAGTTTATCATCAATGATTGTTTAAATTTCTTTCGACATTTTACTATTCTAATTGATTATAGATTTCTGCAACAGATGGCAGCAGGTGCAACCTAGACAGTTGATATTTTTACTTCTCTCCGATTTTTCATGTGAGTGAAATTCATAAATAAATTCTAAATAAGAGTTGAGAATTGATTTGAAATTAGCAATATTACTTATAATTAAAATGAGGAATCATCTCAGAAGCTTTGGATTACGTACATGTTATTTAATTTTTAATATTTGCTAACTTGATTTTCACTGCTCTGACACGGACCGCCATATTGGAGGAGGAGCTGATCTATCTAACACAATCTAGTCTTTTCATTGGTCTGAGCTCTGGAAACTACGGTTGTAGCCAACAATAAGCTAGAAATTCAGCCCTATTTTCGCGCCACGTAAGACAAATATATATATAGATTGTGCCGGTCCGGCCCGTTTGAAAGTTTGCTTCCATTTTGCCGGCCCGCCCCAGCCCGCGGGCCGGGTTAGGTACAGGTTTTGGGCCAAGCTCGGGCCCGTGCAGATCTCTACACTGACTATGCTAATTTTCCTGAGCGAGGATATATTTTAAACCAAGGAGTCTTGTATCGCTATGCTCCAGACTCCGAATCAGAAGAAGCACTACTAGTCGTTCCTGTACATGACTGAAATAAAACAAAATCATCATGATGTACCAACAGTTGGCCATTATGGAGCTGAAGGAACGTATCACAGAATATCCAAGAGATACTATTGGACTGGTATGAGAAATTTCCTAACCAATTTTGTTAAGAATTGTGCCGACTGCGATTGTTACAAACCCAGTGACACAAAAACCTGCTGAACTCCTACATACATCTATTTACTGCCAACGGTTTGAAACTCTTTCCATTGACTTGTTTGGAGCCTTACCTAATACAAAAGATGGTAAAAAATGGGTTTTCATTGTGGAAGATTGCTCTAGAAAATGAGTAGAACTTTGCGCATTGAAAAGTTTTCATGAGATGAGGTCTAATTTGAAAAATAACTAGTGAAAACGATCCCCAGTTTGTCAGTGCAGTAATGCAACAAATGTGTTATCTGCTTGATGTAAAACACAGCCCAATTCCAGTTTACCATCCATATGCAAATCCGGTTGAACGAAAACACCGTGATCTCAAACCTCGTTTAGTCATTCTCGTCGGAAACGAACTCTCGTCATAGGCAGAAAAATTGCCTACAATCAGGTTCGCATTAATACTGCCAAATGTGACACGGGAAAAGCTGCTGCATTTTTACAATTTGGTCGAGAACCTCGCACTATTTATGACATCTGACATGACATCAGACCTATCATAAACAATGATAACTTTGTGCCAAAGATAACTCCTTATCTCAAAAACTGTGCTAATTTCACTAAACAAGTGAAAGAGTTGGCAGAACACCGCCAAGATAGAAGAAAGCGGTACGCTGACAAAAGCCGGAGAGATGGAATATTTTCCTGGTGACCATGTATGGGTAGTACTCCATTCTTTTAGCAATGCTGGGCAGAAAAGAACCACCAAGTTTAGTCCACGACATGACGGACCCTATGTTTCATCCCGCGCTCCTCTACTTCCTATGAAGTAGCCAGTTTACAAGTTCCTGGAATTCCCTTGAGAACTTATCATACCTCTACACTTAGACTTTGTGACAATGTTGCGGAGCAACCAGTTGCTCCGATTCGGAAACATGGCAGGCCAAAGAAAAATGTTGCTGGTCCCTTGCCAAAACGTCTAAGGAACCACGGGCTAATTCTTTCTGTGTATGTGATTTTGCCCGCATCCTTTGCGAGATCGTTGCTCGTTAAAAACGTGAGATACTTTGATTGAGAGATACAGCTGCTAAAAAGCGGAAAAATCATTTATTTCGGGCGCAATGAAGATTTCTTCTAGCCATAAACGACATGGAAATACTTTTGTACATATGCATACAGTTTTGTACATCACTGTACATATGCTGATGTAATAATGTTGAAAATAAACAGTTTTAACGAGAATCCCCGAGTGCTCTGTGTGTCATCTAAAATCAGTTCTATATAACAGTTTTAAATATTTTTTAAAACGGAGGTGAAAATATTTTTTTTAAACTGTTATACATATTGACTAGATTTAGTGTAGTTTGAAAGTGTTTTTTGAAGCTTTAAGGCACTGCTCTTTGATATGCTTTAAAAAAAATTAATGTCTGTTGTAATAGGTAGTACAGATAATTATTATATTTAAGTTACACTTAGAAATTTATATAATTTAAAACACCAAATATAAGCAAAAAAGATAGAATATTGGGTTTTTTACACGACAATAATTTGTTTTGAAGAAATTGAATCATTATTTGTAATTTAAACAAAAATATCACATTGCCACATTTAAGTCATTTTTATCACATTTATGGTAGTTTAAACATAAATCTGATATCTAATATACTTAAATGTGACAATGCATCTTATGAAGGTCAGTTCCTCTTACTTCTATTAATTTAATTGTTATCTAATTGTTATTTAATACTATTAAGTTATTAAATAATGTATAGATTTACATTCGTATTTTAAACATTTTGACCAACACAACATTAATTTTATTAAATCAATGCTTATTACTGTATATTTTACACAAATGTTTTACAAACAAAATTTTGATACGTGATCAAAATTTTCTTTCTTGATCAGAATTTTTTTAAATATCAAGATCAGAAATTTCTTGAACACTGTATTTGTTTTTGGAATTTAACATTTAAGGTAATATGACGACTTCTATAATTGTATCCAATTCATCAAATATTTTACCACACCGTTCTGGCTAGTTTCAAATTTTAGGATTTCTGATTCCCATTGTTCTTACTTCTATTTCTCAATCTAGCTCAACAATACTTAGACAAAAATCAGTTTCATATTGAGCGATTGCATAGCTTCAAGATTTAACGTTATCATTAAACTCTTCAATTAGCATTTTATCATGTACGCTAGAGTGACTGCTTCCAAAGAAAAAATCTCTCAAATACAGGGAAAGTCAAAATGAATATAGCGATTACAAACTGCTATAACTATTTAATGGAAAATAATTTATCGATAAGATTACCACATAATGTAGACGGAACTTCCAAATTTTGTATACATACGTCATAGATGTTCTACGTGACTTCCCTTGTTCACACGGACAACATCTAGGCGGTAGTCCATTTCACGCCATACATTCTGAAGTATTTGTTCAGTCACCGACGCAAGCGCATTACAAATGCATACTTTGAGTTCTTCAATTGTTTTGGGCATGGGAGTCACATATTTCACATAACCCCATAGATCGGTCGAAGTGGAGATGCCGTCGATTTCTTCTGCTCTTGGCCATCGAGATCTCCGGACTTGACACCGTGAGATTTTTTTCGATGGGGTTATGTGAAATACAGGGTGTATGTGACTCTAATTTCCAAAACAATTGAAGAACTCAAAGTACGCATTTGTAATGCGCTTGCGTCAGTGACTGAACAAATGCTTCAGAATGTATGGCGTGAAATGGACTACCGCCTAGATGTTGTCCGTGTGACCAAGGGAAGTCACATAGAACATCTATGACGTATGTATACAAAATTTTGAAGTTTCATCTACATTCTGTGTTAATCTTATCGATAAATTCTTTTCCGTTAAATAGTTATAGCCGTTTGTAATGGTTATATTCATTTTGACTTACCCTGTACATTAGAACTGCTGCTATGAGGAGAAAAAGCATCTTCAATAGTACTTGTTTCTGTTTCTTCTTTCTTGCGTTTCAATAGCCATCTATCCTTCAATATTTTCTTTTTGGTAACAGTCGATTTTTTATGAGTTGAAATGTCATTTTTCACTTCAAGTTCCTGATTCTGCAACCGAGTTGAGACATCTTAGCTGATATTAAAATTAACGGAATTCAATTATTTAAAAAATTGGCTTTTAAACTACATTTTTGTTTATTATGAGAAAGTAGCATGTACACTTACATGTACATCTACTGAAAGCCTCTCCGCATTTGAAGCATCCAATTCGTCGCTAACAGATTTGGAAAAATATCTTATACAAAAATGGGACGAACATTGTAGAACAACTCTAGTTTAATACTAACCATCATTTACCGCTTTCACTTCCGGTAGATGAAACAGACATTCAAGGCCGTGGCGTCGACGAAGTTACTTGAAATTCAAAGTTAAAAAACGAAATTGGAATAATGGTTTTCACATTATTCCTCGTTTTTAGAGAGAGTTTTCAGAGTTTTATAACTAACGATGTGTACTGCAATGAGAAACTCTCTTAGAAGAAACACTTTACATAGAGTAACAAGTTTCACGTTTTGTTCCAGAAATGCGGATGTTTGATTTATGTCACATTCATATACGATTATTGCGTTAAAATTTTAGGTACAAGAACTTTGTCGTATTTATGGGCCATCACATTCAGACACATTGACATTACCATGGATTTATTTTATGAAATTTTTGCAATAATGTTTTTTTCTTTGTGGAACATAATATACTTCTCATAGCACAGGCAGTTGAAGTGATGTCACTGTAACATGATTATCGTCACAATCATCACAATACACGAAAACGAACATTAGATGTCAAAATAGCTGATGAAAAGAGTTTTAATTTTTAATGGAACCGAAATGGGAATTAAGTGAAAGGTTTTATTAGGCGAATTTTAATTTCTATAATATATGTACGATAAAATCTAAATTCATACTACTTCCTTAATGTTCCCGTATATTTTCCTCTCAAATTTACTCAAAATTCGTTTTTGCCATGAGTAACAAACTTATTTTTTTCCTTGTCCCAGAATCTCCTCAAAATATTGTATGGTTCCTCTTCTAAAAATAAACATTTTTGAAGTAAAACAAGTTTGATTTCCAGTGCTAGTACTTGTTCTGGTAACCATAAACATTAATATTTCTCATAGAAATCATTTATATGTAATGATTGCAGCTCGATTCTTCTGTATTGTAATGTTTTTTTAAATTTTATCTGAGTTTTATTACCTAAATAATATATCATTTGATATTATGAATGCATTTTTGTTTTGGCAATGTGTATTCAAACACATGAAACGAAGCGTTTGATTATAAATATGCTGTGAATAAGGCTTCAAAACGTTTGTTAAATAAGCTCATCGGCAAAAACATCAGTCATCCTTAAGATGTATAGAGTAAAAAAGTTTTTAAGGCGTACCTATATCTGTAAATTACTGAACAAATGTTGCCAATTTAGCTCTTTTTATGGTCATATTCCTGGTCAGCATACCGAATTCATTAAGAACCAAGTATTTTTATATTGGAAGCATTTTAATGGATTTTTGTTGCACACTTTTATACATATACAATGGAATAAGTCTTCTAAGTGTTTTGTTAAATATTTAGACTATATGCGGTCTATAACATACATTCAATACATTCAATAACAATGATTCACTAAATTTACATTGTTTACATTTAGAAACACACCGTTAAGTTAGTTCATTAATTCAATGCTACCGACAAAATTGGTTTCGTGAAGTAATAAACCAACTAAAAACACCTATGTGTGAACTCTTAATTTCATACAATTCATTCATTTCAAAGCACTAGAAGGAATAGTTACAAATTTACAAGCACTAAAATTTATAACTTTTCTAGCAATTTATAACATTTCTTTACAAATAATTAAAAAGATTAATCACATTCATACACAATATTTTACTTAAGGACATACAGGATATTTAAAAAATATCACAACAAGCATTCAGTGGTGAAAATACATGTCAAGATAAAAAAAAAATTATATACAAAATCAGTGTCGCTATTAGTGTCCATTGATTTATTTTTAAAAAATACAGGGTTCTCTTTTGAAACAGAACCCAGATTTTCATTAATTATCTAAACAATGATGAAGGTAATATTTTGATAATTTTTCAAAAGAATAACTTTACTTTGAGCGAAAGATGGTGAGAGTGAAGTACTGGAACTGCACTGTAATTTAATTAGTTATAAAGTACATACTTTTATCTGCATTCCTAATTTTGAAACATCAAGTTCAGTTTTGTCTGGACATGAATGGCAGCATTTTCCAGCATTTTTCTTTATGTCATCATATTTTCCAGAAGTCAAATTAAATCTGATGAAAATATTGCTACAATAATGTATTTATTGCTAAACTTATAGAAGAAAAGCAGCGTGTAATTTTCAATGCACAAGTGTATTGTGAACGGAATTTCCTATGCTAAATTGTTTGTTTTTACATGTATCATCACCCTTAAATATTTTCTATAGATTATCGAATAAGTCCTCAAAATGTTTTGCTAAATATTTAATCTATAACAATACTTCCCCAAATTCCCATTGTTTCATATGTGAAAAGTAAATTTAGAAACGCGCCGTTAAATTGCTTCATTAATTCAACACTGGCGGCAACATGGGTTTGTTAAGGTAATTAACTACTGAAAACATTCATGCGTAAACTTCAAACCACAGGGAAAGGAACTTCAAACCCGTAGGCATTATAAATATAGAAGCACTATCAAATGTATAACATTCCTCGAATCAGAAATTGAATTTTTTGTATTTATGCATAATACATACATAAGAATATACAGAGTGATTTGTTAAATTCCATTACACATACGATAAATTTTATGGAGTGACAGTAGAAAAAAACAATTTTTGTATAATAAAAAAGGGTCGCATATAAGCTATTCAATCAAAAATACAGAGTTTCGCATTTCAATTCAATTCCAAATGTTTTATTGTAACTTTTAGAGTAAGGCAGCTTTTTTAACGAAAGTATTAACAGACTTATCTTCCTTTGCATTGAATACAATGATGTCACAAAAATGTTAGAGGAATACAATAATTCAATCAGAAATACTGTATGCAATGTGAACTACATTCCAAAATATTGCACTTGTAGTTCAGCGCTGTTTGGATGAGGATAGTCTCCAATTTCACATCTTCTAGTAATATTGGTTCATTTAACACAAAGCGAGGTAAGCGCGTTTAAAATTCTTTAAAATATCGTCATTGTTATTGAAGTTATAATCACAAATCTAGACTCGGACTGAAGTGAGATACATTGTTTTTACGATTAAATAAAGACACGGCGATTTTTTTCCCTCTGAATTGTTTGTTGCAGTGTTCTCTGCGATCTCGTCAAAAGTGTTCCTTTTTTTTTTTTTTTTTTTTTTTTTTTTTTTTTTTTTTTTTTAACAGCCTGTGTAATGATTTAATTTTATTCAACTGTAACAAAATGTTTTGTTAGGTTATTTGAGACTATTTTTATAAATAATAAACCTTTTGAAGTTATGAAATGCATTTTTCGTTCGGTCACTATATACAAAGAGAACGTAAACAAAGCATCTGATTATAAACATACAATCAAATAGGACTTCAAAGCGTTTTGTTAACTATTTAATCTATAATAATATTTTCCTATACACGCATAGAGTGAAACGTAAATAGAGTAACACGCCGTTAAATTAGATCATTAATTCAATGTTGCTGGCAAGACAGGTTTGTTAAGTGAATCAACATATCTGAAAACACTCATGCGTAATCTTCGAAATTCATGCAAAGGAATTACAAAATCTTAGGAGGAGAGTACTATAAATACAGAAGCATAATAGATATTTCTAGGAAATTCTTTAAAGTTTACCATCAAAAACAAAACTTTGTGATCAGAGTTTTAAAAAACATATGTGTCAGGTTTCTCTGGTAGCTGCAAGAGTTAAGAGCTATGCTTAAGGGATTATCTTATTGTATATGTATCTATTGTGTACCGTTAGAGGCTTGCTTAAGGAAAATCTTAATCCGGAGGGGAGCGAGTTGAATATAATGAAACAAGTATTTCCTTTGCAATGTGGTCTTTCATAGATAAGAAAGATATTGCACCCATTATTTAGAAAGATAGACCCTTGGAAACAGACCAGGAGCCCCGTAGACAGAAAGGTTCTCGGGTGGATGACAAGAGAGTAAGTTAGTTCTAACGGAGGAGCGAAGCGAAAAGGTCGAAGAGAGACGAGCTCTGAGACCGGTGTTTAGTTGGAGCGTAGGAGTGAAACGTGTTGGTTATTCAGACAGGAGCTCTGGACACGTGTGTGAAACGATTTTTCCCGAAGGGAAGAGATAAAGCGTGTGAGATTAATAGAGATCTCGGTTCTGAGTGAATTAACGTAGCCTAACGGTACACAGAGGATAGTCTTCTGTATTTTTTTTATTTAATATTGATCCGGATAAGTTACATCCGAGTTAAGTGTAAATATTGTTAATAAAGTGTTAATTTAAGTTTAATTGAAAGAGTTAGGTTTTTTTAATATACATCCCGTAACGTGTCCAATATCACGTATTCATATCGGTGGTGGCAGCATATCAAAAGACCGGATTATACTTCAAAGTTGTGTGGACGGAGAAGTGGAATCCGACAATATGCCTAAGAATATACTGAAAATCACTAATATAAGGTTTTAAGTACGACAAGAGAAACAATTTTTGTATAGCAAACGAAGGTTACAATTTAAATATTCACTCAAATATATAATGTGTCTCGCACATAATTGAACCCAGACTTTCATTCATTTTTTTAACAATGATGAATATACAGTTGCAAATTTTTAAAAGAATAAATTAGCATTTTTAAAGCATTATAACATTTAGAGAAGTTATTGGAATTTGATACAATTCATTTGATAGTAATTCATTCAGTGACACCATAAGTACTGTCAGTTGCTTTTTGAATTATGGAGCGTTTACCTCAGAATTCTTTCGAGCATTCAATAGTAGACAGCAAAAAATAGTAGACATTTCCACCTTTTTTTTTTGGATGTCATTATACTTCACAAAACGCAAAAAAAGATCTGTTGTATATATTCTCACAATAATTTCATTATTAGAAAATTTATGAACGATAATGAGGGTTCTGCTTAGAGGGCAAAATCTTGTAATTTTGAATTAAGGCTGTTAGTTCGTGAACTCCCCAATTCCCCTCGCTAATGTTCAACCTATGGGCGTAGGATGCATTCATATATTTAAAATATCTCCGGAAATTAATATTTTTAACTTACGTTTTCTTTGTATTCTTCTTAAAGGATGTCTCTTTTGGGAAGTTCACTTACTAACAGCCTTAATAAGTAGATTGTGTCTCAGGTTTCTTACACAAAAAAGTATTACTACTTCAAAATTTTTTTACCAATTACTGTGAAAAAAAAAAAAAAAAAAAAAAAAAAAAAAAAAAAAAAAAATATTGCCAGTATAATTTTCTTACTTTGGCGGAAATTATTTCTCCCAATGAAATGATTTCGTGAATATCTGATAAAGTAGCGAATATGGTTTTAAGAATAACCTTGACAGATAATAGTGCTAAAAGTCTAGTTGATTTAATCATCTTCGCTGAGGTTTTCGAATTTTTTACATTTTTACACTATAAAAGAATTTCGATATTTTGCTAGCACAATTTTCGGATTTTTACGATTTTTTTTAGTGTATTGATAAATATAAATCCTACATCCTTAGAAAAAAAAATGAAAATTTAACATGATCTTTTAAGGATATTCTTGCCATGATTATAAATATTTATTCTGTGAAAACTATTATAATTAGACTATTACATAAACTATTAATAAGTTGTTTGGATAAGAGATGTTATAAAGTTTTTAATAAGACCACATATTTCATCAAATTTCAAAGTGTGCTCACTTGGTAGTTCGGGGAATGTCAACGCGGTATTCTTGTTCTCGCCAAGTTTTCGCTAACATGTCTTCTGTAACAGTGCACACAGCATCGTTTATCCTAGCCTTCAGTTCTTCAACGTCAGCAACTAACGTGGCAAAGACTCTATCCTTGATATAGCCCGAAAAAAATCAAGAGGAGTAATGTCAGGTGAGCGTGGATGCCATGGTGAATATTCGTGAAATTTCATGAAGTATGTGGTCTTGTTAAAAACTTTATAACAGTACTTACAGTGTATCCAAACAACCATGTGTTTAGTTATATTAGTTTTCGCACAGTAAATATTTAATAATCAGGGCAAGATTTTGTACTCACACTGTACTTTTTTACTCATTCATGAAATCACTTTCACATTCTAAAACGAACCTGTAGATTTAACGGAAAAAATCTGTCAGCTATGCTACGAGATTACCCCTGTAGTTTGTACAGAGAAAATCTGTCAAAGTCTAGTCTAGAGTAGAGATCCGAAGATCGTAGACGTTAGATCAGACGTTAGATCGTAGACGTTAGAAGATCAACTTTACAGGCAATACACGTTAAAAGCGAAGAATTGCATGACAATAAAACTTTCCGCCAGAGGGCGAAAACAATATCTGCGCTGGAAGGCCGTGGGGCCACTGGCATTATCGTTCAACTTCGTTTCAACATTTGAGGGACAACTCAATTCCTGCAGGATTAGTATAATGATCTTTAATACTTTAGAAATCATCAAAGTTCTGGATTCGAAAGTTGCACATTAATTAATAATTATGATAAAAAGTGGAACTCTTTTTTAATAGTTTATATAAAACTATCTCCGATTGGCGTATTTTTACACTCAAGAGCCAATAAAAACTGGCCTCTCAAACGTTTGGTCGGTGGCAGAATGTAAACAACCTATAAGAAAAATAAAATATTTATAGATCATTATCATACCATCTGCATGCTTGGATAATTTAATGATCATATTCTCCAGAAAATATCAAGTAAGTAACCACCCTAATAAAAGCAAAATAAATGTGTTTTCAATTTCTTTCCATCGAGCTAAAACTTTAAAATTGTTTTGGCGCCATCTGCCGATAGGAAACGTAAACAATAACAACGATAACGATAAAGCTAGTTTAAAATAAAATAAAATTTCTTTTTTCAAAAGCAAAATATTTAAAGAGTTTTGAAATATTAAGCGAATTATAGTTATAAATTTTTATCATGAACATCCTTATTTCGATGATAAAACTTTTGTGTCCTGATCCTTAGCTATTTATATATATTAAAAAACAACAACAACAACAACAAAACTGTTTTTGAGATTATCTGCTACTAAAAATTAAAATAAAATACACATTTCAGTATATATTAAAAAAATAAAACAATGTACGTCTGTACAACAACTTGATAAAATAATTGCTTGACAATAGTCTTTTAAAATTATATTTAAGCTAGAATATAATTTCTAATAAATATTTTGCAATTGAAAGAAATATCCTTTCATTTCATATAACATCTATTTAATTATGCTTTTGTTGTACACTGCATATAAGATTTTTTTTAACTAATACCTGTTTAGCAAATTGACAGAAGATATTTAATTTGCAGATGAAGTAATTTACTGTAATCTGTTTAAGTTTAAAAATTTATGATTTTGAACAACTTATAAAATATTGGTCAATAATAAAAAAGTGTGTTGAAAGTTTTTAAAAATGTATGTCAAGTAAAATAAAATTTATATTTTTCATAAGTGTGTCAAATGCTACTTTTTTTTTTACCTATGTATTTTCTTTGAAGAATATTTCTACTTTTAAAATGATTTTTCCTAAACTAAAACACACACAAATATATATATGAATAAATAATTACAAAACAAGTTAAGATGTAACTGCATGTATAAGTATACAATACTGCACTTAAGTATACAATAATTTTTAAACGTTTAAATGACAAATATCTGGAAACGAAAAAATTAGAATATATTTACAGGATTGTTTTTATGCATGCATTATTTCACAGCATTCTTTATGGCCTTTTTTTTATTGTGGTCACTAGATTTTTGAGAATTAGGAGTCAATGGTTCCTTATTTCAGATTTTGTTAATCTGCACCTGTATTTAAAACTATAATAAAGTTAGGAGACATTAGAATAGGGCTTACTTGGGTAATGTCTTTATGGCAATTTGGTTGAATAAAATTATTCAACAAATATTGAAGATTTGTAAATAATAATAATAATAATAATAATAATAATAATAATAATATGTTTTTATATAAGAATATATTTTTTCTACACTATTATGAAGTATAATACGTAATAGACCAGATGTTCGGTTAGCAAAACTGGAAATCTGGCTGTTTTCATTAATATTAGTAATTAAAAAAGTCACAATAAATAAAAGTTAGATGGAAATCTAGAGTTAAATGTTAATAAAATTATCCTTGGTATACTTTTAAAGTTGCAAATATGCTATAGCATATGATCACAGAATAATTTTAACAAAAATAATTCATTTTGGAGAATAGTAAGTTTGTTTTTGAACAGAAAAAGGAAAATTTCGCTAGTTTTTTACGCTATCCACGGCGAATTCATAAACGTACGCTTCCGATTGGCTAAAACGTGAGAGAAGGGGGAGATTGAGCCAATCGGTTGTTAGATGTCATGAGAAAATAGTGCGATATATTTTTTGGGATTTCTAATTAACGTGCAACTTTTGCATCCAGAACTTTGACAATTTCAATGTTTAAGAACTTTTTATAACATAAAAGTTTAAAATTAAGTTGCCCCCCGAAAGTTGCAACGGAAGTCTGTTTCTAAACCTCTTTTCCGGGATCGCCCCACGGCCAATGGGTAATAGAGAGAATCTGTACTTTACAAAAAATTGGGATATTTTGTTAAAAGTACTATAGAATATCTGTTAAAAGAACAGGTTTTTTTTAGAGTGCATCGAAAAAACAATTTCGTAAATATGTCGAAATTTTACGGGCAATCAACGGAATATTTTTTCACAGTGAATAATTGAATGATACTCCGTATGTCAATTCAATGGATGAAATGGATTTTACTTTCAAGCGCTGCATATAAAGGGAGTTCAAGCAAAGCGTCTGATTGTAAACATATAATCGAACAAGTCCTCAAAGTCTTTTGTTAAATATTTATTTAGCTCTGTAACAATGTTTCCCTAAATTTGCATTGTTTCTTTTAAGATAAACGTAAATTTAGAAACGCAGTGTTCAATTAATTCATTAATTCAATTTCAGTATTATTAACATTTACATTTGGTTTATTAAGTAAATCAACAACTGAAAAAAACTCTCATGTATAAACTCGGAAATCCACACAAAGGGATTTCAAAGAGATAGGAGGAATTGTTAAAAGTATAAATGGATTATGAAGATTGTAACATTCGAGAAAATTCTTTAAAACTGAATATAAATTAACCACGAAAAATTAAACGTTTTTATCACATTTATTTCATTTTTGAATTGTTGAGGGATGTACATAAGAATAAATATCAAAATAGATTTTACGAGAAAGGACTGAAAAGATGCATTTATCACACTGATTGTGAAAACGTTTTTACTAAATTTAAAGTTTTAATGTTTTCGTTCAAAATGTTCTAAGTAATGAGAATTATTTCATGTTCTAGTTCACATTAAAACTTACATCGAACACAATATTCTTGTAATTTTTATGACTAATAGGAAAATAATTTTGCGTTTTCATTAATAGCTATTAAGAATACAAAAAAATAAGTTTTGAAATATTTTTTTCATAAAACTTAAAGGAAGCGAGCCATCAAATAGAGTTAAAGTAAAAAAAAAAAAAAAAAAAAAAAAAAAAAAAAAAAAAAAAAAACTTGGAACCGGAATTAATTTAAACAGAAGTTAACAGAAGTTTATTGGTTTTTTTCTGTTTTAAGGCATATCAAAGGACATATGTAAAATATACATTCATATCTTATTGCAAAACAAAAAGTTACAAATAATTTATGACATAAGCGTTAAAATGAAGTTTTAATAGATAACCCTACCACTTTCTTTTTAATTTTGCATATTTTATTAACGCTCTGATTATGTTAAATTATCTTTATATTACTTTACATAATTGTAGTAAACAAATGTTTATTGTTACGTCACGTGTTTATAAATTAATAATTTATATGCCTGAATATTATTTTAAAGATCATCAAAAATCAGTAGTTTAAGTTACTAGTTCTCAAGCAAAATTTATTTGAAAGTACATTTATGATCTATTCGATGGAATAAATATTATCATTATGCGATATTTAAAAAAGAAAATATGAGCAATCAAAGCGATAGTGTTACGTTTGGGCTTAGCAATAATGGCGGACAATTTTATGTTTTATAACATAAATATTACTCTGTTATGTGTCAACACGGTTTTAATTTTCTTTTGTAGTGAAACATTTACTACTTATTGCCACAAAAATATTTACCATCGCAGGGTCACATAAAATCCATTGACTTGGAAACTTAAGGTAAGTTTATATTCGTGACCATGTCATGACAATGACAAAAAAAAATCTTATGAAAAAAGACCTTAGAGAAAACGCATAAAATTTGAAGCATAGTTAAAGTTTCCATCTTGTTTCATTTCTAAATCATAGATGAGGAAATGGAAACATCAGAAATAGATGTCTGCATGGGTTCTGGTTAATTTTCTTTGATTAGGCTTGGACCGGACTTAAACCCAGACTTCAATCATTCCGAACCATGCCGGGTTCGCTCTCTTTAAAAAAAAATAGTGATAGAGGAAAAGGTGTAAATATGGGCACCCTCTTTTGTTTTTGACTTAAAGTGACTTTCCTTTTGAAAATTTCTAGATTTTTGACCTTTACTAACAATTATAACATGTTTACTAAATGAGAGGAGGCAAAAACATTTTAAAACAAGACAAAACAATACAAATGTATTTAACAAAACAAATGTATTTATTACAGAAGAAAACCATTTATAGAAATCGCAAACAAAACTAGCCACAATCTAAGTGTGTCCACATGTGGCACATAACACATTTAACCCACCCTTCTCCACGAGTGTCTTCAGAGAACTTTCCATCCCAAAAGGTGCAAGTTGCATCACTCGGGGCTGGTTTATCCCTACCGTTAATATCCAGATTGATATCATCATTCCTGTCCACAATGAGAGGGTCACAGTAATCTGACGAGTCCGATGATGAATCGCATCGTTTCTCGTGTCGAATTTTCTTCCTTCTTCTCTTTTGGTCTTCCCACACCTGCCTGCTGGTATTACGCCATTATGTTAGGTTACGCACGTTATCAGATATATTATAAAATATAACTAACGAATGCTTTCAGGATTTATAGATAATAAAATGGCCTTATATATTATCTATAAAGTTTTTATTATTATCTACATCTAAGGTATTATTCGAGTTCTTTTACTTCAAAGCACTTGTTAGGTTTATTTTATAATACATTTGGTAATGTCTATGATGTAGGTAATTGCTGTTTTCCCGTAAAATGATATTGAAATAATTTATGTTGTTTAAGAGGAAAGGTGGTATAATTATGGGCCCCTTTTAAATGGGGGCCCATATTTACACCAACTCCATCTAAGAAAGATGGCCACTTTCACATGTAACTTAAAGGCGTGCTTCTGAAAGTAGCTTAGGATCTTCGCTTTTCGGATATCACTGTGAAATTATTTTAAACTAACCATAAGAACATGAAAATAAACCGATTTCAGATGGCTGTCAAAAGTTTGCAGTCCAGAACAAACACCAATTGACATAATAACTCACTCTGCATCCACACTACTTGAAAGAACGGTTCCAACTGCTTTCTGCTATCTCATATCAACAAATTGCATCATCTAAGCCGCTATCAGATTCACCAAATTTTCGAGCAACCAATTTTTCAGCCAAATTTAACCCCAACTTTTTCGCGCTCAAAGTGAAAGAAGGGTTGCAATTGTCGTTGATAAAGTTGGAGGAAAAACCGGTTACTACGAGTACCAGTTGTTACTATTTATCACTCTTTTGTTGGCGTAAATAAAACGCTCCGTACTATCGGACTTGCTGCAAAACACGTTTTGTTTTCTTCAAATTGTTTCTGCTTTCTTTTGTTCCAATCTTTGTATCGACAATATGGTAAACAGCAAATTTTTATCGTTGAAGGATAAAAAAAAGTTGTGTTTAGCAATTTTATTATTAGATTCAGATAGCAGAAAGAAGAAACAGAAAAGAGAAGTTTGGATTAGAAGTTGTATGTAAATTGTAAAATGGAAAAAATGGAAAAATTATTCTCATGTGCCCCCCCCCCTCTCCCCTATTATTAATTTGAAAAACTATCATACAATAGCTAAAATGCTTTTAGCAGTTTTCATATTTATTCATTTTTACAATAAGAAATGCACTCGGAATTTGCAAATACCTGATATCTTTTATTCAATTCCTACTATTAGTTCACACACTCTATATATTTATATATCTTGTTCCAATTTTCAATCGTTAATAAAATATTTTTAGCTCACAGGCTAACAAAGCCTGGGAGCTAATGTGCCCGCCGTTTCTGTATGTACGTATGTATGTACGTAACGCGATAACTCTTGATAGAAATATCCGTTTTGCTTCAACTTTTGGTTTCATGTTTATAGTGATAAGGCGCTTCCCTGATTAGTTTTGGGGGTTCATTGGTTAAGTATAAAGGAAGGAATGGGGGACTAATCCTTCCCCCTTTATTTTTGTAAATGGATTTTTCATGCAGAATTACCCAATTTGATTCAAATTTTGTATATAGATTAATTGTGGTAAGGCGTTTCCCTGATTAGTTTTGGGGGTTCAATGGTTAAGTATAAAGGGGGGGAAATAGGGGGCTAATTCCCCCCCTTAATTTATTGTCGATCTCTTTATTTTTCAAGGGGCATTATTCTTTGAAATAAGAGTATAATATACAATTAGTGTGAATAGCCTGTGAGCTCAATGCCATCAGTTTAATTGGACACTTTTCTTTTTATTATTCATTCACTCAAGTTCAAATACATTTTCTTAAACTTGTAGTGGATGACACTTCATGTTAATACAGTTTTTTCAAATATTAATTCAGTAATTAAATTAATTTTAGTTTTATATTTATAAAAAAAATCAGTGCTTTCTTGTTATACGAACTTCCAAGGTTTAATCGTCAAGCGACCGAGATACTTATTTTATTACGGAAATTAATCTGCAAATGATATAATTCATTTCACGAATTAAAAATCATCAAGATCTGAATATTTATATAACTAGCTATAGTACGAATGCACCTCATTTGTCACATTTGATGTACAATTTCACACTTATGTTTGTAATTAAATTAATTAATTTTAGTTTTATATTTTCAAATTTTCAATCGTTAATAAAATACTTTTTATTCATCCACTCAAGTTCAAATACATTTTTTTAAACTTGTAGTGGATGACACTTTATGTTAATACAGTTTTTTCAAATAATAATTCATTAATTAAATTTCATTTCTATTTTGCCACTTAATATTGTGATTCTGTCATATGTATATACATATTTATATTAATTGTAATTATTTAATAAAAAGTAACTAAAATAATTTTTTTCTTTGATGACCTAAGTAGGAATTGACTTTAAAAAAATTTCTTTTATATTACTTGTTTAATGTAAAACTACAGTGTCATATTTGTTCATAACAAAACATTTTAAACCCATTTTAGCAATTAATAAGAAAAACATAAAACACAGAATTAAATTTTAAATATATATATAAAAAAATAACAAGATTTTAAAAACACAAATTATTCTTATTATTTTTCTCAATATTTAAACACAAATAAAAGTTTATTGGCTTTTTCAGTCTCTAGTCAATTGTGCAGTTTGGGCTTGTTTGGCCAAAATTTGAAAAGTTTTTCACTGATGAAGCAATACAGCCATTGCAAAAAAGTACGTAAATACCAAGCTATTTTCAAAAATATCAAACAAATCCAATATTTTGATTGATATTGAATAATATTTTCAATAGGTTAGCCAACCTATTAAACTTACAAGCAAGAATTAAAAATTAAAATACTTCACTTAACATAAAAACTGTTATTCTACATTTCTTAATAAAATATTTTAAATTATTTATGCATTCAACGACAAAATTGTGATAAAATTTAAATATCAACAAACACAAGAACAAAATTTTTTTTTCTAAATTTTTCTCTTATAAAAGAAGTATTTTAATTTTGAAAATGGGTTTTAAATTTATTTAAATATTATACTTAAATTGAGGATCAGATGTTTGAACTAATTTTTTAAGCTGATTATTTATATATTATCTGATTTTTAATTCCAAGTTAAAATTAATCTATGTAATTTTTTACTGAAAATATGGAAAACCTTATACAAACAAGCAATTAAACATTAACAACATGTAGTAGGATATCTATAACTGATTTTACAATGTTTTTGTATGCATCCAGAATAATTATATCGTAGGACTAATAACTACATACAAAACTTTGATTACACTTTACAGATTCATAACTAGAAGCTTTAAAAATCAATACAGAGCAATACTTTTTATGCAGAATTCATTACATGGCAAAAGTAGTAAAATGAACACTTTCTGCTATTCCTGTAATGCAAGGATCGATCCAGGCAAAATTTGGGGTCTATTTAGGGCTCCTTCACAAAAATCTATTTAACAAAAGAGGTCCCTTCACAAAAATCACTTTAATAAAATAAGACCCTAAACAAAAATCAATTTGATAAAATGGGCACCTTCACAAAATTTTTTATAACAAAACAACCCCTTTACAAAATTCCTTTTAATAAAATAGGCACTTTCACAAAATTCTATTCTATAAAAACTTACTATTTATTAATTATTTATTACATTGTGACATTTTAAAATGTGTAATTTGTAAACAAACAAGTTCACCAGAGAGGAAAACTTCGGCAAAAGGATTTTAAAAAGTTTTTGTTAATAAATGCTTTGTTCGAATTTGAGCAACTAGATAACTTTCGTTACAAAAAGTTATTTTTCACAAAAATATAATAAATTTCACAAAAATAACCTTTACTTTTCACAAAATGGGCCCCAAGAAAAAAACCCTGCATCAACCCCTGTAATGTTTACAAACATTGGCGATCAAACTAGGCAAGCCAAATCACGCCAATCTCATTTCATAGCAAAGAGGCGTTCCCCTCTGATTGGCTGAAATGTTGGAAGTTGGATGAAATGTCGCTCCTAGCCACGATTTTTTAGAGCTGTGGCAAATAAATTGGGGATATTCTTGTTTGCTATCACACTGGGTGTTGGGACGATTTTTCACGGAAAATCGGCTCAAATCAAGAGTTGGCTCAAAAGTTGCTCGAAAAGTTGGTGAATCTGATAGCGGCTGGCCGTCAGTCTTCAGCACCTCCCATAGCCACTTTGAGAGGGGTGCCCATATTTACACCTGTGCCCGTTTTTATACCTTCTCCTTTAATGCATATTTGTTTACCAGAATCTTTTGAAATCTACTATTATTTCATAAATAGCAGACAGGTATCTTTATAATCTACCTGCTTTCCGTTTTAGAGCTTTAAAGTTTATTTCATTCAATACATTTTTTTTTGTTCTAAATTATTATTATTTTTTGACAAGTCTTCATTTGAATGAAATATTCAAAATGATCATTAATGTTAGTATTCCGTATTCTATGGTTTGCATACATAATAATCGGAAAATTTTTACGCGATAAAATGTTCCCATATGTAAAAATTCAATAATTTTCTTTTGAAATAATTTTAATTTTAATTAAGAAACATGGCATTTTTTTGAGTAACTGAATTGATCCGAGAAGGGCCATGCCTGATTACATTGATTTTTAAAAGGCCTGGGTCGGGTCCTGGCTTTAAAATTTCGGCTCGCGAAAACATGTACCAGGAACGAAACCTTGACGGAAAAGCGGTATTTGGTGGTATGTATTTTAAATTTTCGATTTGGGAAGGGTTCGAAATTTTCCTTAATTAGTGTGTTTCTTTTTTTCAATTCCTACTATTAGTTCACACTCTACCTATATATATTTATATATCTTGTTAAAATTTTCAATCGTTAATAAAATACTTTTTATTCATTAACTAAAGTTCAAATGCATTTTTTAAAACTTGTAGTGGATGACACTTGATGTTAATACAGTTTTTAAAAATATTAATTCATTAATTAAATTAAATTAATTAAATTAAGTTTTATATGGGAGAAAAAATATCAACACGCATCCGACGTAGTTCCATTTAAAAACGCTCGTTCACAAGTCTTGATATCGCAGTCGGTTAAGCTCTGAGCTCGTAACCACAAGGTCCCAGGATCGAGCTTCGCCTGGGACCACGTACTCGAAAATAAATTTCTCTTGTTCAGGATATAAAATTAGGAATAAATACCTTCAATGGTGAATCATGTAGATCGCTGGAAAAAAAATTTCTTTTTGACCTAAGTAGGAATTGACTTAAATTTTTAAAAATATATATATTACTTGTTTTCTTCAAATCTCATATGAATATGTAATAATATTTCGTAAGTAATAATTTATACAAGAAAATTTACAACATACTTCAAGATTTACACTACGTTTTACCCAGTATTGAAATTAAAACTCCCCATTTTGTTATTATGATTTAAGGGGTGACTTAAGGGACCAGTGATGGTATTACCAAAATTAATTAGGATTTCACGTACTTTATGCAATTTTTAAGGATTATTTTAAATAATAAATGTAAAAAAAAGTACAGGTATTGGACAAAGCTATTGAATATTTAAAGGATTGAAATATCAGCCCCTCCAAGAACATAAAGATAACGGTTATTCTTAGCGAACTATTTTCACTGAGATGAATTTCAATGAACGATCAACGTATGTCAAAATGTTCTAATCATTGATATAGTTATTTCTATAGTATTATTTCTAAGGCACTATAGATGAGCGACGCCCTGGTATCATTAGCTCGTCAGTATGTACAGATTGTTTTATAAAAGGCCATTAACATTGGAATTCAATAGTTTTTAACTGTAATAAATATGAAGAGGAAATAAGGGAAATTCTTTATCAGGTATCTCTTTGAGTTTTGTATAGATTAATTTAAAAAAAAATTCAAATTTTCATCAAAGATGGCGGCGTTGCGTTTTCTTAAAGATGTGCTCAAACAAGGTACAGTCGTAGAGAAAAAAAAAGTGACCCCCCTCCCCCCACTAACTCTGCAACAAATTATTGTACAATAAATTTACTGGTATCAAAAGACTGGAAATAAAGTCTACTTTTTTAATGATGTATATAAAATTTGCTTAGAGGATCATCTACATATAAAAATTAGCCCACACTTTGTTTTTTCAATGGCAGCACCCAATTTTGGCACTATATTTTAAATCTGCGGTTCACACTATGCCGAGATACAAAATTTCATGTCATTTGGATTATAAGTTTTTGAATTATAAATATTCAAAATTTAGAGCTTCTAATGTTAAATTACATTTTAATATTTTTGTTAATAACACCTGAAATTATAATCCTTATGTGCTAATTTTTTGTTTGTCTATAATGCTAAAAAACCCAAACATAAATACTTTGAAATTGCAATTTTATAATTTTATATTATGAATTATGAAATTAATAATCGAAAAAAAATATTATTTACAACCTACAATTTTTTTGATGGGTTTATATTTATTATATCTTGCTTTTATGCGCATTTAAAATGTACATAAGATTAGAAGTAATGTACATAAGAAGACTTAAAATTTAAAATGTCAAATTTTTCCTAACAAGTAGTTTTCAAATTATGCTGAAAAAACTGCAAGATGCTGGTTTAAGACGTGCAGAAAAGCATAATTTGAAAAAATATTTTACTCATTTTATTGTTGATTAGAATAACATTTTTTCTTTTACTTTTTACGTGTCTGCTTTTAAATATTTTATTAAAATTATATAAATCGTATTTGCATGAGATATAATTTTACGTCAGTTATGTAAATTAGCTTCGCTTTTATTTTTAAATTGACAAAGCTCATTAAAAAAAAAAAAAAAAAAAAAAAAAAAAAAGAACAGTCCTACCCTAGAAAAAAAAATCTTACTCATTATTTTCGTTACCTTTAATTAAATTTCTACCTTCTTCTCCAGTCGAATAAACCTATTTTAATTTTTCTGTGGTATATATGTTTGAAGTAAAGTTTCTTATAAATGAATATGTGTTGTGTATTTGCTGAAAAAGTTTTAAAAATATGCCATTAGCAATAGAATTAAGACTTATATCCAGACTGATAAGCAATTTGTCTTAACAAAGCTCATTTGTCTTAACAAAGCTCATTTGTCTTAACAACATTATACTCATTATTTTGTTACCTTTAATTTACCTTTTCCAGTTTAATAAACCTATTTTATTTTTTCTACTGTATATATGTTTGGAGTAAAGTTTCTTATAAATGCATATGTATTGTGTATTTGCTGAAAACATTTTTAAAATATACCATTGAGTTAGGATTTATATCCAGACTAAAAAGCAATTTGTCTTTTTTTTCTACATCATTTCCTTATAGTGCTTCATACTATTTTTTATTCTAAATTTTGTACTCGCTGATATTCTTCACATATACATTTAGAAAAGAGCGAGTAAAATAAATTAAAAATCTGAGAAAAAGCATTATAAAAATACCTATGACATTACATCACATTCACATATTTGAAAACTGTTTTAATCACAGATAACCTTAGATATTTTTTAATCTGATAATTCAACTCTTGTCATTATAAAATGAATATTGAAAAGGATTTTACCGTATATCACAATAGCCGAAACGAAACATATTAAGTGAGTAAAATTGTCATATTGGCAAGAAATAATACATTAATAGAAGTGACTTACTCATTCTTTAGCATTTCAACAATCGAATACCGAACTTCACTTTGGATTATGTCCCTAAAATATGCTCATTTAAAAAAAATTAATTTCTCAGAAACTAATCGTAGGAATTTCAAGAAACTTGGCAGCTAGGCATAGTTTGAACTGAAAATTTAAAATCTCTTGTCACAATTGGGCCTTGCCATTGAAAAAACAAAGTTTGGGTTAGTTTTTATATGTAGATACCCCCCCCCCCCCCCCCTAAGAAAATTTTATATACATCATTTAAAAGTAGATTTTATTTCCAATCGTTGGGTAGTAACTTTCTTGTACAATAATTTGTTGCAGAGTTAGTAGGAGGTGTTGCTTTTTTTTTCCACGATTGTACCTCAGTCTTTATTTTGTATCCTGTTTAAATATTGAAACGCGAAAACAAACTCTTTGTACTTTGTAATTTTGTTATTAATTTAGGAAATTTTATAGTTTGAGATAGCTCAGTGCCATCTATTGACAAAAAATAAAATTATTTTAAATTACTATTTAAAATTTATGAGCTGTTTAATAAGCATGCCACCTATTTCATATTTATATTTATTATAATTAAGGAATTATTGACTTTTAAAGTTAAATTTAGGAAGTTCTTTTTATGAAACATCCTGCACGTGGCCTGTCATCTTCAAAAGGCTTCGAGTAAACGAACTTCCTTATCTTTTGTGTCTTTTCTTAACAACAGTTTCCATAAAAATACTTTATCTTTCGTTGTACTTGATCCGTTGTCAATTACTGTCTTCTCAATATTTCACGGGAAATTTTGTCGGTAGAAGTCATAAAAAATCAAGTTAATCGTATTCTTCATGAGATATTTTTGGCGAATTTCAAATGAGATTTCATCTTTTTACGATGAGTAACACTCATTGGAAATCATCATGTCACTATGAACAAATTTACTTTTGTAGCAAAAATTGATTGGCCTTTGCTAGGCCGTAAATTGATTTCCGATGTCATGATGATTGACCAACGATCTATACATAACATAGAATGATGAAATCGTATAGGATTTTCCTCAAAAATGGCTCATCCGAAGAAAGACATATCAAAGGTGTGGTTCATGTCACAGCAATATTTCACAATCGCTAGAAGATTAACCACACATTTAACTTCAGTTCTGACACAATAACCTGTAAACGTATTTGCATACTTGAACTTGACTTTCTTAAAAAGCATACCATTTCTATAAAACACACAAAAATGATATTGATTGTGACTTTGCGGTTCCCTCATTGTCAAATTGTTTAAAGTCTTACATAAAAACTTTATTTTCTTAATTTCTGGCCGCTTTTTTCATATTACCAGTTCTTTTTTATAACTGGTCAGTCCCTTTTAATCAGTCCCTTTTGTGTTTCCTTTTTTTTTATATGTTCCTTATTGCCCATTATTATTTCCCCTCAGGCTTTCTACTTGATTTATGTCAAGTCTCTGTGTGATGGCCTTGTTTATCAATGAAATTGCATTTGCTAAAAAACATGATTTAAATAAGGATGATACATATATTAGGGGAGTATCCTGCAGGAAAATGAGTTATCCATGTGTATCGAAATATCTTTCTGGTTATACAGTATCTCAAAGAACACCTTGATATGTTCCAAAATTTGTTTTATTATTTAAAAATCCTATCTATATGTTTAAAATGCAAAGTGGATTTTTTAAGATCGATTTTGGCTGATCCGACCATGCGCAATGAAAATTTTAGGGTGCTTTTCTCCAGATAAAAGGGAAATTAGTTTTAATAAGTGAGAAATTTGTTTTGAACTGGTTTCATTTCAAAGAAATGTTGAGCGAAGCCAATATAAGGGGGTGGTCTATTGCCAGAAAAAGAAATTCTGGTTCTCTAAAGGAAAGTGTTTTCGAACCTTATTTCTGTACTAAGATGGTTTTTAGATATTGTTATAGAATTTGTTTTTATTCATTATTATTAAGTAAAATTTACTCATTATTTTTAATTAAGAAAATCCCCTTTTTAAATAATGGTTTTGTATTTAGAATTTAAAAATAAAAGCTATGGCGTGTAATTATCGATTAAATAAACTGAAGATATGAAAATAAACTATGATACTCCAACCATTGAATAGAAACGAAAATAAACTGGAATTATCTGCAATTTTTGGTATAGTTTTTATTACAATTGATCAATAAGGTATATATACTAAGAAATATAAGGGATTATTTTTTCAGAAAAAAAATATATTTATATAAAACCTGTGGTGTTTATTGGTATTTTAATGCAGTTAAATGTTCATACTTGAGAAAGCTAATAAAATTTTAACTTCAATAATTTCTTTATATGTAAAATAAAATTAAAAATAATCTTGGAGTTGCTCTTTTCTAAACCTGAAAACGGAATTTTCTGAAAAATATTCTGTTGCCTGTATTCCGTGGACAGTTGATGTGCAGCCGGCCCCTAGCCGGGTTATAAAAGGAGCTTTCCCCCAACCCCCCTACACTATTGCTAACACATATTCTGTAAAAATTCTGACATTTTAATTATGTTATGAAACTCTTTTCTCTGGAAACTTTAAGTTGTTTACTGTCAAGTTTTGACGTGTACTTGTACGTGACTTGTAATAAAACTAGTTGGTGTTTTATTACAAGCGAAACCACATCAAATTTCCACTTCATTTTCTATATTGGTGTTTAGATAATATTGCTTTTCAAGCCGAAAATCAGAGTAGTAATATTGATAACTTTCCGTCCATGAAAATTGTACTTCTCGCCATGAAATGAGCTTTAGTAATTTCTACTCGATTCCTATTCTGTGTTTTCTTCTGTGCAGGTTGTTTCCTCGCTTTTTTACTTTTAACCTGGAGATTTTGTATTTTGTTACGCATTACAGGCATTTAAACTAATACAAGAAAGACTCAGATCACATATAAATTTAGAAAGGAATTAGTTTCCCGAAAAGCTGTCCGTAGTGTTTTATTCTGTAATTTTTCACAGAAGCAGTCTGCAGTTCTTTTTGCTCGATGAGTTAAAGATTTTCTTCCATATAGTTTATATTTTCTAGCATAATTACTAGGATTCTCCATCAATTCTACCTGGTAGGTAACCCTAATCAGTGAAAAGCACACCGGAAAAATTTAAAAGTGATTTTCGTTAAGCTAAAGACATCGACGATCCCGATTGGGCTTTTAATACATTGGACAACCGAAGTGGCTACAAGCTTATTCATTGATATATTTCGTTGTACTTTCATTGTTTCTAACCATTGTTGCAAATTTCATACGCTTAAAACTGCATAGTCGTATCATAAAAGGACGTCATATTTAAAATAAAAAATTTATTGTTATTTGTAAAATATTCGCACACACTGATATATATATATATATTACGATATATTGCAGGTAATAAAGAATGTCATTAGTGACTACCGGTTTTCTTATTATGGGGTAGACATCGTGAAAATTACGCAGTCGTCACATCATTAAGTATGGCCATTGACTCGCCGAAAATCAGGTACTGAAGGAACTCCACAGAATAATCGACACACACACCCGAGCAGTAGTTCAAGGAGAAGGCTTATTGTAGGAGAATCAATATATTTATTAGTAGGAACACCATCCGTTACATGATGCAGAGTCACTAGCTGTCATCACAGGAGTACGATGCCAACTCTCGAATAGATAATAGACACTGAAGAGAACACCACACACTTAGAAAATCACACTATAAAAAAGATGGAATACAATGTTCTTAGATGGCCCACTATGTACAAAGGTGAAAGACAATGTTGAAAGGAGAATGGGGGTCACTGGAGCCGCATATTATTTTAACAACCAAAATAGAGCAAAATTCTGACGGTCCTGTCCGATGCAGTATGTTAATACTCAAAAAATTGGTGTAAGAACACGAACGCGCGAAAATTAACAACCAATAGATTGCAAAAAGGGAGTGTGGCCAAGAATAGAGCGCCGAAAAACTTAAACATCAATGGCTTAGAAATTAGGTTAAGGGCGGGCTAACCAAACGTAAAAGTAAGAACTCATTACAGTAATCGGATGAATTTTGGAGGAAAAATAAGCGCGCGAAAACAGGGAATGATGGGACAAATCGAACGATATCTGAAAATAATAAAATAAAAAGAATGTAACGAAAAAATATTCTGAAAGAATAAATTTCACTGTCTCAATAAAAGGAATTTAATGAAATGCTTTTTAGGAAGTTTTTGCAATTTAGAATTATTTTTAGAATAGGGATTTAAAGAATATTTTGACTAAGATATGGAATTAAATCAAATAGGGGATTTAAGATATAAATAAAAGACAGAGAAACATTAAAATAAATAAAATAGATAACATTTAGTAATTTAATAGAATGGTGATAATTTGGAATAAAGACTAAGAAAAAGGCGAAAAGAAGCGAAATTTTTTTATTATTACATATATATATATATATATACACTATATTGCCAAAGGTGACCGGTCACTTGCGATTTTAGACGTTTTGTTAACTATCTAGAAACATATATGAGGAATTAACCTGAAACTGCAGGTGTATATAACATTATAGTATTGGTTATATATTTCCGCGAAGAATTTTTCCCCGAAACCTCATACGGCACTGTCAACTAATTGAAAAAGAACGAATATCTTTTGGATTACCCTGTAAAAACTAATGCAGTAAAAGCGTTCAAACTCAAGATTATTAATAAGTGGCTTATTGTAATATACTGTGTTCATTTTTATGAGGATAGCATGTATACTCGAAGAGAAATTAAGGTTTTTATAAAAACAGTCACAAATTTCACTAAGTTTTTTGCTTACAATTTGCAGAGTTCTTAATATAAAAAAAAGTTAGTTTGAGAAAATATGTCAAACTACATTGTACATAACACTCTGCAATCGGAATTAAAAAATAATAAAAATTGGATGAAAAATGAGCAGGTTTACTAAAAAATGTTTCACTGCGCATGCGCGAATGCAATGAAAATGTAATGTACATATTGTATTAGCTAAGTATATAGAGCAACTTTTGTGAAAGTCTTAAAATCATAGCTTGAAAATTCTGAAAATTATCGTCGATAGAATAAGCTCGAAATCCGTTGTTCCCAAAAGGAAGCAAAAATATGAGGGGTTGTATCCAAATATAGTGGTACGGCAATACTGTGTACGCTATCTTGGCACTAATCAACAGATATTTGATATAACCCCTCATCTTTTTGCTTCTTTTTGGGAACAGCGGATTTCGAGCTTATTCTATCGACGATAATTTTCAGAATTTTCATGATATGATTTTGAGACTTTCACAAAAGTTGCTCTATATATTTAGCTAATACATTATGCACATTATAGTTTGATTGCGTTCGCGCATGCGCAGTGAAATTTTTTTTAGGAAACCTGCTCATTTTTCATCTAATTTTTATTATTTTTTAATAAAGATTGCAAAGTATTATGTACAATGTTGTTTGACATATTTTCTCAAAATAACTTATTTTTTTATATTAAGAACTCTGCAAATTATAAGCAAAAAACTTTTTATAAAAACCTTAATTTCTCTTCGAGTATACATGCTATCCTCATAAAAAAGAACACAGTAAATTACAATAAGCCACTTATTAATAATCTCGAGTTTGAACGCTTTTACTACATTAGTTTTTACAGGGTAATCCAAAAGATATTCGTTCTTTTTCAATTTGTTGACAGTCCCCTATGGGGTTTCGGGAAAAAATCTTCATGGAAATATATAACCTATACCAGGGGTTCTCAAACATTTAGACCGACGTACCACTAAATCGAAGTTCATACTTCCGCGTACCACCTGGTAATAAACGTAAAGCTAACATAGAAAAACCTGTCTAAAACGAAATCTCCGGTCTTTTGTATTTCTGTCATAGCAGGTTTTATTGCATTTAAAAATGGATGATTATATTACTAAATTGACTGCTTTGTAATAACATTCAAGTATAAAGTAGTATCATCATTAAATTTTAAAAATGCATACAATATCAAAATACAATATTTTGGTGTAGTAAAAAAGCCACAATACTTAATGACATATTGGCGCACACTGATTCACATACTGTTGTAGTAAGCTAATGAAAAGGGTGGGTTTGTTTTATCAAGCACAACTTCCTCATATCTGGCTCAATATTAGGAAGTTTTAGTCATAAGTCAGATTCGATGTTTAGTTTATTCCTGTATTTGTTTTTCATATAACAAAGGGGGGAAAGCACATTCACAGAGATATGTTGTACTAAACACAAACAGACTTTGACGATATTAGACGGTACTCTGATATTCTCGTCAGCGAAAATTCTGTTACATTCATCCTTTTGAATGTGGACTCCAGTAATCCATCACAGGAGAGGAGAACTGAATAAGTTCATTTCTTTCCTCTCTGGTGAGATACAGTGCCTCAAATCAGAAACGAATTTCCAGACCCCGATTAAGGTCATGTGGAGCTCAAGACCCAGTACCTTTTCGGAGCCAGTTTCAAACCAAGATAATAGCTATAAATTTTTGGAAGGAGTATTCGGTAGTTATCCTTAGATATTATGACATGGTTACCAAGTTAATCAAAATCTTTTTTGGTTTTGGGAGAAATAACTGGAAAAAACTTTTGTAATAAACTTTTTTTTTAACTGTTTTTTTAATAAACTTTTTGTAAACAATTTTATTTATTTTGGGGCCCTCCATCAGTGGTGGGCCATAGGCCATGGCCTAGTCGGCCTCTGCATTAATCAGGTTCTGCGAATTTCTTAGTTAGCGCATTTAACATAGGCTCAATACAACCGTATTAATAATCTGGATACCTTTAAATGCGACAGTAATGTCCCTCAGTAGGCAAACACTTGCAAGTTTCTTCATACATTTATATATATACCACTGCATATGACCACAGTTTTTGTTTGATTTGAATAATCATACTCTCTTGGCCATTTTAAATAACCTTAGTCTCTTAAAAACTGATTTCCATGAAATAGGAGGAAACTATAACACTTTTTGTACAAGAGAATGAAAATATTTCAAACAACACAATGAATCAATTTATGAATTAGGTTTGAAATAAGACTTTTATTTCAACACCTCCTATACGCTCTACTAGTACAAAAAGAACAATGGGTAATAAAACAACATTTCAAGTGTAATTTATAAATTACACTTGGAATGTTGTTTTAACTCCTCCTACTCACACACGCTCCTCCTACTTCCAAGCATTCAGACTTTACCTTCAGATAATTCAATTTGTAAAGCATGTTTAAAAACAGTTCTTCCGCTAATTAAAAGTACTCCATTCATTCATTAATTTTAAAATTAAGTCTTTATGAAAAATTCAATTTTTATGTATATAAATCTAATAATTGTGTTTTTAATTCTGGAAAACTGATTGAAACATAAGCGTTGAGTGCGAATTTCAGCAAGTCTGCTGTAACAAACATTTCTCGTAACAAGAAACTAGAAAAAAAACGTTTACATATCCTAAATCACGTTCGAAATTGTTTTGAAAATTTCCTAGTTAATAAAGACAAGTCGTTTTCGATTCCATAATAATATGCTGATTTTTGTATTTTATTCCACGTACCAGTATCGGACTTCTGCGTACCAGTAGCCAGAGCTTCGCGTACCAGTACTGGTACGCGTACCATAGTTTGAGAATCCCTGACCTATACTATACTGTTTACACACCTGCAGTTTCAGGTAAATTTCTCAAGTATTTTTCTAGATAGTTAACAAAACGTCTAAAATCGCGAGTCACCGGTCACCTTTGCCAATATAGTGTATATATATATATATATATATATATATATATATATTAAAATAACAAAATAATAATTGTTTAGTTACAATTTTTATATATAGATATGCGTTAACTTTATAGAAAAATTTTATTTAATAAAATCAATTATTTGGCAATCAATCAATCATTTAGTATGAGAAAGCAGTATTTTCTGAATGACAGTACGGAACACTGTAAACAATTTGCAGCAAAGTAACCGGCCATTCGGCCATTTTTTTTTTTTATAAAAGATGGTTACATAACCGTAATTTAACAGTATTCTGACCCTAATATGAGAAATATTATAGTCAAAATAGCGTTAAATTAAGGTTATGTACGCAAAGTAACCGGTCATTCGACCGTTTACTATAAAAACGGTCGAATGACCGGTTACTTTGCAGCAAAATTTTTTACAGTGAACAGGAATTGCAGCTGTGGGGCGTTTTTGGCTGTAACTGAGAACTCCAATACACTCTAAAAAAATCCGTGAAAATACAAGAGATTTTCCGTAAAATTTTACGGAGAAGTTTTATTTTTCCAAAACTTCAGTATAATTTCCGTAAATGACATTAGTTCCGTTAAAGAGATTTCCAATCCGTAAATTTGCAGAACATTTTCAGTAAATTTAATGGAATTTTTCCGTATTTCTTTCAAAACAGTACAATGTCCGTATTTCTTCCAAAACAGTACAATTTTCGTAAATGACGTTTAAAGGTTGAGTACAGAAATCGCCTTCTTTGAAATGCGAATTAAGATTGTTGTATTTACTAGAGTTATTCTAGGATACAGGCCTGGCCCGGCTTGACCGACTGGCCCATTCTAACCGAGGGCATGTCAATTTATTGTAAAAAGAATAGTAATATTTATATTTTTTAATGAAATATTTAGAAATTTATTTTATTTTTATAAATTACAGAAAAAAATATATACTTTTTAAAATCTACTTTTTTTCCTTGATAGTACTTCAAAATAATAATTTTTTTCCACTAATTTATTTAAAATTTATTTTAACTTTTTTAACGTGAGGCAATATTGTGTTGTTTAAATGTTTCATAACATAATATCTTTGCAAATTATAGCTATGCAAATTGGTACTAAACTAAACTGATTTGGCTTACAAATTTATGAATTACGCTAAAATTTATTATTTTACAAATTATATTTTTACAAAGTTTAAAATTTTTTCCTTAAATTTATAAAATTAGTTAATATTTTTTCTTTACTTTTATAAAAATAAAGTTTTTAACTTTATAACGTTTTTAATTTATTTCGTTAGTTTATATTTTTATAAATTAAACTAATATAATTTAAATTAAATCAATAAGTCCAGATTTAAATTTACCTATTCCAAGGTTATTAATTTCAAATTTGTCTCTAAAAATCAATTTTTTTTTGTTTTAATATTTAAAAAACTAATAAGTTTAACAGAACCGTACGCAAAATCTCTCAGCATAGCTGAAATATAATAATTTAATTTATTATAAAATTGTTTATTTACATAATTTTTTAAAAATAAGACATTAAAAAACTATTTTAATAGCATGTAATAAACACGTCTGTTTAGATAATTGTTGTTTTTATTGGAATTGATAAATAGATGATCAGGCAAATAATTTAAAAAAAAGTATATGTTCGAAAAAAGAAAATGTTGGTACTGTTGCAAAAAGAAGCAATCATTATTCTTAATACAATGTTTTACGCATATAATACATAATAAATTTAATTTATCTGTTTTAAGGCATCAAATAATACAGCAAAACATTGAAAATTATGAAAAGAAAATATTAAAAACATTGGAACTGAAAAAATCCATTTGCAGATGAAACCTCAAGTTTTTGCATCATAAAATAACTAACAACATTTGAGAAGGTGGCGTGGCCACTCATGGCGCAGTAGTCTAAGTCGTCAGTTTAGTATACGGTAGATTACGGGTTCGATTCCGCTCATGGAAAGGGTTGGTTACTTACTGTAAACTCACCCAGAAATGAAAAAAATAAGCAGAAATGTATGTATCCTTTATAAGGTTGTCCTCGCGATGTAACTTTTTTGGTCCTATAAATTTTATTTTAACGACATAAAAATTTCTAAAAAATACGGAAGATATCTGTTATAAAGCGGAAATTTAAAAACGGAAATTTCAGAAATCACGGAGAATTTCCTGGAATTTACGGAATTTTTTTCCCGTTAAAATGCGGAAATAGCACTGGCTTCTCGATTTCCAGTACAATTTCAGTTTTTTTCAAGAATTTTTTTTACACTGTAGCATTTTTTAATAACACAATAATTTCTGAAGCATCTACTAATATATATAAACACAAACGGAAATTTCGTTCCGTTCCTTTATAACTCAAGTTCCGCTGAATGGATTTTGATGGAACTTGCACTGTTCAATAGATATTTTTTCAGGGAAGGTTTTAGTATATAACACAACGTTCTACGTACATTAGTTATAGAATTATGATGGAAAGTTCTCTTATTTTAGACGATAAGGTTACCATAGGTCATTTTTCTTGGCGACCGTTATCGTTGGCGAAAGAATTGAAAATGCTACATCAGAAAATAATTCAAACGCATAGAAAAATAAAAGAAAAATTCTCTTATTAATTTTATTTAAAATACCCCCGCAAAAAACGAAAAAAAAAACTGTTTTAATGAGGGATTAACAAAATCTGATCATTTGATTAGATATTATATGAGTGGCAATTTTTTTTTGTTTTTCATTTTTTTGTCTTTCTGTTAATTTTTTTATATATATAACTCCCCTATCATGTGACTTATAGGAGGAACTAGCACATGTAATTGTAAAAGTGACTGCATTTATGAGTTACATGTTATTTGTTTAGTTACGATTTTGATTTTACCTTTGGCGCCAAACAATGTGATTTTAAGTAAAAAATGCATAAGTGTGACATCAGCTTGAGCTTTATTAGCAATAATAGTGTTTTTTTGGGTATAGAAGATCCTTTTTAGAGTAAATTTTTATATTCAAATGCAAATTATATAAATAGAAGTTATTGTTATAAATATGCGATCAAATATTTAAATTTTAGTGAATGTCAGCCACCCAAACACATATTGTAAAATAGTTAAATTTTAGACATTTAAAAATTTACTACGGAAACATGCCGGTTTGTTTTCACCAAACCTATGATTTTTATAGCCTCGAAATCAGATCAGCGAATATTGTCTATTCTTTTATTTTTGTTTTTTTAATATATCGCCAATTTCACTTATAGAAATATTCAATGCGTCAAAAGTTAGGAACTAAAGAATATTCTTAAGGAGATGTGTGCAATTATGCTTCATTACTATCACAAAAGGCAACATTTTGTAATAAAAATTGCGTGCTGAAATAAATTTTCGATGCTCTTCTTGATTCGTCATTGTTTTTAGAAGATATTGGACTAATCGTCCGTATTCCGGTCACCTGCCAGTTGGCATTTTTACTCTATTGTTGGAAGTTTCGTTTATGTTTCAAAGGTACTCTGGACGACGATTCAGATTACAGAAGATTAGACGACTTTTGAAATTAGCGATTGCTAAATTTATGAGGTTTTTTTCATTCTGAAGCAAAGTTTTACCAAAAAAGCAATGCTTCCAATCAATGTACGGAAAAACTTTGTAATGTCAATGGTGGCGAATGGAATAAATAATATTTGTCGATTTATCATTTCAGCCTGGATAAGAAAAACGAGTAGCTAAAATTCTGATTAGATAATTTTTCGATCATTTAAAGCATTTTCGACTTACACACATCCCTAGCAGCTAAACATAGTGGCAAATGAATTTATTTCTGCGTGTTATTATGCTCTTTAGTGAAAAGCAAAGAAAATATTCGGTTTAAGTATTCACCAAAAAGATTATTACTAAACATTTTGCATAACTAACTTGATCATTGTCAGTTTTGTATAAGGTATGGAATTTTGCTAATGAAAGAGCTATAATTGAATTAACAGTAATTTGACATTATTTATGGAACATAGTATGGCGTATCAATAACTTCGTTTTGTAAGTAACTCTGGTACATTAGTAACCATATCGTTTCAAGCACTTCTAATGTTTGACGTCAAACTTGGATATCGACAAGATTATGGAAGATTAGGAAGATTTTATTGGATGCAAACTAGAGGTTTATTCTTCTACTAGATTTAATCATCGGGGGAGTTTTTCAGGTTGTGAGGATTGCGCATGCCTCTTCTTGCTCTAGTAGCGCCCCCTTCTGGAGAAATGAAAAAAGGCGGCAGTAGAACGCAGAACGTCATCGGAGAAGAACGTCGTTTGTGATATGAGAAACCAGAATTGGTTATGAAAATGGCCGTAAATGTTACCGGTCATGAATCTTGAAAAATATGAATAATATTTTATGTTGATTTATGTTCCTGTGCTTGTCATCTGTCTTCGTCATGTCAACTTTATGGTTTAATATGGTAAACACGTCGCTAAAGATTGTACCATTAAAGATAAAAAATGCACGAATTGCGGCAGATACCATAATGTTACAATATGTAGTTATTTATTTGGCAATGCCAATAAATTTGATAGGGAAGATAATTCGAATGCAAATGAAAAAGCACTCACTGCTAGAATAAGGTCAGATGAGTTATTTGATTTGAAAACACCGCAAAAAGAAACAAAATTAATTGAAACATTACCGACAGTAGATATCGAATGTGGTAATAAAATATTACATGGCGTAGTAGATAGTGGAACTCAAATTTCTATAATAAAGGCTAATTGTGTACCCGAATACTTTAAAAATCCTTGTGGTACCATAATATTGCAATCTGCATTCGGACACCAATTGAAAGCTCCTATAATAAATATCCCATTGAGTATTGCAGTTGATAAATTAAACCCAAAGATATATCCTAATATTATGATAACATGTGCTGTAGTTGATAATTTAATTAATGATTTATTACTTTCTCTTGATACATATAATGAATTGAATGATTTGAATAAATATAATGAAAATGAAAAGGCATTAAATTGTAATGTTGACGCGATAAGTGACAATACGAAAGAAACCAACACTGTAGATCTGTCTGCTTCAATTTTAGACCATGTGTCAGTTGAAAATGCGAATGCAAACGAGAACATTGATCATACACCTGGCGACGACCCTGATACTTTTATAAATGAATCAGAGAAATTTAGGTGGCAACAGAAAAACGACCCTTCGTTAAATCAGTGTTCGACAGCTAACAAAAATGAATTTAATAGCTTTTTCGTTCATGAGAATTTCTTGTATCACTTGGATAAATTATTTGATGAGACAAAAAATAACCCTCACCCGCGTACTAGTATTACACAATCGATCACGAAAGAAACTAATAATAATGAAAATGACATATGTACTGTTACCGATTTAATCGTAATAGAGAGGGGAGATCAAGTCGAAACGGAAATTCATTATAAGGAAGATGATCCCCAAATTAGGCAAGCAGAAGAAATTTTACATAATTCAAAAGATTTAAAACTCCAAAATTATTTACAGAGTGAACACAATATTACGACTGATACTCCCATAGTTAACAATGTAACTTCAATTTTCGAACCCTCAAACTATGCAGTCACGCCTGATGAGGAAACCGAATACGAAACCGCAAATTATGCGAAAAGGAATGCAAGTGCCTCGGATAAATATTTGATTGCATCAGCAGACATGAAGGAAGAAAATACAAGACGAAGTATGATTTCTGAAAATGAAGATTCAAAAGTTGATGTCACGACAACAGAAGAATCTTACTCTGTTTTCAATAATACAATGCCAGAAACACTTGATGGAAGTTCCGAATCCAACACGGTTGAGTTCAGCGAGAAACAACCTTTTGTTTACGATGAAAATTCTGAGTACATTATAGTCAATGGTTGTGTGAAATCGCATGAAATAGCAAACAAAGATCCCGATGTATTCCTTAAGTTAAATCATCCTGACAACATGATGTTAGAAAAATGCCAGAAGAAATCTGAGAAGCTTGATGAGTTTACAGAGACTAAGGAAGTGACGATCGACGAAAATAAAAATGAAACTGAACTTTCTAAAAATTATGATAAAGTGAAAATAAAGGAAACTGTGAAAAAGAAACAGTATACACGTGATGGCTTTCGCCGAATGAACAATACATTTAGTACGGGAAGACGGCGAAAACGAAAAAAAATAAAATTTCTAGATCATGTGGTAGGATCCGGTATACATGCACCCAATCCCGATAAAGTATAAGCGATACAAAACTTAGAAGTTCCCAAGTCAAAGAAAGATGTCAGAAGCATATTAGGTCTTTTATCTTACTACCGATCCTATGTTCCTTCATTCTCCGACATAGCTCGTCCATTGATTGAACTTACGAAGAAACGTGCCCCTAATAAAGTTACCTGGTCTGAGGATTGTGACAAAGCCTTTTTTGAGTTGAAACAGGCGATCAGTAAATCACCCATCTGTTATTCCCCGAACTTTCAGAAACCATTTATTATACATGCAGATGCTTCTTCATATGCGATAGGCGCTTGTCTATCTCAAAAAGATGAAAATGAACAAGAGCACCCCATTGCTTTTACAAGTAAAAAGCTCTCCAAATGCCAAGAGGGTTATGCTACCATCGAAAAGGAAGCTTATGCTGTTATCTTCGCCCTGAAAAAGTTCGAACACTATATTTATGGTTCGCAGGTAACTGTGGTGAGTGACCATAATCCTTTAAAATTTCTCACAGACTGTGCACCTCAAAGTGCGCGCCTTCAAAGATGGGCCCTTGCACTTCAGCGCTTTCAAGCCCAAATAACGTACCGACGTGGGAAACTCCACGCGAATGCTGACTCTCTAAGTAGGCTATATGCCTCACATTGGACTTAAAAACTTTGAACATTCTTTTTTTTTTCTGTGTTACAATTCTGAACTTTAACTTTAAAAACTTTAACTTTATCCTAGAACTTTAAAATATCAGTATTAGTGTTATAGTGTATTCTGTTTTTCTGTTTGTTTATTTTCTTTGATATTCTTTAAGTGTTTGAATTTTTGTATTAATATGTTTTACTTGTTTGTTTAGATATTTACTAGATATTGATTTGTCTCAAAAGACTAAATCAAATTCTCGAAGGGGGGAGGTGGGAGGATTGCGCATGCCTCTTCTTGCTCTAGTAGCGCCCCCTTCTGGAGAAATGAAAAAAGGCGGCAGTAGAACGTAGAACGTCAGCGGCGAAGAACGTCGTTTGTGATATGAGAAACCAGAATTGGTTATGAAAATGGCCGTAAATGTTACCGGTCATGAATCTTGAAAAATATGAATAATATTTTATGTTGATTTATGTTCCTGTGCTTGTCATCTGTCCTCGTCATGTCAACTTTATGTTACCATATTAAACTTGTGTTCGTAATTAGAACGTTCCTTTAGAACGCCCACACATATAGAAGAGACATCACACAGGTTAACGGTTACACAAATGCAACTGGTCTAAAAAATGGAAAGACGGTGAAAATGGCGTCATTTTAATTTTATTCTAACAATTCAGCTTTAAAAAAGCACTTTTTTATGTTTCACCAGTTTTTTTTAAATAGGAAAGTGTTCTTTAAACACTGTTCTTTATGTGCAAACAATTTATTACGTTTTTGACTGTATTTACTCTGCTGGAATCAAAAGATGAAAAACCGTAGTAGACTTGCCTGAAGAGGACGTATATTACGAAATATAACGTAACATAGAGTGAGATTGTACTTACGTTACCAGAACCTCACATAGAGACAAAAAAGAGGAACGGAGTTCAAGAACTTACAGACGAAAATGAATCACCCGAACATTATTTAAATTCAATGGTCAATCTATGCAATCATTGTAATGCTCTCTTTTTAGTAGAATGTTGACTAGAGAACATTTTAGTTCCTGTTGTCATAATGATCTTATGGTTATAATGGCCTCATTTCCCTACCAAACTCTACTACAAATGATCAACTAAATGAGTTGCTTCTTACTAGCCCAAATTTTGTCCAATGTATGATATAATATAACGCAATGTCGTTCACATCGTTTACAGCAATATTGAAAGAAAAACCAGTTGAAAGTCCCTATTGCTTTAAAATACATGCTCAAATCCATTGATATAATTCGTTTGAAAATTTTGACTAGGGTAGCATCCGTAGGTGAAGATCCATATTCCTTTAAAATAAAAAGCCATTTCTTATGATTTAAGGTACATTTAGAAAAATGGCCCAGCGCAGCGGGCGTAGCATGCTAAGTATTAGGATATTTTTGTTGGAAATTTACTTTCATAAACATATACCATTGTATCTGGAGAAAAAAATTCATCAGGATATTGACCCAACTCATATTTCATTATCACAAAACTTATGATTTAAAGGAAATGAGGTTTCGTTACGGAACTGGATGTCACAAAATCTTGGAAGAAGGCTTGCAGAGAAATAATAATGATCAGTATTTTCGCAATAGTTCGTTGAGTCAATAAAGATGTACTTAAATTAGCTATCAAAATATCATGAAGAAAAAGTCCTAAATTCACTTCTAAAGAAACTCTGTTATACTTGCAGTATGACGAAATAAATTGAATATGGCGGCAATTTTCTAAATTACTTGCTTTATTTTGGCTGAATTATCCGTTGCCCCCATTATTTTTTCCAGCTTTCTTCCTGTACAAATTTAATTTAAACAACATCACAATAAAACTCCATAAATAGTTCTGTCAAATGTTTTCTGTATTAAAGATTAGTAAATGTATTTGCTTTCGTATGAATAGACTAATCTACATCAACGAAGGCTGTACATTTAAATTTATCAGTTTATAAGGTGTTCCCATCTTGTTTTTCCACCACAGTATGTGTAAAAAAAATCCTATTTTTGCAGGCAAAAAATCTTTTTTTGCACTCATGACGGTACGCTGAATGTTACCGAAACAAGCATGTAATAGTTCGTATTTTTTTATTAGCCCAAAACGTTGTTCTATTTATTTATTGTACAGCATCAAGTATATCTTAAGTTTTATTTATTAGAATCTACCTAACCTCAACAAGTGTTTCTGTATATAAGTAATACTTTCTTAGCAAAATACAACATATGAAAATTTATTTCCACTAAATATGTTTCCTGTCGTTGAAGTATGTTTTTACAAAATATTTACTTCAGGTCTAAAAGTAAAAAATTTTCCTCTTTTATTAATTTTTTTCACCCTATATATATATATATATATAAATTAGTACTGTTATTTTCTGTAGTTTTTCTTTCAGTATAAAATTTAAGCATTTACTCCTTTCCTTTAATTTATACTAATCTTAGGTTTTTTTTATGCTTTTGTTTTCCTCTTGAAATTCTATGAAAAATGCAACTGAAAGAAAATCTTTCGATCGTAATATCCAATAGCAGTCTAATCCGTAAAAATACAGATAAGTATAAATGGAAGAGAAAAATCAAAATATAAAGCTTGTAGAGAAATATTCTTAAGCCAAGGGAAAAATGGTGTGTAAACAACCAGCTTTGAAATGTTATTACAACATTTCTAGAAAAGATCCAGTTATTGATTGTACTTCTTCTGCCATATATATATATATATATGGCAGATATATATATATATATATATATATATATATATATATATATCAGTAAAATCTCGTTACAACGAATCTCTGGAGACCACTGATTAAATTCCCTATAATGAAATATTCGTTAAAGTGAAAATATTTTTATACTGAAATAGAATAATATGACTTTTTTTACAATCCAAATTATATTCGTTAAATTGAAAAATTCGTTAAATCGAGGTTCGTTGTAACGAGATTCTACTGTATATATATACTAATAAAAGAAAGTTTCGCTCTGTGTGTCTGTGTGTGTGTGTGTGTGTGTGTCTGTTGGCGATGGCTAGAAAAATTTAGCGCACCTAGAAGTCTGTAAATTTAGATTTAGGTAGTCCAAACTCTCACCTGGTATACCTGAGCGTCAGAATTTTAATATTTAATTACTTTCTGAAATATTAATTAAAATGCACAAAGAACTCTCATTAAAAATACGCTTTTATTCTCTTGGGTTGGTTGGTTCACTGGTTGGTTGCATCGATTCTTCACAGAAGTAATTAAATAAACCAGAGTAGCGATGCATAAATAAGGATTTCTAACTAAATAGTATCAGTATGGATTGAAGTTATTTGCGTAGAGGAGCCATGCGATTGTCGCGCCACCTGTACATGACAAATTACACATATGTCCCACTGATTGAAATATTTTCCTGGCACATTTTTCTTCATGACAATTAGTCGGGTTTAAGGTTTTTTTTTTTTTTTTTTTTTTTACATGACATTTATTATTATGATGGAGATTGTTAAAACATAAAACTTTATTTAACAGATTCTTTTTTATATTTGCGGGAATGAGGAGGGGCAAGGGTCTAATTACATTTAAGCTTCAAGGTGTAATTCTAGAAAGCAGACCAGAATTTCCGAATAATAGTGTAAGCCAAATTTCAAATTAAGTTTCTAGCTTAACCAAATGAATCAATCATTAAAGATGTATTGTGATCCTCCTAATTAGTTATTTGCTGAAGGCCACTTGAACAACTCCCCCCCCCCCCCCGTCCCATCCTTCAAGGTTTTTTCTCTAACTCTGCTCCGTTTCCATATCTCGGCAACTATTTTTCCGATTTCAACGCAAGTGATTTCAAACATTATAATTAATTTAATAGTCACCCTTTATAACATTAAACTAAATTTATGACTAGCGGTTACCACTATTTACGAATAACAGTTTAAGCCAAATTTGTAATTAAGTTCCTAGCTTAAGCAAACGAACGAATTTTGAAAGATGCATAGTGGTCCTCCTAATTAGTCATTTGCTGAAGGGCACTTGAACATCTCCTCCCCCCGCCTTCCCCCGCCCCCCCGGGACCTCCTTCAAGGTTTTTTCTCTAACTATGCTCCGTTTCCATATCTCAGCAACTATTTTTCCGATTTCAACGCAAGTGGTTCCAAACATTATAATTAACTTAATAGTCACTCTTTATAACATTAAACTAAATTTATAAGTAGCGGTTACCACTATTTCCGAATAATAGTTTAAGCCAAATTTGTAATTACGTTCCTAGCTTAAGCAAACGAACGAATTTTGAAAGATGCATAGTGGTCCTCCTAATTAGTCATTTGCTGAAGGACACTTGAACAACCCCTCCCCCCCGGCACTCCCTTCAAGGTTTTTTTCTCTAACTATGCTCCGTTTTCATATCTCAGCAACTATCTTTCCGATATCAACACAAGTGATTCCAAACATTATAATTAACTTAAATGTGACTCTTTATAACATTAAACTAAATTTATGAGTAGCGGTTACCACTATTTACGAATAATAGTTTAAGCCAAATTTGTAATTAAGTCCAAGGCTTAAGCAAACGAACGAATTTTGAAAGATGCATAGTGGTCCTCCTAATTAGTCATTTGCTGAAGGGCACTTGAACATCCCCTCCACCCCGGGACCTCCTTCAAGGTTTTTTCTCTAACTATGCTCCGTTTCCTTTTTTCTCTAACTATGCTCCGTTTCCTTTTTCCTCTAACTATGCTCCGTTTCCATATCTCAGCAACTATTTTTCCGATTTCAACGCAAGTGATTCCAAACATTATAATTGACTTAATAGTCACTCTTTATAACATTAAACTAAATTTATGAGTAGCGGTTACCACTATTTCCGAATAATTGTGTAAGCCAAATTTGTAATTAAGTTCAAAGCTTAAGCAAACGAACGAATTTTGAAAGATGCATAGTGGTCCTCCTAATTAGTCATTTGCTGAAGGACACTGGAAGATAAGCAATGGAAGATAATAAATGATAATAATAAAATGGAAGATAAGCAATGGCAGAGTGGTATATGGTTGTATGAATCCCCTTTTCCAGTTTTGTATGGAAATATTGGTCGTCGGGTACTTCGGCAAGCAAAGGAAGCTGTAAATAAGAAATGCGTCAAACAAGAGTGCAAGTTTCCGTCATATGTTTAAATTTGGGGATGTTTTAGTTATTCTGATGTCTTCCAAATGGTGCCATATGACGGGTCTGTCAATGCACAACGTTATCGGGACTCTTTGTAAAATCAGTTGTTGCCTTCACTTAAACAACTTGGCCTTCAATCGGGTTATATTTTTCAACAAGACTCAGCCAAACCGCATACAGCTAGGGCATCAATAGCCTGGATTCAACAAAGTTGTATTCCTGTGCTAGATCGGGTGCCGAATTCTCTGGACATCAATCCTATCGAGGAATTGAGGCGGTACTTAAAGAAGGAAGTTGGAAAAAGGAAACCACGTGACAATCAGCAACTGAAAAGAATTCTTCTTGAAGAATGGCGAAAACTTCTAGTTTCTGAGTACCAACGATTAGTGTCAACTATGCCGAGAAGAGTAAGAGATGTTTACGCTGCCAAAAGAGAACCAACGAAGTGCTAAGATTTACTCATTTCTGCTCATTTGAACATGCGCAGTACATCAGGGGCATAAAAAACTTGCGATGAAATGGATTTTATTGCCCACAAAGTTTGTGTCGTTTATTATTTTTTGTTCAGTTTTACTATATAGTTGTAAAATGATAATTTTTTATTAAAAATAATTGACACAAAATATTTTGAGTTATTTTTTACTTTTATTATCAAAAAAGCATCGATAAACAAATGCGCGAAAAATTAGGTCCACGGGTAAGATAGTTTAATTATGGGTGTATTTTTAAGATTTGTATTATCTACACGGGTATTGCGAGTAACAGTTAATACGAGAACATTTATAATTCCCTTGCTTCTCGTATTATTCGAGTTCGATTTTATATATATAAGGCGCTTAAAGGATTACCCATATAAATATTATTGGTAATGAAATTTTTTTCTAAATTTAATAAACAGCTTTTTTTGCAGTTTTGATTAACTAATGTGTTCCTCAATTTTGGGAAAATCGCTATTGAAGGATGATATTCAAGTGACGCTTTGCAATCTTTAGATCGAGTTTCGGTTTATTTTAGCTTTTATTGAATAAAAACTTTTCAATATCACATATTCTAATATATTTTGTTGGAATTTTTTGTAATTTGTTTACTAATTTCTATTTAAAAATTTGAGTTTATTTGAGTTAAAAATATTTCTTTAAAACTTGTTATTAATAAAGCAGTCATAAAGTAAATAAAGTAAGATAAATCGCTTATACCTTGTTTTCTGCATTCGTAGGACAGCGGCGACTTAATCCAAATAGATAATGGAATATGTACATATGTTTTAATCAGTGTATCCCTTTGTCACACATATGTATTTATTAATTTCACACATTTTCCAAATAAGTTGAAGCTCCTTTTCTGTGAAAATATATATTTAACGCGAATTAATTAAGGTAAAGCTAGGAGAGTCTGCGTACAATTCAAAAGAATAACAATAAAAAATCTAAATATTAATTTTTTGCTAAACTATCCATGAATAATTTTTACTTCATTTGTTTTTTATGCATTTCCATTGCTATTTTGTTGTTTTGTTGTAATTTAATAGAACAGTTGTAATAAAACCAAGAAAGCTATTTTGCGCAATCTGTCCTTACAGGGTTGGTGTGATTGCGCACATAGGTAGGAGAGATTGTTACTAAAAATAACTACAATTAAATTGTTAACAATAATAATTACACTTAAATGACATTGTTGTAAGGTTTTTGTGAACAAATATTATTGTATTAGGAGTGAATATTTCAACCTAATGATTGAAGAATCAGAAAAAAGGAAATAATTTTAAAAACGATTAAAAAATTTTAATTAAAGGGGAAAAAATTAAATAATCAGAAAAAGCAAGTCCAGATAAGATTAAAAAATAACATTAAGTTGCTTAATAACGCGTTTAACTTAAAATTAGTCCATTTTCATTTTTCATTTTTTATGCAAATTTACCAATAAGCTGCGTAATCTCTCCTAGCAGGGAAACTAATGGGAACAATGCGCCATCTCTCCTAAGTTGCAGATGCGCAAACTCTCCAATTTTGATAGGGGAGATTGCGTGGCCTTTTATTTAAACATGGTCGCTACTAAAACGAACCATTGATGTTCACATTGTTAGTCTAGATTAGTAGCTTATGAGAAATCGTTTAAGTTTAAAATATTTTGTACTACTGACATTGTATAGAAAATCTGATGAATAGCTATGAAAATTCAAGCACATACTTTGGGAAACCAAAAAAAAAAAAAAAAAAGCAATGCTTTATCTTAGACACTCAAAACAATCAACGGGCACTTTCAAGTAGACACTCCACTACTGCTGTTGTACAACTTCCTAGAGTCGCTGCGCGCTCACTCTACACCTTCTCCCCAAACTCTATGTGTGCAAACTCTCCGACCGCGTCATCTCTCCTGGCTTTACCTTACTATTACAAATTATATTAACGTTACAAATACTATTAAATATTATTTTACTTGTGGAAATAGAGGCATATTACAGAGTACGTCTTTTCGTCGCGAGTTATAAAGTTAGAGTGAACGCTTACAGAGAAAAATCTGTATTTAGAGTTTTTGGATGTGGAAAAACCAATAATTATATAATAGTCATTACTTTCACTTCAAGAGTTCTTTACTGAAGTTTTTTAGTTTATTATTTGTATTCCCGATAAATGTTCTGTTTGATTTCACTTGAGTAGGTAATTGATATTGCTTTCAGTCGGTGAAAGATATAGATGAAAGAGGTGATTTTTCTTTGTTTAAGTAATCGTTTTTCAATCATCTAATTGATTAATGGATTGTTTATTTCTCCATATTACAGTTTCAAGCATAATAATTTCCAACAGGAATGCAAAACGTATTACATTGAATACACTGAAACATTTTATATTTTGGCATATTTACTGATGTATAATCCTGAAAACGTAGCCTGTCAATCAATATAATAATTATTGTCCGAAGTTTCAAAATAACATACTTCCACCAAATGTTTAATACAATAGCAATTTCTATTAATTTTTTTCCTTAAATTGTCTTAAATATACTTCATTTCTATCCTTAATGTTAAATATACAAAAAAAAATCCTTTTCCAATTGCCAGTCTTCATTAAAAATATCAAAACTTAAAGTCATTTGTTTATTTAAATATTAATATTTAGAACTATCTATTTTAGTTACATATATATGCATGTGTGTGCATAGACATAGAAAATGAAATATTATTACCAAAATCGTTGCTTACAAACCTTATTTCAAAATGTCAAAAAGTAGATTCACTTGCTTAATAAAACATCCATTTTTGAAAGTTAGTATTTTTCTCCCCAGTGAATTTCCAGAAAGACATTTCTTTTAAAAATATGCTAGAAACTTTGACATTTCCTTTTATAAATCAACGGCATTCCATTTTAAAAATTTCTGGAAGATAAATGCGATGTATGAACATTTTCTCCCTTTTACCTCAAGAAAGAAAAAAAAGGCAAATTTCATAAAATTGTTTTTGGAACTAATTTTGCTGTTTTGGCATTTAAACAAATGAGTTCCGATGGAAGAAGCTATTTATAAAGTCTTATGCGGTCTGTAGCTTTATTTATTTATTTTTAATAATTGCAGACAGGTATATTTATCTTCAGAACGCAATCCATTGAATATGTTTTTTAAAAGATTATCCGTGTTTATTTGGAAAATTTATCATTAGTTATTTATCTTTTTTCTAAAAGTTATTTTGGGCATTGTATTCGAGTGGATAATTTATTCAAATACACATATTCAATACTAGTTATTTTCTTCTGATAATTTCGTCTTTATTAGTAAAAAAAGTAAATGAAATATTATTGATAAAGATTAAAGTAAAACCAGAGCTTACTAACGTTATTTCAAAATGTCAAAAAGTTTATTCACTTGCTTAATCAAACAACCATTTTTCGAAGTTAGTATTTTTCTCCGGGGAGTTTTTAGAAATTTCTTTTCTAAATAAACTAGAAACTTTGACATTTCTTTTTGTAAATCTATGGCACTCTAGTTTAAATTTTTTCTGGAAGGTAAATGTGATATATAAATATTTCCCCCCGTTGTACCTTAAAAAAAGAAAAAAAAATCCAATTTCAAAAAATTGTTTTTGGAACAAATTTTGCTGTTTTGACATTTAAAGAAATGAGTACCGGTGAAAGAAGCTATTTATAAAGTCTTATGCGATCTGTAGGTTTTTTATTTTTTTGTAACTGCAGACAGGTATATATTTCTTCAAAGCTCTATCCTTTGTAACCCTTTATAGAAAAAAATACTGTGATTGTTTGGGAAGTAGTTGGTTTAAATTGATTATTAAATATTTAACGTTTGTTGTAAAAAATTACTTTTTGCTTACATTTGATAATAAAACGTCTTCTTTTTAATTTTTATATATTTATTTGAAATTGCTTTATTCAGTTAGTGTTTATAGGTACATTTCCGCTAAAATGTACTGCAGTTTTGGTTATTAGATTTTAAAATATTTTCTTTCAGATAACTTTAATCCGTTTTCAGTTTTTTTTGTTTATCAAAGTTGGAATATCAGTAAAAAAAAAAAAAAAAAAAAATACCTTTAATAGAACTTCGGCATTGTATTCGAGTGGATAATTTATTCAAATACACATATTCAATACCAGTTATTTTCTTCTGATAAGTTCGTTTTTATTAGTAAAAAATGTAAATGAAATATTATTGATAAAGATTTCAGGTATAAAGACAGGTATATATATCTTCAGAACGGAATCCATTGAATATGTTTTTTAAAAGATTATCCATGTTTGTTTGGGAAAATGTTGGTTTAAATTTATCATTAGTTATTTATCTTTTATTCTAAAAGTTATTTTCGGCATTGTATTCGAGTGGATAGATTATTCAAATACACATATTCAATACTAGTTATTTTCTTCTGATAAGTTCGTCTTTATTAGTAAAAAATGTAAATGAAATATTATTGATAAAGATTTCAGGTATAAAGACAGGTGAAACAGAACGGAATCCATTGAATATGTTTTTTAAAAGATTATCCATGTTTGTTTGGGAAAATGTTGGTTTAAATTTATCATTAGTTATTTATCTTTTATTCTAAAAGTTATTTTCGGCATTGTATTCGAGTGGATAGATTATTCAAATACACATATTCAATACTAGTTATTTTCTTCTGATAAGTTCGTCTTTATTAGTAAAAAAAGTAAATGAAATATATAATATAATACTATATATACTTGAAATATAGAATATATCAATTATACTTCAGCACTCAAAATATATAATCAGGCACAATTAACCCATTTTCAATTTTACGTCATGCCAGGTGTTTTAATTATGAAACTTTGATTAACTATACACCATGTCATTAAAACATAAGAATTTTTAAAAATCATCTATTGTAATGAATTGACTAAATTTTCAAACAATATACATAGCTAATTATATTTTCTACCAATTCCTCAGATATTATCACGTAAAGAGTAGAAAAAACTCATGTATATCTGCATCTGTTTTCTTATTATTTGCACTATAATAAATACTATTTGCCCTTACAAAAAAAATTTAATTCTATCGTTCAAAATGCATGTATCAATATTCTATTAAAAACATAACTTAATCACTTTATAAAAACATAACTTAATCACTTTATAAAAACACAGGTTCACTCTGATTTCCATAAGATATAATTATATACATATTAGCTTGTAAAGAATTATTAAAATTTTTTTACTGACCTCATCTATTTTTATTTGTACGTCCTGTGTCTTTATCCTTTAAAACACATTCATGAATTTCTGCCAAAGGTGTACAGATACGTTCAGATAAGCAGATACTACGTTACAGATACGCAGGTATACAGATTAATGCAGTGTGGAGGCATTCATAGTTTGCGATTATTTTATTGTTATTGAATAAATTTTTATGGGGTTATCATTATATGGGCCTTAATTAGGGAAGCTATTGAAATTAACATAGCAAAATATAGTGTTTGCAACGACATGACCCATACAAGCATCGATAACCATTGGCACCAAATGTTGGAGGAAAGAGAGAAAGAGAGGAAAAAAAGAGAAAAAATAGGGAAAGCTTCCAATTTCATTCCAAAATAAAAGGAAAGTGAAAGTAAAATCACGTGGAAATGGAGATGCCTCATGGTGAAGTGAAAACATTTTTTCGGAATAACATGTTATAGAACGTACCTGTATACCTGCCACAGAAATTTATAAAAGTATTTTAAAGGATAAAGGCACAGGACTTTCAAATAAAAGAGGTCAGTGAAATAATTTTACTATTTTTTTTACAAGCTAGTATGTATATATCTTACGGACATCAAAGTTATACCTATGTTTTCCTAAAGTGACTAAGTTGTGGTTTTAATAGAGTGCTATAAATGTCTTTTTTTAAAGATAGAATGTTTTAGAAAGGGAATATAGTATTTTTATAGTACAAATAATAAGAAAACAGATGCAGATACCCCTGAGTTGTTCTCTTCTTTACGCGATAATATCTGAGTAATTGGTAAATGTATAGAAAGTATAATAATACATTAATTAAACATTTTGTTTATTAACTATCTAAATATACGTATCATTCCTATGTCATTATATCATAGGACTTTGTAACAACGTGACGCTATGATAGACAGACTAAAATTTCAAATACCATACGTACTGATTAAATAGGAACCGGAATAGATTATAATACATTAGCATTCCTATGTGTTCCGATAAAAAAAAAATACGAAAGAAATATAAAAAGCTCAATGATTGGAATACCATTTTAAATTGGGAAAAACATTATTCTCTATCCAAGAACATATTACAATTTTGTGGCAATTCGGGCATTCTTAAAAAACCATACTTTATGTTCGAATGTTGTTGTGTTAACAGGAGGATAATAAAGCCGATAAACACAAAACATGCTGTTTTTATCACATTGAAATTTACATGGGACTACCGAACAAATAACTTTCCAACAAAATATTTAAGCGAATTGAACTGTTTCTTATTCCACAATTTGCTTGTAATTGTGCAAAAACACACGCATTACCCACATATATTTTTAAATTTACTTATTGCGCATCGGTTGGCGTACTTTAGTAAAAGTGATTAGCACAACAAAGTGTTTTATGTGACAGAACTTTATTGTTATCCCCATTCCGTTTATGCTACGTTGTTTACAGTAGTTTTAGAGTTAATTTATAAATCAGAGAGTGGCGACATACGCATTGGACGCATGTTTCGTTGGATGTTTTTGTGCAAACTACGACAACCTACATTTCAGAATTTGAAAGTACATGACTGAACAAATTCGATTTCAGAAGAGTGAGAAAAACAAGCAAATCTTGGTGATAATCACAGACTTGCCAAGACTTCAATAAAAATACTGTCAAACAATCAAATTTTGTTGTTGGTATCTTGAATTTCACCACCATAATGTATATTGGCCTTTAGTTGTCAGCTTCGTTCACGTTTGACCCGAAATAGACAATCTCGGATTAAAAGTTTTGACATGTCCCTGCAAAGATCTGTATATATATTATGACTATTTTTAATTTAAATCCTTCTCCGGTGTACTAGAGTGGTAGAGTAAAATGCTACATTCAAATCCGTTCAGTGGTTGGTGAGAAAATTGCGGATATACATACATATAAACAGCTGAAAACATAAGCTTCTTCTTTTTTAAATCTCTTAAAAAAGCAACTCTTCCAAGCAAATTAGCATAGAAAACATATTTCTTTTAAATGTTAAAAGGTGTAAATTAACAACATAATAAATATACAGTAAAATGACTTTTATTAGGTTGTTTGACAAGTTTTGGCTCACTCCGAGCCATTTTCAAAAACAAATGAGAATATTTCATAGTTGCACGGTCTTGTGCAATTATGGAATATTCTCATTGGTTTTTGAAAATGGCTCGGAATGAGCCGAAACTTGTCAAACAACCTAATAAAAGTCATTTTACTGTATATTTATTATGTTGTTAATTTATACCTTTTAGCATTTAAAAGAAATATATTATTACAAGGTGTTATAATTTATTATATTGTTAGCATAGAAAACTATAAAATTTAGTAAATTCTTTCCAAAGTTACAAGTTAAAAAGCATTAATCGAAAAATTTTAGTCAAACTAACAAGGGCTCCACTTTTGGCGAATCCTAGCATTGAGGCCTGGTGAATTTTATAGTACTATAGACCAAAGTGAGATAAAATCTGTCTGCAAAAATCGCATTTATTGATTTTACAGCAGAATAACTTTTTGAAACTGCAATTTTTGAGACAATTTATCGGACTAGTAATATAGAATCTATTTTGAAAAAGTACTTTAAAATATAAATTAATTAATAATAAGAATAAATATTGAAAAAAAGTGGAAAATTTCCTTCAAGAACCTACAAATTTCTTTTTGAAAAATTACAACGTTATAATTGCAAGATACTTTCACTTTCGAAACCGGTTTCGAAAGTGAAAGTATCTTCTTAAAAAAATCCGCAAAGAAAATCGAAAAGTAATCAATGGCGGAAATAGAGATTGATTTGCTATTCAAGGCAAAAAAATCATTTAAAAATATTGAAATGTAAACGAGATATTCGAAAATAATTCCTCATAGGATTAACATTGGCAAGCGGTTGTTTTCGCGTGAGGAGAGAGGCCCCTTAATTGTTTTCTGTTAAAATATTCATTCAGTAAAAGAAGAAAAAAACATTAAATTGGTTTATCAGTAAGTTATTTTATAGTTGGTTGAAAATAAAAGAATGTTAGTATAAAATATTGTAAGTATATTGTAAGTATATATGTATATATGTATAATATTGTAAGTATATATGTATTGTAGTATATAATATTGTACACAAATTATGAAAATATTTAGTAGTGAAAATACCTACTTATTATAAGATATATTTTGAAGCAGCCCTTAATAAATTAAATATAAAATTAATAAATTAAGTATAAACAAGTTGGAAATTGTACATGAAACTTGACAAATGAAGTGCTTTCGTACTGTTATTATTTCATTGAAATGAATTATATCTTGTATTATTATGATATGATAAATTTCCGTAATAAAATAGGTACATTTTAAGTTGGCAACATTTTATCTTTTGTTGATATTTACTGAAAATTCCAATGGTAAACTTAAGCCTAGATTTGAAAATTTCAGATCGTGAAATCCCTATTTAGACTCTTTTTCCATTTAATATCTATTTTGCCAGAGATGTCTATCCAAAAAAACAGTTGGTAGATTATAGGATTGCTATAATTAAACATTTCTAGTATACAAATTCGGTTTTTAAATTCAGTAATACGAAAATAATATGACTCATCTTAAATAGGACGTAATCACTATGGCAACTTAGAATCATTACTTATCCTGGGATATCATTGAATTAATTACGTATGATAGGATTTAATAGAAAGAAGAATGTGACTATAGCTTGGTCATAGAGATTATAAAATGTCATATATATCATACATTTCAGATAACTTGGCGATACATCTCGGTCGCTTGACGATTAATCCTTGGAAGCTGCTATAACAAGGAAGTACCGATTTTTAAAACATTCAAATTAATAATAAATATTTTTATTAATATATTTTCAAGTTTTGAATCGATTTTCATAAAATTTGAAATGACTCGACAGAATTCGTCAACGTTTATATATATCAAATTTAAAACCATTCGGTTAGGTAGTTATTTTCGCTGTTATATGCGAACAGACGGACAAACCAGACGACGACTATAAGTAAGAACTAAGAACTAACTATAGGTGCTACATATTTTTATAATTACGATCACACCTAAAAATTATCATTTAAATGAAATTGAATTATTACTGTTACAATATTTTCTAAGCGTTCTAAGATAATTTCTATAAAAAAGAATTAGTAAGGAAAAATGTTTTGCAAATTTTTGTATACAATTTTTTCCTTTGAAATAGATTCACCAACATTTCAGAAAATGTAGCATTTCGAAACCTACATTTCTTTTGAGGTATTTGAGTCAGCAATTTTAATTTGCTTGCTATGTTTTTCGACCATCTGAATACTGTAAAACTTAATGTTCCATAACTCTTGCACAAAAACATAACTAAATCAAGAGAATCAGCCTCTCTCTTTGTTGATTGTTTTCTGTTACAATGAATTGGTTTATGCATGCGTTAGTTATTTTATAAGTGATGGTAATGGCATTAAAAATAACAAGACAAAAAAAAAGTTGCTAGATATAATGGGGTAAATAAAACTATAAAATTTATTCTCTTTTTTAAATATCGATTCATTATGAGATTTTTTGTAAAATTGAAGTTTATATGATATAGAATTTTTATTGTTAATTTTTTTTATTGTTTTTAAAGTTTAAACTCAATAGAAGTGTTTATAGTGTTTTGATTTCTTTGAAATAAATTCACAAATAATTCCTAAAACCTAAATTGTTATTGCGGTATTTTAGATAACAATTCTAATTATATTGACCTGTTTTCCGACTTTCTGATAATTGAAAACCTTAATGTTCCAATAGTACTGCCGAAGACCAGAAGCAAGATATAACGAAATCGACATAAATAGACTTTATTTTTGTTAAAACAAAATTTCAGTGAAACAAAACAAAAAAATATATATTAAATTGGTTTACGAATTATTTTTTAACCTATGTTAATAGCGCTTAAGAACTATTAGTTGTTAAGTAGTAGATTCACGATTAATACAGAAAATACAGCCCATCGAAATGTAAATTGTTTGTGTGGTGTTTCAGACAGAAATTCTAATACGATTGCTTTGTTTTTTGATTATCTGAATTTTTAAAACCGTAATGTTAAAAAACTACTGAAAAAAGAACAGAATAATAATATAACTAAATCCATATAAATAGATCAGTCTGTTTCTTGATTGTTCTAAGTTAAAATATTCATTCGAGCAACAAAAGAAATAGACATTAAGTTGCTTTATGTGTAATAGCATTAAAAATAAATTCTACCAATTGTTAAAATATAATAAAATACGAAAAACTATGAAAAACATTTAACTTTTAAAATATACATTTATTATGGAATTTTCTGTTCATTAGTCTATATCTATATTAATAATATAAAAAAGAAAGATGTTTGTCTCTCTCTCTCTATGTGTGTGTGTGTGTCTGTTGGCGATAACTAGGGAAATCTATATCTGCAAATAGTAGGACGTAGATGCTGCAAATTTGGATAAGGATAGACGAAGACAGGTTGCACCTGTGGTTCCTTATTTTCGTTTTCTGATAATTAGCCGTGTTATTAATTAAAACCCCCTAATAAACATCACAAAGTGGCGATGTTCATCGTGCCGTCATCTTGTCTGCGCCATTCCAGTGAATCCTCCGTTTGTGGAGCAGACCAAGGGAAAAAGGTTCCGTTTTCTCTACGTACTAAAATCGCTATCGTCGAGAACCTCGTGCAGTTAGACTCACAAAAAAAGAAAAACAAGAAAGTTTGAGCTGTGCATTTTTGGTTACTGCTATCCGTAAATCCTGGTTAGAAATACGTTAGGAATTACGTTTGTTTGGAAAGATTTTCGTTTCAAAATACAAAATCATAGAATTTCTAGGGTCGTTTAAAAAATACGATAGATTTTCTATTAATAACATAATATCATACAATTTCCAGGGTTTACGCTCTGCAGAAGACAAAAAGGGCCTACAATACTAAATGTCAAAATTCAACACTGCTTTTAGTTATATTTAAGGTTATTATCACGGGCGCGTTCAACGCTGAGCGGGTCAGCTAGTAGTAATAAATAAAAAGTTTTAAAAAATGTAGTTTATTTGAAATAGAATCTTTTTGTTACATTTTTTATGTTTTCAAAGTCATTTAAAAATTTACATTTAATAGACATTTAATTTGTTTACATAAATGCTTTTCTTTGAAATATATTCAGGAGCAGTAATTCAGAAAATGCAGCATTTTGAAACCTAAATTGCTTTGATGCTATTTTAAACAGCAATTCAATAAAATTGTTTCGGTTTTTGACTATCTTAATGTTTGCACACCAATGTTTCAAAACCACTAAACAAAAAGAGAAGGGAAGTATAACTAAATCAATAGAAACATATATCTCTTTCTGCATTGTTTTCTGTCAAAATATTCATTTTGTAAAAGAAGAAAGATACATTAAATTGGTTTATGAGTTAGTTATTTACTAGTGATGGTAATAACGTTAAAAAAAATAGTTGATAAGTATAATAATGTACAAAAAAAATTACAAAAATATAAATTTTATAAAATATATACTCATTATGAGATTTTCAGTGGAACAATCTATACAGAGTGCCTGAAAGTCTATGTGAGAGTCTGTGACATGAAAAATGCATGTAACGAGAGATTATTAATACCATGATTTATTGTAACGCTACATCTTCCTCATCTGATGAGGCACCGACAGTGAATGCAAATATTTAAAAATTTTGTAATCGAAATTGTTTTTATCGCCTGGGTGGATTTATTTGTTACTCTCAGTGTGCTTTGCGTTTGTTTTAAGTCACAATTTTTACTGCTAACTGTAGCACTTTTACGCTATTTTTCTTTTTTTTTTCACTGTGAAAATCATTATTCAATGAATAAACAGTAGGTGTTGCCATTTGAAATTTTCGAAACTGTAACTGTAATTTCACTGTAACTGTAATTTCACTGTAACTGCAACTTTGAGAGCTCGATTGTTGTTCTTTACCCCATTCTTGAGCATTAAAATATCCTCCTTCCAATTGTCACCCCGTTTCTTAGACCGGTACTGTTGCTAGCAAGTCATATATCGCAAAGTTTACACATACACATATACAAAATAATAATATATTTTGCTGAAATTCAATTAATAAAAGAAATTAATAAATATTTATTTAAGTAATTTTCAGTAAATATTTATTTACAACTTGCTTTAATTGTAAGCCACATTTTCAATAAATGACTATGTTGCTTTAATTTTACCTTATCTTTAAGCCTTTTAAAATGCGAACCTATTAATACGAATATTTTTTCATTCCGAAATTACTTTGGACAACGAATCTCCAAAGATAAGATTTAAAGCAATTAATATTCAAGATGCTACTTTCCTGTTTTCTTGTTCTGAGCTTAATTAACATTTACACTGCCTTCGCATTCAAAAGTAATTATGATTTTTTTTTCGATTTTGTTTTTCAGCACTCTCGAGTAAGATTGAGTAATGTTCCACTAGACTAAAATTGCATAATATACTTCAATATACTTTAATAGACTAACCATAACTAAACCTCTAATAGACTTTACCATAATATACTTTATTAGAATAAAATTGCATAATCACTAGACTGTAATTGCATTACATAACTGATAACTGGAGACTGTTTTTTTCTTAAACTTTAAAATAAATCTACTCCAAGGTTAAATAATTCCGTTCAGACATTTTAAAATCTATCTTTGCCGTAATTAATCATAAAAGTTCGTGTGTGAGTGTGTGTGTTTGTCCGCTGTGTTTTGAACTCAGAGTTACAAAATTTGGTCAGAATGTTCGTCTATGTACGTAGTTTTGCACCTCAAAGTCCGATTTTGGAATTTTTGAATAGATTTTATTTCTTTTTTTCGATTTTTAGCATTTTTTTCACCGTTTTTTCACGTTTTGCAGCGATTTTTTCACATTAGTAAAAGGAATACTCTTCCAATCTTTTAGCCTAATATAGTAAATTTTGTCCTCTTTTCAATAAAGTTTATTCGAAAATCGTAAGTCGATCTTTGATTTTTGGCGATTTTTTTCCCTTCGACACTGAAACATTTTCCCCAATATGCTTGATTGGTTCGTTTGTTGCTTCCATTTCGGCCTCATTTATCTTCAAATGACGTCAGAAATCCGTCATTGGAAGTCAAACATCGTTTGAGGGCAGTTGTGATTGGTAGCTGAGAGAATTGTAGGCAAGAAGTCAACCGGAGAATTGTGATTGGCGGATGAAAAGGTCAACAGCTGATTGCAACTTCCTTATTAACCAATGGGAAAATGGTTGTTGTTTTCGGTCGAGAATGTACCTCTTGGCGTCGTCACTTTATTTTTTAAGCGTTTTTAACGAAATTCTGTAACTTTAGAATAATTTTTTTTAAGCGTTTTTAACGAAATTCTGTAACTTTAGAAGAATTTTTTTTAAGCGTTTTTAACGAAATTCTGTAACTTTAGAAGAATTTTTCTTTGAATAGGCAATATAAGTGCATAAAATCGTTACAAAAATGTTGAAGTTACAAAAAGGATAGATGCAAACTATCAGATAAGAAAAAAAGTCCTTCCGGCCTGTACCGGGAGGAAAAGGTAGCTTTCCTATATCTTCGTTTTAAAATTTTAGCTAATGTTACACGAAAACAGCAAGTTAAAATGCAAAGAAACGCTTACAAAAGTTTCGTTAATACTGAATTTGAATAAGAATTTCGCCAAATTATTGAGCAATAGCCAAATTGGCTTCATTTATAAAGACTTATTTTGGTCGCCAAATTTGGCGATATTTCGCCAAATGTCACAAATTTTGCTAATTTTGTCGCCAATTTTGCTGCCAATGTCGCCAATTTTGGCGCTAACGTATATGAATATATAGGTTTATGCGTATGATTGGGAAAATTATTACAACAATGAAAGAAAATAATTTGCGAGTAATCGCGTTAATGTGCTGTTTTGTTTCAAAATGTCAGCCACCCTAGAATTTCAAACTGCTCTATCTCAGCCATTTTTTAAGATAGAGGTAAACCAAAAAGTGCTCTGGAATCCTTGTATTAAGGCCTAACCCGTAATTAAAAAATAAATTTGAATTTGTAATTTTTTGTATATTTATTTTAGTTTTAAATTTTTAAATGGCCGCCATCTTGAAACAAAAGGGCGGACCAAGCTGGCCAACGAACTCGGTCGAGACAATGGTGACCTTAATACACACAATTAGTTTCATCAAAATCGATTTATAAATACGAGCGTTATCGTATGACATAGGTCAGATATATATATATATATAAATCAACATTTGAACGGAGGGTGGTTTTGGGGTCTGGGGGTCATGATCGGTGAAAATATATCGAAATTTTCCGGAACTGCTTTCCTCCAAACGGCTGCAATAGGTAGATTTATACATTTTTGTATTGAAAGCTACCTAAAAGCCGAATTCAAAAATTTATGTCGAATGAGAGATCGTCTTATTATCAAAAAACGTGGTCTTCAACTTTAATTTCCTCAAAATACCTTTAGCTCAGACATCAATCTAAACAAGAGATAAAGTTATTGTTTGAAGGACCCGATAAAATATTAAGGATAAGGTATAGTAATGGAAAATGCGTTTCAATAACTGCGGCGATGGTTCAAACGAATATTTTTGCGAGGACAGAGAATGCCATCAGGATCTCTGCAACTGTAGTAACAGAAAATGCGTTTATTTGTAGATAGTTCCGATGAATATTTTTGAATAATTAATATTTTTAATGAATTTGAATTTTTTTTAAAGCTTTCGGAACATTTTCCCAATGGCTGTTGTTATTTGTTAAATTACTCCTTTTTTTAGGGTTTCGTTCATCTCACGAAACCCTATTACTCCCGCTTCGTTGTCTGTCTGTCACATTGCCATTCTCAAAAACTATATAACTTACAGAGTTGAAACTTCGTGTATATAGATGAATACCAGCTGTGAAAAGCTCAAAATATTAAAATTTGAAAAATTCATATTATTTTAATAAATAGAGATAAAATACAAAATTCTAACAGCCTTTTCCTATTAAATTTAAACATTTTTCGTAATAGCAGACGCCAAAGATTTAAAATCCACAATGAAATTTTTTCTACAATTATCTCTATAACAAAAGCCTAAGTCATGTGACTGTCATCAACAGTTCCGGGATGTCCGTTTCACTTTTTCATATACCAGGCGGCCATTTTTATTCAAAATAATTTTTTCGAATAAAACTGCATAAAAGTTACATTTTTAGAAAGATCGTCCAAAATAAATTAGTATTTCTGAGATGACTTACGTTCAATTATGTATATATTCTGCAATAACTTCAGTTGAAATTGGGTTCGCAGTTCAAATTCTCTATCCATGAAAGTAAACAAAAAGCAAAAACAAAAAAAAAAACATTCATTCGTCGTGAATGTTTAAAATATTAAACCATGGAGGTAATCGTTAGTAAAGCAAGTTCTCCGCGAATGAATATTTGAACAGCTGCCCGACTTTAAAAAATAAATCGCACCAGTGAGACAATCAAAGTTTACCATAATTATGTGCTATACAACTCAACTTCCTTCAGGATCTTTTCTTGATGTAAGCTGAATGTAAACAAATAAAACTCATGTAATAATATTTAGTGAATCAAATTTCGAAAAGAATTGTGAGTTAATTTAGTATTTATGTATTATAAATGCCAGGAAGAGAGATCACCGAAAATGATTGTTAATCACCAATCATATTTATCATTATTAATGACCAATCGCATTCAAAACAGTAATTTAATATACATTTATAAAATACATAACATCATTAAGTACTTTTATGTTATTTGGGCGCAAATCTCGCCAATAGCATTTTTAAAATCGCCAATACCAGCTTTTATTTTTTGCGTGTGCAAATTAGAAACGATGCTTTGATTTTGAAATCAAATGTTTTGATGAAACAGCTGTCGCAGACGCACCGGGGTTGGCGCAATTATTGTTTTGCGCCATTTTGGCAAGAAAACCCCATTTTCAAGTACCGGTTAGAAATTGCTAAAACAGCATGTTACTTTTATTTTATTATGAAATAGTTTATTTTATATTAAAATCACACACAATTTTATTATAAAACACACACAATGATTAATGTATACAATATTTAATTTATTTTAAAACATAAGGAATAAGCTCTACCGGGTTAACATACGAAGTAAAATCTAGCCGAAGCAGCCGGGTTGCCCAGGCATAAAATCGCCATTTTGGCTCCAAAATGATACCCCGGTTTGTCTGCGATAGCTGTACCCAAAAGCACCCATCATTAAAAATGGTAAATAATATAGAATCAAAGTAAAATAATACAAAAAATAATTTAGTATACATTTAGTAACAATATGGTTCAGTGTAAATGTGGATATCATTAAAGACTTTCACAAAACAGACTTCATTGCATTAAATCGTATTAACTGAAATACGACAATTGGCAATGGACCCAATTATGGAAAATTACTTTATGTTTAAGAATCTCCACATTAGCGAACGTATTGCATCTGATACGCAAACGAACATGAAGCATAAATGCTTAAGTGGGTTAAAGGGGTTTTGTAAACAAAGATGAAATAAATAACAACAAAAAATATGCGAAATGCTACCATGATCGCAAAAGTTCTTGATTTGTCTATTAGAATCTTTCTGTTTGGCGAAGGATTAAGGAAAAAAATTAAATTATAAAAAAAGTAACGTGTTACAATGCTTAACATACATTTAAGGGAGACCAAACTGGTCGCCAGTGGCGGCTAGTAATTAATATTCTATCAGACGATTTCGACGAGAAAAAATGAAAATGAAATAAAAAGTTTCACCAATTGAAAAAAAGATAAATATGAAATAAACTTGATTGACGCCATAGTCGTAACAAAACGGAAATTGTCTACGATTTCTCAATAATACAAGGAGTATGAGTATGTGTAAGTACACAAAGCAGATTAATATCACGTCATTAGAGAATTAAAAAGAAAATCTGACGTCATATGGGAGGTTTAACGAATTTTTCAGATGTTTGAGAATAATACAAAGCGAGTATCAATATGAGTAATAGAGAAGAGTAAATATATGAGTTTGAGAAACATATTGAATCGTGATAAAAATCCGATTATGGAAATATTCGCATATTTTAACATTTTGAAGGTGTGCGATTTGTTTAATTTTGAATTTTTTTTTAAAATATTGCATTTAGTCCGTATGATGGATATTATTATGACAGAATATAATAGCGGGCTTGGCCCGCTATCCGGCTGGTTTAGATATTCGAAAAAACGGAAAAATAGACCGGTAAATTTTTACTTTATAAAAAACATGACTTTTTTCTTTCTTGTTGTTGCTAAATGAAATTTGTTTGAATTTATTAAAGAAAGGATAAAGTGTTTTGAAAGGAACATTAAACGAAACCCTTTGAGCGATCTTCGATCACACTTACCCACTTGTTTTTCTTTTTTTTTTTCGATTTTCCACCAAGTGTATTTTTAGTAAAATTTGTCCACTTTTTAATAAAAATTATTCTGAATTCGAACAGTGATTTGTGAAATTTTCACGATTTGTTTTATGCGATTTTTAGAGTTTTTTCCTGTACGTGACGCCATTTATGTATTTGATTTCAGATACTGTCAACGATAACTTACTGTATTTGTATGTCAAAACAAAAAACAAAGAACAAAAAAACGACATTTTTTTTTTTTTTTTCAACCGCGTCCTTTTGTTTCTATCTCAGAAGTTAAACAGATCTTAATCTTAATCTTAATCTTAAATTTAAAAGTCGTTGGTTTAATTTTGAGGGAGAAGTATTCTCATGTCGTAATTTAAATGCCGCGTTAATTCTCTGATCGAAGCTCCCCCCCTCTGCCTCCCAATTCAGAACCTTTTAAACATAGGTCCGATTCCAGCGAAACCTTTTCTAACATTCATCTTAGATCTCCCAGGTACTAAATAATTTTATATACATTTTCTCAGCCCTTCTTACCACTATTTCTGAACATTCATCACCAGAGGGGGGGGGGGGAGGGTTATTTTCTCGGGTTCTATGGGCCCGATTTCAACGAGAATTGATTCATTCAACTTAATAGGAACTAATTAAGATGTAGATAACTAATTAAAATGCAGATTCGGCGCCCTCCTAGTGGTAGAAATTGGAACTAAAATATTTTTCAGCGCGTGCACAGCATGCCTACAATATAGTGTCTTAAGCAGCGGGCACACGTGCTGGAGTTTTGTTCGGAAAGAGGATTGTTTAGAACACAGTACGACCCTGATGGTGGAAAGTGGAACTAAAGGATTTGAGACTTAAAATTGGTCTGATTCAAACGAAATCTTTTCTAACATTCTTACCAGATCTCCCAAGTACTAAATATACTCCCGTATCATTTTTGGTTTCCCCCATGTATTAATATTGATCTCCAGGGGAGTATTTATTTTCTCGGGTTCTATGGGCCCGATTTTAACGGAAATTGATTCATTCAACTTAACAGAACTCATTAAGATATAGACAACTAACTACAACATAGATTTGGTGCCCCCTGCCGGTGGAAAGTGGAACTAAAGATTTTCAGTGCGTGCACAGCACCAGTGCTATACAGTGCCGTAAGAAGCGGAGACATGTGCCGGAGTTTCTTTCGGTAAAATTTTGTTCAGAACAGTGTACGCCCCCTGACGGTGGAAAACGGAACTAACTCTTCTTTAACTGTTTATGTGTTATATTTGCAAGAATGAGAAAGAAGGATAGACTTAAATATCGCATTTTTTGTACTTCGCCGCGCGCTCCCTGTTGGTAGATATTTAAACTAAACTACATTAAAGCGCGTGCTCAGCACACCTGCTATACCGTACGTAGAAAGTTGGCACGAGTGCGGGATTTTCGTTCGGAAAGAAGTTTGTTTGGAACAGAATGTGCCCCCTGGTGGTGGAAACTGAAAATAAAAGATTTTGCAGCACACTTCCTATGCGGTACCGTAGGCAGCGGGGACACGTTTTGGAAATTTGTTTTGAACTGAATGCACCTGGCGGTGGAAATAAAATAATTTTCCTGCGCGTTCGCCGAAATAGCTACTTGTTTCGAAACCGCAAAATAAAGTTACCGATTTGATAATCCCAGACAACGAAGTATTTTCATTTTCACTCATCTTCGATTATTAAGAAAAGTCATCCAGATATCGATTCGAAACTCTCAGTATGTACGTAGTTTACTTTTCGGATTCATAAAATACAAATTTTGCAAAAATCGGAATTAACTTTTTAAAATTTTGACCAAAAACGGACCCGCTTTTAACCGAATGATCCAAACATTTGAGGGGGTGGTATTCAATTTATTTCTGCTTTGGGGTCCATCGTTCAATTTAATTTCTGAAGGACGAAAGGGTTACCAGAGGAACGGTTTTGTGCATCGATTTTTAGAGAAATTTCGCGTTTCGTATAACTTTTTGACGGGAACGGCAACGCCGGGCGGATCAGCTAGTTAGAAATAATTTCATAATGAATTTAAAAATTATCATTTATATAAAAATGTTCGGATATTAACTAGCAGACCATTGTTGAAAATATATTTTGTAGGCATTGGACTATCATGTTTAAACTTAAAAAAATACGGTAATTTAAATTTTAGTAAATAAAGTAAAAATTTTAGTAAATTTAGTAAATTTTAGTGAAAACGCATTTCTAAATGAGAAATTTATGAAAATAAAAGATTGCAATAGGTATCTATTAGTTGCAATTAGAAACAAGTTGGAAATTGTACGTAAAACGTGACCAATGAGGTGCGTTCGTACTATAACTAGTATTATAAATATCTAGATCTTGGTGCAATAGCTGTTGCATTTTTATGCAAAAATGCAGGAATACAAAAATTATTTTATGTGCAGATTTTCGTGTTAAAGATATTAATTTTATTTAAGAAATTAAATTTCAATACACTTTTACAAACAATTAATTTCAATTCTGTTACATTAAAAGTATATTATGCGCAAATATCCAATACAATACAATGTAAAAAAAGCATTGTTATTATTTCAGTGAAATGAATTGTTTCGTCTGTTATTATGACGCTAGCCGCCACTGGCGACCAGTTTGGTCTCCTTTAAATGTATGTTAAGCACTGTAACACGTTACTTTTATTCATAATTTTTTTTTTCCGTAATCCTTCGCCAAACCGGAAGATTCTAATAGACAAATCAAAAACTTTTTTGATTATGGTAGCATTTTGCATATTTTTTGTTGTTATGTATTTCATCTTTCTTGACAAAAACCGCTTAACCAACTTAAGCATTTATGCTTCATATCCGTTTGCTTATCAGTTGCAATATGCTTGCTAATGAGGAGATTCTTAAACATATTAAGTAGTTTTCCGTAATTGGATCCATTGCCAAATGGCGTATTTTAGTTAATACGATTTGGTGCAATGAAGTCTATTTTGTGAAAGTCTTCAATGATATCCACCATTTACACTGAACCATATTGTTGCCAATATTTTTTTTTGTTTGTTTGTTTCTCGCTAACTTTGGCTGTAGACTTGATTACGGGAGAATCAAGAAGAAAATCTATCATTATTCTCATTTAAAGCGTCTTGAATAATGTGACATAATCGGAGTGCATATTATAACACGTAATTTTCGAGTATGGTTTGGTGAAACATTGAACTTTTGGAAGCCAGTTTTGATAATCATGTAATTATGTCACACCAACATTAACGCCTATAATTCTAATTACAGCAACCCGTTTTTTCTCTCTATATTGCAACTCTATAGTTAATATAGTGCCCCGGTGCGTCTACGACAGCTGTTCCATCAGAACATTTGATTTCAAAATAAAAGTATTGTTTCTAATTTGCACACGCGAAAAATAAAAGCTGGTATTGGCGATTTTAAAAATTCTATTGGCGAGATTTGCGCCCAAATAACACAAAAGTACTTAATGATGTTATGTATTTTGTAAATGTATATTAAATTACTGTTTTGAAAGCGATTGGTCATTAATAATGGTAAATATGATTGGTGATTAACAATCATTTTCGGTGGTCTCTCTTCATTTCACGTATAATACATAAATACCAAATTAACTGACAATTTGTTTCGAAATTTGATTCATTAAATATCATTACATGAGTTGTATTTGTTTACATTCAGCTTACATCAAGAAAAGATAAAGAATGAAGTTGAGTTGTATAGCACATAATTATGGTAAACTTTGATTGTGTCACTGGTACGAATTATTTTTTTGACACCAGGTAGCGCTCCAAAAAATCTTTCATGGAAAACTAACTTTACGAACGATTATCCCCATGGTTTAATGGTTTAATATTTTAAACCTTCACGACGAATGAATCTTTTTTTTTTGTTTACTTTCATGGATAGAGAATTTGAACTGCGAAGCTAATTTCAACTGAAGTTATTGGAGAATATATACATAATTGAACGTAAGTCATCTCTCAAATATTAATTTATTTTGAACGATCTTTCTAAAAATGTCACATTTATGAAGTTTTATTCGAAAAAATAATTTTTAATAAAAATGGCCGCCTGGCATATGAAAAAGTGAAACGGACATTCCGGAATTGTTGATGACAGTCACATGACTTACGGTTTTATTATTATGACATGAATTATTTCCGTAATAAAATAATTACATTTTAAGTTGGCAGCATTTTATCTTTAGTTGACATTTACTGAAATTTCCAGTAACTTGAACTCCATATTTAGACTCTTTTTCCACCTATTGCTCCGGAAACATCTATCCAAAAAACTGTTGGTAGATTGTATGATTGCTATAATTAAACAATTTTAGTATACAAATTTGGTTTTTAAATTCAGTAATACGGAAATAATATGACTCCTTCTTAAATATGACGTAATCACCATAGCAACAAAGAATCATTATCTATCTTGGGATATCATTGAATTAATTACGTATGATAGGATTTAATAGAATGAAAAAAACATTTATCAATATATTTTTAAGTTTTGGTCTGATTTCATAAAATTTAAAATGACTCGACAGCATTCTGCTACGATTATATACATTAAATTTCAAACCATTCGGTTGGGTAGCATTTACGCTGTTATATGCGGACAGACGGACGGACCAGATGTCGAATATAGGTGCTACGTATTATTATAATTACGAACGAACCTAAAAATGCTCTCTGTTTTATAGTTAAATACCAGTCCAATAATTATTATCGCAAATAAATATATTCTAGTTTATATAGTAAAATATTTTTTTTTCACAGTCTAATATGATTACGCAATTTATTTTTAAAAAAGTCCTTCCGACCTGTACCGGGAGGAGAAGGTAGCTTTCATAGTCAATGTTTTTTACAAATTCAACTCATTTTACTCAAACACCCTAAGCTAAAATGCTTGGAACCCGATTATATAAGATTTTCGTTAATACTGAATTTGAATGCGAATTTCCACTTGAAAGTTACAGCGTAACAAAAACCAGATTGTTTCAAAATGTCAGCCACCCTATAATTTCAAACTGCCATATCTCAGCCATTTTTTAAGTTGTAGCCAAAACAAAAAATGTTCCAGAATCCTTGTGTTACGTTCTAACACTTAACATAAACAATTTGTTCAATTTATAATGTTTTTGTGCATCTCTTTGGATTTTTAAAATTTTAAAATGTTTTAACTGGCAGCCATTTTGAAACAAGATGGCGGATAAAGCTGGCCAACGAACTCGGTCGAGACCTCGGTTATGTCCTATACACATACTCAGTCACATCTAAATCAGTTCATAAATAAGACAGTTACAGCATGACATATGTCAGATATATATACAGTATGCCCACTGAAGTCTTCTTAACTTCTGACATCTTCTGACATCTTCTTAACTTCGGAACGGCTAATGCTATATTCTTAAAAGTGGTGTCTAGGTATAGTAAAGTAGCCATGCGCTACTCAATGAAACCGCCTACGGCGCCACCTGGTGGAATACTGCGGAGTTAGCATTCCTATCTCGAAAATGGGAAGAGAGAGAGAAAAAAAGTGATTTACAAAGTTGTAGAACATCGTCGATTTAGTACGAAAATATACCTTGTGGACATTAATGCGAAGAATAGAATGGTTAAAACGCGCATTTGTTTTTTCGTGATTTCCTACACTGTGACGTGACAAAACGATCTTAGAAAGAAAAAACAACTAGTTACAATAATATACCTTTAATTTAGATGTTCCAACGTCTCATCGTCAGCTACAATGCATATTTGGATCCTTTTTAACACTTTCCAACCTAGTTGAAAAGTGTTTATGACTTCGGTTTGTCTGGCCGTCTGGCCGTCTGCCGTCTGGCCGTCTGGCCGTCTGCCGTCTGCCGTCTGCCGTCTGTCCGTGCTCTAACTCCCGTAAATATGCTCGGATTGCCCTGCAAATTTTATATGTTATAATCGTTATCTATAGCATGTTCCCTATTTCAACGGAAGTGTGTAGCACTTATAGTTTTTTTACAGGGACACTCAAAAGAATTCCGTTACATTGCGGTCTATGGGGAAAAATCATTTGCGGTTTATTTAAATAATGTTTCAATACTTTAAACGCATTGAAATTTATATATATCACTAAGCTGCATTAGAAGAAGCTTAATATGGAATAGGGTGTGCATAGCACTTATACTTACTTTACAGGGACAGTCAAAAGAATTCCGTTACATTACGTCTATGGAGAAAAATCGTCTGCGGTTTATTTAAATAATGTTTCACTATTTTAAACGCATTGAAATTTATATAAGGTTCATTACAAGAGACTTACTACAGAATATTGTGTGTATAGCAGTCATCGTTCATTTACAGGGACACACAAAAGAATTCTCTACTGTATGTTAACAATAATTCCTGGAAGTGCGTTTTAAGTTACTGAATGCGATTTTAATTTTAAATCGCTTTTTGTATATTACGTGGTGTGTATAAATTCTGTAGATCCTATACAGGGAAGTACAAAAGTTCGGGAACACATTTCCGTATTATTTAACTCCAGACGGAGAATTTTAAACTGTGCTACGTGTTTCCTAACTGAACTAAAATTTAGCATCCTATGTAGTATATATACAAATCTATAGATCCTATACAGGGCTGAATAAAGTATTCGGATTACTTAGATGTTATCTTTTAGCTTATAAAAGAGTATGATTCGTAAAATTATTTTGGAAGCGTTGGAAAGTGTTACATAATCTATGCTTGACGCATGATTTTTCGTTCTTGTTTGAATTTCACTTTGCGCACGTTGGAGCATAGATGGTGACACGTTGGCACAAGAGTCCGTAATGCGTCGTTTAAGGTCCTGCAATGTTTGTGGAGGGGTCGCGTACATCTGCTGTTTTAAAACTGGTTGTTTCTTTCTTTCTAAGATCGTTTTATCACGTCACAGTTTAGGAAATTACGAAAAAACAAATGTGCGTTTTAACCGTTCTATTCTTCGCATTAATGTCCGCAAGGTGTTTTTTGTACTCAATCGATGATGCTCTACAACTTTGTAAATCACTTTTTTCCCCTATCTCTTTCCGTTTTCGAGATAGGAATGCTAACTCCGCAGTTTTCCACCAGGTGGCGCTGTAGGTGGTTTCATTGAGTAGCGCATGGCTACTTTACTATACCTAGACACCACTTTTATGAATATAGCAGCAGCCGTTCCGAAGTTAAGAGGGTGGCAAGGGACTTTAGTGGGCATACTGTATATATGTATACATAAATCAACGTTTGAACGGGGGGTTGTTTGGGGGTCTGGGGGTCATGATCGGTGAAAATATACCAAAATGTTTTGGAATCGCTTTCCTCCGAATGGCTGCACTATGTAGCTTTTTGTAATGAAAGCTACCTAATAGCATATTTTTAGTCAATTGATGAGGTTTATTAATATAAATGTCTTATAAACGGAATGTTTTTTACTTTCTTCTATCTTCAAAAGAAGAAAGTATTGGATTCGTGGATAATTTTGAATTCCAGTTTTCGATGGATTTATACGTTTTAGAAGGCCTTGGACACGATTTGACCGTTTTTAGAAAATTACTGTCTGTGAGTCAGTCTGTGTGTCGATTTATGTGTCTGTCTGTATGTCTGTATATGGCAAAAATTTTATAGACGCTCTATCTCAAAAACTAATACAAGGGATATAATAACACTTTAGATTCAGTTAGACCTTGATATAAATTATTGCTTATTAGTTTTTGGTGTAAATCTACCTACAGGTGGCGCTGCTGTGCTGCATTTTTTTACGATTTCCGCAATTGCTGTATCTCAAGAACTAATGAACAATGAACGCAATTTCATCAAACTTCATATACTGTTAGACTTTGACATAAATAGACGCTGATTAGATTTTGTTGTAAAACGCCCAATAGGTGGCTCTGCTATGTTGTATTTTCATGATTTCCGCAATAGCTATATCTCAAGAACTACTGCATGAAATTTTACCAAACTTCATATTCTGGTAGACCCTGATATAAGTAGAGCGTTATTAGGTTTTCGTGTATACCGCTCAACAGGTGTCACTACTATGCTTTGTTTTCTACGATTTGCAAGATAACTATATCTCAAGAACGAATAGATTATCATTTAATCTTGGTTTCAAACGGTTTGACTTATATAGAAGTAAGTTTTGTGATGACTACAACATACTAGATATTAAAGATATCTGTAATGTGATTAAATTAAATTGAAATGTGGCTCGTAACAGCAAAATACATTTACAAATTAATTTAGCATTTAACTCTCTTATATTATACGAAATACTTATATATAATACATATAATTTTCATGTAAGTTCCTAGATACCGTTTTCCATTCACTCCATTAAAGCTTTGAGTTGTTAAATTTTCGCATAACTAGGGAGTCATTAATTTAGACATCCTTAATGAAATGAAATACAATTTTATATTCCTTTTCTACATAATTTAAAGAGTTGGATAAAACTGAGAACTATATTAAAGAGCTCTTCAATAGTTTTATAACCGTCTTAAACAATAAATAAAATAAGGTATTTTTATTTAAAGAATATTTTTATTTTATGTTGTAAGAGTAACGGAAAATGACAAAAATAAAATTTCAACGATATTTTGTTAATTTAAAATGTGTTTGTTATTTCTTTTTATTAATGCTTTTAAACACAGTCAAAAAGTTTTATAAGTTTGGTTCATCTGTCCATCTGTCTGCGTTTTATTTATTTATTTATTTTTTTCTTTTATAAATGTATTTTAACCGACGTGAAATTGATAGAGGATACTGATTTTCACCATAACATATTGTCCATTGAAAATGGCGAGGATATCGCTCGAACTTTTGTAAATGTATTTTAACTGAAAATAATATGTAATACTGAGTTTCATCACAGCTTGCTCCCCCATTGAAAATGGCGAGGATAGTATTTATCGTTCAATTATAGAGCTTCACAAAACAACTCTGTTTCATTACGTTCTATGGCCGATAATAATTTAACAGTACATTTTAATGTTTCACTACTTGTTGTATACTGTTGTATATTTTGAAATACAAAGGATGTGAATTATCACTTTACTAAACTGCGTACAACCAAAAAAGTAAAAAAAATGTCCAGACCGGTGTTCGATCCCGGGTCCCTTGGTACAGCGCACCCAGTGCTTTACCAATTAAGCCATCCGGACGACATCCGGTCTAGCATTCTAAACAGAACCTCAAAACATGGGGAAATCTTGGGAAATGAGCGCAATCATTGCTATTCGTATGCATAGTTGCCTACTTGTACAATTTGGCCGTACAATGTATGAATTTTGTTCTAAGTGTACCGATGAACAGTACGATTGTACGGTTTGTATAAAAATTATTAGCTAGACCGACTATTAGCTAGCAAGAATGCTAGACCGGATGTCGTCCGGATGGCTTAATTGGTAAAGCACTTGGTCAGCTGTTCCAAGGGATCCGGGATCCAACCCTGGTCTGGACATTTTTTTCACTCTGTTGGTTGTACGCTGTTTAGTAAAGTGATAATTCAAATCCTTTGTATTTCAGTAATTTACAGCGTAATTTCAGCTCATCTGAAAAATTAATTAGTTATATGTTTTAATGTACATTTTAATTTTACAGTAATTCAAGCATTAGAAAATTGATATAAAATATTGTTATGCACTATGTTTCCTATAAAAAACGATATGTCTAGCATTTATTGCTCATTTCCACTTACAGGAAAATGACATACAAATATTTAGATTGTATTTCTCTAATTGCTTGAACTACTCTTTCACGATATGATAATATTCACGACATATTGAAGTTTATATACTGAAATTGAAATTTATATTATTGAGATCCACAGTAATATATTTCTTATAGAAAATGGTGCATGTAACATTTAATGCTCTTTTACAGGTTCGCACAAAAGAATTCTTAATATATTAATATCTGTGAATAATACTTGTAATATTTGTATTTTTAGTTCAATTATGCTTTTTCAATATTAATTAAATTTTAGTATATTATATGATTCATTTGAATTCTAGCATAAGTTATATACAAGGCTTTCCAACCGAATTATAAATAATTATCGTCTATTGGAATTGTTGAAAGAGTGTTTTCAAGTGTGTTATGCGTTTTTCTGCTAAAAAATGTTCACTATACTACGTGATGTTAGTATAATATAAATACATACATTTACAGCTTTGCTAGAAAAGGATATGCATACATTGTTGTCTAAGAATGGTAATTACAAAAAAATGCTGCTTCTGTTGTGTTATGTATTTTAAATATGAATTTAATTATTAGTAATGTGTGGCATGTATATTGCTTAACACCATATACAATGCTTGACGAACAAATTAAAAAAAAAAACTTACCGTCTGTTGGAGGATATTGTTGAAAATAGATTTTCAACCATGTTACATATTTTCTAGATTGTTGAATTAGATATAACCTTCCATTATATGACAAAAAAATGAAATTTCGTAACAATATTTTTGTAATGTGGGAAAATGTTACATAATATATGTGTCTGAATTACTTGTTTTATTTTTTAGGATATTATCAGGGTCTAAAATTAGTATGTCTGTCTTTCTGTCTGTACATTCTGTTCTGACTTTTATAGAAATACTTCCATTGGCAGTAAAACTGCTTTATGTTGTAATTTGTTTCTTGAATTTTGTCATCGTATCATATGTAAGATTTTTTTTCTTTTCAAGGATGTATCAAAAAGTCAAATATATTATCAGTTTTGCTTTTTCTTCAAATGTTCAAATTGCTGCGTTTTAATAAATTATTGAAATAGACCGCAAAATTTTCCTTTTTGAATGGGGCCAGTTTATTATGCATATATTTGTTTTTTATAGTGCCGTACTAAATATACTTGGAATAACAGGAATGAAGATCCCAAATATAAGGACTAACAATACATGTCTAAACACACAATGTTTCTATTGAAAAGAAAACTAGGGTTTCAATCCTTTTATTCAGTTAAAAATACAATGTGTCACTGTCCAAGCGGATCCCAGTTTTTTCATTTATAACTTTAACCGCAATGGACATAATGAAGATATTTTAGCAAAATTTTCAACAGGCTAAATTTGTTTTCGATGAAATGTGATGACATCACGGAAAGCACTGGAAGTGGATTATAACAAAGACAGTGACAACTTAAATACTATCACCTCCATTTTGAATTATTCAGTGTTTAGATCCGTACTGTTTGGAATACACAACTGGTGGTCATTTACAGCATTTACGTAAATAAAGAAGGCCTGTTGAGAATATAGTTATATATATCTTCAATATTATTAAAATTATAGTAAATGAAGACACTCTTTAACTCCAAATACAAATTACAGTCTGGATTCTTATTAACTAGATTGTGTTACAAACTATTCACATAACAGTTTGTTATACTATATGCAGTAACAGTTAAATTTTTCAGCGTAACAAAAACGAAAATATTGGTCTCTTAGCCAAAAATCTTAACTGATTCACTTCATGGCTACGTCTCCCGTTTGTCTTCCGCTACCTGTGTATGTACGTATACTGTGAGGTTAGCACGCACCTCTGAAAGTTCTGTTGCTGTTATCTAAGGAGAAGACCGTAAGCTTTCTGAAGATTTCTACAAAGTTATGAACGAAATTCAGGTTTTGGTCTAGAGTAAGATATTCTTCATTTTTTTTAATGAATAAATAAATTTTGAGCTTAGTTTCCTGTAAAGAAATTGTTTGTCTTGACGTGTATTATGGACGACCGGTAACTCAGTGGTTAGCGGATTGTACTGTCACACTACATATCCATGTTTCGCCACCAAACTTTGGTTAGATTTATTCACCACTTCCCATTTTCGGGGTCGATAAAATAAGTAAGGTAGGCTGGTTTAAGCGTTCTCATTTTTCAAATAACTGCCTGTAATGGAATAAATAAAAAATATATCAAAGTTACATATATTTATTATTAAACTTCAGTAATCACTACCATAAACATTCAACTTCGACTAAGATTCTATTCACAAACTACCGTAAACAGTTGGCAATAATACTAAACCTATAAACTAATTAATGATATCAATAAAAAAAAATATTGATGGATCCATTATTCTTTATCCTACATTATCCCCAAAATTTGAATCAATTTACTAAATAAGAGTTACAATCTTCACCCACCAATCAACATACCTTACACTTTATTTTGGAACTTTCCATTGATCTGAAAGTAATCAGTTCTCTGATTTCTTATTTTGTATTTTCAACCCTGATGACGAGTACTATTGTACTTAAAAGTACTAGATTTTATATATACAATTTTGTATTTTATTTTATGTATTTAACAACGTATTAAACACCTTTTAATATTTTTTTTACTGAATTTATTTATTTAACAATAATAAAACTATTAGGAATAATAAATAAAATATCAGAAGGGGATACATGCGAACTGTTACACATCCTGGTGTGTAAGAATATACATAGAGATTAAGAGTACAAATTAACCTTTGGTATGACTTAATAACACATAAATCGCATTTGAATATATTGCAATGCGCATAGCCTGTACATATTTGTGCCTGCATTATTAACACACTCGGCATTTATTCTGCATTTCATGTTTTAAAATTAATCTTAATTTTTATTTACTGAAACGGTTCAGAAAAGTATCTGGGTTTATAATTTTTATTTTTTGAGTTTATGCTTTATGAATTTATTGCCTGAAATGAAGAAATGTCTGTAACACATCTCGAGCATCTTGAAGTTGCATTTTGAGTTGGTGATTTCATCAAATAGTTGGATCTAAGCCATTTTTTGAATTCATTGGTGTAATATTTTCAAAACTTTATGAATGCCTTTATCCAACGACTGCATCTTGTGGCTTGTGTAAAAGGTGCAGTTCAATGCAATTATTGGTGGGTTTTGCATTATTCTTCAAGTGTGTTATCCAACATATGAATAAGTCACTATTCATAAACGTTTAGTAACTACGTAAGACACATGCTATATATAGAACATCAGGGCTCGTGGTCAAGAAAGTCATATTGACAACAGACCGTGATCCTTTTTGAATTTTTGCGCCATTTGTTATAATCTTTACTGTTACATCTTCATATTAGTTTTCGTATGATTATTGTTTAAACAATTCATATAGCGTACGCTATTATATAAGTGTAACATAGTCTCAAAATCAGTATTTTCAACATGTTATTAAAGCCAAGAAGTAAAAATTAGACCAAAAGAGAAAGATCAAATGTGGAATAATATGTAGGTGAAAAAAATTTTTTTTGTAAATTTTGAAATTTTGTAAAAAAAAAAAAAAAAAAAGATTGTTTTTTAAAGTATTAAAGTAAAATTTTGTCCATATTGAGTTATTTTATCACCTACTCGTATGAATCCCACTTTTTAGTTAAAAGAAACTCTAAAGCTTTATCTTCATTACTTATAAAAGACAAATTTAAAGCGTCTTTCATTATTTAGAAAGACTTTTTAATCTCAATTAACATTTAATGAAAATACTTCTCACAGCAATATTACATAATGTGTTCTTCCAAAACTACTACTGTTACTGCATCACGTTATTTGAGACGTTAAATTTTCGCATAAGAATGATGTCATTAACTCAACAATTCAGCCATCGTTAGTGAAATAAAAGTCAAGTTAAAATTCTTCTCTGACATACCTAAGTGGGTGTTGTGAAACAGTATACTATGTAAAAGAGCGGTTGAATATTTAACTCACTCACGCATAAAAAGAAATAAGAGAATTTTATCCAAGAAGTCTTTAATACTTGAGTGAAAGAGTAATAAATATCACACTCACACTGGTATTTTTAAGAGATTGCTGAATCAGGAGGAGGGGGGGGAGGTTGTTACGACACCTTCATTATGAAATAATGTCTGCATAATGTCTGGAGATATCTAAAACATCTGAAATAAATAATGTCCACATATATATTACCAGGTAGTTCTACATAAAAAATAAAATCTAAACTAAATAAAAAACATCACGTTCGATGCTGACGCGTTAAAAACGAAAGTTACCGCGGCGTCCTGAGAATATGGGGGAATAAGACCAAGGGATAAGATTGATGCAGAGACAACATAAGAGTTAAGTTACATGTCATGCAGAAAAACGATACATGTCATAAATTATTTCTTTGAAAAGGACTGGCTGTCATAGGTAGTGACATGTCAGGAAATGGCTCGTTTTTTCTGTAGTCAGTTGTAACCTTATTATTTAATTTTTTTTTCATTGATGTTTAAAGCAAAATATATAAATTAACAAAATAAATCCAAGTATCGATATCCAGTTATTGCGGTAGAGAATGCCACGTATCACAGCGGGTGATAAATATCTTCCGCATTCCCAAAATCTCATTCCACCGAATGAGCAGATTTCTCAGACGCTTAAGGGCTTCTAATTACATCAAAGAATAAAACAATGCTTTCGGCTTATAAATCTCACAGTTTGACAGAAAAAACAAGAGGGGGCAAATACTAGACGCAGCCAATATTCTGGGAGTAAAAAAGCCAACAACTCAACTCCATGATAACTCAATATTGAGAGTAATTTTTCTCTCTCTAGGAAAAACAAAATTCGACTCCTGGCAGAATGAGAAACGAAACAAATTTACATTAATTTGATACTTTTCAGCAAGCTTCATAAATTATTAAAAACTACTGTAAAGGGCGATGAAACTCAATGAAGTAAAAATTTCCTCCCAGAAAATGAATGATTGAAATTTAATCATCGAGGCACTAGAGAGGACGTTCTAATTTGGAAGAAAGACGTTTTTACAAAATCCAGCTAATGATTTCTAATTTATTTTAAATAATTCTGTTTGTAAAGAGATTTAAAATGAACAAGTTGGAAATTGTACGTTAAACGTGACATATGAGGTGCGTTCGTTTTATAACTAGTTTCACAATGTAAAAAATTCATCCTTTTTATTTCAGTGAAATGAATTACGTCGTCTGCTATGAGCGAAATGAGCATGCCTTTTTTTTCCTATTACGTAGGCCACGTTTACAAATGCGATTTTTTTTTCTACGTCAGACAGCGCTGCAAAATTCCCCATTGAGATCTTGCTTTGCGAATGTTTACTTCCATGATTTAATATTTTTATGACTCATAATAAATGACTCTAATAATAATAAAATCACTGATCTCCTGTTTTTATTTAATCTAATGGATTGAGATATTCGGTTGTTAACATAATTTTCACTGAAATTATCTCATAATCTACACATTTTTTAACGCAACTTTTATGCAATTTTATTAAAAAAATAATTTTGAATAAAAATGACCGCCTGGCATATGGAAAAGAAGTGGTTTGCCCGTATTTGTTTTCCTCAGTCACATGACGTGCGCTTTTATTATATAGATTACGTACGATAGGATTTAATGGAATAAAAAAACTTTTATTACTATCTTTTTATGTTTTGATTCGATGAAATGACTCGACAAAATTCTGCAACGATAATAATATATTAAATGTCAAACCATTTGGTTGGGTAGTTTTTGCGCTGTTATATGCGGACGGACGGACAGACAGACAGACGGACAGGCCAGACGCCGACTATAGGTGCTACGCATTTATATAATTACGAACGCACCTAAAAAACAAAAATAAAACATGGAACTAACCCCCCCCCCCTCCTAAAAAATAAAGGATACGGCATTATACAAGAATCGCTTTCTGAAGGTACAAAAGTACTGTAACGATTTAAAAAACCTTACAGAAAACTTATGATACGTACATTCCGAAAAGTCTTCTTTAAAAGTATTATTTCTTCAGCTAGCCATATGGGTAAAAAATGGTAACCCATTTCCATGTTATAAAGCCATGTAAAGTTCCATCTTATATTCCTTTATACAGGGTGATCTCGCAACATATAAAAAAATGAAATAACAAATTAGAAAAAGTGGGTGAGTGTGATCGAAGATCGCACAAAGGGTTTCGTTTAATATTCCTTTCAAAACACTTTATACTTTTTTTTAATAAATCCAAATAAATTTCATTTAGCAACAAAAACAAAGTGTTTTTTATGAAGTAATCGTGTGTGTATGAAGTAACCGTGAAGTGTTTTTTATGAAGTACCGGTCTATTTGTTTCATTTTTTCGAATATCTGAACCGGCCCGATAGCGGGCGGAGCCCGCTATCTAATATATTATTAGTAGTACAGAGTATACTATAGAATATATTAGAATATATTATAGAAATAGAATAGAATTTATAGAATATATTATTAGTAGTACATTATTAGTATGACAGAGTATTATTATACTCTGTCATAATAATATCTGTCATGTGGACTAAATGCGATATTAAAAAATAAAATATATATTTAAACCTATTGCGTAATCCTCTTTAATCCAGGTCCTACTGCCAAATTGCATATTTTAGAAAGTGAGACTTTTTGTGACAGTTATTTAAAAGTATCTACATTGATTTTAAACTATATTGTTGTTAGCAAACGCATATGTTTGGAGCTAACCTTGCCCACAGATTACGGATGATTAGTTATTTTATATTTTACTAGCTGTTACCCGTGACGTCGTTCACGTAACATTAAAAGAAAAATAAATGCATTAATTAAGGAAAACGTTTCACCCCCGATATGTAAAAACATACGTAACTCTTTTTATAGCAAACTCCGTTTCTTCGAATATCTGAACAGGCCCGATAGAGGGTGAAGCCCTCTATCGGCTGCTATTACTCTGTCATAATAATATCTGTCATGTGGACTAAATGCCATATTTAAAAAAAAATCAAAATTAAATATGTTGTACACCTTCAAGATGTTAAAATATGTGAACATTTCCATAATCGAGTTTTTATCATGATTCAATGCGTTCTTCAAACTCATGTATTTACTATTCTCTATTACTTATATTGATACTCGCCTTGTATTGTTCTCAAACATTTGAAAAATCGGTTAAACTTCCAATATGACCTCAGATTAACTTTCTTTTTAATTCTCTAATGACGTGATATTAATCTGCTTTCTGTACGTACACATACTCATACTCCTTGTATTATTGAGAAATCTTTGAAAATTTCCGTTTTATTACCAATATAGAGTCATATTAATCTTTTTTTCAATAGTGAAACTTTTTATTTCATTTTAACTTTTCACATGGAAATCTTTCAATAGAAAATTAATTATTGTATAATGAATTTTATTGTGGATTTTTAATTGTTGGCAACTGCTATAACGAAAAATGCTTACATTTAAAAGGAAAAGGCTGTTAGAATTTTGGTTTTTTTTATCTCCATTTATTATCTATTTATTAACATTCTATTTATTAAAATAATACGAGTTTTTCAAATTTTAATATTTCCAGCTTCATAGTAGGTATTTAGTTATAAGTAGACCAATTTTCATGCCTGTAAGTTATATAGTTTCTGAAAACGGTTCTATGACGGACAGACAACGGAGGGGGAGTAATAGGATTTCGTGAGATGAACGAAACCCTAAAAATGAAATCATACAAAAGTCATATAGTTTTCTTTGTGTAAAATGTGATGATATCACAAGCAGTGACAAAATAATTTGGCACCAAATATGCTGACATCTGATTACGACATATGGAGAGTATAGATCAGTGTTAGTTTAAAAAAGATAGTGGCTGTTTTCAGCACTTCCAGTTGTGTCATTACCTGCTTGGCCAATGTTTAGGGCGCTGTGTACTGGACAAAGGGTTCCTGTCTGTTTAGCTCCTGTGCCCAAAAGGTGATCGTAGCGCGTGCAACCGACCGACCAGTTATGTCATCATATTTGACAGCAAAGTGAGCCCATTGAAACATTTTTTTAAAGTTGTATGAAATTAATGATAAAGTTACAAATGGATATTTAGTTTTGGGTTTAGTGCGACATCCTGTACTTTTCACTACATAATTTTTTTAAATCTATATTCCTTTGTGGTTTTGTTTGTTTTTGAAGGTCTAATTTCACCTTTAGCCAGATATTTTAGAATCACCCTATGCATATATTTTTTAATTTTTACTTTAAATAAATATTATAAATTTTGACATAGTAAAAGAACATTTTACAGCAGTAAAAAATATTTATAAAGAATTATACATAAAACACGAAATTTAAACTTTAATCTAATTTCAGATATAATTAAAATAATTTTACTGAATAGAATTTTAAAATAATGCGTTTATGATAACTAGGGTCCAATCTTAAATATTCTATCATGCATTCCACTGCGTCGTTTAGCTGTTAAAATTTCCTAAAAACAAGAAACTCATTTATTCGATAATTGAAAACTTCCGTCAAAGGAATAAAACGCAAATTAAAATTTTATTTGGATACACCTCAGCGAGTTTTGCAAAATTGCAAACTGGATTAAAGAGCTCTTGAATTGTTTTCATTAAATTTAACTTTCCTCCTAACGCATGAGATGAGCTACTTTTTGTGATAGAATGTTGTGATTTTAAGGCAGATAAGAGTAACAAATAAATAATCATTATTTTAAAAATAAGAACAAGAAAGAACAAGTGGGTAAGTGTGATCGAAGATAGCTCAAAGGGTTTCGTTTAATATTTCTTTCAAAACACGTTATCCTTTCTTTAATAAATCCAAATAAATTTCATTTAGCAACAACAACAACAAAAAAAACTCATGTTTTTTGTTTTTTATAAAGTAAAAATTTACCGGTCTATTTTTTCGTTTTTTTCGAGTATCCAAACCAACCCGATAGCGGGCGAAGCCGGCTATTATATTCTGTCATAATAATATCTGTCACGTGGACTAACTGTGATATCAAAAACAATTTCAAAATTAAACATGTTGTACACCTTCAAAATGTTAAAATATGCGAATATTTCCATAATCGGGTTTTTATCATGATTCAATACGTTCCTCAAACTCATATATTTACTATTCTCTATTATTCATATTGATACTCGCTTTGTATTATTCTCAAACATCTGAAAAATTCGTTAAACTTCCAATATGACGTTCGATTTTCTTTTTAATTCCCTAATGACGTGATATTAATCTGCTTTGTGTACATACACATACTCATACTCCTTGTATTATTGAGAAATCTTTGAAAATTTCGTTTTATTACCACTATGACGTTAATCATTTTTATTTCATATTAATCTTTTTTCAATTGGTGAAACTTTTTATTTCATTTTTCACGTGGAAATCGTCTGATAGAAAATTAATTATTGTAGAAAGAATTCCATCGTGGATTTTTAATTTTTGGCATCTGCTTTAACGAAAAATGTTTAAATTTAATAGGAAAAGGCTGTTTGATTTTTTTTATCTCTATTTATTAAAATAATACGAATTTTTCAAATTTTAATATTTTGAGCTCTTTATAGCTGGTATTAAACTATATACACAAAGTTTCAACTTTGTAAGTTACATAGTTTCTGAGAATTGCTCTGTGACAGACAGACAACGGAGCGGGAGTAATAGGGTTTCGTGAGATGAACGAAACCCTAAAAATCATGTGTTGGTTGTTTGGCGGAAATTAAATCTTGTTTTATTATATGATTCTAGTTTCTAGCCCTAACAATTCCAAATAAATCGCAATTAAGAACATTTTTAGGCCATTTTCCATTCATTTCAACTTTTAAATTTCTAATTTTTTCAAAAACTGTTCTTAGAGAGCATTTACATCTTAAATGTAACCGCCATGAAAAATTTCAAGTTTTTAGTCCCAGCAATATCACAGAAATTGCATTTTTAAATTTTTTTTTTTTTTACTGTGCCCTTTTACATTTCCAAGTTTTTAGAAATTGTTCTGTTGCGAGAAACCTCTTAAATGGAACAGCCATGTGAAATTTCAATTTTCTAGCCCTAACAGTTCCAAATAAATACTAATTTCAAACGTTTGTAGAATGTTTTCCGCTCACTTCATTCCTTTTAAATTTCGAACTTTTTAGAAACCGTTCTTAGAGAACATTTACAACGTAAAAGTAACCACTACGCTAAATTTTAAGTTTCTAGCCCCAACAATATAACTGAAATCGCAATTTTAGAACGTTTTTTGCTCTTGTTCAAACTTGGGGGTTGTTGTACCGGCATAAAATATACGCTATGTTGGAAGAGATATGGTCACCAGCATTTTGCTACCATTATGGGGTAGCTTTCATTACAAAAATCTACCTATTGCAGCCGTTCGGAGAAAAGCAATTCCAAAACATTTTGGTATATTTTCCCCGATCATGACCCCTAGACCACCCTCCGTTCAAATGTTGATATATATATATATATATATATATATATATATATATATATATATATATATATATATATATATATATACATATATATATATCTGACATGTCATGCTGTAACTTTCTTATTTATGAATCGATTTGGATGCGACTGAGTATATGTATAGGACATACCAAGGTCTCGACCGAGCTCGTTGGTCAGATTCATCCGCCATCTTGTTTGAAAATGGTCGCCAGTTAAATTTTTTTAATTTTTTTTAGTTCCAAAACATGTGTAAAAATCTATAAATTGAAAAAAGTGTTTTCCGTTAAGTGTTAGATCGTGATACAAGAATTCCGGAACAATTTTCTTTTGGCTTTATCTTAAAAATTGGCTGAGATATGCAGTTTGAAATTTTAGGGTGACCGACATTTTGAAACAATCTGATTTCTGTTATGCTGTAACTCTCATGCTGAAATTCGCCTTCGAATTCAGTATTAACGAAAACCGGGATTGAATATTCTGTAGTCGGGTTCCAAGCATTTTTGCTTCGTGTGTTTGAGTAAAATTAGTTGCATTTTTAAATGCATGCATTATAAAATGTACCTTTACTTAAAGTCCGGAAGAACTTTTTTAAAATTGGCTCGGTAGTTCCAGAGATTACCCCCTTCAAAGAAACACCCAAACAGTACTTCTTTATATATATTAGTGCAGATAATAGCGACATATCTGTATTTGTGTCTCCCTGCCTATTTCATTTAAAACACATTTATTTGCTATTGATTTAAAATGGTATATTCTTCTTTCACGAAGTTTAAACGCAATATACTGCATTTGGCTTATATTATTTTGGATTTATGAATTTTAAATCTGAGTCTGGGCACTAAATTTTATATTTAACGCTTATTTGGGGGCGGTTGGAGTGATAAATAACTTACTTATATTAAAAAAAGTGATCTGAATAAGAAAAATATATTCTCTTAAATCTAAACCCAACTTCTTCAAAGAAATTAGCTACTTTAACGATAAAACTGTGAAACTAATGAAATAAATAATTTGTTTTAAAAACTCAAAACTGTTGTACAAACTCAAAAATAGGACTAAAAAATTAGAACTGTTGTATGCAGAAATCTGTTAATATCTGTAACAAAAATTGATAATGTAATATGTACTAATGATTGAAAGTGCTTTTGTGACAAATCGACGGTTTTAAAGAAATGATCATATTTTTTTATTGCATTCGCATTATTCTATTAGTTCTCACACGTTCTGCAATTTTTAACACTTTCCAACAAAGGTGAAAATTGTTTATGAATTCGGTTTGTCTGTCTGTCTGCCGTCTGTCCGTGCTCTAACTCGCTTAAATATACTTGGATTGCGATGAAATTGATATATATTATATGGGTTTACTGTGGCATGTTTGATATTAAGTCGACGATTTTAAATGAAATGATCATAATTTTTTTTTATTGCATTCGCATTATTATATTAATTCTCACACGTTCTGCAATTTTTAACACTTTCCAACAAAGATGAAAATTGTTTATGAATTCGGTTTGTCTGTCTGTCTGCCGTCTGTCCGTGCTCTAACTCGCTTAAATATACTTGGATTGCGATGAAATTGATACATATTATTGGGGTTTACTGTGGCATGTTTGATAATAAGTCGACGATTTTAAATGAAATGATCATAATTTTGTTTATTGCATTTGCATTATTCTATTAGTTCTCACACGTTCTGCAATTTTTAACACTTTTCAACAAAGGTGAAAAGTGTTTACGAATTCAGTTTGTCTGTCTGTCTGCCGTCTGTCCGTGCTCTAACTCGCTTAAATATACTTAGATTTCGATGAAATTGATATATATTATTGGGGTTTACTGTGGCATGTTTGATATTGAAAATGAAGTGTGTAGCATTTATGATTCGTTTACCGACACTCAAAAGAATTCCTTTACATTACAGCCTATGGAGAAAATTGTTTGTGGCGTATTTTAATGTAACGTTACACAATTTAAACATATTCAAATTGATACATATGACCGAGGTGCACTACAAGACACTTACTGTAGAATATCGTTTGTATAGAATGTATCGTTCATTTACAGGGGCTCACAAAAGAATTTGGTTACAGTATGGTCTATGAACAATAATTGCTGGTAGCTTGTTTTTAGTTGTGGTACGCGTTTTTAAATGTAACTAATTTTTATCATATTAATTGTATATAAATTCTATAGATCATATACTGTAGAGATATCACGTACATTTCCGTTTATTGACGGAAATTGCTGGAATATTTGGTATGACGAGTGGTAGTAATTGGTAAAATTGTTTTTTTTTTTTTTTTTTTTTTTTTTTTTTTTTTTTTTTTTTTTTAGTGTATCTGAATAAAAATGCATCTTTACTTTCTGGACACATACAGTGTAAGGAAAGTAATGTAACTAATGATAAAAACAATTATAGCAATATTGGTATATTTTTATATTTTTACATTTTGATGTTCCCTAATGCGTTTTTGCTATTTTTACAATGATTCCACGTGTAGGTGAGTATGGATGGGTGTATGTAGATATGTTTTTAGTTTTTAGAGTCGATTTTCGGTATTTTTACATTGATGTCGGTATGTATGTGTGTCATTGAAGACAATAAAGCCCAAACTGTGTTTTCTATTGAGCTCTTATATTATGAATATGTTACAAGCCACTGTCGCAAGGACTGTATACATTTTTGAAAAAATCGGTCAAGGGTTTGATATCTAAAGTTTTTACATCCTTTTTTCAACCATTTTGCAGCAATGATTGATAATTTTTTTTATATTTCAATTATTTTTAATGCTCACGTTCATCTTATGTCGATACAATAATTATGTTTCACCAGAACAATGTGACTTAATGTATAGTAAAACCGTTTGTTCCAAAGAAAAAAAAAAAGAAAAAAGAATTTACTGTGAAATTTGATAATTTGATAAAAGCATATGGAAATTTAAGTATTTCATGCTATTGAGGAATAAGGACGAAATATCTACATTTGAAACAACTTAAATATCCCATTAGCATGACTATGTAAATAAAATTTCAATATATATTTTAATTTGCATGCCTTAATTACATTACGAGAAAAATAAAAATTCATCGAAAATTCGTCAAAACTTCAGCTTTATGAATGTAAACGCATGTTTTCTTTACAACAAGAGGTCATTTTCACCAGTAGAAACATTTTATCTTTGTAAAATTATGATATAAATTATTAGTTTTTTTATAATACTATGTATTTCAACGCATAATATTTTGTAAAATATTCCGGGAGTCAAGTGGTGTCACTGGAGATTTTCTTCTTGTCTTTATTGTGCTGTTTTCAAACAATGCCTACCTAATTATTTTCGCGTTTCGTGATGTCACAAAATGTTAACGACCCCCTCCCCTTGTCACATTGTGCCTCCCTTTGTTTTCCTCCCCCTTTCTCTTAAAGTGTGACATAATTAATTGATGAACACTACAGACTGTCCGTAATAAAAGAAAGCTTAATCCATCAGCAGCAATTTTACGCAGCAATCAAATAAATTTTAATTCATATTTAAAATACTTTTATCATTTAAAAAATGATTTAAAAACTTTTCAGACTTTCTTAACAATTTAGAGAAATAAATATGAAATTTGTTTTGTAAGATCAGAGGGAATTTTCAGACGAATTGAGATATATTTAAAACTTTCTTATCAAAGATATTTACATAATATATTCAGCAAAAACTGTTTTTCACTCATCTTTAACGAAATTTTCTTATTCTCACTCCATTCCGCTTACGAAATATTAAATTTTCATATAACAGTGGAGTAATTAAATTCGAAATTCATGCCTCGTTAATGAAATAAAATGCATGTTAAAATTCTTCCTTGACATACCTCAGACAGTTTTGTAAAACTGCCAACTAGTTTAAAGAGCACTTTAATGGCTTAATTTAATTTAACTTTATATGCGACAAAAGTTTGTTTTTTAAATATTTTTAAAATGTTGTAGGTATAACATAAATATTCAATTCGAAACTATACAGGATGTTTCAAAGATTATGGAATAAATTTTAAGGCACAGCTTAAACACTTGTTTGTGCCTCAAAACACTATAAACTCTACTTTCATAATTACTCCAGTTGGATTTAATTATTGTATAATTTTCGAAATCTGTATGTGATCAATATCTATTGAATAACTAACAAGTTTCGATCGTAAATCGCCTGATTTGAAAGCTCGTTCATGCGCTTCTGAACGAATGTTGCATGAGTAATGCCCAATATTTAAAGGGCGCAACGCGTTTCGAAAGACATTATAGCCTTTCTTCGTCAGTCCCCAAAAGATTTGCTATCACTTTGAAAACTTTAAGGGAAATACATCTTTTTTGTTTTGTCTATGATTTGTGAAGTTTCTTATTGTGTTTTTAATAAATTTTACCTTTTAAACATTTTACATAAGTACCCCCGTTTTAAATCTTGAGGGTAATTTAACTCAACGACAAAATATTTTTAATCAGAAGATGGTTGTTTGAAATTAACCTTGTATGCCCCAAATTAAGAATCAGGAAATTCTTCCACCTCAAGAATTATCTTTCTTAATGTCTGATGATATATTAGAAATTTTATATAATAATATGAAATAATATGATATATATATGATAGTTTTTTCATTAAAACTGATTTAATAAATCGGTAGTTATAGATTTTTTGAATATTTACAACAATAATTAGATTAATTAACAAAAAATACTGTTATGGAAAGCTCGTAATTCTTATAAATATAATGTAAATAAATGTATCGTGATGCTATCTGTAAATGGATAGATTTCTGTAGTTGCAATTTTTTTATATAAGAGCAATTTTTGAATAAGAGCAAACTACACCTATGGAATTGGTTCCGAAAATAACCACGTTAAGAAATATTTAGCCTCGACTGTTTTGCTGTGATTTCTAAATGTGATCGAGCAAAGTATTTTGTTTGAAAATTAAAATCTACTTTTATTACAAATAATTAAACATATTACATCTGAATCAAAAATTTAAAATTAGTAAGATATTTAAAATGAAACATTTAGCAAAATACAAAACTTTAATACTATAGACGTTTCGAGTACTCATCAGGATAAATCATGGTAGACCAAATCTGCTGTTTATACACTGGTTTCCAAAAATTAAGGAAAAATCACAAAAATAGCGATAACTCAAAATTTTACATGTAAATTTTAATGAAACTCAGCCACAATTTACAACGCATAGTAAGGTATAAAATAACAGGACAAGAAATTACCAGACAATTATGGTGTTTCAAAAAATTGCATAATTATAAAATTAGCAAAATCGATTTGCCAGTTTGGTATAGGAAAAGTACCTTTAAAATGCAGTATGATCACCCTAGTAGTAATAAAGCACATACAGCGATGTGTCATACTGTCAATTTTGCGGTCGATGAGTTCGCTGAGAAGTGCGAGCCATTGCTCTTGCAAGGCAGTTGTAAGCGTGGAAAGGGTCTGAGGAGGGGGATTGAGAGCAGCAACACGTCTTCCTAAAGCATCCCAAACATGCTTGACGGTATCCAAGTTCGTTGATCGAGCTGGCCATTCCATGCGCTGAATTGTCTGGTGCTAAAGATAATGCTCCACGATGCGAGCCCTGTGCGGTCTAGCGTTGTCGCCCTGTAAAAGGAAATCATTACCTATTGCACCGACATAAGGACGCACATAAGCATCAAGATTGTCATCTCTATAGACGGAAGCATTCACGGTTCCACATGGAAAGACAGGAAGTCTGTGCGTCCACCCAAAGACATACCACCCCAAACGCAGACACTGCCTCCTCCGTATCAATCTCTTTCACGAATGTTTGAGGGATGATAACGTGTTCCCTGTTCTCTCCAAATCAAAAAACGCCTACTATTGCTTTGGAGGCTAAACCGGAACTCATCTGTGAAAAGAACATGCCCCATTGATCAGCCGTCCAGTGGACATGTTGACGTGCCCACATCAAACGTTCCATCCGGTGACGTGAAGTAGTGGCATACAAATTGTTGGTCGCCTCGCGTAAAGTCCACCTTCGTGAAGCCTTCTACGTACAGTAGATATTGACACCAACCTTCCAGCGGCTGCAGCAAGGGAGGATCTAACATGACATGGGTTTGCGGTTCTATTCCTTCGTACACATAACCGCAAATATCGGTCATCTGCGCTTGACGAAGCCCTTGGCTGTCCTTGGCTAAATCTTCTTGAGACCGAACCAGTGGTTTGAAATTGTTGACCTATGAAAATTGTTGACCTATTATTGAAGCCTATGGACCACAGAAGGACTCACATTTAGCCATCTAGCCAACTCTGTCTGACTTTGTCCTGCCTCCAATCTCCCAATAGCTCTAAATCGCAGTTCTGTGGACAAATGATGCCTCGAGGTCACTGCAATGAATTGGCTATCCCAGATTTATAATATCACTATCACAGCGACAACTGCAGACTTACACTCGAAACGTGCATTTTTATGTTCCTCACAGATGACGCAATGCGATTTCAGCGCCACTAATTTGCATTTGGTATTTTTATTCAGCATCTTTTATTTAACAATATATTCAAATTTCATACGGATTGCGTTCTTTTTGAACGAGTTATCGCTATTTTTGTGATTTTTCCTTAATTTTTGGAAACCAGTGTAATTGTTTGGGAGATAATATACGTCCTGGCATGACCGAACTTACAGGTGGAATTGTACATACTTCACTTAAGAAGGATTTCTCTAATGTTGTGAATCAACCTACCAAGAAAAATCTACTTTTATGTTTATTCCAGTTGGATTTTGTAATATTTTCGAAATCTGGTATGTGGTCAGTATCTATTGGATGATCAACAAATTTCGATCGTAAATCGCTGGACTTGAAAAGCTCGTTTATGTTCTTCTAAACTAATGTTGCATGAGCACTCATTTTTACCAATATATACGAAATCACAATGTGTACAAGGGATACTGTAATCTAATACAATATTATATGAGAATGGAGGAGGGGGGGGGGCTGACTTGAATTTACCTAACATATTCTTTATAGTATTCTGGGTGTTAAAGGTTGTAACCTACTTTAATTGAAGCCTTTAAGTCAATTTTGAATCAACATTTTGACTTTTTATTTAAAATTGCTGAGGAAAATATGAAATACCTTTCACAACTACATATGTAATTTTCAAGATTACTTAAATTCAAACTTCAATTTCACACAAAATACCTATACTAAATATGTGCGCATCTGAAACTACTTTTCACTCTTAAGTGCTCGCAGAAATATCCTATCCTTCTTTCCCCTGAGTCATTGAGCTGTTAAATTTTCACATAACAATGTAGTCATTATCTTGGCAACTCAGAGCTCGTTAATGGAATAAACTGTCAGATGTAATTCTTCTTTAACGCACCTTAGAAGTTTTATTAAAATTGAAAAATATATTAAAGAGAGCTTGAATAGATTTATTTTCGTAATTTACATTTACTGATCTCGTGAAATCAGTTATTTTATGAATAAGATTTTTTTAATGAAAATAACGATGATAATTTTCACTCTGATATAATGGCAACTTGATGACCCTCGTTTATTTGTTTTCTTGAAAAAAAAAAAAAACTCCACTTTTTAACAACCAAAGTTAATCTGAAAAGAAAAAAAAAACAACCACTTTATTAAATAAACGAATAAAATATACGATAGAAATATAGCATTAAATATTCGATTATGAGTATTTAAGAACCCTTTTCCGGGTACCCTTGATCCAAGAAACTAAAATATGGTGTCAAAATGAGTGTTATCATTTAAAGAGTGTTATCATTTTTTAAAGAATTTTTTTAATATTCAGACAACCACCGAAAAAAATTTATGGGCACTATTTAATAGTAGACATTATTCCCAATCGACTGGTATCTATGTCATTCTCATACGGTTATTTGCAGGATAATTAGTTAGGAATGATCACTTCTTCCATGGTAGCTTGGGATAAATTTAAGATTGGTTAAAGAAAAAAATACATCAAAAACTATTTTGGAAATGTTTGGAATATGTGCTTTTCCTCAAGGTTTCATCTGTAATTTAGAAACTTAAACTGCACCCTAAAGACAAAAAAATCGAAATTTGAAATCTGTTTTTCGTTGACTGATTTCATTTTAGTGCCAAAGTGCCGTATTTTATGGTTAACCTGATCTTACATGATCAAACTTTCGTAATTGGGTTCATATCCAATATCATATTTAAGCAAATGTGATTCGGCTAGTGGCATTCACATACATTTTAAAGGACATTGTAGCCAAGATTAAAACGGTTGGAAGTGGATTAAATTACGGAAGATTAATATAAAAAAAGGAAGAAAATGTTTTTGTAATCTGCTTTGGGCAATCAAGTACCAGCTGTGTCAATTCATCTATCACTAGCTACTTTCACAATTGTAGGAAACAAATGCTCATTGTTGAGATGGATTAAAGAAAATCCTGTTTGAAAATCTTTTCAAAAGCCGTAAAATGTCACTTTTCGCACACAAAAAAACAAATTTAAACAAATTGCATTCTAAAGTACACATTTTTCTCTATTCGATAATGTAAAAATTTAAATTGAGAAGTGTTTAGAAATAATCTAAGGGTGAGAAAAATTAGAAATGATGCAACGAAAGCCAAAGCCATAACACCAGTCACTGCCACTATCATTATAGATTTCCAAAAATAGCTACGGGTTCTTGGCAGTCGTCCAAAAGTGAGTCATGAGTTTATGAACACGACGGAAAAGTTCGTAGTGAAAGAAATGGGGCTTTGTCGCTAAAAATAGGTTAATAAATTTGGAAAACATTTCTACAATATACTAGCCGCCACTGGCGACCAGTTTGGTCGCCCTTAAATGTATGTTAAGCATTGTAACAAATTATTTTTATTCATAATTTATTTTTTTCCTTAATCCTTCGCCAAACCGGAAAAATCTAATAGACAAATCAAGAACTTTTGCGATCGTGGTAGCATTTTGCATATTTTTTGTTGTTATGTATTTCATCTTTCTTGACAAAAACCGCTTAACCCACTTTATAATAAATTAATCATTGTGTGTGTGTTTTTAATATAAAATAAACTATTTCATAATAAAATAAAAGTATATGCTGTTTTAGTAATCTCTAATAGGTACCTGAAAATGGGATTTTCTCGCCAAAATGGCGCAAAACAAAAATTCCGCCAACCCTGGTGCGTCCGTGACAGCTGTTCCAATTTAAAATACATGACGTTCACATTTTTCTTTAAAATAGAAAATAGATAAATAAGAAATATTATCATAAATCAAAACATTTGATTTCAAAATTAAAATATCGTTTCTAATTAATACACATGAAAAATAAAAGTTGACAATTTGTTTCGAAATTTGATCCATTAAATATTATTACATGAGTTCAACCACGGAGTTCAACTTACATCAAGAAAAGATCCGAAGGAAGTTGAGTTGTATGGAACAGAATTATGGTAAACTTTGACTGTCTCACTGGTGCTGATTATTTTTTTTTACACCAGGCAGCGATCCAAAAATTCATGGTTTAATATTTTAAACGTTCACAACGAATGAATCTTTTTTTTTTTGTTGTTGTTTACTTTCATGGATAGAGAATTTGAACAGCGAACCTAATTGAAACTGAAGTTATTGCAGAATGTATACATAATTGAACGTAAGTCATCTCTCAAATATTAATTTATTTTGAACGATCTTTCTAAAAATGTAACCTTTATGCAGTTTTATTAGAAAAAATAATTTTGAATAAAAATGGCTGCCTGGCATATGAAACAGTGAAGCGGCATCCCGGAACTGTTGAGGACAGTCACATGACATACGGTTTTATTATAGAGATATTTATTACATTTTATGGAATGCGTATGCTGTGATTTCTAGTTAATCTCTTATAACTATGTATGACATAAAGATAGAATATGCATTTTTCTGTCTGCTGATATTTATCATTTTGTAAAAATTTCATAAGATTATTTCGAGTCAGGACATTTGGAAACCTTGTTAAGGTAAACAGACCTATTTTCCTTTTCAAATTTCTCATTGTATTACGTATCAAATATTGTCCTAGAAACACATATCCAAAATTCAAATACAGTATCATCCATTGTCGCGAATCCAATTGAATTAAACGTATTCTTGGCTCCTACTAACAGGAGATGTTTTCATAAATGTATCTTTCTAAGCTGTGTGAGAAAGATGTTTTGTTTTTGTAGATGTAAATTTCTAAGCTGTGTGAGAAAGATATTTTTTGTTTTTGTAACTGTATTTTTCCAAGCTGTGTGAAAAAATTGTTGTTGTCGAGAAATGGTTTTGTAGAATGTTTTTGTCGGCACGGAAGTGATAAAAATAAAGATATTCGTTATGTTTTTTAAGAAGACTGTTTTTCACGTATTAAAGTATTATTTTCCTTTGCTTTAAAAAATGACGAAAGTATTAAAATGGGTAGTTTTAGTGTTTCGAAAATCGCTATGTATGTAATTTGCGATAAAATTGGCGCCCGAACAGAAGGACATAGGAAGTAATATTTTTTAAGTGGAAAACTGTACAAGTATGGATGCGTTATAAATAAAAAGAACGCCGCTTAGAAGCGCATTTACGAAGACTTTAAATGCTTTAAACGAAGCTATTAACCAGTCAAGCCCAGATGGTAATCTAATAGAAGAGCTTTTAGATCAATTAGTAGACAAAGCATCAAGATTACGTTCCACAGATGACGAAATATTAACCTTTTGCTTACGGTGGGATAACGGTAATCCCAAGAAAAAATCTTCGTAAAATACGGGGTAGGGATTGCCGTAATCCCAATCTTTTACACCCCCAAAAACGGAAGTAGAGAAGTCATTTAAAGCTACTTACACAGTTGGTGTCTTACCTGATTTGAAAGCAAAAGAAAGTTTTAGGGACAATATCAGTTCGCATTAGGGTAAACGTGACTGAAAATCCCGATTTTGATTTGTAAAAAAACTTTTGAAGATTGCACGAGAAACAGCTCGTCATAGTTTGAATTTCTACTTAATTTGATTCATAATTTCTCCCGCCATGTTAAACTTCGTATATTATAAAATAAATATTAATCGTTATTATAAAATAAATATATTGAAGCGAAAAATACCAGTTTACTTTAACATAATTTAAATAAGCATATAAATGTGTAAAAATTATTTCGTTTAAGTGCATGTTGAAATATGAAAATTACTTTTTATGATTTCATAATTCTTGCACAAGAATTTTTTAAGAAATTTTCACATATTTAATCCCGAATAAAATAAATTCTATTTAATGTAATAATAATTATTATTAACGGTTTTACATTCTGTTTAAAGTGAAAGAGACAACATATTATATGAGCGATGCAGTATGGTATCCAAGCCTTTATTCTTCGGAGAGACAGCTTCAGCACTCTAAGCCCCGCCCCCTCCCCATTCTGGTATACTCGTGAAAAGTGCGAGTATTTTGATTTTGTATTGTTAATTTGAAATATTTTATCATCATTTAATATTAAATATGATGCTTATTTCAGAGAATAAGTTTCATTTCAAAAACAATAAAAACTTCAAATAACCAAAATTGTACCAATAATTTTTATCTCACTTATCAAAATTTTGAAGTACGACATAGCAATTTTATGTAGTGTTTTGAAAAAAGAAAATGTTAATTCTTCTGTTAAAGATAGGTTTATCGGTACTGCTAGCTGACGGTACAATTAAGTGCTTGTCAAGTTCAGCGCCTTGTGCCAGGGCACCACTTCTGCTGCTGCTGAATATTATAAAAATAAATCAATTTTTAAAAGTATCTGTTTAAACTTTTTGGAAAAGCTTGGTAGTAAGTAATAGAATAAATTTTAATAAAATAATTAATAGTTTTTTTTTTCTGTTTTCAGAGAAAATAACATTCAACATAGAAGGCACATTATTTTTAATCTGTATTGTTAATTAATATTGAATCATCTACATCGAACATATTTCAACATCATTTAATAAAACATTTTACAAAAATCACCTACACGTTTTAACATAATATAATTATAAAGGTTTCTTTCTAATACTTAGCCGTGAATAGAAATTTGCAATTCCTATTTGCACAATTTAAATTTAAAGAATGTAAATATTTTTTTTTTCTTAAGCAAGATTTAAAAATATTTTTACACACAATTTCCGTATTCCAAGAATGGCTTTCAATGGAAATGTGGCTCAAACTTATCTTTCTAATGCCAAATCTTGCCTTTTCCCGTATAAAAATATTTTTTTCTTTGTATGATTATGGTTAGTTCCATCATTGTCTGATCATCATTATTGCTTGAAATTCTAGATTTTAGTGCACATACCTTAACGAATATTCCGTCCTTTAATCATTATTATCGAATTAATAATGAACATTAACTTCAATCTTCTAGTTAATAATAGAAGTATTTCCATGATTACATTTAAACAAAAAAATATTTATTTTAATTTTTGGTATATCTTTACAAACTAAATACGCCATATATAAAAGGAATAAAAATTCTAAATTTATAAAGATGTATATACTTTTTATAGCTTATTTTATACTAAAAACTATTTATACTAGTTTATTTTATTTAAAGTATGAGACATTTCAAAAACAGAATATGTAAAACTATAATATTTTTTTTTTACTATATTTAATGGAAAATTTTATTTAAAAATATAAATATCGCAGTTTAAAAATTTAAACGCAAAAGATTGTTATATAGTTATAACCTAACCTTTACCCTACGTGTCCTTGAATTGCTGGAAAAATAAAAATTCAGTGCAATAAACTTAATATTCTTTAATACTTTAAGAATTCACATGCAAAAAAACAAAAGTACAAATATTTTATTAAATATTTTAAGAAAAATATAATTTTATTAAATGGCCATAGTGCATTGTGTCTGCAAAATAATTCCAAACTCAAATTTAATTAAATTAAATTCCCCATAAAAAAATTAAAAAACAATGAGGCATTTTTACGTTACACTCAGTTTGTATAGTTGGATTTGCTTGAATATATCTTCTTTTATTTATTATATGGTAAACATTTAAAAATTTCATGAAATCGTTCAATTATGCTGCTCAAAAACAGTATTTGACTACCGCAATTTAGTAACATTTTCATCGTAAAAAAGTATTTTCTACATATCATTCACATTTAAAGCGGAGCCATAATATGTTTTCTTCCGTTTACATTCGGGGAAAAAATCCCCAGGTGAGACCAGATTTGGTTAACGAGAAACAGATGTGCTAATTACAGGCTCCCTGCATTCGTCACATGTACTCAGAAGGGGGAAGCAGACATCCTTATCTTCCCGTAAGGAAACAACAAGTGTAGATTCCTGTTCCCGAAGTTAAAAGGTTAAATTTTATGTTGTCGAATGGGTCTCCAGAAAAAGATTATGTAAAAGAGTTCGAAGCATGTGAAGAATACCATGAAAAAATTAATAAAAGTGAAGCAGAATGCAAGACATTTTTTTGTTAAGCCTGCCGTTGCCGTCGAACATCAACCTCTTTTACCTAATTCGATAGAAATCGAAAGAATGGGATCCCGCACACTCAGATTGCCTGAAATTAGTTTACAGCCGTTTGATGGGGACTCAAGATCGTGGCTAACGTTTTGGAATACCTTCAAGAAAATTCACGAAGACACTGTGTTAGACGATCACTCGAAGTTCGTATATCTGATGCAAGCAATTACTCCGAAATCGAAAGCGTCTCAAATTGTGAAAAGTTATCCTATATCGGCTGAAAATTATGCTAAAGTAATTCAACATCTAAAAGTAAGATTTGGAAGAGAAGACACTTTGATACAAATTTATGTTCGCGATCTGCTGCAGCTGGTATTATGCAATAATAACACATCGAAAAGAGAGTACAATTTGTCATCGTTATATGACAACCTAGAAACCAAACTTAGATCGTTGGAATCTCTTGGGGTCACAGAGGATAAATACGCGAGCATTTTATTCCCGTTGGTGGAATCGTGTTTACCTCATGATGTTCTCCGAATTTGGGAACGGGATCGTGAAAAGTCTGATCAAGGTAAGAGTGAATTAAATTCTATACTCAATTTCTTAAAAAATGAAGTGTTGTCTGAAAAACGTATTTTATTGGCGCGTACTAGTTTTGGTTTTGATAAATCTAAGAATTTTACTAGATTTAAAAATGTTGAATATAATTCTATGCCAACTGCTACTGATTTATTTGCAGGTGATAAATCTAAAGATAAGCATTTAATTAAGAAATATTATGAAGCATGTATGTTTTGTGACAAGTGTCACTTATCAGAAAAATGTTTTAAAGCTAATTCGCTTTCTTTTGAAGATAAACGAAGTATAATTTTGAAAAAGGGGGCTTGTTTTGTCTGTCTTAAGAAAAATCATATTTCACGTCACTGTAAATCGAAGATTAAATGTTTAAATTGTGGTAAAAGGCATTTTGCTGTAATGTGTCAAAATGTTTGTAATGAAGAAAGTAATACGGCGTTAGAAAGTCGTAAACATGAACATGAGTCAGGGAGTAGTGATACTGTTTTGACTACTCAAGATTCCGATCCAACTGTGTTATTACAAACTTTGCATGTATGTGTAAAGCACGATGGTAAAGGAAAAATTGTACGGGGAGTCATAGATACGGGTTCTGAGCGTTCATATTTATCAGAAGATGTAATTAAGTATTTGAATTATAAAAGTATTGATGAAGTTAAATTAATTCATAAATTATTTGGTGGTGTTGAAACAAGTGAGACAAACTACAACAAATATAGAATTCATTTAAGTAGTATTGATAATAGTTATAAATGTGATATGCATGTTTTAGATGTTCCTGTTATTTGTTCCAATATAAAAAAGGTACCAAATGAACTTTGGTTAAAAGAATTAAATAAATATGGTATTACTATTTTGGATGTTGAAAATAATGTATGTAAAACCGAAAATGAAATGAAATTGTTCATTGGTCCGGTTGCTGTAAAGACCCATTTGGGGTGGACTCTCATGGGGAAAATTCCAGGCATTAAATCTGAAACAAATGATTCTCTTATGGTTATTTCGTCTCTTTGGAACGAAAGTTCCGTTGCTAATTTATGGGAGCTAGATATTCTTGGTATAACTGATCCGGTTGAATCTAAAACTAAAAATGAAATTCATGAAGAAACTATGCAACATTTTAATAGAAACATAAGAATAGATTCAGATGGGAGGTATGAAGTAGCATTGCCTTGGGTACTAGATAATGCCCGCTTACCTAGTAATAGAGAATTGGCCGAAAAACGGCTTGCTGAAACGAAGAAAAGGTTATCAAATTTGAATAAAACTGAAGTTTATAATGAAGTATTTGATACATGGTTAAATGCAGGAATAATTGAAAGGGTGGTCGATAATAAAAAATCCAAAATACATTATTTGCCACACAGGCCTGTATTTAAAGAATCGAGTGAAACTACTAAAGTAAGGCCGGTTTTTGATGCTTCGGCTCATGTGAAAGGTTTTCCTTCATTAAATGATTGTCTGGATAAAGGATTAAATATGATTGAAATGATTCCTTCAATATTGCATCGTTTTCGGAAATTTCCTGTTGGTGCAGTATCTGATATAGAAAATGCATTCCTACAGATAGGTATTACAGAAAGTGATAGAGACTATCTACGGTTTTTATGGAAGGATAATATAATTTACAGACATAAACGTATGGTTTTCGAAATCAATTGCAGCCCTTTTTTACTAGCGGCTACTCTGAAACATCATCTGGAAAGTACACCTGACAATTTCGTTTCTAGAGCAGAAACTTTGAATGTATCTTTGCATGTAGATAATTGTGTTTGTAGTTTCAACACAACTGAAGAGTTAAACAAGTTCATAATTGAATCGAGAATGTTACTGTCCTCCGCGAAATTTAATTTAAGGGGATGGCTGTCGAATTATCCAATTCAAATTATGTCTGGAACTTCAACAGTTAACGTAACACCAGTACTAGGCTTAAACTGGGATCTGGAAAATGATGCCTTATCTTGCAAAATCGGCCCTATTGAGGAAGAGCAAATTATTCCTACAAAACGAGCTCTACTTTCATTGGCTCAGAAGGTTTTTGATCCTTTGGGATTTGCCTCACCCGTGACTTTGCTCCCTAAACTTATTCTACAAGAGTGCTGGAAGTTGAAATTAAAATGGGATGAATTAATTCCAGAGAATTTAGCTAAACAATTTTTGAAGTGGGTGCAGGGAATAAAATTAATTTGTGACATCAAACTTGAGAATGGGAAACTTTGGATGAATCTAGATAATTTTGAAAATGATGTCAGTCTTCACATATTTTGTGACGGAAGTAAACACGCATATGCTACTTGTATTTTTCTGAGAGTAAAGAAGAAAAATGAAATTTTGGTGAGTTTTATACAAGCACGCGCAAGAGTAGCTCCTCTTAAGAACCTAACTATACCGCGGTTAGAGCTGTTATCATGCTGCATTGGAGCCAGGTTGGGTAGTCGTGTCATTGCTGATTTAAGAATTTCAAATTTGAAGATCTGTTATTGGTGTGATTCAACCACAGCTTTAAGCTGGATAAAGCGAGATGATAGATGGGGAACATTTGTCTGGAATCGTGTAGAAGAAATCAGGTCTTTGTCACAGAAAGATCAGTGGCGACATATTTCAGGAAAATTTAATCCGGCTGATCTTCCTTCCAGAGGTTGTTCCATTGAACAGTTCTTGCAGCTAAAATGGTGGGAGGGACCAGCCTGGCTGGCTGAACCAGAATTTAATTGGCCTCAAAGTGTCGAATCACCAGATGAAGAAGTTATTAATGCTGAGAAACGGAAAAGTGTCATTTCAGCATTAAACAAGAACACGAAACCTAATGATTGGTATTATCGACGATTTTCATCATACAAGAAAATAATAAGATTAATCGCATGGATTCTAAGATTCATAAGTAATTCAAGAAAACCGAATTCAAAAGAAGTATCTGATCTTACATGTTTTGAAATAGAACAAGCTGAAAGAAAATTAATGATTTTGATCCAGAAAGACATCTTTGAAAAGAATAATGAGAAAATTCGTAGCCTAAGACCAATCCTAGATGAAGATGGTATCATCAGAGTAAAAAAACACAAGTCATCTATCGAGAAGATACTGTCAATTTTAACTACCCAATTCTTTTGCCGTCTGACCATCCTGTAGTCCATCGATTGATCTCCTGGAAACACCAAGTGCTATTTCATGCAGGAGTGGCTCTTTTGATGACATCTATACGAGAAGACTACTGGATCTTGAAAGCCAGGAAAACCATTCGAGCAGTAGTTCAGAAATGTGTGCGTTGCAAAATATTTAGTGCCCAGAAGACAGAGTCAGAACCTATTGCATTGCCAGCAGAAAGAGTTCAAGATGCGGCAGTATTCTAAATAATTGGAGTAGATTTAGCTGGGCCCTTATATTGGAAAAATGGGAAAAATGTATGGATTGTGTTGTACACTTGTGCAGTGTACAGGGCCATACATTTAGAGTTAGTGACGTCATTAGCAACAGATACCTTCCTCCAATCTTTTAGGCGCATTATAGCGAGAAGAGGAAGACCGACGACCGTTTATTCTGATAATGGTAAAAATTTTGTCGGTGCAGATAGAGCTTTTTCAGACATCGATTGGGAACAGATCTCACCTGCAGCAGCTGTACAAAAGATTCGTTGGAAATTCAATCCGCCTACTGCTGCCTGGTGGAGTGGTTGGTGGGAGAGGTTGATACAAATGGTGAAACGCATCTTGAGGAAAATACTAGGTAGAGCCTCATTATCTTATGAAGAGCTTATCACAATTCCTTGTGACTGCGAACAAGTTGTAAATGCTAGACCACTCACGTATGTCTCAGAAGATGTGGATGATCTAGCACCTTTAACACCATCAATCTTTCTTCAAGAAATAAGATCTTCAGATGTGATAGATTTTGATGCAATTGACGCACAAGAATTAAACAGAAGAGCAAAGTATAGACAATAAGTTCGAGAACATCTTAGAAGACGATTCGGTATTGAGTATTTAGGGAAGTTACGCCAACAAAATTCCCTGCAAAAGAATGTCAAGCAACTGACCGTTGGTGATGTCGTTCTCGTAGAGTCTGATAAGAAACGTACGTATTGGACTTTAGCTCGTGTGCAAGAACTAATTTCTGGAAAAGATGGTCACCCCAGAGTTGCTCGGGTAAAAACTGAAAATGGTGAACTTTTAAGACCAATACAAAAACTGTACAATCTAGAAATTCCAAAAGAACAATCTTTAGAGCCAGTATTACGAACGAGAAGTGGCAGAACAGTGACTGTTCCAAAACATAAGACTATTTTTTGAACATTGAACATTATAAACTTTTTTTCCCCTTATTTTTAGTATATCTCATTTAGTAGTGTTAATTTGAATTTGTAATATGTTTAATTTTTGTTTGAATTTTTGCAGGAAATTGTATAATTTGTCTTTGAAAATTACTGTTAAGAATATTTATGCTTTGGCCATGTAATGTAAGTATAATGTTACACATATTTTGTGTTATTTTGAATTTTGTTGTGCCTATTGTTGAGTTTTCCTGTTGAAAACTCAAGGTGGGAGATTGTCGCGAATCCAATTGAATTAAACGTTTCTTGGCTCCTACTAACAGGAGATGTTTTCATAAATGTATCTTTCTAAGCTGTGTGAGAAAGATGTTTTGTTTTTGTAGATGTAAATTTCTAAGCTGTGTGAGAAAGTTATTTTTTGTTTTTGTAACTGTATCTTTCCAAGCTGTGTGAAAAAATTGTTGTTGTCGAGAAATGGTTTTGTAGAATGATTTTGTCGGCACGGAAGTGATAAAAATAAAGATATTCGTTATGTTTTTTAAGAAGACTGTTTTTCACGTATTAAAGTATTATTTTCCTTTGCTGTAAAAAATGACGAAAGTATTAAAACGGGTAGTTTTAGTGTTTCGAAAATCGCTATGTATGTAATTTGCGATATCCATTATATTTTAAAATTATTTCCCATGTAAATGCCTTGTCAAAGAACACCACAATATTTTCCCTTTGATTGTGGTTGTCATATATTACATACTTTTTTTTTACATGAGGACAATAAAAATTGAAATATATTCCTACTAACAATATTGGGTCAGTATTTTTATTTTTGTATGTCCGATATATCTTGACTAAAAATATGCAAATTTAGCATTAAAAATTTCCTTAACTTTCGCATGCGTTCATTTGCCAACATTGCAACTACATTGACATGTTTTCAATCTGCACATTGCACAAATATTGGCAATACATATTTCGTTATTTTATTGCCATAATACTACTGTAAATTCAATATTTCTGCAATAGTGAAATTTCATTACAAATAATTTTAACTGATATCAGATGCTACCAAAAATATCTTCCAGACAATATTTCGATAAACCTAATGTTTAACGAATATTGGTATTTTATTGGAACTATTTGCAATTAATGCAATATTGACGCAATATTCGGCTCCACTATAATCTATATAACCAGTAGTGGTTTTGCCACAAGATATTCTTATTTACTATGATAAATATTAAACAGTTTAGCTACTGCTTAATATTTTAGCTCGTGTATAATAGCGAATATGTTTACTTTGCCACATTGGCGTAATAGAAAGTGATTATGTTTTAATGGTACAATAGTTAAAGTTTAAAGCTGCTAGTTTCAATTTAAGGTTTGGAGTTGTGCGAAGCGGGGGGCGGGCAGCCATTTCTGTAAATTAAATTTTTACGTTATCGATATTAAGTGCATCTAAAGCTTATTCATATTTACACTCAAATTCTATTTAGAGGAAAGAACAATCCAATTTTTAAAACTTCGCATGTTCTCTCCATTTCTGAGCAGCGTTCAAGGAGCACTTTGATTTATTAAAGAATTACTCAAAGTTAAAATACATTTATTTTGAGTGCAAAAACTTAACTTTCTACATTAATCGAAGCTAAAAGTATTTTAAGGTCATCATAAAAAAGCATATATTTTTGATTCCAGGAGTCTGACTCAAGCCAAACATGGTTTGAACCAGAAAATGTGTTTAAGGAAACGCGTATTGTTTCTTATTATATTATCTTGCTACTTATTAGATATTGTTGTTAAAATAAAAATATCTGGTTAAAAACATGTTTGAATTGAGTCAAGCTCCGGATGAATACCGAAATGTTGGCATTTATGTACAAAGCTCCTAGCAGTAATTCTTCTAAACATGCTAAGATCCAAAAGTGGCCTAACGTATTGACTTAAATATCGTTTGATTGACTACATTGAAAATTACATAAATCTGAACTTCTTACAAAGATAATTCTCGCCGAAGTCGAAAGGAAGTCAGGGAAAAATCAGAAGTTGAGGGAAAAGTTCGCATTTTTATGCAATATTTAAAGATTAGTTTGCAAGGTGTGAACATCCTTTCTTATAGAGTGTGCAATAACAGAAAGGTACTAAATGGTCTTCATTAAAGAAATAAATATTTGTTTCCCTATTAATAAAAGAATATTTTAATCATTTTAATGGCATCACTCTCTTATATAAATTTTGTTACTTCTTTCTTTAGGTAAATTTCCGTACTTAGTGCAAAGACATTTTCTTGTTTTACTTTTTAATTACGTACAAAAAGAAGTATAAAGCGCCTTCGAAGCCTATTAAAAGCGTTCTTTTAACTAACTTAAGAGATGATTAAAATTTTCTTATCAAAAGAAATGCTTATATAATATGTTCATCAAAAACGATTTTTCACCCTAAAATATGCCAAAAATATTTTCTGTTCCCCACTCGTAAATTTTTTGAGCTGTTGAAAGTGACAACAATAGCGCCATTACCTAGACAATCTAGACTTCGTTAATGGAATAAAACGCAAACGAAACATCTTTGACACACCGCAAGAGCTAGCAGAATTGCAGATTGGATTAAAAGGATGCTGAATAGTTTATTTATTTTAATTTCTTGTACATCATGTGAGATCAGATTTTTTTGTAAGATTAAAATTATCGTATTTTAGATGTAGAAGGATTAAAAAGCTTTCACATTTTAAACGAATTTCAGAAAAAAAAGGTACAGATAAATTGTTACAAATACATAAAGTAAATCGACTAAAGTAACTAAATGGAGTCGGATTTGAGCCTGAGTGAGCGTTATTAAGTGGGGACAGGGCTGTAGCTAGAAGTAAACAATCGAGGGTGCTCAAGAAAAGGTAGGGGGGGGGGGGTCATACTATTTCTCTCTCTCTGACACGTGCACGCACAAACACAGATATATATAATCAAAGTATTGTATAGAAAGATAAATTAGTGCATATTTATATTGTAGGCACTCTGTTTCTTATTAAACTGTTTATAATTATAACTTTATTTGATGATATGAAAAGTAAAGGTTGCAGACAGGGATGTAATGGAGGATATACGGTGGATATGCCGTATACCTTCTGAATTATTTGAAGGAATACCGTATACCCTCTTCTCAAAAACTATAGCATATACTTTTTAGGGTATACCCTCTGGTTTTTTAGTACTACATCACTGGCTGCAGAATGAAAATTTTCGGTGTATAATTAAACTAGTGATAGTGAAATAATACGTGATGATGTCAATAAGTAAATAAAAAGCTGACAGTTCACCTGTTTCAAAAGAGTTGCAACCTTTAATTTTTTTCTGCCTATTCCCTGCCCTTAAGGAATCTAAAGTTATGTTCTTAAATGATAAAAAACATCAGAAAAATCAAGGTGTATTTTACATTTTTAAATTATTTTTGTGTCTAGTCAAAAGCTAAAACCACTTGTATTTAAAATGGCTATTAGAATAACTTGTTTTATGCTAATAATGGAAAACGCTGCAAAATGAAAAAATTCAGTATATAACTAATGCGAAAGTCAATGTTTGCATCAGCAAAAGGTTGCTAATTCTCAGTATGTGCAGATAGGATGCGCGCCTATTGAAGCACTTAGTTGGAGTTTTTAAACAAATACTACAATTTAGTATTTATGCAAATCTGTAAAAAGCCCCCAAAACTAAGTTCAATTTTTGAACAGAGTTTCATTTGGATTTTTGAAACAGAATTTCATTTGGTGGCTTTGGCAACTTTCAAAGGGAGGGCTCAAGAATGTTCAGGGGGTGCTGAGCCCCCCCCCCTGGCACCCCCCTAGCTACGGCCCTGATTGGGGAGAGCTAAGAGGATGTTATTATGGTTATAAGCAGAGCCGATATTGAGTGGCCATAACTAAATGTGAGCTTAAATAAATTCTGAGATAAATTCAGTGAAAATTAGGTTAACAGCCGAATATCTCAATCTATTAAGTAAATAAACTAAACATTCATTCTTCGTGAGTAATAGAAATATTAACCATGGAGGTAATCAATCGCAAAGCAAGATATCCATGGTGAATTTACAGCGCTGTCTGGTGCCGAAAAAAAACTTCGCATCTTTAAACATGGTATACGTAATAAGAAAACTAGTGGGTAAGTGTGATCGAAGATAGCTCAAAGTGTTTCGTTTAATATTCCTTTCAAAACACTTTATCCTTCCTTTAATAAACTCAAATAAATTTCATTTAGCAACAACAAAATAAAAGTGATGTTTTTTTATAAAGTAAAAATTTACCGGTCTATTTTTTCGTTTTTTCGAATATCTAAACCAGCCGGATAGCGGGCGAAGCCCGCTATTATATTCTGTCATAATAATATCCGTCATACGGACTAAATGCAATACTTAAAAAAATAATTTCAAAATTAAACAAATTATACACCTTCAAAATGTTAAAATATGCGAATATTTCCATAATCGGATTTTTATCACGATTCAATATGTTTCTCAAACTCATATATTTACTATTCTCTATTACTCATTTGATACTCGCTTTGTATTATTCTCAAACATTTGAAAAATACGTTAAACTTCCAATATGACGTCAGATTTTCTTTTTAATTCTCTAATGACGTGATATTAATCTTCTTTGTGTACAAACACATACTCATACTCCTTGTTTTATTGAGAAATCTTAGACATTTTCCGTTTTATTACCACTATGACGTCAATCAATTTTATTTCATATTTATCTTTTTTTCAATTGGTGAAACTTTTTATTTCATTTTCATTTTTCACGCGGAAATCGTCTGAAAGAAAATTAATTATTGTAGAAAGAATTTCATTGTGGATTTTAAATTTTTGGCATCTGCTATAACAAAAAAAGTTTAAATTTAATAGGAAAAGGCTGTTGGAATTTTGGTTTTTTATCTCTATTTATTAGAATAATACGAATTTTTCAAATTTTAATATTTTGAGCTCTTTACAGCTGGTATTCATCTATATACACTAAGTTTCAACTCTGTAAGTTATATAGTTTTTGAAAATGGCTCTGTGACGGACAGACAACGCAGCGGGAGTAATAGGGTTTCGTGAGATGAACGAAACTCTAAAAAAAAGGTATCCTCATTTCGTTCATAGCAGACGATATAATTTATTTCACTGAAATAATAATGATGTTTTTTAACATTGTAAAACTAGTTATAGCACGAAACGAAAGCACTTCATTTATTACGTTTGACGTACAATTTCCAACTTGTTGGATATTTGTTCCCGAATTTCTGTTGCATTATTTAGTGATTATTTCCATAATAGTGCCTATATTCACCGGTGCCCGTGCACTGGTGACACCTTTTGGGAAGGTAGCCCGAATACAGAAAACGCCACCGAAAAAAAATTATAAAAGCTGTATTCAACGAGTAAAAGACATCAAAGTGGGAGTTCTGAAAAGCTGGAACGTTTAATAAATAGACAACCAAAGTGAAATTGAGTTTACTCACTGCTCATTGCATTTCTGTTTCTTACAGAATTTTCCTCGAAATAAATTTTTGTTCGTCCTAAATATTGTTTTTTTTTTTTTAACTTTTAATCTATGCAAATCACGAAATCGAAACAATGTACAGGATATTCCGCAAAATAATAAAACAAGAGGGGAAAATTCTGCTAAAAGGCCGAATATAGATTGCCACACACGGCTTTTATTTAAAAAATAAATAAACTAGCTGTAACTCAGAATAAAAACGCAATGACAACAAACAATTTTAAAATATCTAAATAACAAATAAAAATTCCCCTGTTAAAGTGTTGAGTTGTTCAATAACCATTCGATTTAGAAAAATATTTTTCTACCACTGAGCAATTTTTTTAATGAAATTTAATTCATGTTGCTATGGCAGCAGACGATAAAACGATATCTTTGGAATAAGGGAATAAATAGAAGAAAAATTTTTGTTGATCTTTGTGATAAAATGTTTTTCTTTATTTTTTAAAAATGTATATACATAATTCACTTTTATATTTTAACAGAGTAATAAGTTTACTATAATTCGTTACTCATGCTATGGCCAGTATACACGATACACGTCGAGCCACGATGCCTTTATCATTATCTTTTTACGCGTAAAAGTTTCGCTACGGTACTCCATTGTGAAGTTTTGTAATTTTTGAAATCTAATATTTGAAAAACGACATAATCATTACATTTGAAATTTATATCAAGAAAAATACAATTTTTTACTATTCTAACGCAGTTTGTAAAACAATTTTGTGACAAATACTTTTTGAGCTATTAATTTTTTCAGTAACTTCAAATGTTTCATTTTCCGAGATTAACCTGTGGCAACGATGGATTGCTGTGACTTTTCATGAACATGAAAAATGATAGATATTGAAAGAATAAGCCACCGTGTGTGTGGCTAAAAAGTTTAAGGAATGGTAGAATGAAAAGAAAATTCCTGAGAAATATTTGATCGCAAATGAAATGTTAAGGTGCTAGAGCAAAAAATTTGACTGTAGAATAACACGTGTTTACTCCATAAATGGTTGCTGAACATTCTAATACATAACGCTATTAAAAATGAAACTGTCACTGCAAAAACAAACATGAGATGATTTTGAAACATGAAAATGATTAAACAGATAATAATAAAATATTTTTATTTAAGATTAGTTATAAGAGTCATTCAATGTTCTATAAAACTTCAACCGAAATTCAGTGCGCATTTTTATTCAAGACGTCTTCATTAAAGGTATTCTTCTTACAACCATCTGTGGCACTTTTATACCTGTAGCCAAAGACTTAAATTTTCCCAGAAATAAAACAACAACAACATTTTTTTTTGTATGATACAGGAAAGTTTATTCAACATACGTATTTTACCTCTTCTAAATAAAATTTTTCAATTAAATCAAAATTTTAAATATTAAAAGAAAAACTTATTACATAGTAGATGACAATGTCACCAATTTGTTATTGCAGCACACGTAGAGCATGAAATGTTTTTGTTTGCGTTTGTTTTATGTCGTCATTTATGCAGTTGAAATTAGTTTTTTAACGGAGAATATTTTTTTCACTGTGAAGATAAGGATCCAGTTCCCCGGGGGTGAGTCCATGGCATCATCGCCCCCAACCACCTCTGAAAGCCCACAAGAGCAACCAGAGACTCAAGAACTAATCAAGGGCTCCCTCCTGAGATTTATTGTACCGCCAGTTCGGAAAGAGGAGCTCCTATGTAGGTTTTCTCATAGATCCGTTCCATGGGACCGAAAATGAGGTAGAGAACAAATATCGATCTCTCACATTTTCGGTTACAGTTGCAAAATTTCAAATAGTAAAAAAAATTCAAATAGTAAAACGCATTTTCTTTTCCCTCGCAAAATGACCTTCACGGTGAAATAGTATAAATGATATAAAAAAAGCTAAATTTAGCAGTGAAAATTGCCACACAAAATAAACGCAAAGCCATAAGAAGAACAAATGAGTCCACACAGGCGATATATATATATATATATATTTTTATTCGTATGACAGGATTTTTAGGTGCTTAGGATCACAGACAATGATATATAGGATGCGGGAGACTATGTGCAACAATAAATTATGGCATGAAGACAATGTAAGAATCTCACATTTGATGGCGTTTTCATGTCAGACTCGCTAACTAGATTTGATGTATACATCTAGAAATTTAAATACCCCAAGAGACCAAAACCGTTTGAGGGTGACTTTGGGTGATCCTGCCGATCAAGGAAGTGCGAAATGGTAGTAGATGATAATGTCACCAATTTGTTCTTGCAGCACATATAGAGCACGAAATGTTATTCTTTGCGATTGTTTTATGTCGCCATTTATACAGTTGAAATTATTTTTTTAACGGAGAAATTTTTTCACTGTGAAGATAATTTTGCGAGGAAAATAACTGGGTGTTGCCATTTGAAATTTTCCAACTTATGTCATTGTAACGCTAACTCTGAGATCTCACTTTTTCTTCTTTTTTTTCACTTTATTATCGAGCTTATGCCATATAATAACGACATCCCAAATGACATCTCGTTTGCTTGAATGGTATGGTCGCTAGGGGATTATATATCTGCAAAGATCTTTTATAATCACCGGAGATATGTTGTTTTTCTTCGTTCTCAATTGCGTAAATTCTCCTTCGTTTTCTAAAAAAATATTAAATATCATCTTTTCTATTCTGTAAGATCCAAAAATAACGATATTTAAATCTTTTTTTCTTATTTGCAATTTCGCATGATATCAGATTTATTTTCCATAAAAAGCGAAACAGATGGGCTATGGAGATAAGAATAGTACTTTCTAGATTGTTGAAATTGATCCCTTAGCAACTGATAAAAAAGTAATTTTAAATTGTTTTCAAAAACATTTGTTACATATATATGTTTATTGCATGTTATGCGAACGTTGACTTTCTCCAATTGAATCTGCTTAAGGGAATAAATTTACGTGTAAAGTTTATTTTATGTTAGAAATGATACAATTTTTTTTTTTAGTTATGTTACATTATTACTTTATTATAAGATTTTATTATTTATGTAACTGTATTTTGCTATTAGTTTTGTAATCATTTCTTTAATAATGTCGCTTTGTTTCATCAAGTTTGTTTCATCATGTTTGTTTGAAATCAGTGAAAAAACTAATAACAATGCTTATTCTAATAATATAATAAAAACACTTGTTAACTTTAAATTAAAGCGTAATTACTGCTTAAAGTGATTAAAACATAACACAAAAGGCTTAAAAATACCTTTTAATATGTAGATGACATATGTTTCATGCGCTCAGACTGCGACTTCTTCAGATCAAAATGATAAATAGAATATTCTCGCAAAGTTTTTGAAAATGATAAACATAAATCACGAGATCACATGTCCAATGTAAGCAGGTGCTTAAATTGGTCAAACTGGAAAACGTGAAAATTATTATTTTTATTGTCCATAAAAATAAAAATAATGCGCATGAAACATATGTCGTCTATATTAAAAGGTATTTTTAAGCCTTTTGTGTTATGTTTTCTATCACGTTGAGCAGTAATTACATTTTAGTTCAAATGCTTATTCTGTTTAATAATAAAAAATATATTTACTGACAAACTTCCGATATTATCATATTTGATAAATAATTCAATACAAGCTAAACAATCTGACACATCTCAGAATTGCATGAGAGGTATCTGGTTTTTAAGATAGTCATACGACTAGTGTAAAACGTTCGAAGACTCTACTAGCGAATATGATTCATTTCTAAAATGTGTTATACACGACAGCATTCAAAGTACTCTCCTTCTGCTGTTATTCTTGCACATCAGTGCGAGTTTTTGAAAACAGCGCTTCAAGTCTTTAGACATGAATGTCTTCATTGAGCCAGTCGCAATTACCTCAACCTTGGATGCTCTCTTGAAATAGCGTCCTTTGAAAATACCTTTGCAGTCAAATTGCTCTGTTACCGTACACTTGCCATTTTCACCAAAACGCTGGAAGTATTTGATATTCACGTGTTCTTCTTCAAACGGCATTTCTCCTATCGATGAACGCGAACGTTTACATTTCATTGATACGCATTGTCTGTAAACCCAGCATTGCGGAGACGTATTTTTTACTCAGCACATTCACAATATATGTGCAATTAGCCCATAGTAAAATAGATACTATATCTTGCAATTCGGGTTAGAGATATCAGAACAGTCTCCATACTTTTTTTTTATCCTAGTACTACATAGTCACGAAACTAAGGGGTGGGGGGTCCGGAACTAAAATTGCCCCGGGCGCTGTATTGGGAGGCCGCAAAAGTAAGGAATAATATAAAGAATAAAACAAAAAAATTGAAACTATGACTGGAAAATATTTAAATTTAATTTATTTTCGCCCGGCTTGAATCACAGAGATAAAAGCAGAAAATTTATTTATCATGGAGAGCAAAGTCAGCTGTTTACCCACAACTACGACCGGTCACCACACAGATAAGATCAACATTTTTTGGTACTAGTTTTGCCAGATTAAGCTTTTATCGCCCATTTGGGCTATTGAATTTTTAAGTTTGCGGATAATTTTTTCTCGTTGCAGATCGAGGTGATTTTAGGATATTGCTATTAAGTATTGCAGGTTTCGTTTTTTTTTTTTTTACTGCTTTCGTACTATTTAAACTTTGAACTTTCTCTCTATAAAACGCTAAGGTACGTGGCGGCGAAAAAGTGGTTATTTTTTTTAGCCGATGACAACGAGTGGTTTGTTAAGAAAATCAAACCTGTTAAATCTAACTTTAGCCGGCTTCGTTATTTGTTGTGTTGTGAAATATTTTGCCTATTTCTCACAAAAATGAGTTAGTTATGATTACAATATTTTAACCCTCTGATCGTCTGAGGGGTCTCCTGCATTTTCATAAAAATATTTGTAAAACTTAAAATAGTTTAAATTTTCTTTCCCCGTTTGTTTCTAAAATACATTTTATATCTCTTTATTTTACATATATCAGAAAACACAATTTTGTTAAAAATATTTTTGTCTAGAGTTGGTTTAAGTTTTGTTTGGTAAACAGAAAAATACGGACAATTAATACTATAAAACTCTAAGGTACGTGGCGGCGAAAAAGCGGTTATTTCTCTTTTGCCGATGACAATGAGTGTATTGTTTAGAAAATGAAACCTGCTAAATCTAACGTTAGCCGATTTCGTTATTTGCTGTGGTGTGAAATATTTTGCCTATTTCGAGTTACATATGATGACGGTATTTTGATACGATAAAATACACTTTTAGATGTTTACATAATTCCCAACGCTCTTGCAAAATATTCTGAACCGTTTGGTGGAAAAATAATCTTATTGGGTGGAGATTTTCGTCAACTCCTACCTGTCATTTTTAGAGGTTCAAGATCGCTAACATTTCAAGTTGCATGAAGAAATGTAGTCTTTTGTTTGAATTTTACATTACGAAATTTACAGAAAATATGCGTGTCCTTCAAACTGTAAGAGAGTTTGCAAGTTGGCTGTTACAGGTTGCTGAATGTCAAAGTGCAGAAACTATTAAGTTGCCTCCAATTTGCTTTTCAGGTATGCAAGATAAAGTTCAGCAACTTTTCAGTAACGTCGATTTTAAGACAGTGACACCTCAAAAGCTTAAAGAACGAGCCATACTAACAGTGACAAAATATTTATAAACTGAAATTAATAATCGTGTTTTACAATATATGCCATGAGCTGAAAAAAATTATGAAAGCATTGATACCATCATAAGAGATGAATCACGATATCAACTTACATATACTGAAGAATTTTTAAACAGTTTAAAACACCAATTAGAATTTCACCTCATAAACTAAAATTAATGCCAATAGCTATGTTACTAAGAACTTTAGTACCTTCTAAAGGTCTGTGCAATGCTACAAGTCTTATAGTAAGTAACTTGCGGAATAACATTATTGAAGAAAAAAAATTATTCCAATATTAATGAAACTTTTCTCATACATCGAATACCACTTATTCCATCACACAATAATATGCCTTTTATATTTCAGCGTATACAATTTCCTACTCGATTAGCTTTTTCATTGACTTAAATAAAGCCGAAAGTCAAACTTTGAAAAATTTGCTTAGATTTGTCAAAATCAGTTTTTATCCTTGGTCTGTTGTATGTGGGTCTTTCAAGAGCTAGAACGTTTGATTCAGTTACTGTAGTATCTCCGATCTCTGAAATTTACAATTGTAAACTTGATATAAAGAAGTAACAAACAGTATATAAAGAAGTTTTTGATGCTTAAAATTAAAACAAGACATAAAAATCATGCTTCAAGCACAGATTATGAAACACTTTCCAATACTTTCAGAATGATTTAACAACACTTCGCTGTTTAATAATGTAAATAAGATACATAAGCAAACATTTTAGAAAACGCATAACACATTTAAAAACCAGATTTCACAAATTACCGTCCATAGCCAGAAAAGTAAGCCAATACTTGTGTGCAGCCCTGTCTATAGATTTGTATATATTCTTGATAAAATCCTGAAATTTAATTTAGTAAGAAAACGCATAATAAGTTGAAAATTCATTTTCAGCAATTCTATCCTAATTCTAGCCTAATTCTATCCTAATTCTACCTATAAAGAGAAGCATACTGGAATTATTTTGTACTGCATTGTATATTACCTACCGATATTTACATGCGACATATTAAGCTACAATTTAATTCAAGCTAAAACACGCTTAAAACTACTGAAACCACACTTAAAAAAATATCATTTTTAGACAGCATTGTAGCCAGTACTTTGCGTGACCCTGTATATGATTCTATTTATATTCTACAAGCATCTCTTATAGTATACTAAATATAGTTCTTCTGGAAAATGCATGACTCAATTAAAAACCCACTTTAACCAACACTTAGTAATGCTTTCGAATTAGTTTGTGCAGCCGTGTATATAGCATTTATACATATTACGTAGTATTAAAAAAATCAGTGATACTTTAAAACGCATAGTTTAACTGAAAACGAACTTCCAAAAATTAAAGCTAATAGACAGTTCTTCGGATACAGTACTGAAAATGACATTTTTTGTGCCTCACTGTAAATGAACGATAAATCCTATGCACATCATATACTACAGCAAGTATCTTGTATTAAACTTCAGTAATATACATCAATTTCATTATATTTGAAATAGTGTAACATAAATTAAAATACGTGGCAAACAGTTTTCCTCCATATATTATTATGTAACTGGATTCTTTTGTGTGGCCCTGTAAATGAAAAATGTTTTACACTCCATATTCTATAGTGAGCATATTTTAGTACACCTCAAAAAATTCATATTAATTTCATTTATGTTTGTAATAGTATAAGATGATTAAAATACACCGCAAACGATTTTCCCCCCATACACCATAATATAACGGAGTACGTTTGAGTGCCCTATAAAAAATTATAAGTTCTACACATAATGTATTCCAGAGTAAGTATCTTATAGTGCCCTTCATTGATGTATATCAGTTTCAATATGTTTTAAATAGAGTAACATCATTGAAATATACTGCAAAAGATTTTACCCCATAGACCCTAATGTAATGACTTTCTTTTGAGTGTCCCTGTAAATGAAATATAAATGCTACACAATTCATTTTCAATACCGAGCATTCCATAGTAATCCTCAATAACGTATATCAATTACAAGGCAATCCGAATATATTTACGCGAGCATGGGCAGACAGACCTTTAGACGGCCAGACAAACTATGTGCATAAACACTTTTCAACTATGTTGGAAAGTATTAAAAAACGATAAAAATATGTTCTTAATTGTGAATGTTGTAAATATTTTCAATGTAATATGCATACACTTTTTTTAATTTTAAAGAGTATCCAGAGACTGTTGTATGCATGCAAATGTTTTGATATGTATGAAATTCGATTATTGAAAAAATACCTCTGTTTTCATATTTGTAAATAGTGTCGATATCTTACGATGAGTATATATATATTTAATATCAAAGTACTCAGTCCTACGTGAAGAAGTTTTTATGCATAGTATTTATCCATATAATGCTGAAATTCGTGTATTCCAATATGCATATATTTCAAAGAGTGACACTAGAGCGAGCGGGATCAGCTAGTTAACTTTATCAGCCTTCCGGTAGTGGTTCTTATATTTGTAGGGTTATAAAAGCAACTACAAATGTTTTATACAAACATGTGTTTGAAGTAAAACTTTACCAATACTTAGATATATTTTTAAAAATAGTAACATCCCCATTTTCACAAATCGCGTCTATTAGCCTATCAAATTTCGCTTATTTCACAAAAACGTCACTTATTTCACAAATAACCGTTCATCATTTATACTAGAAAATCGTCCACTAATTTCAAGAACTCTCTACCGTGGTAAAAGAAGTTTTATATAAAAAACGTGACGTTTTGTCCGCAAAATAATTACGGCCAGGAGCAACTTGAAAATTTTGGAAGTTCGTGAAACAGGTGATTTTCGTGTCCTTCTATAATGGATCTTGTTGCTTGTTTATTTTAATCTTTCTGTTACTGAACCTGTATGTATCGCTTTAAAATCTTACAGTTCTGAGGAAATGCACATGTGGCACCACTGCCAATAAAGTTTGCTCTGTATGGATATTAAGAAAGCAAGAATTTGGAAATTGCACGTTAAACATGACAAATGAGTTACGTTCGTATTATAACTAATTTTACAATGTAAAAAAGATACTTTATTATTTCAGTGAAATGAATTATATCGTCTGCTATGAGCGAAATGAGCATGCATTTTTTTTTTTTTATTTAATGGTTCGTTCATCTCACGAAACCTTATTACTTCCGCTTCGTTGCTGTCCGTCACAGAGCCGTTTCTCAGAAACTATATAACTAACAAACATGAAATTTTGTGTACTTATAGCTAAATATCTACTATGAATCTCAAAATCGTAAAATTTGAAAAATCGTATTAATTTAATATAGAGAGATAAAAAACCAAAAACCTAACAGCCTTTTCCTATTAAATTTAAACATTTTTCGTTATAACAGATGCCAACAATTAACAAGTGGGTAAGTGCGATCGAAGATCGCACAAAGGGTTTCGTTTAATATTCCTTTTAAAACACCTTATCCTTCCTTTAATAAATCCAAATAAATTTCATCCCCCCTTCCCACAAAAAAAGTCATGTTTTTTATAAAGTAAAAATTTACCGGTCTATTTTTCTCTTTTTTTCGAAAATCTGAACCGGTCCGAAAACAAGCAAAGCCCGCTATTATACTCTGTCATAATAATATCTGTCATGTAGACTAAATGCGATATTAAAAAAAATCAATTTCAAAATTAAACATGTTGTATAGACAAATCAACATGACTTCAAAATGTTAGACGTCAGATTAATTTTCTTTTTAATCCTCTAATGACGTCATATTAAGCTGCTTTCTGTATTTACACATACTCATACTCCTTGTATTATTGAGAAATCTTTGAAAATTTCCGTTTTATTACCAATATGACGTCATATTAATGTTTTTTTTTTTTTTTCAATTGGTAAAACTTTTTATTTCATTTTCATTTTTCACTTGGAAATCTTTCAATAGAAAATTAATTATTGTAGAAAGAATTTTATTGTGGATTTTTAATTATTGGCAACCGCTATAACGGAAGATGTTTAAATTTAATAGGAAAAGGTTGTTAGATTTTTGGTTTTTTATCTCTCTATATAAAAAAGTACGATTTTTTCAAATTTTATCATTTTGAGCTTTTTAATAGGTATTTAGCTATAAGTACACAAAATTTCATGACTGTAAGTTACATAGTTTCTGAGAAAACTTTTATTAATATCTTTTTAAGTTTTGATTCGATTTTCATAAAATTTGAAATGACAAAATTCTACAACGATTATACATATTAAATTTCACACCATTTGGTTGGATAGTTTTTGGGCTGTTATATGCGGACAGACAGATGGATGGACGGACGAACGGACGGACTAAACGACGACTATATGTGCTACGTATTTATATAATTGCAAAACCACCTAAAAAGGCATTGTCCTGTTTTATGTATTTTGCACTCTGTTTTTATTTAAAAAATTGAGAACTTTTAAAAAACTTTCGTGGAAAGGTTTTTATTACTAATGTGTATATTTAAAATTAAATATTAAATGTATTATTAATCAAAAAACAATGTATAGAATCAAAAAAGAATATCATGGAGCCAATTTAAGACAATTAACAAAATTTTAAACTATTTAATGATTCAGTTAACAAAAAATAATATTTAGATATTTTTTTGTATATAGTTAATTTAAAAATGTTGTAAATATTGCAACTAATAAACTATTGGTTTGGTTAATATTATTTTAGAAATGTAATAACCACATCATAATGCACTATAATGCACCACAGCGCTCCATCCATATAAAAGTAATAAATAATAATAATAATAAAAACGGGTTATAATAATTTCTGCTCTTATTACCGGCAAAGGAACGAGAAATAGCGCCATTGCCCCTAGTATAATAGAATTAATTCAATGTTATATTTTACCATTTCTTATGATCACTTGTAACTTCACAACTAAAAGATAATCAGTTTTGGGTTGTGACGCTTTTCTATGAGTACAGCCATATGCTTCTTCTTCTTTTTTTTTTTCGTAAGAATTAATTATTTAAAGACTTCAAACAATTTAAGTAATTCTATATTATATAAAAGGATAATTAGTATAGCTATCGGAAGATTAATTAATTTTCATTTTATTAATAGACTAAATATCTCATTAACAGTATTTATAAAGCTTTTTATTGGCTCCACCTTTTGTTAGATGAACTGTTTCTCATTGTTTGAAAATCCAAATATCTTGCATTGGAGGTAAATAACAAAAAAACAAGTTCTAATATTGATCGATTATTTGTATATGGATCTAAAGATGCTTAACCAAACTTATCGACATGAACCGAGGTCTTTCTTACACTGTCTATATGTATTACCTCAAACGAGATAAATGTTAGCAAGTTCAAATTCATTAAAGCATTCGAGAGAAATCTAACAAAAGAGCAGCTATTAACAAATTTAATTAATTTACGAGTATTTATTGCTCGCAAACTGCCTTATGGTGATATAACAAAAGTTTTGCAACAAAAAATATTTGTAAAGTTATTTTTAACTTTTTAGTTTTATTTAATAGATAACGTTCATATTTATTATCGTAACTTGTATGCTTTATACTTATTTAAGTTACGATATTTAATAATATATATATATTAAACGTTATACATACAATGCGCTATTAGAGGAAAAGGTGTAAATATGGGCACCCTCTTTTGTTTATGACTTAAAGTGACTTTCCTTTTAAAAAATTCTAGATGTTTTGCCTTTATTAACAATTATGACATGTTTACTAAATGAGAGGAGGAAAAACAATGATTAATATCAATTATTTCAATTCGAAAACGAAGATTTACAAAAAGCTTTTAAAAAGGCACCAGAAAAAATGAGGTGCAAATATGCGCCCTCTCCAAAAAAGTCATACAGAATAGTTTAAAATGTTTTAAAACAGGACAAAACAATACAAAATGGTAGAGAATGTATTTATTACACAAGAAATCATTTATAGAAATCGCAAATAAAACTGGCCACTATCTAAGTGTGCCCACATATGGCACATGACACATTTAACCTACCCTTCTCCACGAGTGTCTTCAGAGAACTTTCCATCACAAATGGTGCAGGTTTCATCACTCGGGGCTGATTTATCCCTATTGTTGATATCCAGGTTGATATCATCATTGCTGTCTACAATGGGTCACAGTAATCTGACGAGTCCGATGATGAATCGTATCGTTTCGCGTGTCGAATTTTCTTTCTTTTCTTGAAGTCCTTTGGTCTTACCTCCCCTGGCTTCTGAGATTACGTCATTATGTTAGATTACGCACATTATGAGATATAGTATAAAATATAACTAACGAATGCTTTCGGGATTTATAGATAATAAAATGGCCTTATATAATATCTATAAAGTTTTTATTATTATCTACATCTAAGGTATTATTCGAGTTCTTTTACTTCAAAGCACTTGTTAGGTTTATTTTATAATACATTTGGTAAAGTCTATAATGTAGATAATTGCCGTTTTCCCGTAAAATGATATTGAAATAATTTATGTTGTTTAAGAGAAAAGGTGGTATAATTATGGGCCCCTTTTAAATGGGGGCCCATATTTACACCAACTCCATCTAAGAAAGATGGCCACTTTCACATGTAACCTAAAGGCGTGCGTGAATAAAGGAGTGCTTCTGAAAGTAGCTTAGGATCTCCGCTTTTCGGATATCACTGTGAAATTATTTTAAACTAACCATAAGAACACGAAAATAAAATGATTTCAGATAGCTGTCAAAAGTTTGCAGTCCAGAACAAACACCAATTCACACAATAACTCACTCTGCATCCACACTACTTAAAAGAACGGTTTACAACTGTTCTCTGCTATCTCATATCAACAAATTGCATCGTTTACAGTGCTGGCCGCCAGTCTTCAGCACCTCCCATAGCCACTTTGAGAAGGGTGCCCATATTTACACCTGGACCCGTTTTTACACCTTCACCTCTATAGGTAACCACTCGTCCATTAAAATTGTATATGTGTAAATTATGTGAATCTATAAAATACATTAGAAAATATTTAACCAAATTTTCAGCTATAAATACTTATTGAGGGTAGAAGGCGACAGTCTACTTACATTGCCAGGGTAAAATTTAGTTACTGGTATAAGACATGACTTACGTTAATCGGGCATTAATTTTTTTTTTAATGATGCGTACTTTTTATTCTTTTTGCAGATCTTTTATGCATAGATTTAATTAAAATATTACGAGGATAATTTATAAACAATAACACGTTTTGAATAATAAAATGCTTAGAAATATGTTTAGTCGAAGATATGGTGACCGCAAGTGATAAATCACCAAATATTCTTTATGATTACAATTTTGTACCACTTAAAAAAGCAATAGGGGTAATTGTGCTCCAAACCTTGCCCGCCAAAATAGGCAAACTGGCTGTGAAACTGCAACAACGAAATATTTTAAACACTAAAAAGTAGAAAATAGAAATAAAAAATAAAGAGAAATATTTAACAAAAAATCACTTTTATCAAGTAATAGTTTAATATTAATTAAATAAGGATTAAACCATGAGAAAACAATTTAGAAATTATGACTAGATATTTAAAATAAAGTTTTTTCTTTCCTATTGCTATATCGTAAAAAATAAACAGAGCGAAAATTATGATTTTTTTAAATATATTTAACAGTTTTCAATTTCTACCTAGCTTAAAATAATGCGGTGAATTTTCAGTAATCGGGGACCATGTCACATTAACATATGAAGGGTATTTTTTGGAACAACATGAATTGTAGTCCTAAAATTTACGCGTTATTTTAAGATAAACATTGAATGCTTATAAAAAAAGAATTTTTCAAGTAAACTATTTTTACTTTTATTTTAATATGCAAAATATCTTAAAGTAGCTTTATGGTTTATAAAACAAGTTTTCTTGTTGAAAAAGGTTCAAAAAGTAATCTAAAAGAATTTTGCTTTAACAAGTATGTGTTCATGAAAAAATGTAGTTTTTCTGAAATAAATTCACAAGTAAATCTGATAATACAGAATTAGAATACGTAAAATTGCTTTTACGATATTTCAGATTGTTATTCTAATATAATCGCATTGCTTTTCGAGTAATTGAATCTTTTACCTAAATGTTTAAACGGAACAAGAACAATATATATATATATATATATATATCGTATGCAAGAATCTTTTCCTTATTTTAAGATAAAAATAAAAAACACATTCAACGAAAGAAGAAAGATTTGTTTAAAGAAATGGTTTTCTTTTAAAGATAGTAACAATACTATTTTATTTCTGTTAACTATAGTAAAAGAAAAAAAACTGCAAACGCACACTTTTTTTTTTTATAGTAGCTCGTCTTTTCGAAATAATCTTGATGCAAATCTTTTTTAATTTTATTTACTTTTGTAATGTCTTAAGCGACTTTACTTGGATTGCGTGCTTTATAAAATCTAAAAGGTACACATTTAATTTTATTGTTTACTAGCTATCCCGCCCGGTGTTGCTCGTGCCAACAACCTTAAATGAAACTGAAATCAGTGTTGAATGATTTTGTATTTTTAAAAAAAATTAATGTTGGGGTCTACATAGCCTTAGACAGCATACACTGGGCATGCCATGCACTGCGCACTCCCATATGCTACTATAAGCAAATCTGGAATTTCTCTGAATTTTTAAAATGAAAATTCAAATGACATTATTTTTTCTTTCACACTTTTATCCAGGCTTAGGACTGTCTAAAAGAAAGGCAATTGAGTTTAGGAGCAGATTTATTTTATATTTTAGCCATAAACCAAAAGCCTTTCTTGTAGGCGGGTTAAAAAAAATTGCCTGCGCTAACTACAGGCATTGTTCCTTTGGAACTCAATATCCTTAAATAAGCAATACATTTAAAAAAATACACATTATATACAATTACATAAAACACAATCTATACAATTAAATAAAACACAGTCTATACAATTAAATAAAACACAATCTATACAATATAATAAACATACTACAATAAATAAGCAATACATAAAAATATGTAAGAACAGAATGCAACACTAACCTCAAATCTTTGTTAAGAATATTCGACTCAGAATAATAACAGAAAAAACACGTACCTCAAATCCTAGTCGTGAATGTTCCAGTGTGACTTATAAAGAAAAAAATAAAACAGCCAATTTTTTTGTAAATGTAAATTTTCAAATATTACCGAAAAATTTCTGTGTTGATGATATTTTCTGAAAAAACTTTATTTTAACAAATAGCCTTGCTTCTTGTTAACAGTAACAGAGACTCTAACACTTTTCGGTGAGGTGGCAACCACATAATATTTTATCAAATTCTTTCAGCATTAAAATTTATCTCATAAAACAATATATTATCAATTACTTTCAGCATTCAAATTGGCTTTTTCTTCTTTCATTTCTAGACCACAGGTCTTTATCTTTTACTGGTTTCTTAATTCAAACGCTTCTTTAAGACTTCATGATATACTATGTTTAAAGTTCTTCCGTTTGGTGCTAGGATGTAAAGATTTGTAGGTTTCCAACAACCCAGATACAGTTGATCATGAGAGAAACATGGTTTAAGAAGATTCAGTCCCATAACTTTGAGCGTTTGCACTTGTGCCTTGTTTATGCTCATGGCGAAATATAAACGAACAGGAAACTGAAGGCGTTTAAATTGAAAGAGAAAATCTGAAGGGATCACGGGTACTCTAAAAATAAATACATCTTCACCTGCAGCATGTCCAGTCATTATGGTTGCTTTTATCATATTTGGCATAGGTTGTTTGATACAGAGTCGTGTTCCATTACTGAGTGAAGGAGGTTGTAAATTTCTTACAAGTATGATAGGTGCCCCTATCTTTAGCTCTAAAATATGCGACGGAAATCCGGAGGGTTCCAATGTGTTTAAAAACTCTGTTGGTAGTTAACAGCCTCATATATAACACATGTACTGTCGATATATTTATAAATTTGAAGAGTACCTGGCAATTCCTGTAAAAGTTGCTTATTGATAACCTTGACATCTTCGTTTCTTGGTGCAAGAATTACTCTTTCGCACAGCCATGAATGATCTTTAAAGTGCTGTGTCATATTTGGAAACACTGCCTGTTTCAACTCTTCTAGAGTTTTCACAATCCTTCCAATGGACTCCATGGCTATATATCCATCTTGATTATGTGAAATCACATAATCACTTCCTAGTTGAACCAGATTGTCTGCAAACTCCTGCGCAGAAGGATCACCATGAACATGAACTCGCATGTTTGTTGACAGTCGATGTATCTAAATGTGATTACAGATGCAAGATGATTTTAAGCACGCCTGGATTTCATCTGCCCTGCTTCCTCGTTCAATAACTGGAAGTGTTTTCCGAAAGTCACCAGCCAAAACCACAGTGATTCCTCCCATTCTCTCACTATTACATCATATATTTCTCAAGGAGACATCAATTGCTTCGAATGCAGCTTTATGAGTCATAGTGCATTCATCCCAGATGATGAGCTTGCAATTCTTAAGAACTTTTGCTTTTCCAGAATCTCTTGAAATGTTACATGTGCTTGCCAAATTTAAGGGCAACTTAAAGGTTGAGTGAGCTGTTCTTCCTCCGGTCAAAAGCGTTGCAGCAATGCCAGTTGAAGCAACAGCAAGGGCAATCTCATTTCTCTGTCGCACTTTAGCCAAAAGAAGATTGATTAGAAAAGTCTTACCTGTTCCACCAGTTCCACCCAAAAAGAATATACCACCTGCTGATCAAGAACTGCTCATGTAATCTTGTCAAATGCTTCCTTTTCATCTTGAACTAATTTTAGTTCATTCTCGTCTATGTATCTTGTAAGGACATCTGTATCATAGTGTCTTTCGATAAGTTCTTCATTGGGTTTAACTGAATCTTGATTGCGATTTGGTTGCGGAAGTCCAAATTTTGAGAGGTCTTTTCCACACAACAATACAATCTTATCTTCAATGTAGATTCGAGCTTTGTTAAAGATGTCATCAGTATAATCCATATCAAAATTATGTTAATGTATGCGGGTTTCATGTAAAATATTTTCAGAGAAACTCTCTTTATGGTTCATCCATAACTGTTCTGGAGCAGATACCAAGCACGTTTGTAACATAACAGCAAATAGGTTACTTAAATTTTTGGGTGATCGACAGGAAGCTGCTTCTTTTATCGCTTTGTTCTAATGTTCATCCTTTTCTAGAAGTTCTCTAAGCTGGCAAGCTTCTTTGAATGTTTCGCAGATCCTTCCATCAACTGTCTTCAAATCTGTCAATGACACTGGACCTCGTACTTCATGCAGTAAAAGTCTCAAGTGATAACATTCAGAGTTGTTTGGATGGATAGTGTAAAGATGGCCGAGAGCATCAGAAGAAAATATTTCTGCTTGTTTAGGCTCAACAATTCATTGTTTCTGTCTGTTCCATGTCCTTGTTTCATTCTTCCAAGTGTTATACTTGGAAACTTGATTGTACAGGAGGATACGAGCGAAATCATCTTGACTGCAAAGTTTGAAAAAAGCAGTAAGTGCTATGTCATGATGTGCTGCAGCGTGTTCAACAGCATTTTCTGTTGTGAAGTAGACTCTCTGTTTATTTTCAAGGTGGATGTTCAGATGAATGACTGTAGGATGATGTTCATGAATTTTGAAATTCAGTATTCTCCATACTGCTTCATTACTGCTAATGTATCATCTTTATTTCATACTGACGAGTTTCATACAGATCATTATCTCTACTGGTCACTTTAAACACGGCCATGTCTGATCATTTGTTTACATATTTATACGCATATTTGATAGACTTTACTGAGTTACAAAATTCCACATTAATATGTGTGTTGAAGATTTTACTTAAAACAGGACAATATGGAACAATCCATTTATTGTCTACTGTTACATCTGATCGTAGAACTTTGACTTTAGCAGTAAATCCTACATCAATTAGTTCTCTTCGTCGATAAAGTGGATATGCACCCTTTCCTGTGTGTCTCTCCTTCAGAAAACTTCGTGGATATCGCTTTGTGCGTATTCTATTTTTCATGTATGATGAACTTGGATTTATGGATCCGCAGGGACCATGTACCATCTGCTTCGTTTTAATACTAAAAATCTCAGCATCTTCTTGTGGATTAGGTATATCTGCACTTATGAAGTCATCCACTCTGTGAACGTGTAATGTCTCTTTGGTGCCAAATCAATATGTGGGCATGAGGAAGTCCTCGCAACTGCCACTCTATTGTGTACATGTCACATTGAACTTCGCCAAACATCTTTTGTTTACTAATGAGATCCATGAGCGATTTGTGCTTTTGATGAAATACTGTCGCAGACAAATCATGACGATCCTGCGGTTTCTGCCCATCAAACATTTCTTGCTGTATCCAGTTTGGATTGCATATAAATGTGATGAAAAGATCAGGTGTATCATAGTTTCTAACGTAAGTCATAGCATCTTGAATTCGCTCATGCATGTATCTTGGGCCCTCAGTGAAGGTGGAAGGCAAGATGATTAACCGTCCAATGTCAGCAACATTTCCACCGTTGTTCATTGCATCCTTCAAATGTTCATACTTTTCCACTCGCAATGACCTCTGTTTCCCTCGAAGGTATCTCAGTCTTTCAGATTCAATCTTAGCATACATGTCCACAATATATTGATGGAACAGGGTTTTGATTCTGAGTATAATGTTGAAATTTGAAGAACGGAACATAATCCTAGAGCATAGAAGCCCATGGCAGATATTTTTTTATTTGATGACATTCTTGTTGTAGGGTTTATTTGTTGCAGTTCAAAACGATATCCATCTTCCCCTTTCCAAACCATGAGTGGATACAGTAGTGCACCATATGACCTGTGTGCATCAGGAATTCTCTTGAGTGTGCCACCTTTTTCTTTCAATATAATATCTCTTGGTCCATGCTGTTCTCCCACCATGATTACAGCCACTTCTGCTGCTGTCGGTACATTATAACGCGTCCCATGCTCACCATGAGGTGTTTTGTCAGCTAAGATTCTCGCTTTCATTTCAGGCCCCATGTTTTCCATTGCTGATTTGAAGCTGCAAACATAAAAGTTGTGCTCATGAAGCATATTATGCAACTGTAGTACAATGTTTCCCCTTGTTTGGGGGATATTCCTGCTTGTTGTTGATCATCTCCAAAAAAATACACTTGTAAAAACTTTGGCTGTTGATTCTGTAGAGGGAGCAGACTTCGAATACGATGATATACCTGACCTTGGACTTTAAATGTTGGCATATAACCAGTCGCTTTAATTTCTTGTGTGGTACCAAATGAGGTCATCTGTAAACAGGCATTGTACCTTCTAATATTATCTTGAAAATGCTTAGCATTTGCTGATTCCTCTGTGAGGAAAGTGAGTAAGGGCTCTGGAGTGTCCATAAGGGATGATAAACTAACTTTTCCTCCACTGCAGCACATACTTTCGGTTTCATCTTTCCATTTATTTGCTTCAAAAAATTGGCATCTAATTAACGTGGACCCTATCATTCCCAAAGACTCTAAGGCATAGTCTATTGATGGGTCATAATTAAAAGCTGCATTCTCAAAATTTCTGTTAAATCTTCTAACAGCAGTTGATTGATTTCTGATTGCTTGTAATCTTGCTTCTCGTTTTGGGACATTTTCAGCAACTCTTTTTCTTTGGAATGTTTCTCTGTCTTCTTGACGTCTTGTATCTCTTTCTGAGGTATTTTAAGTTTCTCTTCTTCTCTGTTTTCTTGACGTCTTGAATCTCTTTCTGGGGTATCTTCAGCTGCTGTTCTTCTCTGTTCTCTTTCTCTGTTTTCTTGAAGTCTCACATCTCTTTCTGGAGTAGTTTCTATTTCTCTTCTTTGCTGCCTTTCTCTCTCTTCTTGAAGTCTCGCATCTCTTTCTGGAGTGGTTTCAATTTATCTTCTTCTTTGCTGCCTTTCTCTCTATTCTTGAAGTCTTGCATCTCTTTCTGGAGTGGTTTCAATTTATCTTCTTCTTTGCTGCCTTTCTCTCTCTTCTTGAAGTATAGCATCTCTTTTTGGAGAGGTTTCAATTTCTCTTCTTCTTTGCTGCCTTTTCCTGTCTTCTCTTTGTTTTGTTCTGTAACATTTCTTTTTCCTGGGGGGGGGGGGGACATGCTTCTTTAGTGTAGTTTAATTAAACGCTGTTCGTCTACTATTTGAAAGTAGATTTAAACTATTATATGAAATTACTAATAATTAAACTAATATTTTATAGCTAACTAAAAAACTGAAAGACAATTGGGTTAATATTAATAAAAAGTAAATAGTTACCAACAGATTAACTAAAATCAACTAGTTTTGCCAAATCCCTAAAATAAGGAAAATGAGAATCATCAAATATTTTTGCAAAATGCAAAAAGCACTTAAAATACATATTTCTACAACAAAACTGAAATCTCAATGCACATGAAAATAATATAAAACAAACACGAAATTTGCAACTGCTAAGATTGCTATAGAGTATTAATGATCTGCTGATGGCAACCTTCCTCCCCTCCCCCTTCCAACATTAGGTTCATTTAAAAAAATGGAGAATTACATACCTATTCTAATGTGTAAATGGCTGAAGGCAGCTTTCAAAATTAGATTTATTTAGAAAAGTTTTCTTAAAAAAGAAAAAAAAGGAAACACAAAACTATTTTAGGTATATTTATTATTATTATCATGGGTCTGGATATTTTGCAATTTCCAGGCAGGTCAGAAAAGTTAAAAATAAAGCAAAATCTTTGAAATACACGCACAGTTTGTAGCAAAATTAAAATTAAAAATAAAAAAGTTTTTCAAAAACTCATTTATAAGCGTTCATAATTTTTCTTTAAAATAATGACTAATTCCAGGAATACATCTTAAAATTAAAAATATTTTTCAAAAAAGTCTTTTATAAGGATTCACAATTTTCCTTAAAAATAATGACCCATTCCATGAATGCAATTGATGCAGTTACAAAAAAATTCTGTTCAATACATTAATATGACGCTATATACTGAAAATCCACTACTTTGATTTATGCATGATAAAAGGCACAAACTGGTAAATTTATTTTTAAAAAGCATTATTTAAACTATCTATTCAGGATTTCTAATTTATTTTTTCTTAAATCTTCTAATTTATTAAGTATATTCATAATTTATTTAAAATAAAACTATTTTAATTGATTTTAAGAGCATTTCTTCAAAAAATATATTTACACTCTTTATTTTTTTATTTCTACTTTATAATTTTAGTGTTTTGAAATATTAAGTTTCAGTTTGAGAGTTCAATCATGAGAGTCAACTCTCATATCTGTCTGATGATTAAACAAAAAATTCATTAATTTTTCTGTGAAAAAAAAGCTGTCAAAAAATGTCATTCATATTAATTCCAGAATTTCTACATTAAAAATGTGAGCAAAAAAATGGACTATTGTTTTCAACAACTAATACAATCAAAGGAAGACTCATTCGAAATTGTTATATAGATCTGTACGGGACAAAGTTCCATATCTTGCCTGCACGATGCGGGATTGAACAAATCACACACAAAATAGAAAAGTACTGTATAATAAAAAATGCTGTGTGTGTTTTTTTCGCTTAAATTCTTTCACAGTTATGTGATTCTTCTGCACATTTTTTTTTCAGAGTCAATTCAAAATCAGATTAGGAGTATAGTACAAAATTAGCACTCGCCATCCGGCGAGTAATGCTGAAAATTTCGCGATTGAATTTATTGCCACCACTGGTCAAACTTAATAGCCACACTCGCTTCATTCTATGATTGAATGGAAAATGAGAATTTTTTTCGATGTCGGTCGACGAATTTTGAAAACACTAGTCGAATTTCGTGATTTTTCACTGAAATTATTTGACGAATTTTGTGATTTTTTTCTCGAAACCATTTAACGATATTCGAAATTTTTTTTATCTGGGACCATTTGATGAATTTCCAGATTTTTCCGCTATCGAATGACGAACTTCGTGTTTTATCCACTATCGAATATCAAATTTCATGATTTCTTCCGTGAACGTTCGACGAATTGCACACTTCCCCCCCCCCCCTCCCAAAATCATTTGACGAATTCTGTGATTTTTTTCTTGAAACCATTTGACGATATTCGAAATTTTCTACCTGAGCCATTTGATGAATTTCCTGATATTTCCGCTATCGAATGATGAATTTCGCGATTTATCCGCTATCGAATAACAAATTTCACGATTTTTTCGACGAATTGCGATTTCAACGAATTGCGATTTCGACGAATTGCGTAATTTTTTTCAATGTCATTCAACGAATTTCGCAATTCTGTTCCGCGATTGCTAGACGAATTTCACGATTTTTTCCCCCAATCATCTGACAAATTTCACAATATTTCGCCGAGATCATTTGACAGATTTCCGAGACTATTTGACGAATTTCTCAAAAGTTTTCATGATAGTTTGAAGAATTATTTTTTTCCGCGCAATAATTTTGCGAAATTCGCTATATTTTTCGCGATCCATTGACAAAATCTGCTATTTATTTTTGCGATTCCTTTACAAAATTAGCTTTCTTTTTAAAGGTCACGATACTTATTTTCTGGAATTACGCAAAATCAAATCGCTAATGGGGCTTGGGAAAAAAAAATATTGCTAATCGGTTGCAGAAAAAATTGCAAACTTCCTCAAACAACCATTGAAAAATATGACGAAGTTTTCTTAAAATTGAATGTTATCAACCAATTCCCCCCCCCCCCCAAAAAAAAAAGAACGAAAAATCATGCGTCAAGCATAGATTATGTAACACTTTCCAACGCTTCCAAAATAATTTTACAAATCATACCGTTTAATAAGCTAAAATATAACATCTAAGTAATCCGAATACTTTTCATCAGCCCTGTATAGGATCTATAGATTTGTATATATACTACATAGGATGCTAAATTTTAGTTCAGTTAGGAAACGCGTGGCACAGTTTAAAATTCTCCGTCTGGAGTTAAATAATACGGAAATGTGTTCGCGAACTTTTGTGCTTCCCTGTATAGGATCTACAGAATTTATACACACCACGTAATAGACAAAAAGCGAGTTAAAATTAAAATCGCGTTCAGTAACTTAAAACTCACTTCCAGGAATTATTGTTAACAGACAGTAGAGAATTCTTTTGTGTGTCCCTGTAAATGAACGATAACTGCTATACACACAATATTCTGTAGTAAGCCTCTTGTAATGCACCTTATATAAATTTCAATGCGTTTAAAATGGGGAAACATTATTTAAATAAACCGCAGACGATTTTTCTCCATAGACGTAATGTAACGGAATTCTTTTGACTGTCCCTGTAAAGTAACTATAAGTGCTATGCACACACTATTCATATTAAGCTTCTTCTAATGCACCTTAGTGATATATATAAATTTCAATGCGTTTAAAATAGTGAAACATTATTTAAATAAACCTCAAGTGATTTTTCCCCCATAGACCGCAATGTAATGGAATTCTTTTGAGTGTCCCTGTAAAAAAAGTATAAGTGCTACACACTTCCGTTGAAATAGGGAACATGCTATAGATAACGACTATAACATATAAAAATTGCAGAGCAATCCGAGCATATTTGCGGGAGTTAGAGCACGGCCAGACGGCCAGACGGCAGACGGCAGACGGCCAGACGGCAGACGGCCATACGGCCAGACAAACCGAAGTCATAAACACTTTTCAACTAGGTTGGAAAGTGTTAAAAAAAAATCAAGAATTTTGTTAACAATTGTGCTAATAATGAAAAAATTTTCAGTCGGTAGAATATAAAAAATAATAATATATGAATTTTGACAAACAATTATGGAAAAGAATTGTGAATTCTGTTCAAAGATTGCAGAAATAAATAGTGAAAAATAAAGGTGTGTTTTTAAAGAAATATACTTACAGCACATTTATACAACGGCTAAATGCAAAATCTGATTGTGCAAAAAATTGAGACTTTCGGCTTTAAATAACAAAGTATGCTTCGATTATAAATGAGGGTTGCCAGATTTTACAAGTATATCGCCCTGCATTAAAACATTGCTAAATTGGGCACCAAGCAGTGTTAAACAACACAATTCACACACACGCACACAAAAAGCATTATTTAAACTATCTATTCAAGATTTTCAACTAGCACGTTAAATAGCAATATTTTTACTACAATGGGAAAAAACAAAAAAAATTCCACATTTTTTTCTATAAAAAAAGCTGGCATAAAATGACTCATTTTCAAAAAAGAAACGAAGAAGCAGAAAAAAAAGATAGCTAATATTGTTATAATTGAAGTAGTGTTATCTATTCAAGGTTGCTAATTTATTTTCTCAAATTGTTATCATAATTTAATTAAAATGAAACTATTTTAAATGATTTTAAGAGCATTTTATACAAAATATATTTACACTTTTTTTTAAAAAATAATTTGTGTTTTTACCATTTTGAAAGAGCAAACTCACACACACACACACAAAAGACTTTTGGAAAAACACAACAATACTTCGAATTTTGTCAAATAAGCGAGGAAAAAAAAATCATGAATTTTGTTAACAATTGTACTAATAGTTGCAAATTTTGTTAGTCGGTAGCAGAAAAAAAAGTATGAATTTCGACAAACAATCATGGAAAATAATTGCGAATTTCATTCAAAGATCGCGTAAATCAACAACGAAAAACAATGGTGTGTTTTAAGTTGAAAATGTATTTAAAAAAAAAAAAAAAACATAAAAGTTACAGTTTTTTGAAGAAATCTTAAAAATTCGATATTTTTAATGTGAAAAAAAAAACTGGCAAAAATTGTAAATTCGTATTTATTCCATAATTTTTTTCATTAAAAATGGAAGCCAAAAATTGTGCTATTTTTTTCAGAACACAGCGATTCGAAATCCGATTGGGATCAGTAATTATCCCATTCAATCCATGATAAAGCAGTGCAATGGAAGAGGGGGGGGGGGGCTTTACCAACAGAAATTAAAAAAACAAGAAAAAAACATTATTTAAACTATCTATTTAAGATCTTTCAATTGTTTTCTCAATATATAATCCAAATTTAATTAATATTAAACTACTTTAAATGATAGCTAGAATTTCTTCAAAAAAATATTATACTCCTTTCTTTTTTATTTACATTTTCTACTGTTTTTGTGTTTTAATATATACTGTTGTTGCAGTTTTACAGCCAGTTCGGAAAATTTGGTGTGGTTTAACACAAATAACTCTATTGTGTTTTGTATTTATAATCATTAAATGTTTATTTTAAAAATCATGCCTAATTTCACGATTGTAGAAATTTATGCTGTTCTAAAAAAAATTCTGTTATGATATTCAGCGTAAACCCAGAATATTAATAATTCAGTGATTGAACAGCAGAGAAATTATTTTGAAATAGCAAAACGCCATTTCGGATCAGGTATTTTGGAACTGAAAATAACTATTTTGGAGCAGTAAATTCACTTTCTTTAAACAGAAAAAAAGCATGACTTTTGACAACATACCCTAAATAACAGAACCCCGCCCCCCTTTTTTTTCTTTTAAATGACGAAAGAAAATCATAAACAAAATTCCTGTCATCAGAAAATAACATAAATTAACAAAATAAAAGAAAACTAAAATAAACGGACAGGTAATCGAATTACGATCATTGAGGTATGTAAACAATTTACTATAAAAAAGTGACTTACCTATAGTACAAAGACTAAGATGACAGCTGAAATAAATGATAATTATTATAGTACAAATAATATTAATATAATTGCAAAACAAATGTTTTAAGTTCAACATTAATTGTCGCTAAATTACCAGAGTTGAATCAAGAATAGAATGTAAATGTAAGAGGAAGCTATTGCCAATTTGTAATGACAAAATTGCCGGTTGCATGAGTATAATTAGCTAACATATTCCGATTTAGCTGAAAAAAAAAAACAGAAACTTATGAAATACTTGACTTTTATCCAAAGATTTCTAACGAAAAACGTACCTAAAAAAATGTTTCAAATAGGTGGCGGTACAGTCTCGTGTAGGACAGTTGTATGATTTCGTCTGCCTTAATGACATTTTCAGTTTGTCTTGCGTAGGTGGCGCTACCGTAGCACGGTTGTATCCCTGTAACGGCCGAACCGTGTAACCACTATTTGCTTAGAAGTCCTTAGCTTTGCATCGCTACTCTGGTTTATTTAAATACTTCACTGATGACTCAAGTGCACCAGGAGAGGGCTTGGACTACCTAAATCTAAATTTTCAGGCATATATAGGTGGGCTAGATTTTGTTAGCCATCTCAGAAAAACAAACACACACACACACAGAGAGAGAGAGAGAGAGAGAGAATCTTTCTTTTATTATTATAAATTCCAAAGACATATCTTATACTATTTTTATTAACACAGATAAATCTTCAAAAGATATGAACAGATTCAAAGAAAAAGTTCATAAAACTAATGGCAATTCAGCAATAAAAACAAGAATTTTGAAAGTCTATATATGCTACAAAAAGGTAATTAGTTTTTAAAATTATAATTTAACAGCTCCCTTCACCAAGCTATGAATTAGTGAGATATTAAAAATATATAAAGAAGAAAGTCCTGCACAGTGTAGATACATTCTACGTAATATAAATTATTTTTTCTTATTTCAACAGTACTAGAAAAATATTCTTTGCTTAAAGTAATATATAATTATTTAACGTAAGACGTACTTTGTGACTATAGGGGTTACATTGTGACACATGGTCTAGTTCTCCTATTTCTAATCTCACGCCCTGTTCGCGATGGCAGGAAAGGAAACAGCAGTGCCACCTTATAGTAAAGTGTGCCGTATCACCTAACGGCCATTTTCCAAAGCTCCAACACCTCGCTTTTTCTCTCTGGCCGGTGCATCATTCAAACCTGCTTCTGAGTTGTTGTCTCAGAATCCGGACACTTTGTGTGCTGAAGCTTAACGCCTATGAGAACCAGCTAACACAGATGAATATTATTTGTTGTTAATTCATTAGTTAGAGTGTGGAGTAATATAACCTTTGTCTAGTTATATTTATGTGAGATATAATAACATGAGCAAAATATAGACACTTGATGGTGTTACTTTATGACACATGGATATTGTCACAAAGCAATTCATTCTGAACGTACGTCCAAAAATATCAGCTACGGTTGAGCCAAGACTAATCATAAACTAATTGACATGTGCTTTATGAAATAGGAAAATATATTGCAGGGTGTCTCGCCCGAGAAAAAATGGCATAATGACGAGACGAATTTGGTGGACGACTGTGGAAGTAAAAATGTGATTACTCGAAGAGGAGCAAAATACGACTATGTGAACTCATTCAAAAATAGTCTAAGGCTTATACTTCAATCTTGGTATGCGGTAGAGCTACGGGGACCTAGCACCAATTTACGTCAACTAGAAAATTGATAAATTGTGGTCCACTTGGGCCAAGAACGGACAGTAGGGAGAGCAGGATACAATCAAACAACTGCCAAGTTTGGAGCAACCACCAAGTTTTTAAGGACTGATTTATATCACTTATAATTCCTTTTCTGAAAAAAGAAAGGCGGTCCAAAGGCAATCATCGGGGAGTGAATGAAATTTTGTATAAAAGGAACCAGGTTTTATTCATCATCGACTCACCAATGGCAGTGAGCAGCCGAGGACTGTTTGTGATGACAGACGTAGATTAAGCTGCCAAACATTTGTAAACATTGTTTAAATAAAAGTTGTAATAAACGTGTTATTGTCTAACTTTGTGAAAGTAACTTTTTACCGTGCATTTCAAGGTGAAAACACACTTGTCACAAAGTAACCCCACCCGATGGGGTAACTTTGTGACATCTTTAAACCTTAATTTCTCAGTTCATGTTAAATATTTAGATTGACGCAGTACGTCGTTATGCAGGAAAGAATATATCAATGTTGAGCAACAGTCAGTTTTAGGCTACTACTAAAACAGATCGGCTGGTGTGAGAAAACCCCCAAAATGTGTCACAAAGTAACCCCGCTTTTCAGTATTATTGGTATCAATGATAATATAATGTAATTTATACAGGGTAATGTTATGTTATAAAAGCACAATTACTCCATTTAATAAATAGTAACTTCTATCTACCATTTGTCTTATCCGAATTTTGAATAATTGACTTTATCTCATTTTTAGGTACTGTTAAATCCATACATATTAGTACAAATATATTTTTTATATTCCGCAATTATTTAGAAATGTTTTAAAATTGATATTTAAAACAATTACAGTTCAAGATGCTCTTTTTCCATTTTATTGTGCGCGTTTTAATTAATATTTCCATCTCCTCCTCATACGAAAGTGATTCTCCCAACATTTTTGTTTTTTGCTCTTTTCAATTCTCTAGAAAAATTACGTAATGCCATAATACAACTGACCTAAATGATTTTTTTAACTTTAAAACCATTATTATTCGCAATTACATAATTTACTTTAAATTTTTATTTTGTTTTACCATAGTTAATTGACGGCACGAAATTTACTTATAAAAATTAAATAATGAATTACTTAAGTAGAAGAAATATTATATGAATGAATATAAAGTTCAATTATAAGATTTAAGCGTCAAATCAGAACGAAAAACTGCTGTTTTTTACTTAAGCCTCGTATTCAATTATTAACTCTATTAATTTTCTCACTTTTAAGCATTGTTCAATCCATACCTATTAAGGTTAATTCTCTTCTAGCCTGAAATTACTGTGGGATAGTTCAAAATTGAGAATTAACGTAATTATTCAAGATGATCTCGTCTCATTTTCCTCTCTGCGTTTTAATTATCATTCCCATCTTTTTCGAATACAAAAGTAATTATCATTTTGCTTGTTTTTTTCTCTTTCGTATTGTCGACGAAAATTAAGTAAAGTCGCATGAGATCAGATCGTGTTGCAGACTCTTTAGGTTAATCATTACCAATGAACGTTCTATTAAATAATAAAAGTATTTTTTTGCGATGATTATATAATTTCATTTAGATATTTACTTATTTTTATTTTCTTTTATATACGTACGAAGAAAGTATTGGAATCGTGAAAATTTTTGACTTACTTTTTTGATGGATTTATATGTTTTGGGACGCCCAGGACGCGACAGAACTGACCGCCCTTTAGCCTATCTGTATGATAGTCTGTCCATCTGTTAGTCTGTCTATCTGTCAGTCTGTCTATCTGTTAATCTACTGCTTTATCTCAATAACTAATTCAGATTCAGTTAGGAACTTCAGATTCAGTTAGACCTTGAGATAAACTGGTGTTGTACAGGTTTGGGTGAATATAGTCCTAATGGTGGCGCTGCTATCCTGTGTTTTTCACTATTTCAGTGATTGCTATATCATAACATCTAATGCATGGAAATTCATAAAAATTCTCATTGAGTTGCGCCAAACGTCGACATAAATATATACTAATTATGCTTGGGTGTATATCGCCCAACATATGCCGCATCTATGCTATGTTTTTCAGGATTTTCACGATAGCTATATGTAAGGAACTAATGCAAGGAATTTCATCACAGCTTGGCATAAATAGATGCTGATTCATTTACATAAATAGTTGCTGATTCATTTTTGATTTTGATAACTCAACGTGGGGCGCTGCTATACCATATGCTGGAGAAAAAATTCCTAATCGGGTCCACAATTAATTGATGCAATTTAGTGATCGTGGTTAACAGTATTATTAATTCCTTTCTTGTAATTCTCATACACTTTTAACCACATTGTTGGAAGAATCGTTCACTTTTGACGCCATCTTTTGTCTGTGGAACCGATTACGGAATATTATCTCTGTTAACATTATATATCTCTTTTTAACATTTTCTAACATAGTGGAAAATAGTTTATATAAATTCTTTTTGTCTGTCCACGCTCTAACACGCGTAAATGCAGTCGGATTGCCATGAGATTGATATATGTTATTGAGCTTGACCATAGCATGTTTGGTATTTCAAATAAAGTGTGTAACATTTATGGTTAGATTACAGGGACAATCAAAATGATTCCGATTCATTACGCTCAATGGGGAAAAATCGTTCTCAGTGCATTTTAATATTGTTGCACTGTTTATATCATAACAAAATTGATATACGTCACTGAGGTAGACGACAAAATGTTTTCTATAGAGTACAGAATAAGTAGCAATTATAATTTATTTATAGGGACACGCAATCGTATTCTGTTACATTACGGTAAACGGGGAAAAATCCTTTGCAGTACATTTTAATGATGTTACACTGTTTCAAACTTAAGGAAATGTGTATGCGTCACTGAGGTGGCTGACAACATGATTTATATAGAGTATAGAGTAAGTAGTATTTATAGCTCGTTTACAGGAAAGCACAAAACTATTCCATTGCATTAATATCTATAGGAAAAAATAATTTTCAGTGTATTTTAATGAAATTGGTATACCTTACTGAAGCTTTTAAATCCATACCTATTAGGGCGATTACTTTTTCTTTAACTATCCCGATTATTTTGGTGTGTTTCAAACATGAGATTTAAAGTAATTATAGTTCAAGATATTCACTTACTATTTTCTCTTTTGCATTTTAATGAACATTCCCATCTCTGTCGCATACGAAAATAATTATCAAATTGTTTTTATTTTTGCTCTTTGGAATTATCGAGAAAAGTTAAGTAAAGCCGTATCAGAATAAATTGCGTAACAGACTATTCAGGTTAATAATAATTGGATGATTTGTTAACCTTAAATATTTTATTCGCGGCAACTATATAATTTAATTTAAATTTAAATTTATTTTTTACCATAGTTTTAATAAACGGCACAAAATTTACCTATTAAAAATTCAATAATCAATTAATGAAGTTAAAAAAATATTAAATAAATGAATATCATGCTCAACTAAGCTTTAAGCGTCTAACCAATATGAAAAATACTAACTGCTGTTTTTACATAAGCCAGATTTTCAATAATTAATTTTATTTATCTTCGCATTTTCAGTCAATGCTAAACTCATTTCTCTCATTAATTACTATATATCTATACAAATACTTTTTTATTCTAAAAATTCTTACGAATATTTTAAACTTTATATTTTAAATATTTATAGTTAAATATGCTCTGTTCTCATTTTCTTGTATGTGTTTTAATTGATTTTTCGTTTCATTCGAATTGGAAAGTAATTATAACTTTTCTTCACTGATGAAAATTAAATAAGGCCGTATCAAGATAAATTGCGAGAGAAACTCTCTAGGTTGCTGATAATTGGATGATCGTAAGAATTTTTTTTTTTTTAACATTAAATCTCCTGGAAATTATATAATTTCATCTAGATTTTTAATTTTTTTTGCCATACTTAATAAATGAACATCATTTATTTATTAAGCGTAACAGTTATGGAAATTAAAGAAATCTTTATTGTATGCATGAATGTAATTTTTAATTAAGTGACAGGTAAAAACAGATAAGGTTATTTACATTTTGTGGGGGATAATTGATTTCTGTAAAAGAAAAAAAATATATATACAGTTTTTTCTGATATAATTAGAAAATACATATGAATTATGAAATTAAAATTCTAAACAAATATCTATTTTAACCTATAAAAATTTTTTACAGAAAAGGATTTCTTGAAGATTCAAATTTATGAATCCAAGATATCAGTTCATTTCGCCGAATAGTTTTTGAGTCCTGCTTGAAAAAAAAAAACTATCCAAATTGCAGTCTGTTTTGCAACGATTAAAACGTAATTTAACATTAAATGTTAAAAATTTTAAACCTTCATAATTCCTAAACTACTTGACCAAATGACTTTCCGTTTGGTGCACTGCAAAAAATAATTGTTGATATTACAGTATAATACTGGTACCCCAGCTGCCAGTATTATACCGTATAATTAACAGTAATAAACAGTAAAATAAGCAGTAATACGCTACCGCGCATGGACGGTAGCGTATTACTGCTTATTTTACTGTTTATTACTGTTAATTTTACGGTATAATACTGGCAGCTGGGATGTCAGTATTATACTGTAAAATCAACAATTATTTTTTGCAGTGTATCTCAAGGTAATATTTACGGAATAATCTAAATATGATGTCAAAATTAGGTTTTCGTATTGAAAATTTTAGTTTGTAACAATTTCATTATGTAAACGAACCTTTAAAACCTTAATTTAATTTAAATGTGACGAACCTTAATTTAAATGCAGCATTATTTCGCAGATGCTATTACTAATTGGCTGGTTTCAGAATTATTTCTATAGGAAGGTTTGCGGCATAGTCAGTAGGGAGTGGGGGGGGGGGGGGGATAAATTTTTTTTCGCAACTATTCCATTTCCAAGGGAACTACTGAATGAATTTCACTACTTTCTTTAATCGTTTTGCCAGAAGTTATAGTATAGATTGATCGTTCGACTAGAAATAAAAATAAAAAATATAATATTTATGCAATTTTACAAATAAGCAAAATCTTTTTTTTTTAATTAACGCAACTATGGTATTTTTTATTTTTATTTCTTGCCGAACGATCAACTTATAGGTTAGTTCCTGCCAAAATGATTAAATAAATTTTTTGAAATCGCTTTAGTCGTTTCCAAGTAAAATGTACATCAGTTTTAGTTGTTTTACACGTGATTATTTCCATTTATAAAATCGCATAGCTATTACATTTTTAATTTGCATTCCTATCGGCACTGCCAATTTATAGTTTAAATAATACTAACAGAATTATAAAAAAGAACAAAAAATCATCGATCATGCACTGATTATGAAACATTTTCCAACACTAACAAAATATTATTATGATAATAATTTCATTATTTTCTCATAGGATCAAATCTATCATAGCTCGTCCTGTAACCGAATACTTTTGTGCGTCTCTGTAAATGAAGATTAATGCTAAGCACTCTTTAATCTATAGAAAACATGTTATAGTGCACCTCAGTGATCCGTTTTAATTTCGTTATGTTAGAAGTATCATAACATCATTAAAATGCATTACGAGCGATTTTCCCACTATGAATTATAATGTCATGGAATTCTTTTGTGTGTCCCTGTAAACGAATTATAAATGTTACTTATTCTATACCCTGAAAAAGCATGTTTTAGTCCACTTCAGTGATGTATATCAATTTCATTATGTTTGAATTACTGTAACATCATTAAAATGCATCGGAAATAACTTTTCGACGGATCGACATAGAATTATAAATTAATGATTTTCTGATTTTTTCTTTTACATGTTCTATAAGACGTTCCTTCGTGTCAAATTTCAAGATTCTCAACAATAAGACACATGTAGATTTTGAGAGTGTATTTTTATAAAACAAAATTAAGGTCGTAACTTTTATTGCTTTAAGTTAGAAGCGAGATATTTTTACAAAACAATGAGACCATGAACCTTATTATTTGATATTAATTTCAACTCGATACCTTCAATCGTTTCTGAGAAAAAGGTCTTCACAGACAGATGGACAACAAAACGATTCCTATAAGGGTTTCGTTTTTCCCTTTTGAGGTATGGAACCCTAAAATTGAAATGACAAATCAGGCAAATAGAAGCAAACAAAAGTCGTATACAGACACGGGAAAGTTATTCCCTCATTTAATTAAAAATATAGGGTATCTCATTTAATGTCATATCGAAAATGTCGTTCAAAACTTTAACAGTAATGAATATATTGCACCCTTTTGAGGCACGAAAGCTTAAAAAAGAATACAACTTTTCAAAAAAAAAAAATATATTCAATATATCTGATTCCTAGATTTCAAATCCTAAAAACAAAACAAAACAACAACAGAAAAAACAAAACAATAATTCAATCATTTTCTACTTCTCTACGATTTTCGAACGATTGATTTTTCATGGAAAGCGAAACAGATGGTCTATGGCGATAAGAATTCAGCTTTTTGGATTGTTGAAATGGATTCCACAGAAAACGGATAAAAGGTAATTTAAAGTTGTTTCCAAGAACATCCAGTTTATATATTTTTAATGCATGTTACTTATATCTGGACATTTTCTCATCTGAACTGTTAAAAGGAATCAATTTATCAGAAGTATCTTTTATTTAGTCCAATTTTAAGTTCAAATTTCTATTATTTCTTACGTTACATAATCGGATTATGCCATAATTGTAAATTTATCTTATTGTTTTTTTGTTATTTGTTCGGTATATCGTTTATGTAAATAATGTGCAAAAAATTAAGTTTTAAGATACTTTACAAAGGTATTAAAAGTTAGCATTAATGCATAATTATCTGTAAGATAGCTAAGAAGAAATAAACCGCGTGATTGATAAAGGAGTAGACAAACTTTAAGAAATGACAGTGGTGCACCCCAAAACATTTTTTTCCCTATGAGAAAAAAAAATATAAGGAAGAACATGAAAGAAAATGTATTGAAAGCTGGAATGTAAAAAGGAAATGAACAATTTAAAAACGGCATTTTCAAAACTGAGCAAAAAATACTCAAATCTGAGTATGTCGCATAGTCAAAATGGATCCGAATCAAAATTACTAAAGTTTGAAACATGTATATTTCTGATACACGTACTCATTCCTGAAAACATGCACACACTCAATAAAAAAACATCATGTGCTCATATTTCAGTGTATCCATTTTTCAAAAATGAGTATGAACTGATATCTATGTGCTCATTTTTGAGTATTTCCATGTTTTAAAAATGAGTTTGAACTGAGTCTAATCATTTTTGAGTATGTACATGTTTCAAAAATGAGTATGAATTGACCTCTATAAGCTCAATTTTGAGTATGTCCATGTTTCAATATTCTGAGTATTTCTGGTATTTCAGAATTGAAAGCATTGGATCGTCATAGTTGAAACAAAAAGTTTCCTAACAAAATGAAAACATCGATTTACTCAGATTTGAAAGTGTAATTTTTCTCAGTGAAAAAGAAGAAAATATTTAAAAGAAAAAATATGTATGTAAAGAAAAAGTGATATATTAAATTAATAATATATCAGTGGACATGTGAGAGGCTTTCTCACTGTAGTCTTTGATATTATTTGCTAACACATTTTTCATTATTTTTTAATTAACGGAATTTTTAACCACACAGCGTATTTTAACGAAATATGAGTCTACTACATCAAAACTTGTTCAAAAAGCCTTTTGTATGATAATACATTCATTGTTGGGCGATTAGCATGTGCATAAGAAAAAGGATGTGACATCACGAATAATATATATGATAGTGATATACCAGTTGATCCGTGCGAGGATTTCTCACTGCAGCCTAATAATTTCTAGGAATATCTAATATTTTTCAGATGCAGATTTAAACTTCCAGAGAAAAAATCAGGATAAAAATATCTGCAAACAACATTAATCAAGCCAGAATATCATCTCATTTATTCCATCGAAGTTTAAAAACTGATCGAAGATAGAAAAGGGTCGGGCGAAACGAAAATTAACAATCATATTTAAATTTCATTACAGGATGAAATCACCCGCATCGGAAAAAACATGGGATAAGAGAAAAATAAATTTAATATACAAGTTAATCTAATATAAAAAGCATACTCTTTACGCTGCCCATGAAATACCACTGTTTCGATTGATTGATGGTGTCTTTTGTGCTAAACATTTCAATTTTATTTTTTAATCATAAATATAAAATATACCTGTGCAGAGACATTACTCTTTATCTTTTTGTACTATTTTTTTATTATAATCATAACTGAGTATGATATAATGCGATATTTTATCTTTGTAGCAATATTGATTTGCGAAAAAACTTTCATTTCATTTATGAAAACAGTTTAATTTTTAATTAACTGCATTGATTTTTAAATAACCAATTTAAATTTTTAACTAGTTTAACTAATTTTTAACTGATTTAATTTTTAATTAACTGCATTAAAAAAAAACATGTTTTGGCGAAATGTGAATGCGCTATGTCAGAAGCCAGTTCAAAAACCCTTCGAATGATACTTATTCATTGTTCTGCGTTTTGTAAATGCATAGAAAAAGGAATGTTGGCAACAGAAATCACATGTATGATACTGACTGATCGTTTTAATATTTTGAATTTTGATGGCCGTCAATTTAATATGAAGTCGTTTTTCATTACTTTTTTTGTTACCAATATTTTTGAAAAATAATGTTTTCCGCATTTAATCGCAGAAATCTGAGATTAAATAAAGACGAAGATTATTATTCGAAAATAGAGGTAACGAAAAATATCGTTGGTGGTTGTACAAACCAGAGAATACTGGTGGCCATTCAAGAATATTCTATAGGCTCACCTGCTTGCTTAATAGTTAGGCCACTGACTACAGGACAAAAGGTGCTGGGTTTAAATCCCAACTTAGGCATGAGTGTTCGTGGTGCGTAGGATTCCACTTTAAAAGAATGTCCCGGTTTGTTTATCCTTCGTGTGCAAAAAAATGCAATCAATCAATCCACAATTTTTTTTTCTAGTAATTTATTACTGTTCTTTTTTCTTAGTTTATTTATAAGTATTATTTATTTTTCTGTGTTAAATATTGAATTTGTAAGATGTAATAAATGGTAAAAAGATAAATGATACCTTTCAAAGAAAAAATATTATAAATGTTTTTAAGATTACAACAAATAAATAAATAAAATAATTCCTACTCTTAAAACTCTTATTTATTGATATTAATTATATATATATATATATATATATATATATATATATATATATATATATATATATATATATATATATATATATATATATATATATATATATATATATATATATATATATATATTACAAAATTTAATTTTTTTCCGCAATTATTCTATTAAATTTTTCCATTCAATAATATTCGGTATATAACCCAGCTTATTAAAATAATTCTCATTCTTAAAATAGCCTTTTACTATCCATATGTAAAGTCAATTTGTCCTAATTCACTTAATATTTATTCGAAAGTAGCTAGTCTAAAAATGCCGATAGCTTTTTTAATTTATTCTTTAAATAGAACATCTTTATTTTAATCCATTATTAAAATTCATTAGTATTATTCCCGTGTGGTCAAATTGCTATAACTTCTTTATTTAAATGCTAAAATATCGTATCTCTTAAAATATTCCGCTCAAAAAACCTTATTTCATAAAGTTATCCTATTATTAAATATCAAATGTCTATTAAAATATTTCCGAAAAACTTTAATTCTTTCTTTTTTTTTCCTTTTATAAAGATTCATTTTCTTTTCTTCTTATTATTTTTATTACGTATTAAATTCGAAGTTTAGCTACAGCCTAAAAACAGATAAGCTCGTTTGTTGATATGACAGGCATCTGGTACGAGATTATGGAATATTCTGGAAGGGCGTAGAAAGTTTTTGGCGGTAAGGAAGTCATTTTACAACAAAATAAATCCACCGGAAATATTGATAAAGTTCCAAAAGAGACCTTTTGATTCGATAGAAGTGGGTCACGTGACGTTTTCTGTATTATTACGCAAGCTAGTTTAAAAACACGATCATCCTGATTCGGAGAGGATTTTTTGACGCTGGTGTTTGCTAAAAGAATCGGGACGGATTCTAGAAAATAATGGAACGTGGAGATTTTTTTTTCGTTTAGCGTTGGCTAATGAGCATTTTCCCTGAAGAGATGTTTTTAACTGGAAATAAAACATATACTGAATATACTATAATAACTGACATTTCTTGTTGTTGTTGATGATACCACACGGCCGCCTGATGCGAGCTAAAAGGGAAACCTATCACCTAGCTAACCCTGTTTATTACGAGCACGACTGCCTTTTATCCCGGATTTGAACTTGGAAATACGACATATATATATATATATGTGTGTGTGTGTGTGTGTGTGTGTGTAGGATTTCAGTTTTAATACTTCAATTGCTTTATGACGTCATGATCGTCAAGTTAACTGACGCTTTAGTACTATTACTATCATCCATGATTAAAATGCACGAGGCATAAATATTTTGGATCGCGAGATTTGGCAAAGAGCCAGTCTTATAATTTTTATCATCGAAGAAGCGTTGAAGTGTGGAAGAGTCAATTAGGGAACTGCTAGGCCTAATTGGACTATGTGACAAAAAGAATATTGTATGTTTTATATGAGAAGTGTCAGATATTTTGAAGAAATAACCAACGAAGCGTTGTGGCGCCTGTATCAAAAGTTGTGCTACGATTTCGCAAGGTGAAACCGTAATCGAATTACTTCAAGTACAAATTTTGAAAGATAAACATGGGAACTCTAAATAAAGCTAAGAGAATTGATCTAATAAACATCTGCGAAGAATGCGGAATTGAAGCACCAGAAAGACCGACAATACCCGTCCTAATAAAGTTGATCAAGAGTTGGGAGAGTTACGAAGAAGAATTTATAAGAGATCGATTGGAAGTAGTGATAGCAGCTAGAAAAGAGAAAACAGAAGAAGAAAGAGAAGAAAAAGAGAAAAAATTACAAGCAGAACTGGAAGAGGAGAAATTACAAGCAGAACTGGAAGAGAAGAAATTACAAGCAGAGATTGAAGAAAATAAATTTAAAATGAAAATGGAAAGTAGAATTGGAGCAAAAAGACCGCGAAAGCGGAAGAGATTTCGAAATTAAGAAGATACAGATACAAGAAAATTCAAGAAAACGCATTGAGGAAAACCCAAGAACAAATCCAGAGAAGCAATTTGAATTGCTTAGATTATTAACTAAATATGAAAGTTCAAATGATATTAGCTTATATTTAGCTATGTACGAAAGGCAAATGGTGCAAACGGGCATTGAAAAAAAGAATGGGTAAATTATTTAATTCATCTAATGCCGTTAGATGTGATCAATATAATTACGAGGGAAAATGAACCTGAAACTCACGATTATGATCACATAAAAAATATTCTACTAAAACGCTACAAACTATCACCAGAAGAATTTAGGCTGAAATTTTTCTCATCTAAAAAGGAGCCAACGGCTAATTGGCGCGATTTTGCTTATGAGATAAAGGTGTTTTTTCAACAATGGATTGAAGGTCTTCAAGTAAATAACTTTGAAGATTTAGCGGAATTAATTATTGTTAATCAAATCAGGCATAATTTACCTACGGAAACAAAGACACATTTCATAGAGGAATTATTAGTAATAAAGAAAATTGATGAATTAGTTAATAAATTAGATAATTCCGAAACAGCACGAAGGGTTTACAATAAGCAATCAAGGGTTTACAATAAGCTAAGGATACAAGCAGCGATTTTGATGACAGAAGATCGAGAGTGGCTGAATACGCCAATTCGAAAAGACGCCAAGTTGATAATAGGCACAATGTAGGTCACGAAAGCAAAGAGTCGCATATAATCTGTTTTACGTGTGGCAATCCTGGTCACGTGAGTGCAAAATGTGCCGTGACGAAAAATACAGAACACGAATATTCAAATTTTTACCCGCAACATAAGACAGAGGTCACGGCTGCCGAAGGCAGTCGTGCATCATCCGCCGATTCCAGGCTCTTGAAGAGCCCATGCGAGACACGACCAGGAGGGTTCCAGTTTACCCGGGGACCCTCTAGGTGATGCTCTTCGGCCGGAGAGCGAAGCGGGGGCGTACGCCTACCTGCACTTCAAGCTCTCTTTCCCAAGTGGGTTGATGACATAGGTCGAAGCGACATTAGTGGCACCTTATAAAAGGGCCACTAGGTTCACACTTGGGCGGATAGCGAGAATGAGCCACAGCTTCGTTGCCGGAATCCCAAAAGGGAGCCGGGTCCTAGGCCTGATGTGAAACACTCACACTACCCCATTGCTGTACCGCACCTTCCGAATATCAAATCCTAGGGGAGGAGGAAGCGACTAGTTCATTATCAAAATTGGCGAGAAACGAAATACCAAGATGAAACCCAAAACACGCAAAGAAAAATAGTTAATATGGGCATGTTAAATGGTAAAAAAGGAAGAATCTTAGATATTCGTGGAATAAAAACAAACGTAATAATCGATACAGGAAGCGATATTTCAATCGCCAGTTCAAGATATCATACTGCAATAAACGCGCTAAAACTAACCAGCGACAAAATATCTATATCACGCATAGGTGGAAAAGAAATTAAGCCAACAGGTTTTTTCTGGCATAAAGTCTACGTGAACGATATGCCAGAAAAAACCAGGAGAAATCCAGGATAAATTTTACGTGGTACAAGAGACGGACTGCGATTTAATAATAGGTAGAAAAGCAGTAGAAGGCATGACGTTAAAAGTAATTGAAGATGGTGTTAGAATAATAAGCGGCAACAAAGTTCGAGTAGATACATTAAAATTAACGAAGTACCGACAAAAATTGATGAAGCAAGTATAAACAACGATAATCGTGGTTGGGAAGATATGGTTAAAATCGACTGTGTAAATGATGGGGTGAATTTGACTCATATTACAAATTTAGCATACAGAGAGAAAATAAGAAAATTAATAAAACCATATAAGCCGAATAAGACAAAAGATACAGAATTATCCGATGAATGGAATGTTGACTATCCATCTCCAGAAGAAAATTATGAAAGTAGTAGTCCTGCACATGGTAGAAAAGACTACGTGAAAGTTCGCAATAGGAATTTTGATCATAAGGGAGAGAACAGAAATTTTAATAGACCATTTGATAACAGAAGCAATAATAGATATGGCCAGAGATATTTTCAACAGTCATTTAACCATGGAAATTACAATAAATATAGATATGGGAAACAGAGTTCCGAGAAGGCTTACCAAAATGAATATGAGATCCCCGAAAACGTGGAGACTAAAGATTCTTTGAAACCTCAAGACATAACAGAAAATACTTTACCTAATTCAAAAGAAAGGTATAATCCAAATTTTCCCCCTAGATACATGAATAGAGGCTACTATCATAGTCAAAATAATTATAATTATGGTGGCCAACGATCATGCAAGGCTAGTTATAATGAACAAAAATATTCACAACCATCACATAAGAATAATTCTGAGCATGAATTTAAAGGAGCTTATAGTGGACGAGATGCTTATTCAAATTCTTATCATTCTAGAAGCAACAAGTATGTAGTTTCTAAAGATAGAGAGCAATATCCGGAAAGGAATTACAGAGATATTAGATATGCCGATCCTAAAAACAGAGAGCAATATCCAGAAAGAAATAAAAATCTAAAAAAAATAACTGTTAGGCACGAAAAAACATAACAAATCAAAATGCTGATGTCGAGACGCCATACGTCAGGATGACCGATTTGTAGGATTTCAGTTTTAATACTTCAATTGCTTTATAACGTCATGATCGTCAAGTTAACTGACGCTTTAGTACTATTACTATCAGCCATGATTAAAATGCACGAGGCATAAATATTTTGGATAGCGAGATTTGGCAAAGAGCCAGTCTTATAATTTTTCTCATCGAAGAAGCGTTGAAGTGTGGAAGAGTCCATTAGGGAACTGCTAGGCCTAATTGGACTATGTGACAAAAAGAATATTGTATGTTTTATATGAGAAGTGTAAGATATTTTGAAGAAATAACCAACGAAGCGTTGTGGAATTGATTTCATAGAATGGTATTAAAGTTCTTGTTTTTGTTATTTTGAAGTCTAGTTGTTCAATTAATTCAATAAATTAACTTTTAACGTATCACCTTTTCTACATATATATATATATATATATATATGTCAGTTTAATATTAAAATTATATTTTTAATATTAGCTTCATTTTCAAAAGACTTGCAATTTTAATCAATCTCAGCCATTCAAATATCTAGGCCAACTAAAATTAAATAAATATAAGTATTTAAATGTCACAAATGTTTAAAAAGGTTGAAGATATTTTCCAAATTGTAAATTTCTCAATTTAAATTAAATCTGTTGAAGCATATATATTTTTTTAACTTACTTGTATTTATGATATCGTCCTACCTAAGCGTTTGACATCGGCTACGTTTAATTTTCTTATATGTATATTTCTTATTTTATTCCAAAATATCTAATTTGTATATATATGTTTAATATCTAATTTGTATATATATTAGGAAAGAAAAAATTCTACTTTGGTTTTCACTGAACTTATTTTGATTATATTTTTGCATTTCTTGTATTTAGTTTATATATACAGGGATATTCTAAATGATGGACCCATTTTCAAAAAAATGTATTTATTAAAGTACAAATCCAAAATGAACAATCTTTATACCAATGAAAAGAGGAAGATTCAAAGTTTTTTTTAAGATATTATAAATGTTGAATGTGTTCACTGTTTGCTGCACGGCAAACATCTACGCGATAGCCAAACTCGTCCGATACACGAAAAAGCATATGTGACTACTTCTTCTGGGTTTATGTTAAGGAAGCTGTGTACGTGCCGCCGCTACCAACAACTCTGAACGATCTGCGGAATCGTATCACTCCTGCCGTGCACCCAGTAACAGCAGATACCCTTTCTCGTGTGTGGGACGAGTTTGGCTATCGCGTAGATGTTTGCCGTGCAACAATCGGTTTACACATTAAACATTTATAATGTCTTAAAAAAACTTTGAAACTTCCTCTTTTCATTGGTATAAAGATTGTTTATTTTGGATTTGTACTTGAATAAATACAATTTTTTGAAAATGGGTCTATCATTTAGAATAACCCTGTATATATATATATAAAATGTATGGACATGAATCCCTGCCTACCTACCCTTCATAGTGTTTGCTGCCAGTGTTCTATATCAGCATTTTCTATGTGCCATCAGAACTACTCCTACGCTACTGTGACTCTTAAACAAATTCCAGTGCAACAGGATTTTCTTGCAATTCCTTCCCCCATTCTGCTTAAGGTTTGAACAGGAAGTAGGATTAACATTGTTTAATTTTCTTATTCCAAAATTGATTATATCTCAAAGTTATTATTCTTTTTTACAGATAACTCAATTATTATTAATTTGTAATACAACATTCTTTTTATGTGTGTTCTTTCTTTCAAAACATAAGCTGAAAAGAAACTGAAGCATTTGCAAAACGTGTTGTCCAATACTGGGAAAACATTGCTGTAAGAAATGGAACAAAAACATTATTGTATTACAAAACTATAATATTTGAAATACCCGTAAAAGAGAGTATTAAGTATTAGATATAACTAATTTGCTAATAATAAAATTAAAATTTTAGTAACTTTACTTTTTTTTTCAGACGCTTTGACATCCAGATTTTTCACTGATTCTTCGAATATTTTAGAGCAGGATTTTTTTTTTAAACAAAACGTCTAATTCCTAATTTGTTTTCTTTATAATATACATCAAATTTATAAACTTATTAATATACATGGATTTAAATTTTTTTAACAGCTGCAAGTACGGAAATAGAAGGACTTTTCTTGAAAAGATTCTCTACTTCCCGAATGATTTCTGGCGTGGATTCAGATGTTGTACGACGCTTCAGACTCTTTGAAATTCGCAGTTCTATTTTTCATATATCTTACATATTCAATAAATCGCTACTTTTCCTTTTCCTGTGTTTTTAAAATGGTTGATGTCATTGTTTTATATCTTCCAGCAATATTCTCTCAAAATTGGACAGCACGTTTTGCATATTCTTCACTCTCTTTTCGGCTGATGTTTGAAAACAAAGATCAAACACAAGAGAAAGGTTGTATTACGGATAACAAATAAATTAATTGTCTATAAAAAAGAGTTATCTATACTAATATTATAAAGTAGTAAAGATTGTCTGTTTGTTTGTTTGTTTGTTTGTTTGTTTGTTTGTAGGGAGTAATCTCTGGAACTACTGAAGCAATTTCAAAAGTGATGGTTGCAAATTGATGGTGACAATCCCTGCTCCAACATAGGCTATATTTTATGTCGGAGCCACTACCCCCAGGAGGGTGCAAAAGCGAAAAACGATCTAAAATTTCGATTTTTTTTTGTACTGAAGGAGCTAGAAACACGAAATTTGGCATGGTAGTTAGTTATAAGATGTAAATGCTCTCTAAGGACAAATTCTAATAAAATTCGAAATTTAAAAGGGTGAAATGAGAGAAAAGCGTTCTAAAAACATTCTAAATTACAATTTCTATGGAATCTCTGGAACTACAGAACCGATTTCAAAAGTGATGGTGGCAAATTGATGGTGACACTCCATGCTCCACCATAGGCTATATTTTATGTTGGTACCACTAATCCTAGGGGTGCAGGAGCAAAAAACGTTCTAAAATTGCAATTTTTTTTTATACTGAAGGAGCAAGAAAATTGAAATTTGGCATTGAAGTTTCTTATAAGATGTAAATGCTCTCTAAGAACAAATTAAAAAAAAATTCGAAATTTAAAAGGGTGAGGTGAACGAAGAGCGGTCTAAAAACATTCTAAATTACAATTTCTATGGAATCTCTGGAACTACCGAACCCTTTTCAAAAGTTATGATAGCAAATTGGTGGTGATAGTCCCTGCTGTAACGTAGGTTATATTTTATGTCGGTGCCTCTATCACAAGGAGGTGCAAAAGCGAACAACGTTCTAAAATTTTGATTTTTTTTTATACTAGAGGAACTGGAAACTTGAAAGTTGGCATGGTAGTTATTTATAAAATGTAAATGCTCTCTAAAAACAAATTCTAAAAAAAATCGCAATTTAAAAAGGTGAGATGAGCGACAAGCGCTCTAAAAACATTCTAAATTACAATTTCTATGGAATCTCTGGAACTACTGAACGCTTTTCAAAAGTTATGGTGGCAAATTAATGGTGACAGTCCCTGCTCCAACATAGGCTATATTTTATGTCAGTGCCACTAACCCCAAGGGGGGGGGGTGCAGGAGCGAAAAACGTTCTAAAATTTCGATTTTTTTTATACTGAAGGTGTTAGAAACATGAAATTTAGCATAGAAGTTACTTATAAGATGTAAATGCTCTCTAAGAACAAATTCTAAAAAATTCGAAATTTCAAAGGGTGAGATGAGCGAAAAGCGTTCTAAAAACATTCTAAATTACAATTTCTATGGAATCTCTGGAACTACAGAACCGTTTTCAAAAGTGATGGGGCAAATTGATGGTGACAGTCGCTGCTTCAAAATAGGCTATATTTTATGTCAGTGCCACTAACCCAGGGGGGTGTAGGAGCGAAAAACGTTCTAAAATTTCGATTTTTTTTTTATACTGAAGGTGTTAGAAACAAGAAATTTAGCATGGAAGTTACTTATAAGATGTAAATGCTCTCTAAGAACAAATTCTAAAAAAAATTCGAAATTTAAAAGGGTGAGGTGAACGAAGAGAAGTCTAAAAACATTCTAAATTACAATTTCTATTGAATCTCTGGAACTACCGAACCCTTTTCAAAAGTTATGATAGCAAATTGGTGGTGATAGTCCCTGCTGTAACATAGGCTATATTTTATGTCGGTGCCTCTATCACAGGGAGGTGCAAAAGTGAAAAACGTTCTAAAATTTCGATTTTTTTTATACTGAAGGAGCTAGAAACATGAAATTTTTCATGGTAGTTACTTATAAGATGTAAATGCTCTCTAAAAACAAATTCTAAAAAAATTCGAAATTTAAAAAGGTGAGATGAGCGAAAAGCGTTCTAAAAACATTCTAAATTACAATTTCTATGGAATCTCTGGCACTACTGAACCCTTTTCAAAAGTTATGGTGGCAAATTAATGGTGACAATCCGTGATCCAACATAGGCTATATTTTATGTCAGTGCCACTAACCCCAGGGGGGTGCAAGAGCGAAAAACGTTCTAAAATTTCGATTTTTTTTATACTGAAGGAGCTAGAAACAGGAAGTTTAGCATGGAAGTTACTCATAAGATGTAAATGATCTCTAACAACAAATTCTAAAAAAAATCGAAATTTAAAAGGGTGAAATGAGCGAAAAGCGTTCTAAAAACATTCTAAATTACAATTTCTATGGAATCTCTGGAACTACCGAACCCTTTTCAAAAGTTATGATAGCAAATTGGTGGTGATAGTCCCTGCTGTAACATAGGCTATATTTTATATCGGTGCCTCTATCACAGGGAGGTGCAAAAGCGAACAACGTTCTAAAATTTTGATTTTTTTTATACTGGAGGAACTGGAAACTTGAATTTTGGCATGGTAGTTATTTATAAAATGTAAATGCTCTCTAAGAACAAATTCTAAAAAAAATCCGAAATTTAAAAGGGCGAGATGAGCGAAAAACGGTCTAAAAACATTCTAAATTACAATTTCTATAGAATCTCTGAAATTACAGAACCATTTTCAAAAGTGATGGTAATAGTCCTTGCTGTAATATAGGCTATATTTTATATCGGTGACACGACCACAGGTGGCGGGAGGGGGGGGGGGTGTTGAAAAAGCGAAAAACGTTCTAAAATTTCGATTTTTTTTTCGACATTAGTCTGGCTTAATTAGTAATTTCTGAATTATCTGTGCAGTAAAATTCCCTCTATTGAAAATAGTCCAACGAATACCACTTGGCATTTTTCAAGAATTACGCGAGCAAAGCCGCGGGTTTTGCTAGTAAATATAATAAATTAAAAACTTTCGTAACCCTACTTCTTGTTCAATCCTTAGTTTTTTAACTCACAGGCTATCAAAGCCTCAGAGCTAATGTGCCCGCAAGACCTGTATGTATGTAAGTAACGCGATAACTCTTGATAGAAATATCAGATTTGCTTCAAATTTTGTATATAGGTTCATTCTGATAAGTCGCTTCCCCTATTAGTTTTGGGGGTCCATTGGTTAAGTATAAAGGGAGGGAACCGGGGTTATTGCCCCCCCTTAATTTAGATAAATGGGTGTTTCATGCAGACTTTTTCGATTTGCTTCAAATTTGGTATACAGGTTTATTCTGATAAGGCGCTTCCCTGATCAGTTTTGGAGTTCATTGGTTAAGTATAAAGGGCGGGGGGCTAATCCCCGCCTTTAATTTAGATAAATGATTTTTTTGTGTAGAATTATCCGATTTGCTTCAAATTTGGTATGCAGGTTTATTCCGCTAAAAATCTTCCCTGATTAGTTTTTTGAGTTTATTGTTTAAGCATAAAGTTTGGGGCTAATCCCCTTTAATTTTGCCAAATGGGTATTTCATGGAGATTTATCCGATTTGCTTCAAATTTGGTATACAGGTTTATTGTTGATTTCTTTAGTTTTCGAGGGGCATTATTCATTGAAATAAGAGTATAATATATACAATTAGCCTGTGAGCTCAATGCCATCAGTTTAGCTGGGCACTTTTTAACTCACAGGCTATCAAAGCCTGAGAGCTAATGTGCCCGCCCCTTCAGTATGTACGTATGGATGTATGTACGTATGTATGTACGTAACGCGATAACTCTTGATAGAAATAACCGTTTTGCTTCAAATTTTGTTTTTATGTTCATTGTGATAAGGCGCTTCCCTTATTAGTTTTGGGGGTTCATTGGTTAAGTATAAGGGGGAAACGGGTGGCTAGCCCCCTTCAATTTAGATAAATGGGGTTTTCATGCAGAATTATACGATTTTCTTCAAATTTTGTATATAGGTTCATTGTGATAAGGCGCTTCCCTGATTAGTTTGGTGGGTTCATTGCTTAATTATAAGGGGGGATGATCCCCTTTAATATATTGTCGATTTCTTTATTTTTCTAAGGGCTTACGTCAAATTCTTTGAAATAAGAGTATAATATACAATTAGTGTGAATAGCCTGTGAGCTCAATGCCCTCAGTTTAACTGGGCAGTTTTCTTTTTATTACTTTATTTATACAACAGGACAATCCGAACCAAACTACATCGATGGGTGGTAAACGAAAGCAAAACGATCTTAGTAAGTACTCCAAAAGACTCTGCATTGTTCCATTCATGAAGATATTGTAATTAAATTTCATACAAAATTACTTGACTTATGAAGAGATGATAAAAAGTTCTAGATGATCACCGCAATTCTGTGAATGAATGCGACATACTATGATGAATCTGAAACCAGGAATTCACGAATTGTTCACAAAGTTCAACTTTATAATCCATAGCACTCAGTAAAGTCCACAATACTTAATTAAACAACTCGAAGGTATCCTTCATGATTTAGAATTAATATAGCAAATATCTAATTAACCATGTGATCCTAAGGTTTGCTTGTTTATTGAACATATAAACCAGACATCAGCTTGATACAAATTAACAACAGTGAAGAGTTACAGCCAGGAACTCCACAAAGAGTGTTCAACGGAGATTACGGGAGTCGAACCCGTCGCTTTCTCATACGCTCTTAAGCGATTAGCGGAGTGGTTTCTTAACCACTCTGCCACGGAGGGTCCGATCCTAAGGTAGGAGAGCATTAATTTTCTATAAATATAGTTTGTAGATATGTGCATGTGTGAAGAGTTCAAAAATCATACCAACTTGAACATATTTTCATATAATTAAAATTCTATGTACACTATATATAGAATTTCACAGTCTAAATATACATTTTTACATTGTTTCTTCATGGAAACGCAAGCATTTTAAATACACTTAAAAACTCAAGCAAATATTTTCTTCCATTAAGAAGGCGTGATAGAAAAGCGTAATTTCATGCCGAAAACATAATTACTTCTACATTAAAAAATATTTCATACTGATCTCCGTATGACGAGTCACCGTGTGACCGTGTGTCTCAGCGCTAGACAGACGAGAATCAAAAGCGGCCCACTAAAGGTTACGGTGAGCAAATATTCCCATACCATACCTATACAATCCGAAATATGAATTACTGCGTTCAGTATTGTTTCGACATGGATGGTAGCCACTTTCATTATTTATTATGTTATAATATTCCACAGAAGTATTATATGTATTGTCTATCGAAAATTTCTTAAAATATCTTCACAGTTCTTAAGAGGACGCGGACTTTGAAATGAGCAAAAATACGAATTTTTACTCTTATGTTAAAACTGTTTCAAATTTTAAAAATATCAATATATTGTCATATACTTTGTAGAAAATATATGTTCTATCTTTTTAAAGGTAAGTAACGATTATAACATGTTAAAATATAGTGTAAATGTATTTTTCGCAGTTTTTATAACTTTAAAATACTCCATACGTTTTAATTATTGTTCAAAATTCTCAATATATCTAAGGGAAAACCTTGATACATGCTACAACAAGTATGTGTATCCGTTTTGGAATGTTTGTTTATTAAAAACGTCAAATCAGTCATAAATCAGTGTGCTTCTTAACGAAAATTCAGCTTTAAGTATATATTTTTAAAATGTTTTTGTATAATTTTTGTCGTATTAAAAATGGTTGATTTTTTTTTAACAAAGTCATTTTAAGAAATAAAAAGAAAGAATGGAAATTGATATGCCTCGGTGATGCATCTATTTTTCAGTATGTTTGAAATGCTGTAAGCTTCATTAAAATGCACTGCAATCGATTTTTCACCATATACCATAATGTAACGGTATTCTTTTGAGTGCCCCTGTATTCGAACAACAAATGTTACATACGCAACTTTAAATACCGAACATGCCATTGTAAACAACAATAACAAATATCAATTACATTTCAATCGGAGTATATTACGTGAGTTAGAGCACGGAGTGGAAGGCCAGATAAACCTAATTCGTAAATTTTCAGCTATGTTGAAAAATGTAAAAAAAAAAAAAAAAAAAAAAAAAAAAAAAGACAGAGAAATTATTTTAAAAATTGGAACACATGAAGATATATATGTTTTAAACTAATTAATAACTTTAACTTTTTTTTTAATTTTCAGTAAACAGTTCTTTTTTCAAATATTTATTGAATTTATACGTAGCATAATACATTTCTTTGAAGAACTTCTTGTTGGAATAACATAAGTAATGAAATAGTATTTTTTTAAGTTACTGTCACCTCATTAAACAAGAATCTAATTATTTTCTATAAGTTCAACATAGTGTATATTTTTAATTGGATAAGTGGATTGCGACTCCGAATTTCATAATACTATAAAATGTTTGTCTTTACTCGAATCATCCCTCCGCTTGTTTCGTTGATAGGTGTTAGTATAAACCTAAATATGTAAATGTCTATGTACAGTAGAGCCTCGATTGATTAACCGAGGTTTCTGTTAACCAAGCCGATAATGAAGTCTGATTTAAAAAAAAAAAAAATTGTGAATGACCCTTGAAAAAGACCACACTTTTTAGTTCACTGTCCATGCTACAGGCTCTTATGACCCCAAAATCACTTAACTTCCAAGAAACATTGCACCCTGAGAAGTAAACAGCAAACAATGCTTTGTTTCCAGTAGTCGTGTGGCCCTATTGAACACCAGGTGCAGTTACAGGCTCCCCTACATGACTGCCGACGGTGGCGTGGATTGACGACTCTCGGAATAGACGTTTGTGTTTCATGACATTCTTCTGTTTGCCCTTTCTTTCGCGAATGCCCTGTTTTGTTGTGAACCGTTTCTTTAATCATTTCATGTCTGACCATCACGCAAATAGTAAATCGTTCATTTTTAAAGTGCAGAACGAAAAATGTAAGAGAGTTGTTTCGATGGGTAAAACAGCTTTAGGCTGAGAAAGAATTAATAGTGGTGAAAGTTAAAAATAAATTGCTTTGGAATTTGGAGTTGGTGAAATCACAGTAGGCGATTGGAGATGTAACAAAGCACAAATAGAGGCTTTTTGTTCAAAGATGGATTCGTCAAAGTCCTTAGAAGGACGGTCGACATTAAAAAAGCCAAAAGTGTAAAGCTTGTCTATCTTTGGTTCAAGCTAAAACGTGCAGGGCATTCCTATTTCCGATAACATTCTAAAAGAGAAAGCTCTTTTTCTCAGCCAAAAATTAAACGAAAACGAAAGTTTTTCTGCAAGTCAATTTTGGTTAGATAAATTTACAAAAAGATATGGCATTCGACAACTGGCGATTGAAGGAGAAACGTTGTCTGCCAAAAAAGATTCTGCTAAAGACTTTGTTGAAAGATTTGAAGAAATAATTTATAAAATAAATTTGACAATTTAGAACGCCTATGAAACCGGATTGTTTTACAGAATGATGCCATCGAAAACTTTGACATCTAAAGAAACCAGTGCCCCGTGTTACAAGAAAAGCTAAGACAGGGTGTCACTTCTTATTTGCGCAAATACAAGTGGAACTGATAAGTTACAGCTGCTTCTCATCAGTAAATCAAAGAAACCAAGAGTATTTAAAAACATCAATGTAAATCAATGTAAATTCCTTGCCCTTGAAGTACAGAAATAATAGGTCTGATAAGATGAACTCCGAAATTTTTGAAAATTGGTTTCATGATGACTTTTTACCACATGTAAAGCAAGATTTGGCGCAGCTAAATTTCCCACCTAAAGCAGTTATGCTGATTGACAACGCTCCTTGTCATCCGGAAGAAGAAATGCTGAGTTTCAGGAGAAATAAGGGGAATTTTTCTTCCTTCAAACGTGATATCGTTGATACAGCCAATGGACCAAGGGGTGATTGAAGCAATGAAGATATATTACAAAAAGAAACTTATCACTCATATTCTTGAATGCGAAGAAAATCTAAATGAAGCTCTGAAAAAATAACTGTGAAAGACATAATCTACATGATTGCCCAGGCATGGTAATTAGTAACGGCAGCTACGATCCGAAAATCATTCCACAAAATAATTATTCAAAAGAAGAGAGAGGATGAATCCCAACAAACGGAAAACCCGCCGACAGACGAACAACTTTTTGAGATTATCCATGGTATTGAAGGGTGTGAAGAAGTTTTGGAAGAGGACAGTTCCGAATGGCTGGACGTTGAAAACTAACATCCAAGTTTTCAGATCCTTAATTAGGAAGAAATTATACAAGCCGTTAATTCCTCATCGGTCATTAATGATTCTGACAATGAGGACCAGGACTTTGAGGATTCATGGACTATAAGTCATACTGCAGGTGTTCAAGCACTAACAACTGTCTTAAAATATTTGGAGCAAAGAAACGATGTTACGCTTCTGTTGTTCAAAAATTGGCGTGATCGGGCAGCCACTGATAGAAAATCTGGACTTTTAAAACGAAAAGTAACAGACATTAAAAAAAAGTGTAAATTTAACAAATTAATGTAATTAAATTAAAACAAAATATTTTCTTGAGATTGTTTTATTTTTGAAAATACATCTTTCAATAATTAACTTAGTATAGTTAAAAATAAATCAATTTTCTTTTTAAAATTTACTACTAGTAGTGATTTCATTTTTTAATTTGTTGATCTGTGAAACATAATTTTATATATGTTTATTTTTATCATTTAAAAAACGTTGTCTTGTTTTTTATTCTATGATATGTTAAATTCGCGAGCACGGCGAGTTTTTATACACAATTTCTATTAACTGAGGTTTCCCATATCCGAGGTACTAGTGGTCCCAATTAGCTCGGATAATCGAGGTTGCACTGTACTTACATACATGCATTGGCACAGAAAATAATTTTATTATAGAGATGTCATAAAGAATAATTCAAATACAAAACGGAAAGTTTTTAGAGCTTTGTTAAATTTTTAATTCGTGTGCGTTATTTTGGATTTTACTTTATCTTACTTGACATAGTATGTAAATAATATATCAGACGAATACAGTTTTCTTAATCAACAGTAAAAAAAAGAAGAAAAGAAATGTTTATTTATGTGTCATGGAGTTGAAATGAGAGTGTGTTTATGAAAAAAATATGTTAGAAATGTTAGTTATGCAGCAACAAAATAATTCAATAAAATAGAATAGTCTCCTTGAGTAGAATTTTAAAAAAGATATTTACCTAACACACAAATATATGTATATAAATGTATATATATATATATTCAAAATTAAAAAAACTAACGACAAAGGCTTAGAGCAATGATATATATATTTTTTAATTTTACAAATGGCCTGAACGGAATTTATTCAAGGTAGAAAAAAATTATTTTATTGATTTCTATATCGTTTTCATTTAAAGAGGCAACACAGACCTTTAGGCTATAATTGCTTTATGATATTTTATAACAATTTAGATATACCTAGTTAATAATTTACGTTTTATTAATATTTTTTGTAGCTTAAAATAACATTTTCCGAGAAAAAAAAAATACTTTCTGGAGTTTTATTTTTTGTAAACACGGAAAATTTAGAATGATATTTTTAAAAGAATTTTGTGATCATTTAACACTTCAAATAAACATATTGCTAATGAGTCATACAAAAATAACGCGTACATTTTTCAGAACTAATAAGTAACTTATTAATTTAATGATATATTTACAATTATAACAAGAAAGAAAAATCATGCATCAAATAAAGATTATGAAACACTTTCCAACACTTGCAGAATACTTTAACAAAACTATGGTGTTTAACAAGTTACAAAAAATACATAAGTAAACATTATAGAAAATGCATAACACATAACACTTTTGTGCAGCTATTTCTGCATGTATAATTCTGTAACATGTAGTTACAGAATTATGATAGAAAGTTCTGTTATTTTGGCCGAAAAGGTTACCATTGCTAAATTTTTGGCGACCATTATTGTTGCAGAAAGAAATGAAAAGGTTATACATCTCGAAAAATAAAACAAAAACTGTCGCTAATTTTATTTATTTATTTATTTTTTAAACGAAAGAGAAAGAAAAGAAAACAAAAGAAAAAGAGTTTTGATGAGAGATAATATTATAAAACGAAAATATTTAATTTAAGCATGATTGGGAATGTTCGTAATGCTTAAAAAATGATTCAAGAGGCAAGATTGCTATTGAAATACAATTTGGCGATTTATCTTTTGTTTTTGGCGATTTTGATTTTACTTTTGACCCCAAACAATTTTATTTTAAGCCAAAAGGTGTTTTTTTTTTATTCAGAAAGAATTGAAATGACTATACATCTGGAAAAATAAAAGAAAAAACTGTTACTAATTTTATTTTTAAAAAAAGAAAGAAAAAAAAGAAAAACAGTTTTGATGAGAGATTTTAAGCCAAAAGGTGTTTTTTCAAGTGTATGACAGCATTTTTGCAGTATTTTTTTTTTGTACTTTTCGGTTAGCCGGGCGCCAGTGATAGATATATACATGTATATATACACACACATATATATATACACATATATCTACACAAATGCATATATATACATACATATATATACACTTATATGTATGAATATATACATATATGTATATACATATATATATATATATATATATATATATATATATATATATATATATATATATATATATATATATATATATGTATATACATATATATTTATATGTACATATATCACTGGCGCTCGGCTAACCGAAAAGTACCTTTTTTTTACTCAAATGCAAACTATATTAATGGAAATATTCTTCTATTTACTTCTACATACATGAAATTCCGTTCCGGCTGCTTATAACTCGAGTTCTGCTGAATGGATTTTCGTAGAACTTAAACTGCAAGATATTCTTTCCGGGAAGGTTTTATTGTATAACATATCGTTTTACGTAGCTTAGTTATTGAATTATTGTGGGAAGTTCTACAATCAGATCAATCCGATTCTAAAAGATTAGCCTTTTTAAAAGATTTTGCCGAATGGATTTCGATGGAACCTACACTGTTACATAATTTTCTAGGGAAAGTTTCATTATATAACATATCATTCTACGTTGCTTAGTTCTAGAATTATAGGGGGAAATTCGGGTGACCATTTTTTTCAATCAAATATTAGACATTTCAATATTTGATTCCGATTATGAAAGATTAGCCTTCTGAAAAAGTTCAACTGGACGGATTTTGATGAGAATTGTATTGTTAGTTAGTTAGATGCTATTTCAGGAATGGTTATAGTGTACTACATATTGTTCTACGTTGCTTATCAAACAGTTATGTGTGAAGGTTATATAGTCAGGTGAACCCGATTCCGAAAGATTAGCCTTTTTGAAAGTTTTTACTGGGCGTATTTTTTGCGACTTGCATTGTTAAGTAGATAATTTGTAAGGATGGTTTTAGTATATTTCATATCGTTCTGTTAGTTTTAGAATTATGTGGAAAAGTTCTATAACCAGATGAACCCGATTATCAAAGATTAGCCTTTATAAAAACTTGTACTGAATGGATTTTGCCAGTTAATTTGTTTGCATTGTTAGTTCGATAATTTTTAGTGATGGTTTTAGAATATTACATATAGTTTCATCATTCTTTAGCAAACCCTAACTGTAAATAACCAAATAAAAGAGTTGGTCCTTAACAGCTAAAATTTTGACTGCACATTAGAAAATATAATAGAGCAATGACGTCATTTTTCAGTAATGTGGAATGATATTCCAGGTAAATATACACATTGCTTTCAAATACAAGGTCAAATTAAACGATATATTTCGTTTGATTCAAGGTTCATTTGTAGAAACCGACCAGCGCAGCGGGCGTAGCTTGCTAGTATTAAATAAAACTGTTAAGGGGGTATATAATAGAAAATTTGATTTTCAAAATTTCTAGTATGAATTCTAAATTTCCGTATCAAGAAAAGGACCAAACTGAGAACATTGGCCCCATGTTGGAAACTGCTGGTTCTTATCCAGCAGAACTTTGTCTGCTCCATAGGCATAAAAAACATTAATTTGTAAACCATAGAATACCGTGGGGTTAAGGGGCTCCGCCTTAGAAATTCTTTCCAAAAAGGGCTCCGCGAGCCCAAAAGTTTGGGAACCACTGCTCTACAGAATTCATGTTATAGTGCACTTCATAAATGCATATCAGTTTCATTACGTTTGAAATCGTGTATCTTCATGTAAATCATTTGAAACGATTTTTTTCTATTGACCGTAAAGTAACGGAATACTTTTGACTGTCCCTGTAAACGAATTATAAATGTGATACATTTTCAATACAAATCGTTCTATAGTAAGCATCAATAACATATAAAAACTACAGGGTAATCCGAGTACATTTGAAGAGTTACAGTACGGTCAGAAAAACCGAAGTCAGAAACACTTTTCAAATATGTTGGAAAGTGTTAAAAAGATGAAATCAAAATATGTTTGTTTAAATTAAATTTAGAGTTATGTTTACAAACTGTAACTTTTCATATACATTCTTGAAGCTACATTTATATCAGGAAAGTTTTGATACAAGCTCAGAAGACTATAGATTATGCTTTGATTTATAGTTTAAAATTATATACTGAGATAGTTTTATAAGTTAGTAAATTTTTTGAAAGCCAACAACAAGAAGCTAGACCCTGACACTGGAAATCTATTTTAAACACAGTAATTTGTTTTCATGTTAAGAGCTCTCTTTGGTTTAAAACACGGGGAACATTAAATATTGATACATTTTAAAATACAACACTGAAAGCAATATCAAGTAATGCACTAACCGCGAAAACAAACTGGGTCATAAATTTGGATTTGAAGAAAATTTCAGACTTGTAACTGTTTTTTACTTTCTTTGTGAGTTGTTTATGGTCTTAGAGAAGCTTTATCTTCCAGAGCTTACAAAATTTAAGAACCCTTTTTTTTTTCGTTTTCATAAACACTTTTGATGTCTTTTAAGTGCTACGCCAGATTAAGGATCTTAACAAATAATGATATAGCTCAAGTGTCTTGTGTAATATTACAGTTTAAAAATATAACTTAACGTCGAAAAAGAATATAAAAGGTTTATTTTGAATTTAAATTAATGTTAAAAGTATTTTAATAGATTTTTTTTAAAAAACAGATTTATTTCTTTATATTACAGGTGCATTCTAAAAGTTTCTTAAATTTGCTTAAAACATTTAATTCCTGATACTATACTGCTTTAGATAGCAAAAAGAAAAAAAATTCAGAATTATTTAAAAAATAAACATTCTAATTTAAAATCTGATATTAGGAAAGGAAATTATAAAGCAAAGTATAACTAGTCGTTGGGGGCCACCGTAATACTTACCCATCATGGATATGCATTATATAAAATATGAAAATAAAACATGTGTAAACAATTTATAAAATGCATTGCAATTCCAATAAAATCGCGGCTTGATGACGTCATAAACTTTAAATGCTCTATTACTGAATTGCGTAAAAGAAACATCCTTGTAACTCCGAAATTGATAATCTTTTTAACTAACGGTTTACTGCGTCGGATAAAGTGTCTCATTTCTAATTAAAATATATCTTTGAACTGAAATTTGAATGAAATACAGGGTCATGAAAAATAGAAGCGTGTGGAAAATATAATTACAAATATCGCGGCAACTAATTATCCGATTGACTTCATTCTTTATGCAAAATTTATGTTTTATTATTGTCTTTTATATTCAGTCTTTAAAATAAACAACTTCGAATTTTTTTTTATCTATCTTTTATCAGAACGAATATTTAGAGTCCGAAAAAAAATAGTTCCGGATAATCGAGGTTACTGAAATTCAATAAGCTTCTTCCCATATTTACATACTAAGTACGTACCAAATTTCAGGTCTCTATCTCAATTTGTTCGGGAGATAGGGCGTTTACAGGCAAACACACAGACACACAAACACAGACACACACAGGCACACACACACACAGACAGACGGACGGAGATTTTTATTTCTAAAAATATGTTTTTCGGAATCTCCAGTGTCTAAAACGTGTAAACCCGTCAAAAAAAATTTTTTTTTTCGATTTTCAAAACGATTACAAGATTTACCCTGTACTACGTATGATGGATAAGTAATAATTCATTTTCATTTGAAAGAAAAGTGAATCTTATATTAAAATATGACTGTTTGTTTGTATTTCTCCAATAGTTATCATAAAATATCCAACGGCGGGCGATGAGATTATCATTAGTTAGCTGATTTTTGATCTAAAGTTAGTGATCGAAATATCTCATATAAGGTCTCAGAATTTTAAAATTTGAATTAGTTTCCAAGATGTTAATAATTTTATATTTTTAATGATATTTCTGTAACGGTGGATACTAAATTACTCTATTTTAGTGGATAAAAGAGAGAATGGAGGAAAGATAGGCATTATTAGATTTTGTTGACGTCATTTTCTAATTAAAATTGATGAAGAAATTATTTTTAATTTAAATAGATGGTGAAAAAAAATCTTTATTAAATTAAATTTTTCTAGACAATTCAAAGAAATAAAAGCATATTGTTACATGTTGAAGTTGCATAAATGAATTTATTCTAAAAAAAACAAAAATCCTCTTCCCACATATTGACATTTAGGAATCATTACATAGTAGATTTTTTTTCAGGTTTACATTGAATCAAAGAAACTGATTTAAACTCCTTCTATTTAGATGGACAGTTTTTGACATCTTTTCACAAGAATTGAATTAAAAAAAAGAAGCATGTACTATTTTCAATTATTATTTTTTTAAAGATGGCGATTAAAAGGTTTCACAAAGGTGCTAAAAGTAAAATCGCTTATCGGGTGAAAATGACACAGTTTGTTTTTCTTGTAAAATAATTATTTTAATTTAAAATGCTAAAATACTTTTTTATTAGTTTATCCAAGGCTAACGAAAAAGACAGGCTGTCGGGTCTCTTTTTTTTAGACCGCTTCAGTCACGTGGTGCTCGATTGCACGAACATAGGTTCACGAAAAGAGCATCACATGACTGCAGGGGTCAAATGCGAAAGATAGTGTGGCAGCCTGTCTTTCAAAGTCTATCAAAGTGAAGTCATTTTCATTTCATCTGGCTCCGACATGACAAACCGAATTTTAAGAGAAGAATATCCTTCTGACAAATAAAGTTTTGCATAAAAAATTCCGTAATCTACGAAATGCAATTTTAGCAACTTTTCTTAATCTGCATTCTAAATACGACTTCTTATACTTCAATTTTAGTATTTAATAAAATTAATGTTATCAGTTTTTTTCTAAATGTACAATAATATTGGATTTCTCTTTACCTCAAGAAATAATTAAGAACTCACGAAATGTAAATGAAACACATCGGGTTAGTACGCAACTAAGATATATTTTATTTTTCCCATGTTAAACGAATTACCATTTAAAATATTATTTGATTATTTAGAAAAAAAAATTAATATATAGGGTGATCAATTTAAAAGCGTACCCGTTTCTTTTTTGTATTATCCACGTCTATTATATATGGAGCGAAACTTTCAACATCATTACTTATTTAATCTGTCTATATTTAATGTGCAGGCATCGTTTTTTCACTTTCTAAACTCGTTTTAAAACTTCATTAAAAATTTCGAAAACTCGGTTTTAGGGATTCGTTCATCTCACGAAACCCTATTACTCCCGCTCCGTTATCTGTCCGTCACAGAGCCGTTCTCAGAAACTATATAACTTACAGGCATGAAAATCTGTGTACTTACATCTAAATACCTACTATGAAGCTCAAAATATTAAAATTTGAAAAAAAAATCGTATTATTTTAATATAGAGAGATAAAAAACCAAAATTCTAACAGATTCTCCTATTAAATTGAAACATTTTTCGTTATAGCAGTTGCCAACAATTAAAAATCCACAATAAAATTCTTTCTACAATAATTAATTTTCTATTGAAATATTTCCACGTGAAAAATGAAAATGAAATAAAAAGTTTCACCAATTGAAAAAAAGATTAATAGGACGTCCTATTGGTAATAAAACGGAAATTTTCAAACATTTCGCAATAATACAAGGAGTATGAGTATGTGTATGTACAGAATTCAGATTAATATCACGTCATTCGAGAATTAAAAAGAAAATTAACCTGACGCCATATTGGAAGTTTAACGGATTTTCCAAATGTTTGAGAATAATACAAAGCGAGTATCAATATGAGTAACAGAGAATAGTAAATATAAGAGTTTGAGGAACGTATTGAATCATGATAAAAACCCGATTAGGAAATATTTGCATATTTTAAAATTTTGAAGGTCTACAACATGTTTAATTTTGAAATTATTTTTTTTTAAATATCACATTTAGTCCACATGACAGATATTATTATGACAGAGTACAAAAGCGGGCTTCGCCCGCTATCGGGCCGTTTTATATATTCGAAAAAACGAAAAAATAGACCGGTAAATTTTTACTTTATAAAAAACATGATTTTTTTTTGTTGCTAAATGAAATTTATATGGATTTATTAAAGAAAGGATAAAGTGTTTTGAAAGGAATATTAAACGAAACCCTTTGTGCGATCTTCGATCACACATACCCACTTGTTTAAACATAAATTCACGTGAACATCACTAGTAATTTTTAATAAGATTCTGCGCAAATGATTTGATTAAATTGTCTGCTTCTTTCAACTTGGCCAGATGCCTATTGAAATTAAATGCAGAATCTGATTGAAAATTACTAGTGATATTCACGTGAATTTATGCTTAAAAAACGAGTTTTTGCATTTAGAAAGTGAAAAAAAAGATACCCGCACATTAAATATAGACATATTAAATAAGTAATGATGTTAAAAGTTTTGCTACATACATTATAGATGTGGATAATACAAAAAACAAATGAGTACTCTTTTAAAGTGATCACCATGTATATGAGTCGAAGCGAACAAAATAGACTAAACCCACATTATTACATTTTCTGTTTCTGTCACATACTTAATGTATTTGACGTATATTTAAAAAGCAAAATGGATCTATTGAGAATAATAAAAAGGAGAATGTCGGAGGGTCCTTTTTAACACTTTCAACATAATTGAAAAATGCTTATGAATTGAGTTTATCTGTCTGCCGTCTGTTCGTGTTCTAACTCACGTAAAAATACTTAACCCGGGAGCAGTCGCACGGGGTATGACATTCCCCAGGGTGCGTACGGTTTTTACAATTGTCACCACTATTTTTCGAAAAGTAATCTACAATTTACATTATCATAGAATTTGTAACAATTGTCCCAGATTGTATAAGGTAACAATTATTAATTGTACTTATTGGCAACAATGTAAAAACCATTCATTATCTGGGTACGCGCGACTGCTCCCGAGTTAAATAGTCATGCTATTGGAGCATGTTATTGAGGTTTACTATGGCTTGTTCGTAATCGAAAATGAAGTGTGTAGCATTTATAGTTAACTTAGTACAGGTACACTCTAAGAATTTCGTTATATTATGGTCTATGGGGAAAAATCGATTGCGGTGTACTTTAATAAGGTTACACTATTTCAAACATATTGAAATTGATATATATCATTAAGGTGTGCTAAAAGTTGCTTACCATAGAACAAGGTGTATATAGCATTCATCGACCATTTACAGGGATACACAAAATAATTCGGTTAGTACTGTCTATCAATAATAATTGATTAATAAATGTAGAAAGTGCGTTTTTAGTTGTTGTACGTGCGTTGTTCTATGTTACTCATATTTTGCATATTACTTGGTGTATATAAATTCTAAAGAAACTGTGCAGGGCTACTCAAAAGCTCTGGAGTACATTTCCACTTATTGCTGGAACTTACTACAGGAGAATTTTCAACTGTGCTATGCATTTACTAATTGAAATAAATTTTAGAGAACTATATACTATATATTCAAACCTGTAAATCATATACAGGGCTGCACGTAAGAATTTGGATTCTGTTCCGGCTGTTCACGGTAATTAGTGGCATTGGGTTTTCAAATGTGTTACATATTTTCCAAAGTAAACAAATGAAATGAAATGAAATCACACTCTAGTGGAGATCCAGCCGTTAAGCATAGGAACTTTTCTTTACGAGGGGAAATGTTCATTGAAAATTTATATTTTAGAATATTACATTAATCTCTAATGTAATATTCAACATCTGTATTCTAAAATATGAATTTTCAATAAACATTTCTCCACGTGGAAAAAAGTTCCTATGCTTAACGGTTGGATCTCCACGAGAGGGTGATTTCATTTCACTTCATTTGTTTACTTAGACATTACTTTTTACTATATTATACTGTGAGGTTTTGTTACAGTATTCTGAATGTGTTGGAAGGTGTTTCATAATCTATGCTTAAAACATGATTTTTCTTTCTGATTTCTTTACCAATATGCGGTAAATGCATAATTGGTTGACAGGAATAAAAAAATTTAAAAATGTGTGTTAGTTCACCTTTTTCTCTCCTTGCTTCATATATCGATTTTAAACAAAATATAAGTAACATTATATTTTGGTAACTTTAAGTTGAACTAGATGGAACCTGTCAAAACTTTTCAGAAAAGAAATACTATAACAGTATCAGCAAAATAAGCTTATTTATGGATTATTTATTTATATTTAAGAAGGTGTGCGTATGTAACAGTCTTTCAAATAGTTTATTTTAAAAGTTGTTTCCCCTAGTGAAATATAGTACTATTTCCGATGCAAACTCCAAACAAACAACCCGTAAACAACTGTGAAATGCAAACCAATTCAACATTATCGCCATATTCCCTACGGCAAGAAAGAAAATTTCATGGACCTATGAAGTATCATATAAATAGTATATTCCTACGTCCATCCTATATTCAGTAAATAAAAGAACATAGTAAATAAAGCACACATCCGCCCACCTGTGATAATGCAACCGACTGAGCTCCTATGCGCATGTGCATTGCATCTGACCAAAGGCATTGTCAAAGTTCGACGTATAAAATGTTTTAAAATGTTTAAATGGAAATTTTTAAAGTGTCCTGTTTAATCATTGTTTGTTTTAAATCCATATCTTCTAAAACGCATGCATTGTTTTAAGTTAAATTTTTATGTAAATATGGATAATTTTTTTTTACAATAATAAATCAATCTGCAGATGAGGGAGATTTTTAATATCAAGTGTAATTTATTTGTATGGTTTCTTCGGTGCCTTTACATAATAAAGGGAGGATTATTCCTCTCCCATCACAGTCGGGGATCTTTTCCTCCTTATACAGTTAAATACCCAATGGATCTTTAAAAAATAATAAAATCGATTCCTAGCATATTCTGATACAACATATACATTAATGAATTGAACATATCAATTTTATGTTCAACATAAACTGAAAATATTTTTTTTGACAGATTTTAGATAACCGCCAAAATGCTCTATTTTATAGATAATCTGATCTTATGATTTATCAGTTTTTTTTTTGTTAGGGAAATCCATTTTCAACTGTGGCAACTTTCCTAGGGGCTATTTTACATTATTGAAGCAAACTGATGGTCATTGTTGAGATCGATTTGAAAAATATTTCATGCTTGAAAATTATTTAAAAAGTCGTTAAATTAAGCGTCAGTTTTCAAATAAATTTCATTCGAAATCTAACATTTTTCTAATTGATGATGTCAGAATTGAAATTGTAAAATGTAGTAAAAGTTAGTAAAAAAATGAAATTTGTAGCATTTAGAAGTGATGTAAGCGAGACGAAAGCAAAAGCGATAGTGCCGTTTGTTGTCGCAACCTTTATACATTTCTAAAAATTGCCACTGTGTTTTGGCTGGCGGGCGTCCAAAAGTAGTATCATTTTTGACGTCGACAGAGAAATTCACAGTGAAAGAAATATGACTTTGGCGCTAATAAAGAACTGTTAAATGAACTTATTGTTAAATGAACCTACCAAAATAATTCCTATAAAATATTAGCCTTACATTGTTTATTCTAACTAAAAATACAATCATTATTTCAAATCTTTTTTTTTTTTTAACCATAACACTGTTTTTAATAATTTTAATTTTCCTGAAATCCTTTACTATTGTGAATTTTTTTTATTAAAAAATGAAATCTTTTAACCTATAATTGAAAAACAGCAATTGGTAACATGTAATCAAGATATGCAATCAAGATGAAGCTATCGATAAAGGCTCCAATTCTAATCTTTATAATTAAGAATTGAAAAAATCAGTTAAAATTACGTCATGTTGACACAATCATATATTTTTCTCTCTTTAGTTTTATTAGTGTTAAACTGCATTTCAAGCTAAGCATAACGCCATTTTCACCGGCGCAAACTTTTCACACGTACTTTATATACGTTACTTTTATGCTTAAACACCATGTATACAAATAAAATATATTTTGTATCTAATTGTAATGAAAAAATGGCATCAACAAAGTTATAATGCATAATGATAAAATAAACCCAATGGACAATATTTCCGTGGCGTCACAATAAATATGAATTTTTATTCACTTATAAAAATAAAGTGCACGCGGGGCAAGTGTGATATTTTTACCGAAATTTAACTTGCAAATAAAAAAATTCGGCCTAAAAGCCACGTGTCTTTAATATTTATTATTTCTCTTTTAGCCTCGCAACAGTGGAAGTTATCCGATTGCTGACATTATGACGTCATACACAGAAGTAAAAGTTTAATTTAAAATTGCGGCTAATTAATTAAAAATTACAAATCTTTGTCCAAATATTTTTCATTAAAAAAAGAATGATGTAATTGGATGCAGTAGTTTGTTCTCAGGTATTGTCGAAAGAAAACGTTTAGCGTTTTAAATAGATTTAATATAACTATTATTTTAAATTTTCAAAATTAAATTAACGAGTAAAAATTGTATTGTTGAATTGTATATGTTAGTTATTATGTTACAGAAAAAATAATACTTTCATATCTGACCATAGGTATTTAAGGCATAAACTCTGACTTAATTCTATAAACTAAACAAGTTTTAACTTATGGTAAAATTCAGAACTTACATTTTTCTTCATGACATATAATGAAATCTAATTTTCAATACTTACCATTTACTACCCGGTTTTGTATACATAATTAAATGCTGTTGAAATAAATTAAACTCGTACAATTTATTACAGATTGTCAAAAAATGTCGAAATCTACATATTCATGAATTTATTAAACAAGATTATAGACTTAGGAAATCTCTTAGGAAAGCAAAACTAATTTAAAGGAATATCGGATAACTGTTAGCAGCGTCATTAACTATGGAAATTAATAAACAAGGAAGAAAAATCATTCGTCAAGCACAGATTATGAAACACTTGCCAAAAATATATAAACCCATTTATATATTTTTGTTAAAGTATTCCAAAATACTTTAACAAAACTTCGCTGTTTATTATGTAATATAAAATAAAATAAGAAATTAAGATCTGTAAATAAGATCTTTAAGAAATATTTTCGAAAACGCATAACATATTTGAAAACCAGAATTCTGAAATTACCATCCATAGCCGCCAAAAAAATACTCCATTTTTTTATGGAGCACTATATTTGATCTACAGGTTTATATACAGGGTGTCCACGTATAACCTGACCGACCTTTATTTTCGCAACCGTTTGTCCTAGATGCATACTTCCAATTACAAAAATGGTTTAAATAAGTTAAAGAATTATTTTTAAAGCGATTTGGGTCAAGAAAAACATTTATTAAAAAATTACGAAATTTAAATTTTTATACGGTCCCCTGGTCCTATAAGTGATATTCAGTAAAAATTTACTGTGACACTAACAAGTAAGATAAAAAAGTCCCATTCATCTACGATTAAAACTGACCGAGTAATAACTGTTTAAAGTTAGAGTATATTTTTTGTTGCAAAATAGGGGTCATTCACAAATGTAGTAGAGATATAAGTAATCGTAAGATATATCAAGAAAATAGTTGATAGCAAAATTAACATTGCAATCTAATATAAATGTGAAATCTACAATCATTCTCACATATTAATGCAAAATATACAATTTGTACTGATCATATAAGAGGATAAAAATAACAGAATTTTTGTTAAATAAAAGGATGAAAAACAAGAGCCTCAATTAAGATTTTAAAATGCTGTTAGATTACAATGTCTTTCAAATTTTGGGTTGTGTCATGTTTTTTAGCTTTTGAAAATTGATTCTAATGTATTTTATAGCGCTGAATCCGAAAATGACCTTCATTTTAAACCATCACGTCAGGATTTTTCTCAAATCGAAAATTTCAAAGTTAAAAAGCTCAAAGTTAAAATTGATCCCCCCTCCCCTCTCAACCTCATCAGACCCCTGAGCTATTTAGTTGTAAAAAACCCAGTATAAGCCAAAAAATTGAATAAATTATTGAACTAAATAAAATTAAACTTAATAAAAAATTACATCTCTTTTATAGTATCAGATTTTTCGCTATTTTTTAACCTTGAAATTTACGATTTGCGAAAAAGCTTGCCATGATGGTTAAAAGTGAAGGTAATTTTTTTATTCAGCGTTAAAAAATACATAAAACGTAATTATAAAAGTTAAAAAACACAACCATCGCAGGTTTATGTTATCTAATCTAAAACTTTTTCTTAAACTTGTTGACGGTAATCTATCCGAATTTTTTTGTGTTATCCTCTAATATGAGTATTATTAAGATGGTAAGCGTCAAAAATCGTAATAACATTACATTGTCATCGAATTTAAGTCAGTATGTAAAATTTAACTTCGATTGGACATTTGATTGTGAGTTAAAGTTCGAGTACAAATTTTAAACTGGAAAGACGATCGTTGCAAGTTAAATAAAACCTTATGAAAATAATATAATTTTTGTTAAAATAAATCATAGCCTCAAATCCTTACAAAATAAAACATATGTTAAAATACAATTATTTTAACTAATCTGAAACTTAACTAATAAAATTTAAGTCAATCGTAATAGTTGTACGATTTCTTTCAAAGCGCAGATACCTTGAAATAAGTTTAAGTACTTTATATACGACCCCTGAAAGCACGGCCGAAATCATCTGTTTTGAGATGCAAAACAGTGGTATAAGTCATGCATTTCAAAGTTTCGTAATTCGGTCAATTTTAATGTTAGATGAGTGGGACTTTTTTTATCTCACTTGTTAGTGTCACAGTAAATTTTTACTAAATATCACTTATAGGACCAGGGGGCTGTATAAAAATTTAAATTTCGTAATTTTTTAATAAATGTTTTTCTTGACCCAAATCGCTTCAAAAATAATTATTTACCTTATTTAAACCATTTTTGTAATTGGAAAGTATGCATCTAGGACCAACGGTTGCGAAAATAAAGGTCGGTCAGGTTATACGTGGACAGCCTGTATAATATTCTGCATATTATGCTAAAATTCAGTTTAGTAAGAAATCGCATAATAGGCGAAAAACGCACCGTCCGCAATTTCTACTAATATATGGAAGGATACTTCTGTTCTGAAGGATTCTTTTGTACAGCCCTGTATAGTATCTATAGAGTTTTATACACGCCACATATTCAGCTAAAATTTAATTCAGGGTAAAACTATGCTTAAAACTACTGAAATAACACTTCCAGAAATTATCATCCATAAGCTGTCATGTACATGTAGTTCTTTGCGTGGTTCTATATATGCTTTTATTTATATTCTACAAACATCTGTTAGTATAGTAAATATAGTTAAGCGTGAAAATATAGCGTGTGCATAGCTGAAATAAACACTACCTTTAAGCAATTAACGCTCATACTTAGTAATGTTTATGAATTCTTTTGTGTATCCTTGCATATGATCTATAGCATTTATATACACCACGTAGTATGCATAAGTTTACTTACACGTAAAGACGCATACCATAACTGAAAACGCATTTCCAGCAATTATGACTAATAGACAGCACTTCCGATACAGTCCTGTATCCGAAATCTTTTATGTGTCCCTGTAAATGAACGACAAATGCTATGCACATTATATTCTATAGCAAGTATCTTGTAGTAAAACTGAGTAATGTGTATCAATTTCATTATATTTGAAGCAGTGTAACATAATTAAAATACGCTGCAAACAGATAATCAAGAATAAATGCTTTACACCCCATATTCTATACAGAATACATGTTTTAATACACTTCGTGAATGCATTCATTATGTTTGAAATGGCGTAACATCATTAAAATATATTTGAAACTATTTTTTCCTCATTAATCGTGATGTAACGGAATACTTTAGGATGTACCTGTAATTGAACTATAAATGCTGCACACTTTATTTTCAATAGCGATCATGCTGTAGTAAATGTTAATAACATATAAAATTACTGAGAAATCGGAGTATATTTATGAGAGATAGATTATGGACGGACAGGCGGACAGAACAACCGAAGTCATAAACTATGTTGGGAAGAGTTAAAAAGAAGATTATAAAGTGTTTCACAAAAAGTTCATAAAAAATTAATCATTGAATGTGAATGTGTCGTCTTTAATTTTTTGCATTTCAAAATATTGATTCCTAAAGAGAAAGTTATTGGAATATTCTACCTTTATGAAACGTGATATACGTCAGACTTCATTATTTTCGCTTTTCTTTCTATTAACTTTTGCTTCTGTACTTTTTTTTATATATATAAATAAGAAGAAATTATTGGATTTAGGAAAATTTTACACTTCCGTTTTCTACTGGTTTGAGACGTTTTGGGATATCCTGAAACCGATTTGATTATTTTGGGAAAATGTTTGTCTGAATATTACACAAATACCGTGACTGCACTAATTCAAGAACTAATGTGCGGTTTTTGTATCCCAACTATATATGGAGTTAGACTTTGAGATAAAGTGGGGCTAAATACATTTTGGTGTATATGGACCAGCAAATGGCGCTGCTATGTTGTGTTTTTCAGTGTTTCCGTAATAGATATATCTCAAACAATAATGCATGGAGTCTGATATTTTTTTTTATTATGTTAGACCTTGAAGTAAATTGATGCTGGTTACATTTTGGTGATATCTCCCAAAAGTTGGAGCTGTTATGCTGTGTTTTTAAGGTACCTTGATAGCTGTACTCGGCATCTATGGGTCGGAATTTCGCTAAATTTAATATCAAAGATGCTTATTTTGAAAAATTATGTTTATAAAATTATGGTTTTGATCACTCAACAAGGGCGCTGTTATTTTAATGCTTGGGGAACGTTTCATAATCAGGTAAACAACTAATTGATGCATTTTAGCGAAAGGGGTTTGCCTAATAATTAACTCCATTCTACTATTGTTGTATAACTCTCAGGCACGTGGAACCACATTGTTCCCATAATCGTTCTTTTTTAGGTGCGTTTACAATTATAGAAATACGTAGCACCTATAGTCGTTGTCTGGTCTGTCCGTCAGTCTGCATATAACAGCGCAAAATCTATCCAACTGAATGGTTTGAAATTTAATATCTATATATAATGGTTGCAGAATTTTGTCGAGTCATTTCAAATTTTATGAAAAATCGAATCAAAACTTAGAAAGATATTAATAAAAGTTTTCTTCATTCTGTTAAATGCTATCATACGAAAATGGATTAAATGATATCCCATGATAGGTAATGATTCCAAGTTGTCCTGATGATTACGTCATTTTTAAGGTAGAGTCATATTATTTCCGTATTACTGAACTTAAAAACCGAATTTGTGATCTAAAATTGTTTAATTATAGCAATCATATAATCTACCGAAAGGTTTTTTGGATAGATGTTTCCGGAGAAATAGATATTAAATGAAAAAAGTGTCTAAATATGGATTATAAGTTCTGAAAGAGCTGAAATTTTCAGTAAACGTCAACAAAAGATAAAATGTTGCCAACTTAAAATGTACTTATTTTATTACGGAAATTAATCATATCATAAAAACAGACGTTTATAATTTATTTCACTGATATAATAACGATGATGTTTTTACATTGAATATTTGCGCATAGTATAATTTTAATGTAACAGAATTGTGATTAATTGTTTGCAAAAGTGTATTAAAACTTAATTTCATAAAATAAAATTAATATCTATATAATAAAAATCTGCACATAAAATAAATTTTGTATTCATCCATTTTTGCATAAGAGTGCAACAGCTATTGCACTAAGATCTTAATATTTATAAAACTAGTTATAATCCGAATGAACCTCATTTGTCACGTTTGACGTACAATTTTCAACTTGTTGGTATTAAATCACTTTTGGACCCATTTCTTGCGCTATTTAAATTACTACGGTAGAATTTTATAAAAGACAGTTTTATATTTCCCACAGTACAAGAGTTTATATGTTATTTTTAAATATTTATTTGTCATTCTATCTATCTATCTTCTATCTATATTATAAAGGACAAACGTGTCCGTGAGTAACGTTGACGTCATTTTACGAATGGCAACAGTTGGCGATGAAATTTCGGTTTAGAGATTTTTACTAATGTAATTTTTTTAATTTCTAAACATCGCACATTTTTAACGTTTACACCGTTATATACGAAAAAAAAATTACTTTCAAATGCAATTTGTTTGAAAACTGTATCTAAATTGACTGATTTATTATAGCATTTAAATTAAATTTCAAGCATGATTTTTTTTAAAATCTTTCTCTATCGATTGCAGACGATTACAAAATATTAATCCGTTTGCATTTTAAACAATATAAAAAGTTCAGCATTTGTTTCCAGCTAATTTTCAATCACGAAATTAAAATTTCATATAGCAATAAATAAAATAGATAAATAAAATACATATTTAACAGACATGTAATTGAAACAGGCGCTTAAAACTGCTGAAATTATCAAAATAAAAAAACGGCTGTAGATAACGAATATTTCAGCGATTTCTTCGGCTATTAACTTATGGCTGGAAGCCAATACAAAATTACCGGTTTTAATAAATTTCAAAATTTTATTTTAAAATATAATTGACATATTTCATATAAAAATGCTGTTTAATGTTGTTAGTAGGCAATCTAACAAAATTTATTAAATGTAATAAATCTATTAAAGTTTTCAATAACAAAAAAAAAAAAAAATGGTTTTTACTTATTTTCTGTATCCCGGGAAGCCCGGGTTGGATGCCCTAGTGTTCATAATTGTATAAATTTTAACTAGCAGTACAAATACGTTCAATGCTAAAAAACTATTTTTTCTGAAACTTTTTCTTGAAAGCTCTAAATGAATAAATATGCTCATACTGTGCGGGATTTTGTAGAAAAATGTTATTATTAACATTTGTTTTATATTTGCCTCATTTCATATATTGTTTTACAACAGCCATGTTTTAAAAGAGGCGATATTATAATTTTAATATAACAAATGTAACAAATGTAAACAAAACAAAATAAAATGTAATGCATTCAGTATTACTCGCTAAATATTCTCCTTTTATAACAATATAAATGCCGCGAAGATTTCGTAAAATATATTTCTGCATCCATTTCTGTTACATTTTCCATATATTTTTTATATATAATGTAAGGAAAGTACATTATCGGGACTTTCCCATAAGTCGCCTCAGTTGAAAGATTTAGGATGGCAAATTTATGACCAGAGACTCGCTGGCGACAATTTTAAGCCATAAAAGTCAAATAAGAAGAACTTTGATTTAAGTTGGTCTGGGAGATAATATCAAAGAACACACACGTCGTTCCGAGAAAAAAAACAACACGCTACAGCAACAACTGATGCATAGCCATTGGTTGGGGTGGGTAAGGAGGAGGTGAAACTGACCCTCTGTTATGCAAATTTCAGTTAAAACGGGAGATCAACTACCCAATGAAAAAAAAGAAGGATGGGCTTAAAGCACTGTCATGCAAATTTTGGGCAGAACAAAGTACGGCCCACCGTGGTCATGAAAAAGCAGTTGTGAAAAAGAATGAAAAGAGAACACACATCGATATCAGAAGCGAAAGTGAGAGGTGAAATAAAATGACGCGATGAATTTTGTGCGGTCCGAAAGAGGAAAATACAGTGAGTGGCAATTCAGATGGTAAGAAAGCAGCGAACCCGAACAACATATATGGAGAGTGGTGAAGTTGCGCTAAGTTTTGTGAAATGAACATTTTCAATAAGTGCAGTGCTATTTAGTTAGCGGAGACAGTGCTCTGATACAAAGAGAAACCTTCTTCAATCAATGTGTAGAGGTAAATATGACTCTGACCTAAGTAATTCCCCAGTTTATTTGATTTTATCAAAATATTATAAGAGAAGCTGGTAGTGTGACCTTAGTCACAAATGGAAGTCAGTATTTTAATTGTAAACAAATAATGTTGTCAAAGATCAATTTAAATATAAATACAAACAAATATAAGTATCCTTTGCAAGGATCAAAGTGTTAATGCCAATATTATAGGAGAAATTTTGTTAGGAAATTAAATCAGATGTGTTCTGATAAATCTTTTTTTTTCTTGAAATAACTGTAAATATTGTAAATAAATAATAGTGTTAATTATTTGGAGTCTTCTCATTTAAATTATCTAGTATGTGTTTGTTTATTTAGATTTCCATTTTAAAAGTCAGCTAAGGGCAAGAATGATCATTCTCAAAAAGGGTAATGGGCTACTTCGAAATTACACAATGCAATGGGGGGGAACATATCCAAAATTTAATCTCTATGGATTCCTTTTATTATTATTTTCTGAATAAATTAATTTATTCTATTAGCCAACCCCAGAGAAACCTTTATGTATTTAATTCTAAGCTTTAATTCTGATCAACTTGTCCCAGCAAAAGGGTTATGTTGGAATGGGCAGCAATTAGAAGGGAAATTAAAGGATAAAATCTTAAATAAATATTATAACTGAGCCATGCATATTTCTCTTCAACATCTGCAATTCCTATATAATTCACTGGTGCCGTCCAGTTCTTAATTATTGTTAATTGAGTTTTCAATTTTAATGATTAAAAAATTGCAACTGGGTTATTGTCAAACATTAAGTTAAATACCTTTAATGTATTCTAAAATACAGGCTCATGTTAAAAGTAATCAATTTAAAATTTTATATTCAAATTGTGGAAATTTACAATCTATATAGTATATTGCAAAATAATAATTATGAAACTGTTAATTAGAATAATTTCAACTCCTTTATTTTAATGATAAGTTATTGGAAGATTAAATGGAGATTTTTTATTTTGATGGTTTGTTTGACTTCCTCTAAAAGGCTCCACTACCAGCAAGTCGGTGATTTCGTAAATATCAGTATTCAACTTAGAAAAATCAGTATATTCGTAATTGTATGTATATTTTATGTTACTCTTATATGAACTTTGCATTTGATCTTTAACAGTATACTGAAACATTGTGCTAAGAAAGTAAATCATAAAAAAAAAAAAAAAAATCAAATGATAGCGTAAAATGATATGAATAATAAAAAAAATAAAAAGATAAGGATTTATGTAGCAGATAAAATAGTGTATTAGTAGATTGTTAATGCATATATATTTTGATACTGTATACTTTATTGTATAATGCATTTATATTTTGATATCTTTGAAATTTTGCAAATGTTTACACTTGGCTTAATAATATTTTTAGGGGTAAGAATTTCCATGCATTTTTAAAGTTAGATTTAGAATTCAGTATCTAAATAAATTTTAATTATCAAAAAGCTGAATGCCAAAAAAGAATCGTAGAAATCATAGAAATAGCTTGAACTCGAGTTTTTCTGGCGTATTAACGCGAGGGCATATAAAAAAGTTAAATAAAGAAAAGCAAATTGATTCGAGTAACACGATGGCAGATCCATCAGTGGACACAATAATTTCTCTAATCCCGAATTTCGATGGGAAAAAGTTAAGTGATTGCGAGTATTTTCTCAGACAATTTGAGGACTTAACTAAACAAATATTAAAAGACGATGCGAAGCTTACAATTTTGAAAGCAAAATTGTCGGGTACTGCGAGAGAGAAACTCTCACAAAATAAATCGCTTATAGAAGAGAAAAACTACAACGAATTCAAAAAGAAATTGTTAGATTTATTTAAAATCAAGAAATCATTTACGCAGGTACAGACTGAATTTTTTAATCTGAAACAGAAACCGGGACAAGACTTAACAAGTTTTATTAGCGAATTCAAAAACGCAGCGTCTCTTTATATAGAGAAAAGCCATACAGAAGTTGATCCGAACGGAAACGGGAAATTTTTGGACTTAGTAAGATTGACACGATTTTTGGATGCGATTAGACCGGATTTAAGTATGGATTTAAGAAAAACCTTTCCCGATAATTTTGCGGATGCTTGCAAAACAGCAATTAAATTAGAAGAGGCGTACAATAATATAGGGGCAGAACAGGTAAATACTATAACAGCTAACAATGAATCGCAACTTTTTGAGAAGTTATTGAAATTAAATGTAGAAACGGCGGAGCAGATTAATAATTTATCAAAAGAAATAAATAACATAAAATTGGGAACAATCGAAAAAAGAGAGGAAGTCGAAAAATTTTGTAATATATGCAAGAAGGGGTCACACAATGAGGATAGTTGTTGGTATAATAAAGCTAATAAAAACAACAACCAGAATTATAGGCATAGATTGGTAAACAATAGGGGTAATTACAGAGCAAATTACAAGAATTATAACCAGTATGAAAGACACGATTCTCACAATGCATTTCCGGAGGGCAATATTTACTATAATCATGTACCAAATGCTCAACCTTTTCCACCCCCACCACAACAACATTACAACACGCCGTATACTTATTATCAACCTGACTTTAATAATTATGATGCACAGGGGTATTACACTCAACAGAGAGGAAATTATAGAGGTGCACAGAGGAATAACTATCGCAATAAATATACGGACTCTAGGGAAAACAGAGAAAATCATACGAACAGTAACAAGGATAGTAATCAAAGGGGTAAATTTCAGAGGGGCAATTATAAAAGATACAAGCAGAACAAAGATAAGGATGCGGAAAACTAAATACGAGACTTGTAAATACAGATAAAGAAGACCCGAGCAAGTCTCACGATAGCGGGCATACTTTAAGGGATAAAACTATTGCAAGTGTACAGAACGATACAAATGAACTTCCTCTAATTAAATTTAAAATTAAAGATATTGTAATTAACAGCCTTTGTGACTCAGGCGCACAGGTGAGCTTGATCTCACCGCTTTTGTTTGAAAATTTAAAACAAGCAAATATAAAATTTAAATATTTGGGAAATCAAATTAAGATTCAAACACTTACAAATTCACTGATTACATTCAAACAGTGCATTAGAATGTCATTTAAATTACAGGACACTTTTGTAAAAGGAACTTTTTATGTTACAAATAAAGATTTTGGCCGCAAATATCAATTATTACTAGGGTACGATTTCTTAAAAGAAAATCAAATGGTTCTAGATTTTGAAGAGAAGTATCTTAAATTCAAAGGAAGAAAAATGGCATTAAACATCAAAGATTCGGAGGACACTGGGGAAGTAAATACATTAATTACAGAACAAAACACAAGGACTAAAAAATACAGAAAACCTACAAAGGGGAAAATGTTTGCAAAAACGGTAGGCCATAATATTATAAACCCAGGGGAGGAAAAATTTGTAAAATTAGAATGCCCCATAAAATTAAAGGAAAATCAAACATTTATCCTAGAACCAATACAGCACAAAAATAAAATTTTCTATGAAAGATCTATCCATGACACCCCAAATAACAGAAAAATAAATATTTTAATTAAAAATATTACTAATAACAAGATACATTTAGAAACAGGTATGAACATCGGGCAAATTTTCACTAATTTGGAATACAAACAAGATAAATCTATAGACAATATTGAGCAAGGGAGAATTTTTGAGGTCAATGCATTAAATTTGGAAGATGTACATAAATTAAGAGAGGCAGAGATAAATGAGGAAGATTTTGATCTTAATCATTTACCATCGGATGTACAGGATTCGTTCAAACAAATTCTTTTAAAGCATGTACACGCTTTTTCGAAATCCTATCAAACTTTAGGTCAATGCTCACTGGTGACACCAAAGTTTACACTTAACCACGACTATCCTATTCAAACAAAACCCTATAAAGTGCCACAAGCAGTGAAGCAATATGCAAAGACAGAGATAAGAAAATTATTAGAAGCGAAAATCATCGAGGAATCGGACTCTAATTACGCATTTCCTGTCATTTTTGTAAGAAAAAAAGCTGATAGCAAAAACAATCCTAAATTTCGAATGGCGGTAGATTACCGGCTGCTAAATCAGATTTTAGAGCCATATTCCTATCCGATTCCAGATATTAAAGAAATTTTACAGAATATTAGTGGGAAGAAGTACTATATAGTATTGGACTTACACAGTGCTTTCTTCCAAATTAATTTACGACCTGAAGATAGCCAAAAACTATCGTTTATCACAGAAAATGGTAAATTTCGACCTCTGAGACTTGCGTTCGGAACTCGCAATTCGAGCGCCTATTTCGCTGAACTGATAAATAAGGTATTGGGTCATTTTAACAAGCATCAGGTAGCCTACTTTATTGATGATGTTTTAATAGGGGCTGACACTATATCAGAATTATTAAGAATTTTGGAAGAAGTGTTACAGGCGCTAATCCAACATAATCTAACAATTGAGCCATCCAAGATGCAAATATGTAAAGATAAAATAGAATTTCTTGGTTTTCAAATACACAAGCACGGCTATTCACCATCCACAAGGAATATAGATAAAATTAAAAGTTTAGTAAGACCTAAAACAAAAAAAGGAGTAAGGTCACTCTTAGGTTTGGCTAACTACTTTAGAACACTTATTCCAAAATATGCGGAAATAGTAAACCCATTAGTTAATCTTACTAAAGATAAAATTAAATTTAAATGGGATGAAAATACTGAAATGGCCTTTAAGAAAATCCAAGATGAAATTATAAACAACCCAACATTACATCCTCCTGATTACACCAAACAATTTACTTTAATCACAGACGGCTCAAAAATTGCAATTTCAGCGGTACTGGCGCAGGAAATTGAAGGAAAATTACAACCTATTGAATTTTTTGGGAGAAAATTACGGGAACCGGAAAAGAATTACCCGAGCTTGAAATTCGAATTATTAGCGGTTCATGAAGCGGTGTTACACTTCAGAACTATGTTGGAAGGCAGACACTTCAAGATTCTCACCGATTCCAAGATTTCTCTTCAACAATATAGATATAATGTTTTTATTTATATCTATACAAAATCTCGCACAGTATGAACATATTTATTCAGTTTGAGCTTTCAAGAAAAAGTTTCAGAAAAAATAGTCTTTTAGCATTGAACGTATTTGAACTGCTAGTTAAAATTTATAAAATTATGAATATAGAATGACAAATAAATATTTAAAAATAACATATAAACTCTTGTACTGTGGAAAATATAAAATTGTCTTTTATAAAATTCTACCGTAGTAACTTAAAAAGCGCAAAAAATGGGTCCAAAAGTGGTTTAACACCAACAAGTTCAAAATTGTACGTCAAACGTGACAAATGAGGTTCATTTGTATTATAACTAGTTTTATAAATATTAAGATCTTAGTGCAATAGCTGTTGTACTCTTATGCAAAAATGCATGAATACGAAATTTATGTGCAGATTTTCATATTATAAATATTAATTTTATTTTATGAAATTAATTTTAATACACTTTTGCAAACAATTAATTACAATTCTGTTACATTAAAATTATACTATGCGCAAATATCCAATGTAAAAAAAATCATCGTTATTATTTCAGTGAAATAAATTATAAACGTCGTTTTTATGATATGATTAATTTCCATAATAAAATAAGTACATTTTAAGTTGGCAACATTTTATCTTTTATTGACATATACTGAAAATAACACACACACACACACACACATATATATATATATATATATATATATATATATATATATATATATATATATATATATATATATATATATCTGTAATTAACACCTCACTAAATTACCACGAACTGTTATCTCGTGGTAATTTAGTGAGGTGTTAATTACAGTTTTTTGGATAATCGATGTGAGTGAAATAGATTGTATTTTCTTAATGGTTTTTTATTTCCTATTTAAATATTTCCAAATTTTAATATTTCCAATTGTTGTCTGGTAATAATTCAGTGTACCTGGATGATTCTACTGATTTTAGCATTATGCCAGTAGAATTATGAAACACTGAATTATTATTTAAAACACATGTGGGTGCATCCAGGCTGATGAGTACATGTGCATGTGTTTTTCCATATCCAATTCATATTTAATTCTCATGTGGTCCAATTTTCCATTGTGTATGGTTCATATTTAATTTGTTAATCCATTTGTGTTTACTTAATTGCAACTCCAATTTATAATTTTTTTTCCCCTTTCTCTCTATTTCTTTTTTCAATATTCTTTTGGTATGAGTAAAATTTGGCCAATTACCATTGAAGCATCAGCTATGGTAATATTATGTTTGCACATGTTAATTATTAGCTATGTGGTATTCTGTATACACAGTATCATTGATTATCTCTTTGGAGATTTAAGTAGAATAGAACTTGATATGTTTTTTGAAATTCATAGATATTATAATTATATATATATATATATATATATATATATATTATTGCTTTAAAGACAGAAATACAGATGTTAATTTTTTCTATAAAAAATCTCCAATATTAAAAGATAAAAAAATTTTACTACCTCTAACAGTTACAAAATATCTCAAGTCCAAACGTTTCCACATTAAAATATAAATTTTTTATAAAAAAATTGTTCGGATTTCTTTTTTTTTTCACAATATAATAATAAGTGGGTAAGTGTGATCAAAGATCGCACAAAGGGTTTCGTTTAATATTCCTTTCAAAACACTTTATCCTTTAATTATTAAATCCAAATCATTAATTTATAATTTCCCTTATCATTTATCAATATGCTTTATCAATAAGAACTCAGATGGCAGCACCATTAAATTTAATAATAAAATTATAACAAGAGGAAGCAATTTTTTAAATATAATTTAAAATATTCAAGAACTGCTTTTAAGACATGTAACAGCATATATTTGTATATCAGAAAAGCATATTTAATTGCATGTTTAATTTTAGATTAAAAAAATGAAAACATTAAAATGGCAGAAAAATACGAAATTTCTTTTGATTAAACCATGGGACAATGAAATGTAAAAATAAAAAAAATTAACTTTCGCCGTTGAGAATAGAGTTCGGAACCTCTGAGTTAGGAAGAAAACGTGCTACCACTCAACCATCTAGCCTATGCGGAAAAGACTGAAATTGTGGTTCTGTTTTAAAATCTAAGAAAATCGCAAAAATAGTCAGATGTCATTAAAGTAATTCATTTAATTAAAATAATATGACTTTTTCAAAATTTTATAATTTTTCGTATGACAGAAGGTATTAAGTATAAGTATGCAAAATTTCAAGTCTCTATCTTATGCAGTTTCCGAGTACGAACTCTGTGACAGACAGGCAGAGGAGTGAGACGATGAACGAAACATTAATAAAAATCATTGTTTTAAATCTCAAAGGATAATGCATGAACTGTTATTATTAAATGATTGGATGTCATGAAACGGAAATAATATTTGGTTTTGACTCTAAAAAACCAAAATATTAAATCTCCTTATATTAACAGAAAAACATTGTTTGCATGCGAATATAAATGCATTTTATTGCTTGAATAAATTCACGAACGTCCATATATTCGTCTTTTCGTTTCTCATATCGCTGAATTCACTTTCAAAATATTTCATTTCTATGAAATTTTTGGTTGAGGTAATTTCACGATAAAAAAGATTCAAAATAGTTAAACGGATGTATGGATACAAAAGTTATTTCAATATCTTTGTCTAGTAAGTTCAATAAAATAGTTATGTAAATGCTTTAAATATAAAAACGTATACTATATTAAACCATATTACGTACCCAATTAATTTTATGTTTTCTGTCAGAGTGGAAAAATAATAATAATACTTTTAACAAAAAAAAAAAAAAAAAAAAAAAAAAAAAGAAGAAGGAGAGAAAAGAAAAGAAAAAGAAAGTGAAGATATATCATACGCCCGCATAGATTATAAAACACTTTCTAACAAAGCTACGAAACTTCACCTTTTGATAGATCATGTTTTCACTTTCTTTTGTGCTGCCTGTATATTATCTATATATTTTGTTACATACCACATAGTGTGCTAAAATTTAATTCAATGAGAAAAACTGAGCACTTTTGAAAATCCACTTTAAGCAGTCACCGCAGATAAACGGTAATGTATTCGGATTTTTTTGTGAAACTCTATATATGATTTATAGATTTGTATGCACAAATTACATTATGCTAAAATTTAATTCAGCTAGTAAACTCAGAACTGAATTTTTTTTATGCACATTTACTTGCCATAGACGGCCATGAACCCAATTTCTTTTGCGCAGTCTTATATATGAATATATTTGTATTCTACAAACATATCTTTGTATACTAGAATATAATTCAGTAGGAAAATGTTTAACAAAGTTAAAAAACACTATAAGCAATCCGCGTTTGTAGATTGTAATGTGTACGATTTCTTTTGTTCAGCCCTGTATAGCATTTACAGAATTTATAAACACCATGTAATCTACTGAAATTTAGTTAAGATCAAAATTTCATACCTGAACTGAAAATGCATTTCCATCATTTATCGCTCACAGACAGCAGTGTACATTTTTATTTTGTATCCCCCTGTAAATGACAGATAAATGATATAAACTTCAAATTCTACAAAAACCATGTGTTAGTACATCCCAGTAAAAACAATATAAATGTTATTATGTATGAACAAGTGTGACATCATTAAAATACTCTGCAAAATTTTTTTCACCTCAGACCCTAATGTGATGGAATTATTTTGTGTCCTGTAAACAAACTATAAATAGGTTGCATATTCTATTTTCATAAGGGGTCTTTCTATAGTATACCTCAGTAACAGATACTAATATTGTGGTAATCCGAGTACATTTAGGGAAATTAGAGATGGCAGACGGCAGATAAACAGACGAACCGACGTCATAAACTTTTCAGCTATGCTGAAAAATATTTTTTTAAAAAATTATGCAACTAAGAAATAGATGGATTTTTTTTAAAATTCTCATATTAAGTTTAAAGAGAAATTCCATGTAAAATTGTAAAATTTTTATGACACTAAAAGGAAATTAAAGGACAGAAGAAATGCATTTTATTTGATTAGCATATTAATTTATTTCGGTGTATTTAAATATAAGAAATACATGCTATTTATTATTACTTAAACAGTTAGATTAAAAAATAAATATCCTGATGTGTTTTCTTCTTTTATCAATCTTTTACAGCCGTTTTATTTGCAGCAATTTATTTATAGTATGAAAGTAATTGAAAATAGAGGTAAACGTTTTATATGTAATTTTAAAAGAACATAATATATATATATATATATATATATATATATATATATATATATATATATATATATATATATATACAGGGTCATTCATAATTCCCTCCGCGGTTTCGAAACGTTATAGTAAAAAAACGAAGACGAATATGAAAAAAAGAAACATATGAAATTATTCCGAAACTATTCAAGTTTTACTTACATACATTACAGGTGTTCTATGTGTGAACCCTTGGTCACACGGCATACATCCATGCGATAGTCCAGTTCCTGCCATACTCTACTCAACATGGTACTGTCTATGTTATTGATAGCACGTGTTATCCAGGTTTTTATACAACCTATGCCACGTGATTTAGCTGACCTGCGTGAAAGGATAACACGTGCTATCAATAACATAGACAGTACCATGTTGAGTAGAGTATGGCAGGAACTTGACTATCGCATGGATGTATGCCGTGTGACCAAGGGTTCACACATAGAACACCTGTAATGTATGTAAGTAAAACTTGAATAGTTTCGGAATAATGTCATATGTTTCTTTTTTTCATATTCGTCTTCGTTTTTTTACTATAACGTTTCGAAACCGCGGAGGGAATTATGAATGACCCTGTATATATATATATATATATATATATATATATATATATATATAAATATATATATATATATATATATATTCCGTGTTTTAAATGTAATTTTGTTAAATTTATTGATGAAAATAATATTATTTTCTAAAAATATGATTTTTAATGTTTATTTTATATTTGACTAATAAAATATGCACATTTGTTTATTAAATTATATGCACTTTGTATATTATATTAGCTTGTGGCGGACCAAACTGGTCCGTCAGCATAGAAAGTAGACGTAACACAGAAATTAACAATAACAATGATTTATCTAAAGCAATAAGTGAGGATGATGGCAGTGGAGTAAACAGTTTTAGGCTAACGATGATTGAAATAAAGCTTGAAACACCAAGAATTGAGTGTGGGAATGTTACTTTCAAGATATTCACTGAATACAAACACTGACTTACAGCAGAAAGGCATCTCTGATAGTTCGCAAAAACCTAAGAAAAGATCACTTCTAGTTTACTTAAAAAATGTCACTAGGAACTCTGTAAATAGCACTAGAAAAAAGTCACTTTAAATACTTCAATGTCACTAACAAGAGAACCCCGTAAATTCCATTTTTTTTTTAAATTTGGAGATACCAAACTGAAACATCTTACAACGATGGTTAACCTTTGACTGAATATTCTACTCCAAACTCAGTCCAAATGAAGCGTCAGTGACTATCAGCACGTAAACGGCTCGATGAAGCTCAAATGTAGTTTTGAACTCCACAATGGGCGAGCTGAGACAAAACCTACTAGATCTAACTTCTGTTGCCTTATTTATACCAGCTAGACGACCACAGATACGTAATTATCATATTTTTGCTCCAGATTCCCGGAGATTCAGGCATACTTGCGAAAACTAAAAGGACGACAGATTAGGGGTGAATAAATGTTTACGCATAAATGTTAGAATGAGGACAGCACATCGACATACAGAAATCCAGTTGACTTTAGACTGCCTTTATAAGAGAGGTGCTGGGCATTTATGCTGCAAGCTTTGATCGTCAGGTAATACAAATGTACCACTTGGCCCCTGTAGTGCAATTTGGTGATAATTAAACACACGTTCTAAATGATTCAAAATTTAAAATCTGAAAGCCAACTACAAGAAAATGCCTTTGAAAGAAACTTCTACAATTTACTATAAAACTCAAGGAAACTGAATTAGTTTCAAAAGAATTTATCTTTTTTTTAAAGCTTGAAAAGATGTCCTGATGCAATGAGAGCAGGAGAAATTTTTTTTTATTGGTACGTCTTTAACACTAGTTTTAAAAGATTTGCTTGATTAAAATAATCCGTACATTATTTCTAACATCTTGTTAGAAATAAACTGTACATATATGTCGTAACTGTAATTAAATTATATTTTCGTATTCAGTCATAAATTTAGGAGTCTTTTTTTAAAAAAAACTTTAAAATAAATAGAAATAATAAATTTCTTTCATTTGAAAAGCTAAAGAATTAAACACACTTGAAAAAATGAATGCAATTGATTAAAAAATATTTTATTGCTCGAATGAGTACATTACATTTCGAAGAATCCAACTTTCATTTTCAATTCGCTGAATTCACTTTCAAAATATTTCATATCTGTGGAATTTTTGGCTGAGGTATTTCATGATAAAATAAATTAAAAATGTTTAAATGGGTGTATGAATACATTTATCCGATTCAGCAAAATTAATGTAGTCGTTTTTTCTGCCTAAAATAAGAGGAACTATGCAATTTTGTTTAAATTTCAGGGAAATCGAAGCATAGGAAAACCATGAAATGAAACATTGTTTAAAATATTAGCTATTAAGGCGTCCTGGAATTTTGTACATATGACATAAAAATAAACCTTAGGCTTTTATCTCAGTTCTAATTAATGCGGGAAAAAAAAGGACCGCCTGAATTCCCACAATCTTCTTTATAATCGATGGTTGTATTATGTGGTTTATTATGTCATAAGGGACGGGATGATCTACATATTAAAATTGAACCTAACTTTTAAAAATTCAAAAAATACAGTATAATTTTATTACAGAATTAAATTACGTATGACAAATAAGTAGATATTCAACTTTTCATTAATTTAGAATTATAGTTAGATATACATTATTTAAAACTGAACTTTGAATTATAGTTAGATATACATTATTTAAAACTGAGCTAATTAATTAATGAATAGGTAGTAGAAGAGCGTTACTAGCTCTGCCACACATCCAATAGCTGAAATACAGTAATAGTGGGCAACTAACCCGATGGGGCATTTAACTTGGATTTACCCTATTTATAAATTTCCTGATGAGTAATGTTACTCTCGATAACAAATAATTATTTTAATAGTTTGAGGCACAAAAGTACTGAATCTTCAAAATGTGTTTCTCAATAGATAAATTGATAAATGAATAACCACTCGGGAACTAAGCTTTGAAGTGTTATAGCTTTAGTGGAAGCCAGATAGGCTGCAAATATTACAATTTAATTACATTCAATGTGCACACTGATTTAAATTTGATTTGATACATACAATTTCTAAAATTTCCTGAACGGCATGTTCGTCTCTACGTGTACAATTTGACAGTCAGCTAGGTTACAATTTACAATACTATGATTAAAACAAATTGCGAATTATAATTTTAAATTAAATCTACATAATACATCACTCTAATTAATATAAATTGTATATACAACTATGTAGTTAATGTATTATACAAGACTAATATGAACAGAAAAAAACAAAAATTATCCAATTTAAAAAGGAATAATGCTAGTATACAATGAAAAATAAAAGTAATAACAAGTCAAAATAAGAAGCATCCCACTGTGGGAAACATAAGGAAAGAATACAAACTTAAAATCAATAAAAAATAGTACTACGTTAAAACAGTTTAAAATAGTGAACTTAGACAATGTAAGCCTGATTTTTTTAATATAGATATAATTTTCTTTATGAGACTTTTTTTTTAAAATCTTTTTTACTTGGTCGAATTTCGACGGCTGGCTCCTGGTTTATTTATTTATTTATTTTTATTTTATGAAACAGTTTTGTTATGTAATGAAAAGTGTAGAAAAAAATTAAATTGTTACTTGTAATATCTGTTTAAATAGTTTTCTTTATAATATTTTTATTGTGCAATCGGATTATGTAATGTAGCATTACAAAATGTTCAAAACAGATTTTAAACAATTTGAATCATTTTAGAAATAATAAGGAAATTAAACAGGATAACATAAAAAAAAGAACACGCTGCATCATCACTTTACATTTTTGTACTATAAATAATTTAGAAATACCAGCACTTTTGAATATTGAGATTAAACTAAAGGAAACAATCGGAAAACACAGGAATTTATTTTTGAAATTTATTATTTCAATATTTCGATTTAAAAAATAGACAAATTTACCCCCTTAAAACCATATATTTAAGCTGCGTAATAACAAGAAAAAATCTTTTACGATATTGAAAATTTTTTTATGATCGACACCATCAAATTTAAAATAAAAGAAATATGACTTTTTATGTTCGAAAAATAACTTTTTTCTTCAAACTGGAGTTTTGAAAAAAGTACCACGTGGTATCACTCAATACAAAATGTAGACGGTGACTAATGACCATTTGTTTAGTATCTATACTAAATAAATGAAGATGTATTCACATTAAAGTTATTACATATTAAACTTTTTTTCCTACGAAAATTATTTCCAAAATTAAATTTTACTTTTTATGCTATCCTTAAGATTATTAAAATTATCTATTTTCAAAGTAAGAAATAAAAAACCTTGATATTTCATTCTAAATTTATTATAAGGGTAATAATGTACCTGCTTCATGCTAAAAGAAAAATTCCATTTCGGAATATGTACTTTCATATCTGCCACAAATAGAGCATATGAATATTATACCATGTACCAAAAACTGATTGATTCATCTTACATCACACGTCAACAGAATCAGCATTTCACTGTCATTTAATAATGTTCCCCGAAGATGATAAAGTGGAAGATAAATCATCTTAGAACAGACGCATGATGTCAGAAATATTTGGCTCTAGTTTCTACGGTCACTAATTTTCTGATTTCTTCAAGAGATTATGTTTAGAAGAATGAAAAACATTGCTCTAAATGAAATGCACTGGGCATCCAAAGCAATTTGAATATTTTCTTGGAAACAGTAATTAAAAAGATTTAAGTCTCATTGTCAAGTTAATTTAACTACAATGAAGTAAAAAAAATGGAATAATTTAAAATTTTTGTTTTCTTTTTTGGTATTGAAATTATTGGTTTGGAAACATTTATTTAGCTCTTAAATGTAAATTTTATTCTAGATCGAATTAAAATACATCTAGTACAAACTTATTAGATTGTAAATTAAATGAAAATCGGATATCCAAAGCAATTTAAATATGTTTTCTTGAAAAATAATTCTAACCTAGATTTGACGATTGCAGAAGTGTTCCTTGAAAATTTTCGGTAAATGGAAGTTATAAATTCGAAGAACATATTTGATTTGATTGCCTAAGAAGGACTGCTCATACAAGGAAATCAAGTTTGTACAGTATATTATCCCTCTTGGTCCCTTTATTAAGGTTTTAGAAAATACAGTGTTCAGCTGTAGCTGAAGCCGCCGGAAAAACGCGCCAATGGGCGGCAATTTCATAAATCCAAGTATGAAAGAAAATCGGCCTACGGGCACCCCTGCTAGGAATACTCCAATCGCAAGCAAGTGGCAGGGACTGACCGAAGCTTTTAAATTAGTACTCCGTCACTTCCGGAAAACAGATTTTCCCTTGCGACTCTGAAATAAATTGAAACTACATAAAAGGTGGGTATTAAATAAAGAAAAATTACTTACCACTAGTGCTATTTAATTATATTTTATTTGAAAAAATATATATAGTGGTTACTGCTTTGCTTCTCCTTAAATCTAGCCGGTAATATAGCTGTTGTTTTAAAAGCTTTAAATAAATGACATTCATCTCAAACCTCATTATGCATTTGATTTCAATTTATTTTAAGTTATTTCAATTGAAGTAACTTTGGAAATTTTATCATATTCTGTGTCATAATCAGAATCTGAAAAAGCGGATTTTACCTGCTTTCCTCAAACAATTCTTAAATAATCTAACATTCACAACCGGGAACGAGCTTCAAGATTAACATAACATGTAAATGAAACATTCTGGCTAGAAATACGAAAATGATATTTTTATCATGCTACTGTAAAACGAAAGTGATATTTGAAATTCCTCTAAATAAAATTCTTGATCATCACTCATGGGTCAATACAGAAACAAAAAGAAAAGAAAAAGCCGGCATTTCTTTAAATTAAACAGACGTTTAAATTATTTCAGTGTTATTTCACACAGAAATAAATATACTTGAATCCGGCCAATTCAAATTTATCGTTAAACTAAGGAAATCGTGAAATCAGATATGATTACATTAAGTTTATACTGCATTTATATAAAAGAATTCGCATTGTCAATTTTGTTAAATTGGAAGGAGGAATAATAATAAAAAAATATATTAATTGTTTCCAAATTTAGGACAATTCGTATTTTTTTTTGAAATATTTACTCCATTCGTGCACATTGAAAACACTCTGGAAAGCTACCTAAGAGGTGTGTGGGGAAATTGACATAATTATATTAAGAAAAATTATACTATCATGGACATTTTGAGCCAGAGCTATAGCCAAGAATGACGAATATGTAATTAAGTCCAAATGTCGCGAGAAATACGGAATTTTGGCATAAAAGTTAACTGAGGAAATCGGTCCCATCGGTCGATTTTCAGTAATTCTGTTCATTTTTTATTTAATATATTTGTATCGAATTTCAATACAGAGTTTCTTTTACTGCAAAAGGTAAGAATACAAATAAAAACAGAAAATTTGAACATATTTACATTTACTGTTTTCACATATAACGTTTGATTTTATTTGATCATGAAATATTTATTTCATTCTTAAATGTTGATATTATTCTAGAATGGACATGATATATACCGAGCATAAGAACATCGTATAAAATTTTGAGCCAAATACTGATTGATACATCTTACACCAGGACGTAAAATTCCCACTTACAAGGAAGGTCTCCATAAGCGCATGCTCAGAATTTTTTGAAACAATTACAGAATATTCTTCTCATGAAGATATATATGTTTATAAAAAAATTGCTGCGGAACTTCGATATAACGTCCGTAAAAAAGTATGAAAATTTCGTCTTTTTGGTAATCAATTGCTGGTTGGCGACATAACGAAAAAAAATACGCTTTTATGATAAATGCTCTTTTAGGAAAAACTTTTTCTACTCTTCATACTGAACTAGTTTACGAAGTTTAACTTAACTGAATACACTTTTATAACTCCGGTTTTGCCATATGCATATATGTATATATAAAGAAAATTAATGATCGTATTCTACGGTTTAGAACAAAATTTAAATTAATTAAAAATGCTACAAATTAAAAATTAATGTCCGATTCTGAGCTGTCATTTGGACTTCGATATTATTCGTGTCGAAGTAACAAGATATAAGTATTGTTGCCATGTAAACAACGGCTTATTCAATATCGAAATGTATCATGAGAGCGTTCTTAATCGTGCAGTAACTGTTAAAAAATACTTAAAATTTATCCAGCCGGCGAAACCGTGTAAAAATAAATAACTTCAGCAATACACAACTTGTGTATATATATATTACATAAACTTAAATTCTTAAATACTCACTTAAAAAAAACAAAAAAGCAATCTTTAAATGCTTTAACATCGCTTGCATTTGGCAAAGAAAAAGTGTTGCTAGCAAAATCGCGTCTTTTTGCACCAAATACGTGAAAGTTTTTTTTTAAATTTTTTTGCAGATTTTCTACTGTGATTCCGCAGTTAAACTTGACTAATCCTTTATTACGTACATGAGTAGTTCCATTAGTATATTTTTTCAAAAGATTCCGGGTATGCGCTTTAAGGAGACCTTCCTTGTTAGTACCATTTTTCCGAGATGATAAAGTGTCAGATAAAGCTTTTTAATTGAAGCTTGAACCTCTACTTTCTATGGGAACTACTTTTAGATAACGTTAAAAATTCAGGCTTAGATAAATAAAGAGTTCTGCTCCAAATAAAATTCAATGGTTTGCGATGTTGGAATCATATAGAGTTTTAACCAGCCTCTATTTACTTCTAAAATTCTAATCAAAATTAATTTTTAATAACTTATTTAAATTTGATTCAAATTTTCATTATTTTCTCCTTTCTAACACAATCCTCAAAAACAAAAATCAATTTCATGTTTTCTTTTAAATCCTTCCCTAAAAGTATCATTATTTTAAAAGGATTTATGATCATTATTGCACATTAACCCTGCGTTAGTCGCATGTATATCGCATCTCCGTGATACAAGCCGCCATTTTCCTGTTGTAAGTTTTGAACTGTGACGTCGTGTGAATAGATTTCAGGATGAAGAATATCTTTTAAACGGTTTTTTAGTCACAAACATAGACACATAACAAATAGAAACTGGATTAAGATTTATACACGAAACTTTGCATAAATACTACAATTTTAGTCTGTCAGTAGCTTAGAAATACTGGTGAGGGATAACTGAACGTGAGGGACTACAAGTACAAACCAGTACTTTTACCAGACTTAACCACGTTCGGTGTGCGTCAAGAGAGTTAAGCTCTGACGCAAAAAAGTCCACTTTTCCCGGACAACCTTTCGTTCTGAGCCAGCGGAAATCGGAAGACTGTTTTTTTTTTCAGATTCTTAATTCAGAGTCCCTAATCTGGCCTCATTCAGAAGGTATATAAGCATAGCCGGCTTCTAAGAGATTTTTAAGTGGACTTGGAGTACTCTAATAGTTATTGCATACATGCTGTCAAATATAACATCAAAATCTGAAGAAATTGAAAGCTTAAAAAAACACTTCCAAATTACAGTAAAACTAGTCAATATGTTTAAAAGTTTTTAAAATATTTTCACCTCTTGTTCCCGAGGCATCTTCAGTCACCAATGTTCTGTTTGTTCCACGCTAGTCAATCTGTTGAAAACTTCCTCATTTTTCCTATTCCTAAACATATGACATATTCCTACTGATGTTCTGTTTCTTCCACGCTAGTCAATCTGTTGAAAACTTCCTCACTTTTTCCCGTTCGTAGTAACATATGTCATATTCCTAATAAAATATTTTAAAATCTTTTAAACATATTGACTTGTTTTAGTGTAATTTGAAGCTTTTGGACATGTGAACTGCTCTTTGATGTGTTTTAAAGTAAATTAAAGTCTGGATTAATAGGTAGTACAGATAATTATTATGTTAACAAATGACATTATGCACGATCGTTGATAAAAAAAAACTATTATATATCATTTTTGGTATTATCAATCTATCAGCTCTGATTGTAAGAAGTAATGCAACTTAAATGATCTGCTGTCATAATCCTTATACCTATAAATCTTCTTATCATATCACCAAAGCTGTCTTCATACTAAATGGACATTTAATATTTTATCACATTAGTTTCTGATTTATCGTTTTGCTTCCACGTCCATATATGTTATGATAGCCAAAGTTTTGCACCTGTGATGATCTCAATAACAGAAAGGGTTGGGTTGGGTTGATTATTGACGGCCAATTATCTACACTTGGGATATAGGCCCGGGGGGGAGTGCCCTTCGTGGGGGTCTTTGTAAGGGAACCTAACCCGTATTTACGCATGGATAAATCCACGGCTCGAAGAAAACCACGAAAACTCCGAACGATTAGGCCGACGGGCGCGATTGGGATCGAACCCAGCACCTCCCGTCTACCAGCTTCGAGAGCAGAACCTCTCAGCCACTGGTGGGGCCAATATCAGAAAGGAATTCTGTTATGTTTGAGCACTTAACCCTTTCAGGGACACAATAATTCTGTTACTAAAATGTTGAATTGGTTGAATGCGACCTGAATTTAAGAACAAATTGATTCGAAAATAAATTATTTCCTTTACGTACATTATAAAAGAAAAATTTTATTCAAATAATCTGAATGCCATTTGGCTGTTTGGAATTAAATTTATGTGGTATATATAATATATCACCACCTTTCAAATTGTATGAGTTACAATAAACTATAAAATGAGCAAAAATCCATCAAAATACGAAATATTATTTGTATTATTAACTTGTTAAAATTAAAAAAATAAACATATATTGCCATATTTTTTACAAAAACTGTGTTCTAATGCGTCTGAAAATTAAGTAATGCGAACAACCTATGAAAATGTATTTCAAATGCACTTTTCTCAAAATAAATTTTTCTTAGTTTTTACATCATAAAAAAATGCTCTATGCGTTTTAACTTTTGTTTGAAGGTCTTTATACAGGCTGTCCCTAAATTACTTGAGAGGTTTCCTTACCTTATAACTTTTGACTTAAGAGTATTAAGGAAAATATTATTAAGTACAACTAAAAAAGTTTTTTAAATAACAAGAACAAAGTTACATTATGCATAAATATTCAAACTAAAGCGTTATCAATCAAATAACGATTATAAAAAAAATAATAAGTGACATTAAAGTTTTATCAAATTTGTCAAAAACGGATGATGGTAACTATCTAACTTTGTGCTCATAATTCATTATAACTTTTATTTAAATTTTAAAAAATATATTAATTATTATTTTATTATTATCGTTATTTGATTAATAACGTCTTGAGTTCCAATTTTACGCATCTGTAACATTGTTTGTGTTATTAAAACACTTGTTTTACTTTACGAATACGTAATAATATTTTTCGCCATATTCATAAATCAAAATTTATGAGGTAAAGAAATCCCGACAATTATTTATGGACACCCTGTATTACTAAGAAACATTATTGCTACATACTATCAGATATCTGTGCATCCATTTTGTAATGAGGCTTTATTAAGTTTCGCAAGTAATAATAAAATCTATTAATAAGCGAAATTTTAATGAAAATTCAGTTTCATGTCAGATTTTCATTTTCTTTTTAAAGATAACTGTCTACCATATCAAACAAGAACGAAAAATAATGCGTCAAGCATAGATTATGCAACACTTTCCTACGCTTCCAAAATAATTTTACAAATCATTACCGTTTAATAAGCTGAAAGATAACATCTAAGTAAACAATTTGGAAAACGCATAACATATTTAAAAACGTAATTTCAGAAATTTCAAACATATATTTCCAACATATACCACATTCGGAAAAATACCCGAATACTTTTATTCAGCCCAGTATAGGATGTATAGATTTGTATGTATACTACATAGGATGTTAAATTTTAGTTTAGTTAGGAAACGCGTAGCACAGTTTAAAATTCTCCTTCTGGAGTTTCTGTCAATAAACGGAAATGTGTTCGCGAACTTTTGTGCTTCCCTGTATAGGATCTACAGAATTTATACACATCACGTAATAGACAAAAAAGCGAGTTAAATTTAAAATTGCGTTCAGCAACTTAAAACGCACTTCCAGGAATTATTGTTAACAGACAGTAGAGAATTATTTTGTGTGTCCCTGTAAATGCACGATGACTTCTATACACACAATATTCTGTAGTAAGCCTCTTGTAACGCACCTTAGTGATATATATAAATTTCAATGCGTTTAAAATAGTGAAACATTATTTAATTAAACCGCAAACGATTTTTCTCCATAGACATAATGTAACGGAATTTTTTGACTGTCCCTGTAAAGTAACTATAAGGGCTAAGCCCAGAAGCAGAGAATTCTCCCAGTGTCTGCGACGGATATGTCAGCGGCAGAAAATAATCTGCAGATAAACTATGTTACAATTCAGGATTGGCAGGTCTTTGACATGTGTCCGTTTATGAGAGTTTAAACTGCTATGTCAAAAACCTCAAATACTACATTGATATGTAAAATTTGACATTAAATATTACTTATATTATAAGAAACAGTACAACATTATACGTAATAAATAAGTCTTTTACTGTATATCAATAATTAATGTCTAGTAAAGTATTACTGTTACATGCATTTCTTTAACTTGATTTCTCGATATTTACCAGCAACCTATTACCAGTGAGTAAAAATTAACTTTTTTATTCGCCAGTGTTTTTCAGTACTGACCAATAACAAATTTACAAATACTTGATAAAAAATTTGTGAAATTTATCAAACGATTGTGGAATAAACAGCGAAATTCGTCAAATGATGTCGGGAAAGAAATCGCAACATTCGTCAAATGGTCTCGGGAAAAAAATTAATTTTGTCTAACTGTCGTGAAAAAATTCGTCAAATAGGTTTGGGGGGAAAAATTGCAAAATTCGTTTAACAATTGCGGAACAGAATTTCAAAATTCGTCGAATGGCAGTGGAAATAAAGTGCGAAATTTGTCGAACATCAGCGGAACGAAAGTGCGCAATTTGTTTGTTCATGGAAATAATCGTGAAATTCGATGGTCGATAAATCGCGAAATTCGTCAATCGATAGAGGAAAAATCGCTAAATTCAATAATCGATAGTGGAAAAATCGCAAAATTCATCAACTGGTTTCGGGGTAAAAAAATTTCGAATATCGTCGAATGGCTTCGAGAAAATAAATCACAATCCATCAAATAATGTCGGGGAAAAAATCGTGAAATTCTCCAAATGGTTTCTAAATTTGTCGAGCGACAGCGGGGGAAGAAATCTTTTTCCATTCAATCATCGCAATTGGCGAGTGTGACTGTTAAATTTGACCAGTGGTGGCAATAAAGTCAATCGCCAAATTTTCAGTATTATTCGTCGATTGGCGAGTGCTAATTTTGCCCTATACAGCAACCTATTAGTGATTTGAGCGGTTTTTTCCCCGCGACATATTGACGAATTTCACATTTATTTTCTGTAACCAACTGACGAATTTCGCGATTGTTTTCCTGCAATCGATTGAAGAAATTTGTGATATTTTTCTGCTACCAACTGACAATTTTTTTTTTTTTTTTTTTTGGCGATCGATAAGAAATTTCCAAATTTTTTTTCTTGCGTCTTACAGGTGAAATTCGAATATTTCTTTTTTTTTTTAACACATAATTGTGGACAAATTTCGCAATTGTTTTCGCGACCGATCGGCGAATTTGGCTATTTACTTGCGAATTTTTTCTCGCGACTGACTGACACATTTCGCAATATTTTCCCGTCATCTATAGACGAGTTTTGCGATATTCTTCTGCAGCAGATGGTAGAATTTTGGGGTTTTTTCTGCGACTGACTGAAAAGATTCACAATTTTTTCCCGTAACCGACAGGTGAATTTCTAGATAGTTTTCCCACAATCGACTGACGAAACTCGTGATATTTTCCTGTAACTGATTGACGATTTTATGGATTTTTTTCCACGTCTTGCTGGCAAAACTCGAGGTTTTTTTTTCACACGATCGTAGACGAATTTTGCTATTTCCCTCCTGCGATCGACTGGTGAATTTCGTAATTTTTCCCACAACCGACTACCAAATTTTGCGATTTTTTCTTCACGCAATCAGTTAACAAATTTCGCAATATTTTCACGTGACCATTTAACAAACTTTGCGAAATATTTCTGTGCCCGACAAATTTTCGGTTTTTTTTCGCGAACTATTGGTGAAATTCGCAGGTTGAAATATGCAGATAGAATTTTTTTTGCGAACCCAAAACGCTATGCAGCTTAAAAAAAAAAAAAAAAAACGGGCAGAGCGCATTTGCAGCTATAAAAGAAAAAAACAGTGCCTGCTTTTCGCTAATTTCTTCAACCGCTTTTCACAGATTTTCTCTTTTGAACTTTCTGGCGAGATGCAAGAACGGTATATGAGCAAACGCTGTTGGTCTATTGAGCAGGGATGTCAGAGAAAAAAAAAATATTTAGCTTGCAAAGAATGAGGCGATGCGCAGAAGATCATAGCACTCCTCCAGATGCGAAGCGAAAGTGTGGCTGCGGCACTGCACCCGCTGACAAAGTAAAAAAATCTGTGAGCCGAAGAAAATTCCGTGGAAAAAAATCTGCAGAAGAGGGAAAAAATCTGCGACGTACGTCGCTCGTCTCGAACTTTCTGCTACCGGGGTGCTAAGCACAGCATATTCCATATTAAGCTTCTTGTAATGCACCTTAATGATATATATCAATTACAATGTATTTGAAATTGTGTAACATCATTAAAATAAACCGTAAATTATTTTTCCCTATAGACCGTAATGTAACAGAATTCTTTTGAGTGTCCCTGTAAAAAAGCTATAAGTGGTACACACTTAAGTTGAAATAGGGAACATGCTATAGATAACGACAATAACATATAAAAATTGCAGGGCACTCCGAGCATTTTTACGGGAGTTAGAGCACGGACAGACGGCAGACAAAACGAAGTCGTAAACACTTTTCAACTAGGTTGGAAAGTGTTAAAAATGGTTTAACAATTTTGTTTGAATAATTCCTATTGAGTCTAAAATGAAAAAATATATATATATATATAGAAAATATTTTGAAAAATGGAACACATGAAGCATTTTAAAATTATTTTTAAAAAACTAGTTAATAAATTAAATTTTTTCATTATCATCAATGTAAATTTTTTCATTAAAATGATTTTTTCCCATATATTTATTTAATTCGTGGTATATAAAACTTTATTTTTAGAAGACGATACATTAAGATTATCCCATTAAATAACATGAACAAAACAGAAAGAAAATCTGTTATGTTCGAGCACTTAACCCTTTCAGGGACAAAATTATTCTGTTACTAAAATTATAAAATGATTAAATGGTTTGTATTTCACCCCCCCCCCCCCCCCACACACACACACAAAAAAAATGTAATTCTGATAACTGTATATGAAACAGGGAAAATATTTAAAAAATCCCATGTCGACATATCCATGTCCATAATTTATGAAAAATTTAAAGTGTACCAAACCACAACATAAAGAATTGAACAGCATATAAAGCAAAATTAGAAATGATCCAAATGGCTCCATGATACACTTTTAAGTTAACGTCATGAAAAGAATACCAAAAACAATTTGAGTGTTTCTTCTTGAAAAAATTAATTTTAAAGACTTTAGGGATATTGCCAAGTTAATTTTAAAAAATACGATTTTTGTCCAGTAAAAAAGCAGCTGGACATAAAAAGAAGACTGTAAAGCATACAGATTAATTGTATATTCCTAGAAGGTATTTGTGTTTAAACGTAATATATCATAATCTGTATTTTAACCTTTAATTTAGAAGACATTCTTGTTGGAATAACATAATAAATTCTAATGTCCACTGTCCCCTTAACCATCAATGCATGGTTTTTATTTCCCATCCCTTCCAAAAAATTATGTAATTCAAATAACTGCATATGCAACAGAGAAAATATTTTTTAAAATTCCCATCCCAACTGTTGCCCCTAATTAATGAAAAATTTAAAGTCTACCAAATCACAACATAAAGAATTGAACAATGAAGCAAAACTTGAAATTAACAAATGGCTACACGATACATTTTTGGGTTAACTTCATGAAATTGATATAAAAAACCACTGGAGTATTTCTTCTTGCAAACATTAATTCAAAAGACTTCAGTGACATTATCAAGTTTATCTAAAGTAGGGGGAAGAGGAAAAATATGCCGATTTTTGACCACGAAGAAAAGCAGCAGTGGAAATAAAAACATTCAGATTAATAATATATTCCAAGAGGATATTTACTTGTGATTAACATAAAATATGATAATTTGTATTTAACCTATAACGTCATTTTTATCAAAATGCTATTTTTTTTTATATAGTCCAAGCTTTTTACGATAAACCGTTTATAAGATATTTTACCATTTAATATACTTTTACATAATATTAAGCTCTAACTAAATTTGTATAAGGAGATTTATAGCATCTGTATTTTGAAAGTTTAAGACTGATTTACTAAGTTAGGTTGGTAAAACATTCTATTCTTTTGTTTAGAAAAAAAAATTAAAAAACTAATTTTTTAAGAACCGAACCGTGTACAGACCTCCCATTGAATCCATATATCCCTTATGGAGTATCAAGCGCAAGCCTATATCTTTAATATTTCGCCGCAAGGAGGTCTCGAAAGTATTCCCCCCTCCCGTTTGTTTTGGTGCATACGTGGAAAGTCCAAGAGAACAAACTTTTGAACACAATATTATTTAGCACAAAGATACCATTTTATGCTCTTATTATCTCCTTCAAAACTAAAAATTCCTAAAATAGTTTTGTATTTTAAATTTTTACCTTACCCTACTCTTAAATACGATGAGAAATAAAAATTGACAGAAAATAGAATAATTTAGCTTTATTATTTTTTTGAATTTAATGCTTGATCTTATAATTCTTTAATGTTTATTGAATGTTATTATACATATATTCGTTTAAATGTTACAGGTTTTATATCAAAATGAATAAAAGTAGATCTAGTATATGATTAGATCTCTATTTCACGTACTAAATACTGATTGATTCATCTTACACCATGTAAAAGCGCTAGCAAGCATTTTGTGCAGATAGTATAATGAAGATAAATTGCCTTTCATAGTTTAAATGATGCGTGATATCAGAAACATTTATCTCCATTTTTATGGTCATTAATTTTTCGATGTCATAAAAATATATACCCAGATAAAGACAAAAAAAGTTATTCACAGACAAATACAATGCGAATCCAAAACGTTGTTTCCAAGTATTTGTTCAGAAAAACTATATGTTATAATAACACCTATGTTATTGCTCTATAACCTGAAAATATAAATTACTAGTAAAACCGTAAGTTAAAAACACTAGAATGTTCTTGAGGGATCTAGAATTTTCTAGAATGTACTAAAATGTTCTTTATATTTTATACACACACATATACAGGGGTTGGACAAAATAATGTGAACACCTGTGAAAAGGGCATTTTCCTTTATTAATAGACCATTTGTCCTCCTTTTGCCTGAATTACAGCTTGTATCCGACGTGGGATTGTCAAATACAAGTCACGTACAACATTCTTGGGGGATACGTTCCCACTCAAATTGCAAAAAAGGCCCTAATTCAGAAAGTGTCCTTGGAGGGGGGAATCGACTGCGCAGCTTGTTTTCCAAAATACTCCACAAAGGCTCAATTATATTGAGATCAGGGGACTGTGGGGGCCATTTGAGGTGTAATTCACTGTCGTGTTCATAAAACCAGTCTCTGGCAATTCCACAGGTGTGGATGGGGGCATTATCATTTTGGAAGACTGGTCGTTTATCAAGAAACACAGTTTGCACCATTGGGTGAAGATGGTCGGCCAGAATACTGACATAATCCGCTCCTGTAACACGGCCATTCAGAACAACAAGTCGGCCAAGACCACGGTATGATATCGCACCCCAGATCATCACAGAACCGTCGCCATGTTTAACTGTAGGCCAAAGACAGTCAACTTGATAGACTTCTTTCGGCGTTCTACAAACGTAAACACGTTCATTTGTCAGGAATAATGTGAACGACGATTCGTCTAACCATATTGCATTCTCCCATTGTTCTTGTGTCCAACTTTTATGCTCACGACAGCATATTCGTCGCTTCGAGGCATTCGATGGTGTAATCAATGGCTTTGAAATAGCCGCTCTTCCATGAATATTTGCCATATGCAGTTCACGCCGGATAGTTTTTGATGAAACTGATTCCTCTAGATGTGTGTTCATCTCAGATGTTAACTGGGATGCTGTTGTCTTCTGTTTTTTTGCGACAATCTGCTTCAAAACTCTTCTGTCTCTGTCATTCAGCTTCGACTTTCGACCACTGTTGTGCTTTTTAGATGATGTTTTTCCGTGATTCAAATATGCTGACATTACAGTCGACACTGTACTTCTCCCAACACCTTTATCGTTACTGAGGCTCCAGCAAGATGGGCCCCAACGATCATGCCTCTTTCGAAATCAGAGAGATCAGCCATAACGCAATTTTAACACATAAATATATTTCGCATTCGACTTCTATCACTGCTAGTAGCATACTGATGTGTGTAATTTCTCATCCGCGAGGTGGCACCTTTCACCGCTAGAGGGCAGGAGTATACGAGAGGTTTCTTTCAAGTGCTATTTTTTCGCAAGTGTTCATATTATTTTGCCCAACCCCTGTATATATTTTACACACACACACACACACACACATATATACATATATATATATACATATACATATTTTTATTAGATTTACATATGGGCCGAAAGGATTGAGAACGTTCTGGAATGTTCGAGGACCATTCTGTGGGGTGTGGGAGATATGGTGGTTGAAAGTGATCGACCTAAGGCATTTTTATATTTCGACCAAAGTGTTCAAAAAATGTTTGGAATCTTCTAGAATGTACTAAAATATTCTTTAAATTGTATACATACATATATATTTTTTTACACACATATATACATACATATACATATTTTTTATTAGGTTTTCCTATGGATCGTAAAGATCGAGAACGTTCTGGAATGTTCGAGGACCATTCTGTGGGGGGTGCGGAAGATATGGTGGTTGAAAGTGGTCGACCTAAGGTATTGTCATATTTCGACAAAAGTGTTCTAAAAAATAAAAGAAGAATTAAAACAAAAAATTTTTTTTAATGCAGATCTTCTATATTAAATATGGAAAAAAACTGCGCAGATGTACTGCGGGTTGTCCTCAGCTAGTTTATATACAACAATAGACGAGTGTCCAATATTTCACTTTGAGACACAACTATCCAGCGCAGGCCACTGGTGTTTGTGAATGGTAATAACCTCAAGAGTCTCCCATCGTGCACTATAGTGGTTGCATGTCAGTAGCTCTGGGGGTGTGGGAGATATGGTGGTTGAAAGTGGTCGACCTAGGGCATGTTTATATAGACGTGTGTGACCCTATTTTTAGGGTAGTGCGCTGTCGATAAGTGTGAGCGTTTTTCATAACATCATACTTGTAAGTAGCTCGTGCCTACTTTCCGTTCAGTTTGGAGTGCATCCAAGTCTGATTTGTTCTCTTAAAGTGATTATAATTGCACTAAAGACAAACAAAATAGGGAAATTCAAAGTTTTGAACCATTTTTTATCTTTTATTTTATTCAATTTCAACTTGTTACAATTTCAAAACTTTACATAATTAAAAAAATTTTTGATTATTTTGGATGACAAAATTTAAATTATCAATATGTTTAAGACAAAAAAGGAAATTCTCTCGTTTACTAAGGGATGGCACTAGAAACTGAAACTTTGCACACAAAAAAAAGCAAAATTATGCGTTTACCTAATTGTAATTTTTGTTGATGATTCCTAATAGTTTTATTATTATTCTAAAATGTTTATTTAATAAATTATTAATTTATAATGGAAGTTTAGCAAAAAATATATCTATTTTGATACATTCATTATTTATTTCTTTATATTCAGTTGTTTGAAAAATGCACATTTCCAAACCCGAAGCTGTATTCAAGACCAGGAATTTTTGGCTTTAAGAACAGCTATTCACAATGACGTATTCGCATAAAATAATTGGCAATTAAATAAAATTTTGGCATACAATGCGCATATTTGCATTTTATGCCAATTCGCAATGACGTGTAAACGACTTATTACATGAAAACTGTCACTTTGAAAACTTGCGAAAATAAGCAATAGCTTGTTAAGGACAAGCTACAAGTTACAAAATTTAAATAAATAAATAAATAAAATAAAATAAAGTAAAGTAAAATGAAATAAGATGAAATAAAAAAGCCCAGAAAAAATGCAACTTTGTAGATTTATGCCCATTGATTTGGCTTCTCAGCTAATCTGCAGAATCTTATATTGATGCATATAGCGATACTTTTATCTTTGTCAGATTAAATTTACACCAAAAGTGCTTATTAATGCGATAATACTGAATCTCGTGTATTGAAACAATATGAAACCTCAAGGGAATTACGAAAAATCCCATCTATTTCATTTTAGAAATAGTGAAGAAATTTAAAAATACGTAGGTCTTTTATCTATTGTATATGGACGAAGAAAGAAGCTTATTCCTGTAGAAATTAATTGTTCTGTTGTATTGGCATATTGGCAGTGAAAGAATCATTCATAGAAAGAATATATCTTTCAACACATCCTAAATAAAGCTTTTATGTTATGCGTTTTCTTGCGTTTTATTTTTCAAATTATTTGCTGTTATTTTGATATAAAACAAATGTCAGCAACCATTTGAGAGAATTTATGAAATAAACACTGTTTTTGTTTTCTTATTTTACCATAATCTTTCTTTGCTAAAACAAAACTTTATTTAAAACAAATTTCAGCAATCATTTTAAAAGAATTAAAAAGCTTCCGCTAGCGCTTCACTGCTTGAGTTATGACTACGTAAGCATTGTGATTTGTGTTTGTGTTTTAGATATTTTGAACCTTTGTTACGGTGCTCTTTTTCATTCTACTGGAGATATTTTATAATGAAATTATACATTACACACCTATACACATATTTATAATATAATTTAAATTAAAATATTTTTTTTCCATTTAAGTTACTTATTCCCCCTTAAAATATTTTTTTTCTACTGCTTCCCTCCATCTCAACATTCCATTACTCTACGTCTAGTATATTAGCTTTTCCATATTCAAATCATTCTATTAAGTATTTTTTGTTTTGTTTATAAGCCTGTTTTTTTTATTTTTTCGGGACGCGTTTTATGAAGTTTTCGCACTTTTTCCGTTCTTATTTATATGTTTTCTTTTCATACAGGGTTATGTAGTGCCTTTGTGTTAGCGGATTAGCTAGGAATGCAATTCACTCTGATTTTAAGACTTTTCTCTGTATTAATGCGCGCAATTGCATAAAATACAATGTACGTTCCCAGAGTTAAATATTTTCGCTACATTTATTGTCTAGAAAAGTTACGGTAGTTCATCGTGTTATTATCGGATTCACAAATTTGTTGCTCTGCTTTACTAATACATTAGATAAATTGGATTGTCATAAACTATTATCGAAGCTGTTTGCAGATTTTAAAAATAGCATCTCAATGTTTTTGAAGGTCACTCTTCCAAAAGAATTCATTCCACATGCCTTTATTTTTAGCCATGAGCAGACTGATGTTAGTAATATCTAAGAAAGCATTCGCATTGGCTTAAACGCATGTTTTTATTCACCTCTAAGCTATCATAAATTAGCTCGTCTAATCACTCTCTCAATCACTATTTTGACGAACAAAAAGTTGTTTAAGTGGATTTTGACAGCCATCAGACGTTTTTGTTTCCGTTAGCCGTAAGTTTTCGTTGTTGGACGTGTTTCTAACTGTTTTAGAATATCAATAAATATCAATCTACAAAATGACTTCGTTTTATATTATGTGATTGAAGAAGCACTTATGGATTACAATCCTGACCGACTCGAACGTGCAAACTGTATTTAAAGTCAATCCGCAACCCAAATATAACTCAACAACTTTTTTCGCTGGTCTGCATCCCGACCTGTATCCGACGAAAATTTCCGTTAACCCGTTACCTGACCGGAATCCGAAGCTCGTCTACTCAAAACTTCCAATCAAATAAGTTTATCAACAACGTAATGTAATTATGGAAAAATAGTCTACAATTATATCTCTATATCAATTTTACCTTTAATGTCTAAAAATGACCACTTAAAGATTCATCCATACTTAATTATATAGTTTTTCACAAGGCTTTACAAATTTGATAAAATCTGGTAGCCAGCAAAAATGTCTAGTCGCCAGTAAAAAAATATTTACCTTCAACGTCCTCGCCCCCCGCCATTATTTTTCAAAAAACACAAAAGTTTTCTATGAATTAAAAAAGATTAAAAAAAAACAAAAACAATCAGAGGTTAGAATTATTAGTTACATAGTTTAGAACAGTACATAATTATACTAACATATAAACTAAGAGCATACTAACATTTAACACATATAAACCAAGTTTTCTAATGAGACTTAACAGAATTATATATCTTTAAAAAAAATACTGTAAACGCTGAGTTAACCGGCCGGTTCGGGAAAAGCTGATTGCTGAATGCTTCAAATGTCTGAATAGTTGTGTACTCCAAAATCTATATCTGATGAGGGGGGTATTGATGAAATAGTGAAACAGAAAAACATTTTTTTGCTTATTTTCCATTCGAAATCAGTCAAATAATTCTGATTTTATTATTTTAAAGTGTTTTGATGAACATTTGATGAACTTATTTTGGTCAAATTTGAAATAAAATCTACAAATGTTTTTTTGCTTGAATATAATTTCTAAGTTTATTTTTTAATGTTTTGGAACATTGCAACGTCTATAGTGAATCATCTTATGGGAATTTTAAGTTAAGATTGTGATAAAGATGAGTAACAGATGCTGCTCTTGATAGAAATTTTAAGCCACTATAATTGTAAAAGAATAAGCTTTTTTATATACATAAACCGGCTCGAATAATTAAAAACTTCACGTGTTTGTAAAATAAATCCTTATATGAGAAATATCAAAGCTAATTACGTTTGCAAAATAACTCAAAAATTGCTAAAATAAACCATTCACGCTCGTATTACGTAATCGAAATTAGCCGTCGGGGGGGGGGGATTTATTTGGAAGAGGAAGGTTTATTTGGATCCCACAATCTATGATACAGACTGGAGGATAAATAAAATAATAATAATAATATAAATAAAAACTTACCCTTCTGAAGAGCAATGAATGATTTGTTCTGGTTCATTTGGTTTTGATTGCATGCCACCAGATGAAGTTTTTTTTTAGAAATAATATTTCCTTTTGTTTTTTAATAATAAAAATATTTAACTCTCCATAAATATATATAACTCTCCATAATAAAAAATATTTCTCCAGACAGCAGTATTATAATATATATTAAAAAAAAACGAAGATTGAAATGCAAAAAGATTCTAGGGCTCCATTGGGCGAGGCAGCGCAAAAGATTTCGTTAGCGAAATAAATTGTTACCAAACAAAAAAAGGGAACTTAATATTTGTTTAATTATTTTACTATTTTTTATAAGCATCTCTGGAAAGACGTAGTACCTTCAATATTTTTACGTCATATAGACTAGACAATCGGCTACAAACCAGGATGACTCCTACATATTGTGCAATGTGCGCAGATAAATAAAAGCGCCATGCATTTTACGCGAGGGAGAAATATTTAAGAAATACATACTATTTAATTTTATTAAAATTAGTTATTCTTTAAATTTTAATTAAGTTTTATAGATTTACTTCAAAGGAATTACTTATAATCACTTAACTTAGATGTTATTATTCTTTAAAATGAATGTGATAGATTAATTGGTTTTAATTCTGAAATACAGAAATCTGATTTGAAAGAAGAAAAAAAAATCTTGAACATTTTGTAGCATTGTATCCAATTTTAGAAGCCGTCATAGAGGCTAGATTATCACGATTTCTTACTTTTTTATTAAAAACTCCCCACCCCCCTCCACTCTTCCCACAGTCTAACCACGTGGCATGCTATAACGGAAAAGAATGACGTTTTCTGTGCATGAGATGGGAAATAAATATATTTTAAACTTGGCTCGTCTATTAAAAGTACGATAGAAGAGAAAAATCACTGCTTTCCGCGGACGAGTAATAGTGGTGGTGGGGGGGGGGAATGGTTTGTGTCCATTTCTTTGGTCAATTTTTGTAAAATAAATAAATAAATAAAAAGCCAGATTAAAAAACTCCAGTCACCTGTGGCAACCTGGCGACCGCATTTGTGAAGCCCTGGTTTTTCATTTGAAACAATATTTTGGACTTTCTTTTGATAAATCGGGTTAACCCAATCCCGAAACAATTGAGGTCTTTCCGACCCATTAAAATATTAGCGCCAAAATGACGCGACTTACACGTGTCTGTTCGGGGGCGAGCAAAATCGGGGTTACCCAATTCAATCTAGGATTCTATTATAGATCCTAACTACCTAGTTGATCAATTGGCTGTTCGTTATGCCTCTAAATGGATTATTTAGATAAACATCTGAACTATCTTACGGTCATAGTACGTTTTCATCAGTGCATTCTTTTGTTTCTTTTTTCTTTTTTTCTCGTTTAGGAACAGCTTTTCTTTCAGTTTTGATGATGACATTTTCGTAATATTGTTTACATTTGAGTATTAAGTCTTGAGAAAATTTATTTTTGGTGTGTCTAATTGGAATGACGAGTACTTGAAATCTTGTGTGCAATTATTTATTGAATTTTATTTTATTAAATTTTTGAAAATCATTTCTTTCAAATTTAAAGGAACAGTAATATTTCAACATTTTTTCAATATAGCGAATGCTGAGATCACAGTTGAACTCAAAAATATATTATTACTTTTTTTTCGAAACATCCAGTTACTTACAATCGCTTATACGTAAATTATGTCTCATAATCATTTCAAATACACATAGCAAAAAGACGCGAATTCGCTTTAGCCGTCAGTAATGTGTTATGTGAACAGTCCTTTTCTGTTAAAAGATATGTAAATAAAACCTATTAATGACTAGTTTACCCTAAAATTAATATCCTAGTCCATAACGTTGATTTTCTCAAAATGGATCCCAATAACAGATACTAACCTATTTAATTACAGGATTAAACAAAGTTTAAATACATTTCCGTATCATTAAAATGAAAATTTCAAATCAATTCAATTTTCTAATTTGACTGTCAATAGGGTTATTTCATAATGTTTCTAAATTTTATTGTTCTATTAAAAAGCATTCTGCGCTCCCTATTAGATCTAAATCCGTATCTATAGAGGTTTTCAATTCTATTTTTATTTCGACCAATTTGTTAAATTTCTATAAAACATATATGACAAAAGAATTTTAAGAAATATGATTCCACGAAATAGGATATCCAGTTTCAACATTTTATAAAATGTCCCTTAATTTGATAAATTTAATTCTAAATTTAATAGAAGAAATATGAGAGAAAGACTTTTGTATTTATTCCACATTTGAAAAGATTTTTCTTTGTTCTTTAGAAATTCATATCGCTTCCACTTTTCAATATCTTTCGATTCTTTTGTCTGGAAATATTTTCTTTGTTGAAACTAAACTGTCAGAGGTAATTTGGATTTTTACTTTTGGAAAATATGGGAATATTATATCACCAATGAATTTAATCTCAAATTTTACTTAAAATACTCAATCTCAAATTAAAAAATCAAATTAATTTTAAAAATCCCAAATTATATTTAAATTTTTATTTTAGGAAAAAATACAAGATATATTACATTACCAATGAATTCTTTCTCAAATTTTATTTAATAATCTCAATCCTAAATTTAAAAAATAATAATAAAAGAAAGAGTTAAATCTCAAATTTTACTTACAAATCTTAATCTTAAATTTAAAAAGAAAGAGTTAAATCTCAAATTTTATTTAAAATTTTATTTTTGGAAAAAAATGGAAATATTATATAATTAAGAAATTTTAATCTCAAATTTCAGTTAAAATTGTTGCAAAGTGAATTCTCAACTTATTTAACCTTTTGTTTACGTGCCAGGACTGGTAATTATTTACCTCAATTTACAAAAAAATTTCTTTGTGGTAGATATCTCTTGAAAATATAGTAATATAAGTGTATGGCAGATATTATTTTTGAAAAGGTGGTACGAATTGAATAAAAAAAATCCCTGACTGCTCGGCCTACAGGCACAGGTAGATTTCGAAGACGCAGACCTTGGGGCACCTGTGTATTGGGGATTGTAGAAGAAATTACCTTTTTCCGATGATGCGACAGTTGGGACCGCCTACTTTGAAATCTACCTGTCGTTGTAAGCGGAGCCGGCAAGGATTTTTTTGTTTTTAATTTGTTTTTGCTGTAAGAGGTGGTCTTATAAATAAGTTGTCAAGAGAAAATTGTAGATAATATTAAGAAGATTTATAATAAATTTAAGTGGATTTGATATCTTGAGAACTGACAAAGTTATGGACTTTTTTCTTCTTAAACACCTATTCCCTCCCCCCTTGATGCCATTTTTAATTATATCAAAAATCAGTCATATGTAAATTTTCGGCCCTTTTCCTAGAAGTAATGATAACTTTAAACGGATTTGATATGTATCATAATTAAGACGTTATGGGTTTTTTTCTGGTTTCACAAAAAGCCCCCCCCCCTACCTCTTGGTCCGATTTTGCCCATTAACGAACTTGACCGAGATTTTATGTATATCACTTTAGAAGAGATTTGTGCAGAATTATGAAAGTTATCGTGTCCATAAAAAACTGATATAGATAGATAAATAGATAAAGTTTTGAACTGGAGGTAGTTTTGGGTTCTACACTGAAAAAAAAAGTGTTGATTTTACAGTATAATACTGGCATCCCTACTGGCATCCCAGCTGCCAATATTATAACGTAAAATTAACAGTCATAAACAGTAAAATAAGCAGTAATACGCTACCGCGCACGCACGGCAGCGTGTTACTGCTTATTTTACTGTTTATTACTGTTCATTTTATGGCATAATACTAACAGATGTTTTTTTTTTCTTTGCAGTGTAGGAGTCATGATCGGCGAAGATCTGCAAAATTTTTTAGAAATTCCAACATAGGGGAGAATGTAATAGGTAGTATTTCTTACGAAATCCACCTAAAAATAGTAGCTGGGATGTACAGTGTCCCAACACCGTAATCAAAAGGTCATTCGCTTGACAGGATTTCCTGCCACCATGTATTTTTACGATTCGTACCACTATTTTTGAAATGTATATTTGTTTTATTTAACGATATAATTTTGATAACAAATAAAGCGTTGATTACTGTTTGAAGAAATTGGTTTTCAAAAATTAAAATAATAAAAATCTTTTTTTTTTCAACTATGTCAGATACATATGAAAAATTTTATGCCAAGAATTCACTATAAATTTTCAGGATGGAGCTTGAATTAATAATCTATTCACGAATTCAAGGAAGGGAGAGCAATGAAACTTCTTATAAATAAATATGTGTCAAGTGTTTCGTTCCAACTCAATAATTAGAATCAGGTTTAAAAAAAAATTCTTTCTTTGTGTTAGAAGATGTTAAAAAACAGGCCAGGGTAAAATTTTCTAAATTATATTAATATAATATGTACATATATACAAATTAAGTGTGTTTAAATATAAACTTTCCATTGTGCATAAACATGATAAGCCTTTTATCGAATTTAAGAAAAAGCATTTTTAACTTCCATTCTGGAAGCCATGAAAAAACACTACTTTTACAGACAACACACAAATTACTTCTACTTATAAAATAAAAATTTAAACATTTCAATGATTTTCATCACAGCGCAGGAATCACGTGATCAAACGTATGCAAAGCGAGATAGAACCAAATGGGGTTGCATTAAAAAGAAAAGAAATTTGATAAATTTCCTACAACATAAAGTCTAAAAACAACAGCAATTCATTTTGCTACTTATTGTTAACTATCCGCAATTACATTTACATTTTGTTTTCTCCATAAAATCTAATTATTAGATCAGGCTGTGCGAAAAAAAAGGAGTTTGCCGTCTGTGAATAGCAATTTATGGAAGTGTGTTTTTAATTGTGTTACTTCTTTTTCAAATTAAATTTTAATGCATAAATTTTATACATACAGAGTTACGGAATACAATCAGATTAAACTATGTGTACCAGATTTCTTGACAGTGTACTTTTAATTATGCTATGCTTTTTTTTTTTTTTTAACTGAATCAATTTTCAATATATTATATGGTGTTTGTACAGTACAATATACATAAATTCTTATATTTAAAAAGGATTTGGATATATTGTCATCTATAGATGGTAATTCCCACAAAAGTGTTTTTATTTTTTCTATGCGTCTTCTAGCTGAATTAAATTTTTGTTTCGCTATGTGGTACGTATAAAAGTTTATATATCAGTTACAAAATTTCGCAAATGTATTGGCATACATTAATGTCTATAGATAGAAATAGGTGAAAATGGAGTTTTAACTGTGTTATCTGTTTTCTAAATTGTTTATTTAGCTATCTCGTTTTATTGTATGAAATAGTGAAACAATATTCTAATTAATGTTAGAAAGTGAATTTCAAGTAATTTTTCAGGAGTGAAATTCGCCCGAAAGTAATGAGTAACATAAAAGTGTATTTTTCCTTGCTAAACTGAGCGTTTAAACTGACAGAGTGAAAAATATTCCAAGCCGGGAATCGAACCCGGGACCCCAGAATAGCGCTCTGAGGCTCTGCCACTGACCTACAAGGAACGATGTCCCAACTCGGCATCTCCTACTCTTATACATGTCGGAAAGGCTGCAACCGCAGCACATTGGAATGCACTTGTATATGTTGTCTATGCTGGACTTGTTGCAAAAATTGTCGTCTAAAATATGCCACAGAGTTGTGTGCTCGGGATGACAGTTTCCATCTTGTGCTGCGGTTGCAGCTTTTTCCGACATATATAAGAGTGAGAGATGCCGATTTGGGATATCGTTCCTTGTGGCTCAGTCGTAGAGCCTCAGAGAGCTATCATGGGGTCACGGGTTCGATTCCCGGCTTGGGATATTATTCACTCTGTCGGTTTAAACGCTCAGTTTAGCAAGGAAAAATCCACTTGTATGTTATTCTGATTAATGTTAGAAAATGTTTCATATTCCATGCCTGATGCATAATTTTTCGTTCTTGTTAAATCTATGATATTTATCAAATGTAAGATATCTCTGTTTATAAAAAGAACATGCACTCTAAATAAGAAAGAGTCACTATTCACTCTGGAGGAGTGGATATTCACTCTATCGCAGAGTCAAAATTTGCCCAACCTCTTTAGAGTGACTATTCACTCTAGGCAAAAGTGAAATTGTTCACTCTCTGAAAGAGTGAATACTCACTCCCAAGAGGTGAATATTCACTCTAAACAGGAGTGGATACTAACTCTTTCAGAGGAGTGAATATCCACTCTTGCAAAATGAGTGGGTTTTTTCACCCTGATAGGAGTGAATAGTCACTCTTTCATAGGAGTGGTTATCCACTCTTTCATAGGAGTGACTATTCACTCTTGCAAAAGGAGTGGATTTCTCACTCCTTACAGGATTGAATAGCTACTCTTTCATAGGAGTGAATGTTCACTTTTTATGGAGTGAATTATTTTTTTTTGTTTCTTTTATGGGCATTTTAAAAGAATCATATATTTTAGAGCATGCAATGAAAATAGACACAAGCGTGGTAAAGATTGGAATAAAATACTTTATTGGCAATATTTATTTAATTCATAGTTTGTAACAGTAATTGAACTCTTAAGGAAAAATTCAATTAGAGTTACATAATGAATTAAATTAGATTACTGACAGAAATAAACTAAAATATTTTATTCCAAGCTTATCACTATTGTGTTTGCTTTCATTGCATGCCTTATAAAGATATGATAGTTTTAAAATGCCTATAAGGGCAAGTAATTAACCAAAATCTTAATCAGTTAATATTATTTCTTTCTTCACTGTAAACTGAAATGTCTGAAATTCAGACACTTAAGTGTCTGAAACGGATGGTTAAAAAAAGAGACACTTTAAAGTGTCTTAAAATTTAAGACACTTAATAGTGTCTGAATTTCAGACACTTGAAACGTCTGAATCGCGGCCATTTTTGTGGTCTGATTTGTTAGCAATTGGCAGCCATTTCTGACCACACTTTTTTTTAAAGCATTAAATACAGCCATGTTTGACCACATTGAATAAATTTGACCATGAAGCAGGGCTGGGGTTTGTTACAGAAGCAGAACAGAACCAGATTAAAGCATGGGCAAACTTGTTCATGACCCCCCTCCCTCGATTTTAGGGGCCCCCAAATTTGGTATGCTATTTTCGTAAAGCGCTTCCGACATTGTACAATCAATATTTTGACCTTTTAGAGTAGGAAAAATTTACAAAACAAAAAATATATTTATCTAAATACAATAAAATCTTTCAGTAGTGTACACCGCAGCATCTGTCTGCTATTCGGAGAAAACGGACAATTCTGAATAACAGGCAAATTCCGTCGTGCTGGGGTGTCCGCTATTGAGAGGTTTTACTGTATTTAGATAAATATATTTTTAATTTTAAACTTATTCTACTCTAACAGTTCAAAATAGTGATTATAATCAGTACAATGTTGAAATAGATATAAAATATCAGCTGCACAAAAATTGCATACTAAATTTGAGAACCCTTAAAATCTACGGCCCAGTTTGCCCATGCTATAATCAAGTCTTGCTTCTGAAATAAACCCAATTCTGCTTTATGGCCAAAATATGTATATGTATTCTACAGCATAGAAAGTGTTTCATTTTTTGTCATAGTATAGAAGATGTGCACTAAAAGAATTCGAGGCCAGTGGTAACCCCCCTCCCCCTGCCCTTCTCAGGTACTATCGCAAAAAATTAAATACATTCGATTACTTCAAATATATATATAAATACATGAACATATAAAAATACATGTTTGGATAATATTCTTTGTCTTCAACTTCATTCTACTCTAAAACTAAATACAATATTGATTATAACTTTTCTGTACCACCTTATTACACGAATGAAGTCGTAGAACACTGTTGTGGGCAACGACTTCATTCGCGGCGCACATTAGTGTGGCCATTTTTTTTCTTAATCATCTTAGAATGAAAATTCAACTCTGCAATATTAGATTAAAACTGTAATTTTGTTTTAGAAGAACAATACCACATTTCATCAAAATTAGCTATCCTTCAAATGAGATTTTTTCAGATGAATAACTGTTGAAAAATACTTCTGCTGAATTGTTTAAAGGATCATCAAATTAAAACTGATATAAAATAAATATTTTGTACCATATAGTATGTTTTCTTAGTATAAAGTACAAGTTTCTATACTTGAAGTATGCTTTGATTTGTTTTAAGATTTGAATAGAATTGTTCCATAATAATAATAATAATAATAATAATAATAATAATAATAATAATAATAATAATAGCAAATAAAGCTCTTTTCATTCTCTGAATGTTTTATATTTTCATTTAAATACTAACATATGCATAAAAACTAGGTTTATGTTATGAGAATCTTATATATATATATTTATGTATATATATATATATATATAGAGAGAGAGAGAGAGAGAGAGAGAGAGAGAAGGAAAGATTTTTTTTTATGTCAAAACATATTAAAATTTACTGAAAAACCTACATTTTAGATCTTGTACAATACAGTTAAACAGTCTAGAATTAAAAAAAAAAGATAAAAGAAAGAAAAAGAAAAATAATAGAATCAGTAAATTTAGATTCGGAATTTTATTAAAACAATGAAAACGCCTTAGAAAATTATTTAGACCACAAATATGCAAAAATGTAAAGATGTAAAAGTCTAGTTTTTTCTATTTTCCATTTTTAACCTTTTTACTAAAAGTAATTAATAAAAAAATCAATATTAAAATTAGTTTTCAATATCTCGAGTTTTGCAAAACCGAAAACTAAAGTTTTTAGCAATAAATCAAAGTAAATAATGATATATTTATTTACTTTTTTTAATTTTAACAAATCAGATTTGACGAAAATCAATCCCCCTCCCCCACAAAAAAGGCTAAAAAGATCCCCCCCCCCAAAAAAAATGTACATCTCAAATTATAAAATATAAAATATGGGTCACAACAGGTGTTTGACCGCGAAAGAGTATGTTATAAGGATTCCGCATACTGATCAAAGCAACATTAAATTCTTTAACATATCAAAATGTTAAAAAAAAAAAAAAAAAAAAAAAAAAAAATAGACGTTTTAAACACAGCATTTTTTTTTTCAGCATAAGATTTGATAATTTTCTGTTATTGCTTTTTTATAAAAAGGCATATTTTAAAGTAAGTACTATATATATAATATATTACTGATATTTTTACAGTCAGAGTAACAACATATAATCACATTTAAAAAAATGTATTTCTGAATTTCTTTTTACTTTTATCGGTTGGTGGAAAAAATATAATACGAAAATTATTGATTAATTTTTGTGTGAATATATAAGAATAAAATCAATGCTATGAGTTAATCAATAATCCAGATTCTTTACAATAAAAAAAAATTATGGATAAAGTGGAGATCTAAAGATATATTAAACAAATTTGTTATTTTAAAAAATTTTGAAAGTGATAAGAATTTAATTGAAAATCATAAAAAAATACACAAATCTTTTAACATTAAAATATATTTATTGGATTTAAAAAGATACAAATGTAATAAATAGACATTATTCTTATCAATTTAATTTAAATAGGAATTAAATAATAATACATAAGTAATAATATTCATACAAAAGTTGTATTTGAAAACGAAAATTAATCGTTTTTTGTTTATAATCGTACTTACTTAAATTCTTGATTGAAAAAAAGTTACAGATACAATCCTTTTGAAACGGAAAAAAAAAACACCCGACTGCAAAAAAACTCACCAGTCGGATTTTATAAAAATATTTAAACACTTCTGGCAAAACATAAAAAAAGCACGGTTTTGCAATCCGAATTGTTGAAAATATCAAAATTCTTGATTGAAAAAAAGTTACAGATACAATACTTTTGAAACGAAAAAAAAAAAAAAAAAACACACCCGACTGCAAAAAAAAAAAAAAAATAAAAAAAAAAAAAAAAAAAAAAAAAAAAAAAAACTCACCAGTCGGATTTTATAAAAATATTTAAACACTTCTGGCAAAACATAAAAAAAGCACGGTTTAGCAATCCGAATTGTTGAAAATATCAAAATTCTTGATTGAAAAAAGTTACAGATACAATACTTTTGAAACGAAAAAAAAACACTCGACTGCAAAAAAAACCTCACCAGTCGGATTTTATAAAAATATTTAAACACTTCTGGCAAAACATAAAAAAAGCACGGTTTTGCAATCCGAATTGCTGAAAATATCAAAATTCTTGATTGAAAAAAAGTTACAGATACAATACTTTTGAAACGGAAAAAAAACACACCCGACTGCAAAAAAAAACTCACCAGTCGGATTTTATAAAAATATTTAAACACTTCTGGCAAAACATAAAAAAAGCACGGTTTTGCAATCCGAATTGTTGAAAATATCGAAATTCTTGATTGAAAAAAAATTTACAGATACAATACTTTTGAAACGGAAAAAAAACACACCCGACTGCAAAAAAAAACTCACCAGTCGGATTTTGTAAAAATATTTAAAAAGCACGGTCTTGGTAATGAACGGGAAAACACTATGCTGTAGGTTTCTCTGCAATGGAAGCATTCATTAAATAAATATAATTCCACAAATATAACGCACTTTTAAAACATCGAGTAATGATTAATATTCTCAAGGATTATACTCATATACGTAATTAAATTTTTTATATCAAGTTTGAAAATTCATCTTTTTTTGGCATTTTAAAACAATTACAGAGAAAACAACATTACAAATTTGCCCTTTTGCTCGGCGGTCAGGGGGTTAAGACACCCATACTGTAGCACACATGTAACTGTAACACACATTACTGTAACACACACATATTGAATAACACAAAAATGTAATCACATAATTTTTCGCTGTAAAAACTACGAACACGTACACCTCTTCTAACTACTAAATCGTTGAACTATATATTAGCCAATCAGCATGCACATTTCCAAACAAAGAACGCAGTGGTCTTCTGCGGTCTGTTAAAAAAAAAAAAATAATTACGTCAGCATTTGCAAGGAAGCGAAAGCTTTTTATCAGCGGTCAGAAACTTTTTATTTACTGGCGTTAAATTTATCAATTATCTGAATAGTATACTCACTACAGTTGTTACATTTTCAGAGTGAGGGAAAATAGCTTAAAAAAAGATTTTGACGTAACACTTGCAAATAATGTATCGAATTTAAAAGAATTTAAAAGCAATTTTCATACAACATATTTTTGCTTTAGATGTAGAAAATCCAAAATATTATTACTTCATTAACTTTTGAAAGCCTTGATAACCTAATCTGTATTTTCATACACTTTATTAATGCTAGAGTGGTCACTATTTTGTATATACAACTTTGAAACCAGTGTTGAATTCATGGGGTAGCCCCGGGGGGAGGGGGGTTATCACCGGAACTTGAGATTTTATGCTTTTAATAGATAAAAAATGCAATTTCCCCCCAGGAACTCTACAGTGTCCCATCTGGGGCAACAGAAATCCCTCCCGGAGGCTAATATCCGAACCCTATAGCTTACAGCCACATTGGCGAGCGCCAAATGATTTGGCGAGAACAGCGCTATTTCGCGCATGCGCATAAGCTAGCCAAGCTGTTCAGTGCTTGTGCTTACGCGGCTACGCTTATGCAAAGCAATGGCGGACGGTGCAGTGTTTTGCTACCAGAAACTAGAGATGAAAATAAATAAGAAAAAAAAAAACCTAGCTCTACCACAAATCAAGCATATACACGGTGAAAATACAGGTATGTGAAATAATTTCAGTGTTCTGTATATTAACGTAATATTCTTTATATCCTTTAAATATTGACAAATTTTCAAGATAAGACAGCCATGAGGCAGCTCATTAGAATATCGATGTTGATAGTTGAGACTTTAATCTTGTGAAAATTAAATTAATGTCGCACCAATTAACACTATCTGTAAGATACAGTTACTTTCATTATTGGTTGCGAAAGCGTCTTTGAAGACGCCAATTTGGTTATATATATTTTTTTTAGTTTTTGTGATGAAAGGCAAAAAACAAACAAAATCTTCATAATTTCTACATTCCCCAAAAATATCGCTATTTTTAAATAGAGTTTCCCTTACTACTCACCCAATAATAGTTTAACAATTATTAACACGACATTTTGACATTAATAAATGTGTCTTATCTTGAAAAAAAAATGTTTATAGAGATAATAATAATACAACACTGAAATTATTTCACATTGTGGTTAAATGAGAGTTTGTATGCAAGAATGTATGAGTATTGAGTGAATGAAGAAACATTAACACAGAAAAGTTAGGTAAACATAAACTATTGGTAAATAGTAACATGAATAAAGAGTAACCTAATGTTTCAATGCAATTAATTTCTGTAACTGTAAATATAAATAAATGTATCACTATGCATAAACATGTACAACAGTCTTAACAGCATAATCACATTTTTCCCCCCTATCTTGGAAAAATAAATACAGTAAAGTTTAACCACTGTTTATATTATATTTATTTATATTAGTAACATACTTCCCCCCCCCCTCTTTATTTTTAAGTGAGAGTCAAACCATTTAGAATATAAATTTAGGCTTAAAAATTCTATCATAAATTGCAATGAGGGTTTTATTGAAAGTTGAATATTCATTTAATGTTTTCAACTTGTCAGTTTATATTAGTATGGAGACTTTTTAAGTGTATTTCTGGAAATGTGGAGTTTGATTTGAATTTGGAGACCTTTTTAAATGGAAGAATTGCACTTTACCTACATAATAGAAAGTTGTGACAATAACATTTTCTCATATTGCTGCTTTTGTTGATAGTGGCATGGTTTAGCCCTAAATTTTAAAAAATATATTTATGTATAAAAATAATATGAATTATTTAGTAATAAGACTTTTTTGTACTTTCGTCTTATGGCGTACCTCAAAGATAATTCACCAAGCGACCAAGATTTATCGCCAAAGTTATATGTGACATAATACTATATGATCAATATAGCATTTTGTGACATATACAGGGGTCGATCCAGGAAAAATTTGGGTCTATTTAGGGCCCTTTCACAAAAATCTATTAAATAAAATGTACCCTTTCACAAAAATATATTTGATAAAATCTCCCCTTCACAAAATTCTATTCCATAAAAACTTACTATTTATTATTTTGTGATGTTTTAAAATGTGTAATTTGTAAACGAACAATATCACCAGAGAGGAAAACTTCAGCAAAAGGTATTAAAAAAGTTTGCTTATAAATGCTTGGTTTGAATTTGATTAACTAGATTTCATCTTTTGTTACAAAATGTTCTTTTTCACAAAAATAACCTTTACATTTCACAAAATGGGCCCCAAGATAAAAAACATGCATCGACCCCTGATATATGGCCAAGTTATAGTCATGTGATGTGTATATGTTATATATATATATTATGTGACATGTGTATAAGTGACATAAGATGTATAATATGTATAATGATCGTCGTTCAGTAGATGACGTCTGTCAATTATTCAGGACGTAGTAGCGCATGAGTCCATTAGCTCTCGAACGGTCAAACTGTTATCGCGGCAAATTGTAGTTTTTCATATTTAAAGCTCTGTCGCTTTTTTTTTTTCTTTGGTAGCGCAGCGTTTTTTCTAATTATTATGTTGTTCTAATCTTTATGAATTCTTTAGTTCCTAAAATTTAGTTTATTTCACTTTTGTTAAAATACCATTTTTTTGTAAATTAACTTCATAGATAAAATAAATAATAAAAAAAGCTTCAGAATATCAATGATAAAAGTATGCACATTCTTTGCCTAACAGACCCTGTAATATTATAAATTTTTATATCTCAAATTTCAACGTAAGAGTGGGGGAAATATATAAAAGATTTGGGATATCAAGATTATTACTATTTTTTTAAAAAGAATAACAAGGTAAGCAAATTATGACATACATTGTAAGAGAAATATGAAGTATTATCTAGATTCATATTTTTAAATTATGAGATTCATTAAGTTTCTATGGGTCAGAGTAATTTTTTTTGTAGTGGATTGGGTTGAATATATATTTGTTTCGAGTTAACCCGACATTTAAAAAAAAAAAAAAAAAATTCAGAATATTTTTTTTTTTTCAAATTCAAAACTATATAGTATTTGAATATAAATGAGTATTTATTTGTTATTTTGGTACTTTTCGGTTAGCCGGGCGCCAGTGAAATGTATATATCTATATATACATATATATACATATATACATACACACATTTATATATGCATGTATATATATATACATATATATACACATACATATATGTGTGTATGTATACATATATATGTATATATAGATATATACATTTCACTGGCGCCCGGCTAACCGAAAAGTACCATTATTTTTTTTAAATAAATGATAAAACTGATATTGGGAATATAATTGTTGACTATTATTCTATAGTTAGGTTAGAAAAAGGGAATAATTTTCTTTTAATTTGGATTTTGGATTGGGTCAATGAACTTTTTTGTGGGTTTCGATTGACTTCAAATAGAATATTCAGATAATCCAACCTGTATATATATATATTTTTATTTACACGGGATATTTTTTTTTCATTATGTCAGCACAATTTTATATTAAATAACTATATATTTACTCAGTAATCTTTTTCTTTCCTTTTTTCCCGTTTCTTTCGTATCAAAAGTAGATGGCTTGAAAAATACATGATTTTTTTTTTAAAGTTTAAATTGTATTATTTTTTTTTAAGTAAAAATAGTTTAGAAAGAAAAAAAAAACACTCTTTTTTACGCATGCAATGTTTATCTTGAAAAAAGCATGTCTAATTTCATAACTGCAATTCACGTTATTTTTTTTTCAAACTTTTCCATTATAATACACTATTTTGGCATGACTACCGAATTCAGTTATGGAAAATTGACTTTTTTTTAAGTGCGAGTCAGTGAATATTTAATTTTTGATCTATTTCTTTTTTAAGATCATAATTTAATAAACTAAATTATTAAAGAGTATACATATTTTTAATTATACTCTTAATTTTTTGCACTCTTTTTTATTTATATTATCTAATGTTTAATATTTAAAATATTTTGGGTACTTTTCAGTTAGCTGGGTGCCAGTGATATATGTGTGTGTATTATATATGCATATATATATATATATATATATATATATATATATATGTGTGTGTGTGTTTTGATGTTCATAACTACTCGTTTTATTTTTTTATATTCCATATCTTCTGCCTGCCAATTCGCCATTTCTATTTTACTCAAAAAGTAATTAAAAAAAAAAATGTATAGTTTTTTTTATGCTAAGCAATTTTGACAAATGAAAACTTACAAATAATCGTAATGACAAGCACACGAAAAATAGTTGAGTTAATTTACAAAATAAAAGCCAATCTAAATAAAAAATATAGAAAACATTCTTTTACTATTTATTCATCTCCATGTAGATATAAAAAAATAAGTTAGATTTATTGATTAGAAAATTTTTTTCAAAAGTTTATTACAGGAATTTACAGTCTCAGAAAATTTATTACAAAAACAGTAGTATATTTTGCTTACTGCCATAACTTTGCCTTTCCTTCTAACAAGGCAGGTCAGAATATTTTAAAAAAATACTACTCATGTATCATAAAGGATCAGTCAAATTTAGCTGCAAAATCCCAGTAGAATGTCGGTAAAAAAATAAAATACTTTCAAGTATTTGGCATAAAAAGATGCGATATGGCAAGAAACACTTTTTCCTCACCAAATGCAAGCGATTTTAATGCATTTGAAAATTCCTGTTTAAATGTGTAGTACTTTATGAATTTAAACTAAAATAATTAAATAGTTTATTATTTTTTTTCATAAGTTTGTATAATATATGTACAAGTTGCGTATTTCTGAAATTATTTAATTTTACACCGTTTTGCTGTCTGGATAGGTTTTACGTGTATTTTAACAATAACTACCCAATTAAGAATGCTCTCATTATGTATTACAGTATTTAGTAAGTTGTTATGTTATGGCAACAATACTTTTCTCTTGTTGTCAGGGGCGTGCCGAAGGCTGTTTTAGTGAGGGGGTGTGAACTGAATTTTGCCGAGTACGGGATCGAGGGTGAGAAAGGCTTTGTGATAGTCTCCCCCCCCCCCCCCCAAGCAACGGAGTCAACTGTTCTACAATACTGTGAATTAAAAAAAGTCCTAAGTGCTCACATGCATTCTGCCTAACCACAGTCAAAATTAAATGCTGTTATTCAGTATGTGTAAAAAACTGTTTATTCTTTTACTATATAAGTAGAGTTGAGATTCCTGTTATTAATTAGGATTCTGCTTACGATTTAAAAGGAAATGCGTATGGAAGTACCGTACATTAACCAGTTCTCAAAAGTAACAATTCAAGAACGTTGAAGTACTTCGGAAGTTATGTTTCTATAAATAAAATCACATGCTGTTGTGTTATGTAAGTGTATACATTTTAAAATACATAAAAGAGACAAATCTTGCTTGTTAAATATAAGATATATATTAGTATAAGAGGCTAAAAATTATCCTTCTCTACATTTTTAAATTACCACCCACCTATCCTTCAGAATAGCCCATTTTCCCGCTAAATTGTCTAAATCCAACATGTCAGTTATATCTGCTTCACAGGTTAATAGCATCAGTTCATCCAGTTGCTCTTCCGACATGGTGGTACGCAAGTACCTTTCACCAAAGTCTCAAATTCTCAGAAAAGCGATACTCTCTATCTTAGCCCTGGACATCGTCCAACAGCCTACACTGGAGTAGGCCATGATCACTCATCCTCCCTCCTACACAGAATCATACACAATCTTCCGTTCTGTGTGAGGAGTTCTTTTTTTTTTCCCCTTTAAAGACAGACAACAGAGAATTGAAATGAAACTGACGACGGGGGAGGGAACTTTTTTGCAGGAAGTGTTCTTAACTTTCCGATTATTCTAAATTTTACCAACTCTTATACATAAGTGTGTGTGTGTGTGTGGGGGGGGGTGTTACACCCCCCCCCCCCCACACACTTGTTGTCTCCGATACTAACAATATCGAAGTCAAATTGACAGTGCTCAGAATTGGACATTAACTTTTAGTTAATTTTTTTTTTTTTTTTGTTCTAAACTACTGAAGATGATCGTTATTTTTCTTTATATATACATATAAACGTATATGGCAAAACCGTAGTTATAAAAGTGTATTTATTTAAGTTAAACTTACTCAGTATGATGCATAGAGAAAGTTCTTCATAAAAGAGTATATATCATAAAAAGTGTATTTTTTTTTTCATTCTATCGCCAAAAACACGAAATTTTCACAATTTTTTACGGACATAAGACTAAAAGAGATAACAAGATTTCCTGAACTTGAACTTCAGACCTTTTTGAAATTTTTGTTTATCTTTATTTACAAAATACATATTTTACAATCCTATAAATTTTGTAAAAAAGTTCAAATTGCAATTTCCAAACAAAAAAAGTTTTTTTTAAATATAAATGTTTTGCAACTGGATTTCATAAATATATTTTATATATAGGTTTCCACATATAAAGAATGAAAAAAAAAATCAATGGTGCAACAAGACACTGTTTGTTAAAACGAACCAACTTTTTGTTAAGGCTGTTTTGAGAAATCCAAACGGCTTACTTTCTGACACATTTTTTAATTCAATTTATTTCGCAAACACATGAAATTGGCAGGTGTGCTTATTCAAGAAACTATGTAATCGAATTATGTTTTCCCTCTTTTGGTAAAGGCAAAAGATCTTTCAGAAAACACTGCCAAAGTTGGTGTTTTGAACCAAAATTTCGACAACGCAGCACAAGAAAGGAGAAAAACATGTCACATGACACAAATCGCTTATAACTCGATAAGTAATCTATTTAGCAAAGAATGGAAAGCTCATTACAATTTTGAATCGCTTCAATAGTCCGGCTTGCTAATTTTTATGCCTTTGCATTTAAAAATGTGTCAGAGTGTTTTGCATTGTCGAGCTGGTCATTTCAGAACCACCAAAAAATTCGGCAGAATGACTTAAAAGCTAAAAATAATTATTGTTTTTTAAATGTTTCAACAACATGTTTTCCCATTTTCCATCGTAAAACTATCAGTGGTTAGAGAAAAGAAATTTTGTGTGTGTAGCGAACTACAACTAGTTTATTAAAAAGAATAGTTAACTACAACTAACTTACATGTTTTAAAAGTATCAATTACAAACTACTTCAATACTTTCAGATTTTAGACTCTATCTACACTAAAAATTTAAGACATGGGCTGAGTAGTAAAGGTTTCCCTGGATTAGTATGTGGTTAATTGATCTCTTGCAATATTACCTCACTAACCAAAACACATGAGGCATTCAATGAGAAAAACTACAATAGATCCACCAAAAACTTCCTTAAAACCCAATATACGCATACAAAAAATATAATAAAGTACTATGATACTGTTTTTGATGTATTATTGTTAGAAAGTACATATTGCTGCTTGAAACTTTTAAAATAAAACTATCTGAGTTTCGTGAATTTTCATTAAATGACAATCAAGAATCATTTAAACTTAAAATGCAATAGTCTGAATGAGATAAATTCAAGGGAATAAAAAAATTATGAAAGATAACTTGGTAATGGCGCTATTAAATTTGTTTTTAAATAATATATACTACTAAAAAATATCATTGGAATTTTTATAACATTATCTCCTTTTGCCCTTCTTTTAGTCCTGTGATATAGGTAAAAAGTCAGAACTTTTATGTTATAGCAGCCACTAGAATTACAATTATGCCAAGGTTGCAGTTATGATTTCGCCAAGAACATCGCAAACCTTATATATGCATATATATATACTCCAAACACTCATACATGTGCCATATACATCATTATTTACATCTTATATGACATATATAATCTTATACACATGTCATATATATATATATACTGCAGTAAGTAGTAGTGTTGCATTATATTAGTAGGTGCTTGTTGAAGCTAATGTTGAATTTCTAAACCTAAATTTATATTTTTAATGATTTGACTTCCAATTAAAAATAAAAGGGGGGAAGCAACATTACTATAAAAAAAACATACAAAAACAGTGGTTAAACTTTACTTATTTTTTCAGGATTAGGGGAAAAAAGCGATTATGCTGTTGATAAGACTGTTATACATATTTATGTATAATGATACATTTATTTACATTATTTACGAACATTATACATATCAAATACATCTTATACACATGTCACATAATATATATATATATATATATACATACAACATATATACATCACATGACTATAACTTGGCCATATATGTCACAAAATGTTATATTGATCATATATTATTATGTCACACATGCTTTATAATTTGGCAATAAATCTTGGTCGCTTGGTGATTTATCTTTGAGGGACGCCATAAGACAAAAGTACCAAAAAGTCTTATTACTAAATAATTCATATTATTTTTATACATGAATATATTTTTTTTAATTTAGGGCTAAACCATGCCACTATCAACAAAAGCAGCAATAGGAGAAAATGTTATGGTCACAACTTTCTATTATGTAGGTAAAGTGCAATTCTTCCATTTAAAAAGGTCTCCAAATTCAAATGAAACTCCACATTTCCAGAAATACACTTAAAAAGTCTCCATACTAATATAAACTGACAAGTTGAAAACATTAAATGAATATTCAACTTTCAATAAAACCCTCATTGCAATTTATGATAGAATTTTTAAGCCTAAATTTATATTCTAAATGGTGACTCTCACTTAAAAATAAAGAGGGGGGGGGGAAGTATGTTACTAATATAAATAAATATAATATAAACAGTGGTTAAACTTTACTGTATTTATTTTTCCAAGATAGGGGGGAAAAATGTGATTATGCTGTTAAGACTGTTGTACATGTTTATGCATAGTGATACATTTATTTATATTTACAGTTACAGAAATTAATTGCATTGAAACATTAGGTTACTCTTTATTCATGTTACTATTTACCAATAGTTTATGTTTATCTAACTTTTCTGTGTTAATGTTTCTTCATTCACTCAATACTCATACATTCTTGCATACAAACTCTCATTTAACCACAATGTGAAATAATTTCAGTGTTGTATTATTATTATCTCTATAAACATTTTTTTTTCAAGATAAGACACATTTATTAATGTCAAAATGTCGTGTTAATAATTGTTAAACTATTATTGGGTGAGTAGTAAGGGAAACTCTATTTAAAAATAGCGATATTTTTGGGGAATGTAGAAATTATGAAGATTTTTGTTTGTTTTTTGCCTTTCATCACAAAAACTAAAAAAAATATATATAACCAAATTGGCGTCTTCAAAGACGCTTTCGCAACCAAAAATGAAAGTAACTGTATCTTACAGATAGTGTTAATTGGTGCGACATTAATTTAATTTTCACAAGATTAAAGTCTCAACTATCAACATCGATATTCTAATGAGCTGCCTCATGTCTGTCTTATCTTGAAATTTTGTCAATATTTACAGGATATAAAGGATATTACGTTAATATACAGAACACTGAAATTATTTCACATACCTGTATTTTCACCATGTATATGCTTGATTTGTGGTAGAGCTAGGTTTTTTTTTTCTTATTTATTTTCATCTCTAGTTTCTGGTAGCAAAACACTGTACCGTCCGCCATTGCTTTGCATAAGCGTAGCCGCGTAAGCACAAGCACTGAACAGCTTGGCTAGCTTATGCGCATGCGCGAAATAGCGCTGTTCTCGCCAAATCATTTGGCGCTCGCCAATGTGGCTGTAAGCTATAGGGTTCGGATATTAGCCTCCCGGAGAAAAGTGTCTGAATTCAACACTGGTTAAACATTATATAGAGACCACTGATTGGTCACATCATAATCTGAATTTTGCGATCGCTTATGGAAATTTGGAATCCCGTTTCTGTTTAAAATATCAACTAATAATTATTATTTTAAAAATTTAAATATGATATTAAATTGTTTTAAAAAATTATAAAACTGATTATCCTCCGGTGAATTTATAATAATTAAACACCAAAAAAATAAGGGACTAAGATTTTTTTCGTCAGAGGGGGGGGGGGGCTCTGTCCCCCTGAATCCACCGTAGAAGTCAATTTTTAATTTTATTTCCCTTGTTCATGTGTTTGAAATTTATTTGAAACGGGGACTCAGGGGGACTGAAAGCTTCTAACGAAATAGATGGATATTCTGTGACTAACAATGTGTGATTTCACTTTAATTTTTGTTTTAAATATAAACTCTTATCTTTTGACCGTACTTTTCAGTAAATGAGCGCTATTTTGCAAAGTCCTATTATTATAAAATCATACATGTTATTTCTGTTATCATCATTTTTTCTATGAATTTACAAAACACACAACAACAAATGAGGTATCCTCCTTCGAAAGGTTTTGAAGCAGCTTCTGACATAGTACTACCCCCACATTTCGTTAAAACATGGTTTTTGATTAAATATTGCTATTAATTAAAAATTAAATCGGCATTGTTTTTATAAATGAAATGCAATATTTTTCCTCAAATTAGTGTTGCCACAAAAATAAAATAACTGCACTATATACTGCTGAACAATGATTAAAAAAAATAAAAAATAGTAGTACAAAAAAGATAAAATATCAATTCTCCACATAGGTTTATTTTATATTTATGGTTAAAAAGCAAAATTGATATTGAAATGTTTAAAAGAAAAAAAAAGACACCATCGATCGGTCGAAGCAGTGGTATTTCACGTGTATAATAAAAGGTATGCTTTGTTATATTAATATATTTTTTAAGTGCATTCAATTTTTTTTTCATGTTTTCCAAGAAGCGGATGGATATCTTGGTAATTGACGAAGTTATGAATTTTTTTCTTTTTAAACTCCTATCCCCCCCCCCCCTTGAGGCCATTTTTAATGATATCAAAAATCTGTCATACAAAAATTTTCGGCCCTTTTCCTTAGAAGTAATAATAACTTTAAGATACGATTTCATAATTAAGAAGTTATGGATTTTTTTTTCTGATTTCACCCCCCCCCCCATTTCGATTTTGCCCATTAACGAACTTGACCAAGATTTTATGTCCCTTGATTATATGTATCAGTTTGGAAGAGATTTGTGCAGAATTATTGAAGTCATCGTGTCCATAGAAAAATGATATAGCTATATAGACAGATAGATAGATAGATAGATGAAGTTTTGAACTGGGGGTGGTTTGGGGTTCTAAGGGTCATGATCGGCGTAGATCTGCAATAATTTTCAGAAATTCCAACATAGGAGAGAATCTAATAGGTAATATTTCTTACGAAATCTACCTCAAAAGAAAAAGAAAAAAATTATAATTTCGTTTCTCTCAATAAATAAATATTGACAAAATTATATAATGTCAGGCTTTCACTCTTCAGCGGAGTGAAATATTTCACTCTTGTCAAAGGAGTGAGACAGTCACTCTCGACAACGGAGTGACATATTTCACTCCTTTCTAGGGAGTGGAAAATTCCACTCTTTAAGGAGTGTATTTTTATAAAATTCACTCCAAAAAGAGTGAAAATGCCTCTCACTCTTCCAAAGAGTCAACTTCTCACTCCTCCCAATTTTAGAGTGTGCAATTCTTTATGAAGAGCCCACTTGTTTTATATGTAAATGATATTAAGCTGAGAAAAAGTAAAATAACAGTAATTTTGAATATATTTCTTTTTATTATTTAATATTAGTATTTTTGAAAAGCAATCATATTTAATTTCTATTTAAACCATTCCTGTTTTCATACAAATTTTCCAAATTAATTTTCTGTATCTTTAGTATTAACGGAAATTAAAATTACAAATCATTCCGAAAAAGTTAAAGGAAATTAATTTCCCTTTTTTTTTTCTTTTCTCTCTCCCCCCCCCCCTTTTTTTTTTTTTTTTTTTTTTTTTTGAGAATTTCAAGTAATCAAGGAGAACCTCATTTCACACATAGTTTTTTTTTTTATAAGGCGCTAGATTTAATTAGTTCCGACTATCATTTAGTTATTTTTTTTTCAAATGTGTATTCATGTTAATATAAATTTTGTGTAGTTTTAGATTAACATATGAAAAGTATAAATATTAACACCATAGCTACCGTCAAATTGTAGATTTTAAAATATTTCGATTGGTGGTTCTTTTAGTTCTAACTTTTGGATTAGAACAATCACAAGTTATTTTTAATACATTGAAGACTTATTTTTATGCATTTTAGCTTTAAAAATTACAAGTAAAATAAACATAAATCAAAACTTAAAAAGGTGTCATTTGACACCGATAGAAGTAGTGTTAATTTCGCATATACTATTTCTTTAACCATCAAAATATCTGCTATCTATTGTATTTTAGGATGTCTTTACCCATGAAAGAAATTATGATGAAATTGCTTTGTTTGGAGCATTCATTTTACATGTAAATGATATCAAATGGACAACAGATAAATCAAATTAATTAAGCATAGGTTGAAACCCCCCCAGTTACTGACACCTAACCAGTAACTGACACTTGAGCAAAAGTCTAACACAAATACGTATTTTGAAGTAAAATTCTGCAAAGTAATGTCATCTAGTGGTAAATGAGACACTTATTTTTTAGAGTCAGTTTATTCACCACTAGAGGACCAAGAAAATATTCAATGAGGAAGAAACTTTTGAGAATAATAAAAGTGCCATTTGAAGCAACCATCTTATTTCTAAAATTAAGGAAGTGTTTTTCTAATCTGTTTGTAATGCAACCATCCTAAAATTTTGTCTTAAAGTTATACTTGTAGAAATTAGTTTAAAGATGCATATGATATATTATAGCCCTGATTTAGGGTTTATAGTTATTTAATTTAGCTTAATGGGGGGGGGGGGGGTTATTGGTTTCTAGAATTTCATTTCACCAGTCTTTACCAGTCTCTGAGAGGGGTTGGTTATAGGTTATAATAAAGAAAGTTGAAATCTATTATTTGAACTGTTTAAAAATGCATAATAATAATAAAAAATTATCTTGTAGTAAACATCATTAAAATTTAAATTGTTTTACCAGTGTCTGACACCAGATGTCAGTTACTGGATCATAAATGTCAGTTATTGGATATTTGCATTACTATTAATGCAGTACTAAATATTACCACTATATACTCTGCATTATTAATAATGCAGAACAGCTTACTAAATCCCACTTTTTATAAGAAATATTAATGTCTTTTGTTTTTATAATAAAGTTTTTCTAAAGCATTTTAATCTTTTAAAATAAATTGTCAGTCACTGGTTCACTTTGTGTGATTTATTGGTGTTTCAAAATAGGGATGGTGTCAATTACTGGAGTTTTTGACCATTTATGAATAAAATTAATTTTTAATAATAAAATGTATAATTTTTCAGTATTTTGCCTACAATAATATTTTTATATAATCTCTACTATCCTTTCAAAAGCAAAGGTAAGTATAAAATAGATTTAAATTTTTGTAATAGTGATTTGAACAAGAAAGAATCCTTAAAGGGTCAGTTACTGGGGTTTCACCCTATTTAATTTTAATATTTTCATGACAATGTTTTAAGTTAAATAAATTAAAAAACCTTTAGCGCCCTTGTGTTGCCGTAAAAGTTGCAAGTTGGGTGGTCTTTCTAAACACTTTCCTACATAGGAAAAGTGTTTGGGAATTCGGTTTGTCTGTCCACGCTCTAACTCGCGTAAATATACTCGGTTTGTCATGTAATTAATATATGTTATTGAAGTTTACCATGGCATGTTTGGTATTGAAAATGAAATGTATACCATTTATGGTTAGTGTACATAGGGACACTCAAAAGTATTCCATTCCATTACGGTCAATGGAGAAATTAATTTTCGGTGCATTTTAATGTTGTTACACTACTTCAACTATAATAAAATTGATATGCATCATTGAGGTGGACGATATTGGATTTGTTATCTATAGAGAAGTAGTAATTATATTTCGTGTTCAGGAACACCTCAAATGTATTACGCTAGATTACTGTCAATGGGGAAAAATAGTTTTATTGCATTTAATGATGTTACCGCCCTTTCAAATATAATGAAAATTATATGCATGAATGAGGTAGATGGCAATATGTTTTAAATAGAGGATCGAGTAAGTACCAATTGTAGTTCGTTTACAGGGTAGCACAGAAGAATTCTATTACATTATGATCTATAGGGAAAAATCGTTTGCAGCGTATTTTAATGACGTTACACTATTTCAAATTTAATGGAACTCATATAAACTACTTAGTTGCCCATAACAAATGTTTTCTATGGATTATTGAGTACATAGAATTTATCGTTTTTTTATAGAGACACTCAAGAGAATTTGGTCACAGGACTGACTATGAGCCATAATTGCTGGATGTACCTTTTCAGCTGTGATATGCATTCCAAAACTTAACTTATTTGTAGTGTATTACAAGATGCGTAGATTATATACGGGACTACACGAAAGTATTGTACACATTACTGGCTATAGACAGCTATTGCTGTAAATTATTTTTTACTGCGTTGTGTTTTTTTGTCATGTTTATTTCAATAACCGATTTCATTGTATGAACAAAACTGAAATTTCTCAACAATATTCCTATAGTGTTGGAAAGTATTTCATAATCTATGCAATGATGCTTGATTTGATTTTTCGTTTTTATTTAAACAATTAAGATTGCTTGATTGCCACCAATTTTTGAAACAGTAATATTTACCTTATTTAAATTTTCATTAAATAAGACCAATATTATTATTTTTAAAAAGTTGCAGCAATCAAGCCATCTGGGTTTAAAAAATCTCATCCAACTGGTAACACTGATTGTACCATATATGCTACCAGGAGAATTAGAGGGTTAATGTCATTAAAGCAACTCATGTTTTTACAGAAATTCTCCAAAGTAATTTAGTTCTTAGTACTTTTAGGAAATTAAAATTCCAGATCCTTCTGCAAAAGAGGAAATTAGTTTCTTAATTTCTTCCCCTGAGTTTCAACTAATCAAAAAGGACTTTTCAGACATTTTATAAAGGCGATATTTTTCATTAATTTCCTCTGTTATTTCGTCCATTCAAACATGATTTTATAATCCTATGAGTCGAAAATAAAATAGTATAAAATAAAATATTGCGATTTCAGTTTAATTGTATCAAAATGGGGCAGTTTTTATTGTTTTTTATAAAACCACCTGCGATTAGTTTGGAATTATACATTTCAATTTCATTTTACCCCATGTTACCCGTAATTTCTATAGTAATGAATAAAATTGTACGCCATAGTTCTTTTCGTTTTTTATATCAGACTATTGATAGAAACATAATTACCAATTAGTAAAACGGTGAAATAAATCTAATGGTATTTTTAAATTGTTATCTCTATTTATTTTCTCTAAATTTATTTTCAAACAGTTGAGAAGATAAGATTGTGCATCTTAAATTACTGATCACTTTCATATACAGGGTTATTCTAAATGATGGACCCATTTTCAAAAAATTGTATTTATTAAAGTACGAATCCAAAATGAAAAATCTTTATACCAGTGAAAAGAGGAAGTTTCAAAGTTTTTTTAAGACATTATAAATGTTCAATGTGTCCACCGTTTGCTGCACGGCAAACATCTACGCGATAGCCAAACTCGTCCCACACACGAGAAAGCGTATTTGCTGTTACTGAGTGCGCGGCTTGTACGTCCTGTGTACATACCGCCGCTACCAACAATTCTGAACGATCTGCGGAACCGTATCACTGCTGCCGTGCACTCAGTAACAGCAGATACGCTTTCTCGTGTTTGGGACGAGTTTGGCTATCGCGTAGATGTTTGCCGTGCAGCAAACGGTGGGCACATTGAATATTTATAATGTCTTATAAAAAACTTTGAAACTTCCTCTTTTCATTGGTATAAAGATTGTTCATTTTGGATTTGTACTTTAATAAATAATTTTTTTTGAAAATGGGTCCATCATTTAGAATAACCCTGTATATTGAATGATAAAGGTACGCTTTAAATATTCATATCACTGGCCTTAATCTCAGTTCTAGTAATTTAGTAAAATGTGACATCTGTAATAATAGTTGTGTTTTATAAATGAAAACGTATTTTTATGGCGTCATTTCCTCCGGATGAATTGTTCTGCATTTAGGACCAATGCATCGCGAAAATAAAGAATGTATAATTTGATATTTAAATAAACTATGGAATTTCTTTTCAGTGAATGATGAAATTCTAAAATCGTCTGATTGTTTAAGAAGGAAAAAAGCTAGTGAGAAAACCACAGAAAAACCGTATGGTATAAAAAATGGTTTTAAAAAAGAATTGATTATGAAAATTTACTTTGATATTTTTGGGAATATTTTTTTTTAATAATCGCTTTTAATTAGTGTTAAAACAATTCTTGTTTTCACATATAGTTTCCACAATGCTTCTAGCCTAGCATTCATAGAAAGTAAAATTGCAGACCATCTGCAAAAATTAGAGGAAATTAGTTTCTTAGATTTTTTCTCGGTTTCAACTCATCAAAAATGTACTTTCGGCTATTTTTTAAAGCCTTAATTTCTATCATTATATCATTTCAAAACATGTATTTACAGTATGAGTTTCCCAAAACTTTTTAGTTTTTAGTTGAGACTGCTATCAAAAAACATATCCCTAAAAAAGTTAAGTAAGTTAAATTAAGTAACATACAAAAAAAAAAAAAAAAAAAAAAAAAAAAAACCTTAACTTTTTTGCTTTTTATTTTTTATTTTTTTTTATATTTAAGGTTGGACAAAAATGTAGCTTCTGAATTAAGGAGTTAGGGTGTAGTATTTGTCTTTATGCAATTGGTTAATTAGAAAAAAATAATTATTTAAATATGAGTCAAATTCGGTATACAGTGTTAGTGTGTTTGTATTACGAGATATGCGTAGTGGATAAGCATAATATACATTGGTGTCCAAAACTGAAGGGGCGGTGACCGGACGTTTTCGCTTTTTACTCCGTTTGTCGAATATCTACTGAAATTCTTGACAAATTCTTCTTGAAATTCGAAGATGTAAAGGACACGTTTGTCTCCAAGAACAGTAGAAACAGTATACCGCAATTAAAAAATTTTATTAATTAGCATAAATTTACCTTAATTTTCTTAATTTATTTTAAATTTACCTTAATTTATTGAATTTTTGATAAAATATGGGCATTTGTATGAAATAATTTATAACTGCGCATGCGCGAACTATACCAAACATTTTTTTTTCATGATTTGGTAGGCAATTCTGTAGAGTAACTCATATAAAAAGAAAAGACCAGTCAAATATCGCGAAAACTCAGAAAGATACGAGCCCATTGGATTACAAGGGATTTCCCCTTTCCCGACGAATTTGTCAATTAGTTCACTGTATTGCTCGTATCTTTCTGAGTTTTCACGATATTTGACTGGTCTTTTTATATGAGTTACTCTACAGAATTGACTACCAAATCATGAAAAAAAATATTTGTTGTAGTTCGCGCATGCGGGTTATAAATTATTTCATAGAAATGCCTATATCTCATATTGCAGTATACTGTTTCTACTCTTTTTGAAGTCAAACATGTGCTTTACATCCTCGAATTTCAAGATCAATTTGTCAAAAATTTCAGTAGATATTCGACAAACCGTGTAAAAAGCGAAAGCATCCGGTCACTGCCCCTTAACTTTTGGACGGCAGTGTATTAGTGAACTTATGTTTAAAAGAGATAAAACATTTATTTTAGTTAACAAAACTAATTCTAATCAAAAAAGACTTTTCATATTTTTTTACAATGCGGTACATTTCATTACTCAATTATTTCTTTCTATTTCTTTTTCAAACATGTCTTTATAATTTTGTGTGTCTACTTTTTTTTATGTTATTTTTGATATTGAGACGCAAAGTCATTATCGTTTGTGCAAATTCCAGTATATACAAAATTTGTGTCACGCTTTATTTTACATAAAGAAACTAATATGTAGTAACCATCGCAAAACTTTCTTCTACATAAATTAAATCAATTAAATGATTTTATATTTTATTTCTGAGTTATATTCACATACTACATCCAAAAACGCAGGTCTTTTTTCCAGCAAAAATAAATAATTCAAAGTTGTGCAGACGATATTTTAACTACTATATATTTTTTAAACGACATAAGGAGGAACAATGGAACAGACGATTTTCGAATCATTCGAAAATAATTGAATTTCGGGATCCTCTTTCAGATGACTGCAACCAAAATTGAATGATAATCTATTCCTATTAATCGATCAAATCGTAGATTTGCGGCACCCCCTATTTGGAGATTTTACCTAAAAGCTAATCAGCACCCATTGACATAAGGACAGAACTTCATATGAAATTTGACACAATCTTACACAGTATTTTGGGTTAGGGTGCCCAAAAAATTTGTGTCAGAAACAGACAGACAGACAGACACACAGATTTATGGACAGACTTTTTCTAAAAACAATAAAATCGTGTTCAGGGCCTTCTACAACGTATAAAGCCTTCGAAAACCGAAAGTCGAAATTTTTAATGAATCCAATGATTTCTTTTAGTATAGATAGAAGAAAGTAAAAAAATAAATCATTAGGGTTGGAAGGGAAGGTAGCGTCAAAATTAAGGAACTAGTGTGTAGTGTTTGTCTTGCAATTATAACAAAAGGTATTATTTTTAGTTTTAAATTATACATATGTTGGATTTAAGCTAGTTTTAACTGTCTTTAGCAAACGAACCAAACAGAGGCCAGCAGACGAAGCATCGCATTCTACGTCACGGAGCGCTGTAAGACATAGGTGAGGTATGGGAATAGAAACTGTGCTTTCCAAGTCAGTCAGTTGAGTGCAGCCGACGCAGCGGGACACGAACGGTGATGGTAGTGTTCGAATTGACAAGAATTCAATGGATCTATTTATGTCGAATTTAAAAGCTAATGTGTTGCTGCTAATTATTTAAAGACGACAACTCATCCTTAACATTGTACATAGCTGTTCTGTATATCTTTCTCTTCTTCAATATACGAGGGAAAGTCATGAAGTAAGTCACCAAAGATAATTAAATAATAACTTACAATGATATTCATTTGTAAACTATTTTAATTCTCAACATATTCTCCACCAATATTTATGCACTTACATCACCGTTTTATCAGTGCCCCAACACTAGCTGCATAACATTCTTTGGGTTGCTCTCTCAGCCATATTAGGACTTCAAGTTGAACCTTTTCATCATCTGTGAACATCCTCTTGCAACTTCTTCAACATCACCCATACAGCTTCGACTTAGCCCCAAGCGATTTTCATCTATTTAGTCCACTAAAATACCATCTTGGATGCAAGAAGAAATTCACAGATGATAAAAAGATTTAAGGCGGTATTCAAAAAAAATATTTTTCCACGCTCAACAACTCAAAATTTTGAGACACATTCTCAGACTCATTTTTAAAAGTAACAACAGGAAACTTGGCGGCGTGATTTATAAAGATATTTATAAGGGCCCCATGTTTTTATTTTTCGTTCAATTAATTAGAAATTGATTTACAGACAATTATTTTCACAGTACGATCATTTTTTTTTGCTTCCAGCGCTATCGCTTCGGGAAATTCGGTTCAAAATGTCCACTTTGACAGCATTTTTTGAAATATATTCTGCCTTTATCAAAAAATCCAGACAATACGGACATTATAAAGTTTATGAATAAGAGAACCTGCCATTTGGATGCATTTTAGAGCAAAAATGAATTTACAAATGTGTCTCAAAATAAGCAGTTTGGATTTGAATACACCCTTTTAACTTGAAGTCCTAATGTAACTGAGACAGCAAACCAAAGAATGTTATGCAGCTGGTGTTGGGGCACTGGTAAAACGGTGATATAAGTGCATAAATATTGGTGGAGAATATGTTGAGAAATAAAAATAGTTTTGAAGTGAATATCATTGTAAGTTATTATTTAATTATCTTTTATGACTTACTTAATGACTTTCCCTCGTAACTCCTTTAAAAACCCTAAAGCTGCTGTTCTTTATGTGTTGTGGGAGTACATTATTCTATCTATATCTATATCAATATCATCTATATATATACATTAGAACACTCACATTTACATGTAAATGACACTAAGTTGATAACGGATAAAACAAATTAAGAACATTTTATTTTTTATATTTATCTAAGTATTTGTGCACAGAAAACAACATCAATGGGCGTTAAATCAAGACATATTTTCACTCAAATTCACTAAAGTAATTTTCTTCTACTTTGGTATTCATAGAAATTACAATTCCAGATTATACTGAAAAGGTTTGAGGAAATTACTTTTCTAGATTTTTTCCTTCACTTTCAACTTTTCATAAAATACTTTTCATACATTTTTTTAATGCGGTAGATTTCATTATCTTCCTCTGTTATTTCATTCGTTTTCTTTTCAAACATGTTTTATTAATATTGAATGTCACATTTTTTTTTTTTTTAAATACAAAGTGTGATCTTCAAACGCAAATAAATATAAGCAATTTAGACGTGAAATAAAATAAGATTTTTTATTCGGAATAAAAAATAAACAATGTTTGTGAAAACGTTTTTGTATATTGTATTTGTGTGTGTTCATAAAGCATATTTTCATTTATTGAAGTGAATTCTTTTATGATATTTTGCGTTTTCTAGGAAAATGATATTTAAAAATATTTTCAACTAACAATATAAAAGCTTTTTGACACTTCTATTGTGAAAACTTGTTTGAAAATATACATATATAAAAAACCCTTAATAATATACACAATTAAATGGTGTTTTTTCGTACTTATTCGTTATAATAAAAGATTAATACGTTAATTTTAGTACAATCAATAGATATGAGTCTATGGATTCGAATAATGTTGAGGAATACAAATTTAAAGAATATATATATATATATATATATATAATAAAAATCTTTACCATCTATTTTGTGATATATTTTAATAATAAGATTCTCGATATTTTGAAATCTCCATGTAAATGACATTGGTCGCATAAAATAAATTATTTTTTAACTTTTTCATATTGTAAAGAAATCTACTTTAATTTACATTAAAGCAACTCATATTTTCGCAAAAAAACTCCAAAATAATTTTTTTCTCCGTTAGTATTCATAGAAAGATCCAGAGCATCCAGATCATTTTCAAAAAGAAAGAGGAATTTGTTGCTTTTTTTTTTCATTTTAAATAAAAGAAGACTTTTCAGACATTTTTTTAATGCGGTAGATTTCATTATCTTCCTCTGTTATTTCATTCGTTTTCTTTTCAAACATGTTTTATTAATATTGAGTGTCACATTTTTTTTTTTAAATACAAAGTGTGATCTTCAAACGCAAATAAATATAAGCAATTTAGACGTGAAATAAAATAAGATTTTTTATTCGGAATAAAAAATAAACAATGTTTGTGAAAACGTTTTTGTATATTGTATTTGTGTGTATTCATAAAGCATATTTTCATTTATTGAAGTGAATTCTTTTATGATATTTTGCGTTTTCTAGGAAAATGATATTTAAAAATATTTTCAACTAACAATATAAAAGCTTTTTGACACTTCTATTGTGAAAACTTGTTTGAAAATATACATATATAAAAAACCCTTAATAATATACACAATTAAATGGTGTTTTTTCGTACTTATTCGTTATAATAAAAGATTAATACGTTAATTTTAGTACAATCAATAGATATGAGTCTATGGATTCGAATAATGTTGAGGAATACAAATTTAAAGAATATATATATATATATATATATATATATAATAAAAATCTTTACCATCTATTTTGTGATATATTTTAATAATAAGATTCTCGATATTTTGAAATCTCCATGTAAATGACATTGGTCGCATAAAATAAATTATTTTTTTTTTTAACTTTTTCATATTGTAAAGAAATCTACTTTAATTTACATTAAAGCAACTCATATTTTCGCAAAAAAACTCCAAAATAATTTTTTTCTCCGTTAGTATTCATAGAAAGATCCAGAGCATCCAGATCATTTTCAAAAAGAAAGAGGAATTTGTTGCTTTTTTTTTCATTTTAAATAAAAGAAGACTTTTCAGACATTTTTTTAATACACAAATTTTCTTTATTTTCTTCTGTTATATCATTCTCTTTCACTTTCAAACTTTGTTTTATAACCTTGATTATATAAAAATATTTTTAAGTTAACTGGGCACTTAAGCAAAGAACTAAATAATATTTTAAGTGAAAAGAAGTGAATAAATAAATAAAACATATTTTCTTTTTAATAAAAAGAAAAAAATAAGATTTTTGTTTGTACCATGAATTAAAATCATTTAATACATAAAAGTTAATTTTATTATGCGGATAGAAATTCCTTTTTAACATAACATTTTTGCGAACTGCGTTTACAAATAATTAACAGTGTTTAACAGTAAATTAATAAACTCAATATTAATAATAATAAATAAAAATAACAAAAGTATAGAGTAACAGTAAAGTGGTTAACATCAGTTATTTTGGTAATATTTTTTTTCAAAAGTATTACTTGTCGATTTGATTAGTCATCTTATCAGTTTAGAAGGTTGTTCTGTATTTGAAGAAGATTTCTTTCAAAGCAGAAATTTTAACATAAATATTTTCCTACTTTTGTGAATAAAAGTATTATTATTAAAGAAATGATTTTTACAAATATCAATAAAATTAAGTTTTTGCATATCACGTTGTACTCTTTTAGTTTTTTTTTATTTATTATAATTTGTTAAAACAAGAATGCAAAATGTAAAACATTCACAACGACCTAATTTCTACAAGAAATATCATAGTTAGTTTCGATATAGATAAAATAGTTTATTATAAAAGTCAAATATATTAGTGGAATAAATATATCGTGAGTAAATAACATACTGCACAATATTTATGGTTTCACTAAAACAACATGAAGAGCATTTCTATCTCCTTTATATAATTATCACTTTTTTTTTAAATCTATGATATTTATTATTTTAAGATGTTTTGATAATAAAACAGGTAAGTTTTGTGAGGAATATTTATGCTTTATAAGTAAATAACGCTCAGCTGATAGCACATAAGACCTATTAATTATAAAAATTTATTTTTAGAAATTAGATGAAATATATAGAAACATGAATATATAGATACATGAAATATGTAAATATTATATATATATAGCAAGGTTTGCCCGCTACGCTGGTCGGTTTCCACAAACGAATCTATAATCAAATTAAATATATCGGCGAATTTAACCATGTGTTTTAAAGCAATGGGGACCTGTACTTGAAATATCCTCCCGCATTGCTGGAAACGAGAAGAACGCCATTGCGCTATTATATTTTCCAATGTATCAGACAAAATTTGGGCTGGTAAAGAGTAGCTCTTTTAGTTGATTATTTATATTAGGATTTGGTAAAGAATGATAGAACGATATGCAATATACTAAAACCATCCCTGAAAAAATACCTAACTAACAGCCCAAGTTCTATCAAAATCCGGCTAGCAGAATTATAAATAGAGTATACGTTCATACTCGGGCTCACCGAACTTTCCATAATTCTATAACTGAGCAGCAACGTAGAACGCTACGCTACATGCTACAACACTCCCTGAAAGATTATTTAACGAACAGTGTAAAAGTTACATCGAAGTCCCTTCAGCAGAATCTTTTTGAAAGTCTAATCGTTTACAATCGGGTTCATCTGATCTGATTATAGAACTTTTGTCCAAAATTTCATAACTAAGCAACGTAGGGGGGTGGCTTATATACAGGAGTATCATCCCATATAGCACATGTGCTTCCCTTGGACATCCCCAGGAAGATTGACATTCATCCTCCAGGCATCCCTGAGGATGCAAAAATTTGTCACCAGAAGGTCCTCAGGAACCGAAAATGTCCGCCTCATAGCATCCCGGGGAGCTCCCCAGGACCTCCTTCAGGTTCCTCCCCAGGTTGTTCTAGGGAAGATTTCAAGAAGTAATACCGGAGGGAATTTGGGAGACTTCAGAGCCACTTAATGTGCATAAAAAACATCCGAAGTTATTATTATTCGACGTAATGTAAAAAGTATTTTTTTAATAATAAATACGGACATTATTTTATAAAAATTTACATAACACATATAACAGACATTACTTTTTTTAATCTCGCACACAGAATCACATGAAAGTTATAGTACAGATTTTACGGAATAAACTTTCTTACCGCCGACTGAGCCTGGATTTGAACCTGGGTACTTACGCATACGAGAAGCACGCTCTAGTGATTACGCTACACGGCCGTTGTACCTGAATCGTTTATAAGGTATTCATGTATTTAGAAAAGTGTAAAATGTAAATAGAAAACATGCATATTTTTTCTCTTCGTATAGCAGGAATTCTGTAACTTTTATTGCAAATAAAGATGCATACCCTTTGATATATATTCAATACAATTTAAAATTGATAACTAGAAAAAAGCGTATCAATTATTTAAGGCTGTTCTCAAACCCAAAGGAGCTGCTTTCTGACACATTTTTTAACTCGTTTTTGTTCAGAAGTGCATTAAATTGGCAGGTGGTCTTATTTAGAAACTATGTAATACTAGAAAAACGTTTTTCTTTTCTTTTTTTTTTTTTTTTTTTTTTTTTTTGGAAACGCAGATCTTTTAGAAAATACTATGAAACTCGTCGTTTTGAACCGAATTCCCCACGCTGCAAAGGGAAGGGGTGTTTTATCATTTGCAACAAAATTGCGTATGTAATTTTAAAAAAGATCAGAAAAAAATTATTAACAGAATAATAATAAAAGTAAATATGCTCAATATGACTTAAATATGATTCGATTTTGAAACTTACATGAAAATTAACTTTTACAATCGAAATAAGATTTTTTTAAATAGATTGTTTAATTTAAAAATGCTTATCTTTATTCTATTAACTAGCAAATTCTGAATATATACAAATATGTAAATATATATTAAACTGTTGATAAAATCCTTATTTGTAACAAATTTTTGATTCCTTTTGATTTCTTGCAGTTACGAAAAAAAGAAAAAAAAACTCATTTATTAGGAATAATAAAAGAAATATATCTATATATATATGATAATTTAAAATGGTCAGCGAAAAAAAAAATCGAATTTATATTTTAAAATTAAATATTGATCCAAAAATTATTTATATATATAATTCAAATTAATATTAAATGATTAATTATTTATTACAAATAATAATAATAATTTAATATATAAGACTATATTTAAAGGATCAGAAGAAATAATTTTACTAGGTATTTCTAATCCTTAATTTATAAAATATGGTTATATACAAATATATAAATATATATTAAACTTTTGATAAATTTCATGTTTTGAAAAAAAAAAATGTGATTTCTTATAATTGAAAATAAAAATAATTTATTAGGAGAAAGTAAATCAATTTTATATTTAACATTAAATTATTTCTATAGAAACTAATAACGTATATAAGTGAAATCAATGTAAAATTATTAGTTAGATGAAAAAGTAATAGTAAAAATATATAAATATATAAGTAATTGTTGAAAGTTCAGAAAAAAAAAATTAATGAATGTAATAATAAAATGAATTGATATATAAGTTAATTTTTAAAAGATCAGAAATAAAATAAATAATAAATTTTCAATTTATATTTAAAGATTAATTTATTTTAATTATTAATATATGATGTGGAATATTAAATTTAATTTTCTATATTCAATTTATTTAACTACATTTTGATTGTATTTTATAAATTAAAAATATATCTAAATAAGGATAATTAAATATCATAACAATAATTTAAAGTTAAACAATAACAAGATGTGCGTAGGAAATAAAATAAATCAAATAATAAGATAAACTTTATTAATTAAAAAATCGAACCACATCAAATCAAAAAAAAAAAAAAAAAAAGTTATAATAAGTTATTTTAGTGTAAAAATCACCCATGAGATGGCACCAGCACTGTCTCTTCCTAGGTACTTCCCCGGGAATATCATCCCCAGGAGACTGCTCCCTGGGAAGAATCTGGGAGTTCAGTCCTCGGGAAGTGATTAAAGCATCTTCCCCAGGAACGCCTGATAGCGTCATTGCAGTTTCAGGAGGAATTTGGGAGGAATTGGAGCGCCTGGGGAGGTTTTCAGGAGCTTTGGTGCTATATGGGATATACAGTGTGTGCCATAGGTCCTTGATATATTTTAAAATTCAATAAACGATCAAGCAATTGGCGTATGGGAGTGTGTTTGTATGAAAATGTTTCTTATGATTGAAAATTTTGTTTAAGCAAATAAAAAAAATAGTTCCACAATTTTCTCATAGATGGCGCTGCTCCTGGAAAGTTGTCGAACAGATAGACTATCCTTATACTCAACAATGACGAAAGACGCACAATGCGTATGTACAGTTTTTGTCCAAGCTACGGCAACCCACATTCCCGAAGTTAACAATACTCGTCTATCCATTCTCACTCGTCTAATCGAACTCAGGAGGGCGAGTATTGTTACGTTTTGGAATGTGGGTTGCCATAGTTTGGACAAAAACTCTGCATACACTACACATTGTGCGTCTTTCGCCATTGTTATGTATAGAGGCATATTCTATCTATTCGATAACTTTCCAGAAGCAGCGCCATCTATCAGACATTTTTGGAACTATTTTTTTTGTTTTTTGCTTCAACAAAATTTCAGATCATAAGAAGCATTTTCGTCCAAACCACACTCTCGTACACCAATTGCTTGATCTTTTATTGAAATGTGTCAAGGACTTTTGAGACACCCTGTATTACATACTAAAAGCTTCTCTGAAAAAAGTGTCTAACTAATAGTGCAAGTCCCATCAAAATCATTCCGTAGTACTTAAGTTACAAGCAGCCTAAACGAAATTCCCATTTGCATTTTATATACAGTGGGGGCCAAATGGGTGGACATTTTTTGAAAGTTTCATGTTTTTCAACTTTGTGTGCTTGTAGAATATATTAATTTTCACTTAAATACAAATGCTTATATATCAAATTGAAGGTAATTTAATGTAAAATTTAATAATAAAAACAGTATTACAAAAAAAGTTATGCAACTAATAGTAAGATCTATCTTAGATTTGCATTTTTTTAAAGTGATACTTACACAATCAATACTTAGTAGGATAACCCTTATTTTTTAAGACAGCTTCACAGCGTCTTTTCATCGAGTGAACGAGTGTTTGGAGTTCATCTTTCGTAATCACATGGTGCCAAGAATCAATTATAGCTTCATTAAGTTGTCTTTTATTGGATGGACGTTTTTTTCGTACAAGAATTTTCAAACGTCGCCACAAATTTTCAATTGGATTGAGATCAGGGCTGTTTCCTGGCCATGGTGATATATCTATCTCTTTATTTTGAAACCATGCTTTGCATACTTTTGCTATGTCGCATGGAGCAGAGTTGCCAAGTCTCCGGCTTTTTAAACACCAGTAATTTTTTTGAGAAAATGTTGTTCTTTTAAATCGCAAAATGCTTCGATTCAACAAAACAACATTTTCTGTACTAAATTACTGGTATCCAAAAAGCCGGAGACTTGGCAGGTATGCATGGAGCTGAATCCTCCTGAAAAATAAATGGTGCGTTGTTGGGGAAGAGATCCCTGTTGGAAGGTATCAATTTTGGTTCCAGGACAGTTTCGATATATTTTTTGGCATTCAGGATGCCATCAATCACTTGAATTCGGCCCGCACCATCTGCAGACATACATGCCCAAATCATGACATTTGTTGGGTTTTTTGTAGTTGCTTCAATGCAATCAGGATGAAGTGCTTCTCCTACTCTACGTCTCACGTATTTTCTACACTGTTAAAAATTTGCAGCAAACTGTCCAGTCATTTGACCGTTTTTGTAAAAAACGGTTACATAACCGTAATTTAACTCTATTCTGACCATAATATGGCGTAAAATATGGCCAGAATAGCGCTAAATTACGGTTTTATAACCGTTTTCTATTAAAACGGTCAAATGTCTGGACAGTTTGCTGCAAATTTTTAACAGTGTACCATCACTATCAAAGAGCGATATTTTACTCTCATCACTCCAGATTACTTGCTTCCATTGAATTTCTGACCATTTAATGTGTTCTTTTGCCCACTTAACTCGTTTTTCGCGTTGCTTTTGATTTAAATATGGTTTTTTCCTTTGAATTCTAGCTTGTAGTCCAAATCCTGATAACCTTCTACTTATTGTTCATGAACTTACTGCAATACCCGCTGCATTCATTTTACATCTATTGGTATCTGATGAAATTTTTCTATCTTGAAAGCATAGCCGTTTAATTTTTCTATTGGCAGTAGCACTTGTGAATTTTTTCCGGCCTGATTTTTCCTTATTTTCCTTATTTTCCAATGATTTCATGTTTTCATAACATAAACGGAATTTTCGTACACCAGAACAAGTCACTGAACTACCAACTTGTCTTGCAATTTCAGCATAAGAGAGGCCATTTTCTCTCAAAATGACAATTCGGATTCTTTTTGTAGATGTCCAATTAGATCTTCTTGTGGATGACATTGTTTAAAATTAGTTTAATTTAAAAAAATGACTTTAAATATTCAAAAACAGCAATACTCTATTTAATTGTACTAGTATGCATCATTGCGCTAAATGTTTCCACAACAATAACTCTTTAACCATCCAAATAACCTAAACTACAGTTACAGACATTTGATTTGTCCTCAGAACAGTGTTTGTGATTGGCTAGTACGCTTTTATTACAAAACATGTCCTTATTCAAAACGATTTGTGTTTGTTTGTTCTACTAAAATGAGCATAACTTTTTTTGTAATACAGATATTGTAATACTATTTTTAGTAATAAATTCTACATTAAATTACCTTCAATTTGATATATACACGTTTGTATTTAAGTGAAAATTGGTATATTCTACAAGCACACAAAGTTGAAAAACATGAAACTTTCAAAAAATGTCCAAACTTTTGGCCACCACTGTATATTAGAAATAGATAGAAAAGATTGTTTTAGTGTGGCAGTCCCTTATAAATTTTATTAATTATATAAAGAAAAATAAATATAAAAAATAAAAACGTTCAGTTGATAGCATATCAAATATATTAACTATAAAAGTTTTACTTTTAAAAATTGTATGAAACATATAGCAAGACATTTGAAATACATAAATATTATATATAATACACCATTTAGGGTGAAATATCAATCTTTATGAAAATAATTCGCCTTTAATTATTAGAAAAGCAACGAATGCTTTTACACAAATTCTCCAAAATACTGACTTCGCCTTTAGTAATAAAAATTTAAATTCCAGACCACTCTGGAAAAGTTAGAGAAATTAGTTTCTTAGTTCTTTTTTCCCCTTCTTCTCTCTCTCCTTTATCTTAAATTAATCAGAAAAGACTTTCATTTTTTTTTTTCGTTAAATGCTAGATTTCATTAATTTTCTTTCTTATTTCGTCATTATTTTCAAACCTGTGTTTATATTCTTGAGTGTCAATTTTTTTTATGTTAACTGTGAGCTTAAAACGCAAATATTTAACACACGCCCTATATTCAAATAAGTGTAAATGAATAATGAAAAAAAAAGAGTTTTATTGTAGATTAAAAGGAAAAAAAAGGAATTACTGAACATTTTTTGTTCAGTAAATTAAAATCTTATACCTAAGATTATATTGATACGTTAAAGAGACTTCTTTCTCTAAAATATATGTTTTTGTGCAAAAACTATACTATACTGTAGTTAACTGTGTACTAATGAATAAATACAATAGCATTTATTATTTTGATTAAAAAAATATATATTTATTGAAAAGGTTTTTGTACTGTAAATTGAAATCTTATAATAAAATTTATTTATAAATATTTAATTATTTTTCTGCATTAAATTTTTATAATTTTTTTCAAAGTGCGTTTAGACAGTAATTAAGGCGTAAATTGATAAACACAATAATAATAATAATAATAGTAATAATAATATTAAAACCAATGTATGTATATATATATACTGGATGCGCCAAAAGTTCTTTAAAACTTTAAAAATTCCTTAAAAAGAAACAAATGATGCTAAAAATTATTTGTGGTTTACAGGAATGGAATTAGAGGGGAGATCGGATTTTTTTGAATAACGAAAAAAAAAATTGTTAAAAAAATTACCGATAGATGGCGCTGCATGTATAATATGAAACGTATGTATCCAAATCAGGTTGCCAATAAAGGCCCTTTTGCACACAGATTCTTCATTCGATGCCAGCAGTATGCTATTTAAGCCAGATCAATCGCTGTTGGTTAAACGCTTTTACAAGAACGGGGAATCCGCAACTGGCGCATTGCGAAATTTCTTCAGGGCAAAATGACTGAAGACGCGAAAAAGGCCTGTTTCATGTTCTGGGATACTAAACGCTTGTCGGACGCTCCGAAGAAATGGGTCTTTTACTATAAACCTAATTTGCATACATCTGCTTCATATTATGCATGCCAGCGCCGTCTATCGGTAATATTTTAACCACAACTTTTTTGTTATTAAAAAAAGTCCAATCTCCTTCTAATCTCATTCCTGGAAACCGAAATTTTTTTGCCTCATTTGTTTCTTTATACTGAATTTTAAAAAAAACTTTTGGCGCACTTGGTATACATATATAAAGTAATAGTTTATTAATTATCAGTAATTAATTTAAAATAATTATGTATCTTCGTATATTATTGTTATATTATTCGTCAATTTATTACTTTAGTCTACATATTGTTTAGAGGGGTGTTTTACAGTTGTAGGTGGTTTACTTTGACAAAAAGTTTTAAAACATGAAATTTCTTATTTTTGTGAATAAAATTCTTTTTATTATGCAAATATTTTTTCACATGTGCGAATTAAAATTATACTTTAAAGATCAAATGATTAAAACATTCTTTATTTCATCTAAATTTTTAAAACAAGGATGTAAACAGTCAAACGTACTACAAAACTCAATTTCTGTTAGAAATAACTTAATCAGATCACATAAACGTTCGAGATAAATAGTTTAATATCAATGTCAAAGAATTTAGCGGTATCAAAGCAAGGGGTATCAGTATGATATTGTATTATATTTCACTTCCACTGAATAAAAAGCATTTCTATCTCCTATGTAATTTTTCTTTCTGCTTTAAAAATTTGTTACATTTATTGATTTCATATCTTTTTGGAGACATCTATCTCCTATATAACGTTTCTCGTTCTCTTTAAAAACATAATGACATTTATTGGATTAAGATGTCTTTTTAAATAAAATATGAAGTATTTTATGTGAATCGTTCATGTTTTACACTTAAATAATATTCAGCTGCACTGTAAAAAAAAAAAAAATATATATATATATATATCTGAAAATATTTCGAAATTTAAAACGATTTACGAAAGTGTAATATATTCCGAGTTATACGCGAACCCGAAAAGCATTTTCTTATGTTCTGAAACGTCAGAAACCAATAGATTTACGAGATTAAAAAAAACATTTGTGAACCAAAAGTTTCTCTTGCTACCCGTAACTTTTGTTCTAACACTAGTCCTAGTATGATGTTTTTATTGCTTTTCGATTAACAGAGCAAGCGTTTCTGGAAGTTTTGCAGTATATTAACCATGTTTTTTTTTAACACGAAATATTAATTTTTTGAATGCTATTATCAATTTTCAAGTAAACGTTTTAGCTACGTTCCAGAATTTCCACATGCATGAGTAACTAACATGTTGATGTTAAATGCTGTTAATTTAGTATATTTATCTGTTGAATATTCTTCCTGAAAATGAAAATGTTTACTTGAGAATTGATAGAACTCAAAACACCAATGGTTCGTGTTGAAAAAATTGATTAATATACTGTAAAAACTACTTGGAAACGATTCCGAAAATCACGGTCATGAAAAGAAGCTTTTGTTACAGAACTGCGTCTTTAAATTTTAGAAATATACACTGAGAAAAATTACACTTTCAAATCTGAGTAAATCGATGATTTCATTTTATTATGAAACTTTTTGTTTCAAATATGACGACCCAATGTTTTTAATTCTGAAATACCAGAAATACTCAGAATATTGAAACATGGAGATACTCAAAACTGAGCACATAGAGGTAAGTTCATACTCCGTTTTGAAACATGGACATACTCAAAAATAATTAGAATAAGTTCAAACTCATTTTTGAAACCTGGAAATACTCAAAATGAGCACATAGAAGTCAGTTAATACTCATTTTTGAAACATGGACATACTCAAATATGAGCACAGGATGTTTTATTCTTGAGTGTGTGCATGTTTTGAGAAATGAGTATATACATGTTTCAAACGTTAGTAATTTTGTTTTGGAGCCATTTTGACTATGCAACATACTCAGATTTAAGTATTTTTTGCTCAGTTTTGAAAATGTCGTTTTTAGAGTGTATTGGTTTATGAGATTTCGAAAAATAAAAGAACACTTTTCGGTATCGCGGATAGCTCCGAAGAGGTTATATTATTACAATTTCATATACCGTATCAAATTTCGTAATGTTTTTGGAAACATCTGTCTGTTTTTACAGTTTGAAAGCAGATAAAATATATTAATAATGGTAATTTTGCTTTCAATATTTATTAGAATATTAATGGAAAGAAATCGCCTATAATTATCAGAAAACAAATCATAGTTTTACACAAATTGTCCAAAATATTTGTTTCTTGTTCAGGAATCATGAAAATTAAAATACTAGGCCAGTTTAGAAAAGTTAAAAAAGCTTTCTTAGTCCTTTTTCTTAATTTAAACTGATCAAAAACGAATTACTGAAACCTTTTTTCATTTTTGTTAAATGCTAAATTTCAGTATTTTTATTTTTCTCTGTTATTTTTTTCTTAATCAATGTCAAACGTGTTTTATAATCTTAAGTATCCGAAAACTTTTTTTGGTTAACTGTGAACTAAAAACGTAGAGAAGAATATACTATAATTTATTAAATACGTAAATAAATAATGTAAAGCTTACTATTTTGAATGAAAAAAAATACTAAAAACGTTTCGTTCTGTAACTTAAGATATTCTAACAAAGTTTATTTTAATATGTTGATGGAAACTCTTTCTAAAAAAACGTATTTTTACGAGGTTTATTTAGGAAGGAATGCACATTGGTTATAAGTTAAATAATAAAACGCAATATAATAATAATAATAATAATAATAATAATAATAATAGTAATAATAATATAATTAATAATAATAATAATAATAATAAATATAAATGAATAAATATATGTTACAGGTAATGTTATTAACAGTAATTTATTAAGTAATTTATTGTTCCTACAATATTAATTAAATATGTCTCGCAAATTTTATTTTTCATATCATTTTATAGGGTTTTTCTCTATTTTAAGAGAATACCTCCGTTATTTCTTTTTTATTCATTTTCAAACATGTTTTTATAAACTTGATTACCAGAAAGTATTTTGTTAGGTGGGACCTTAAAATGAAAGAAATATATACTATAGTTTAATAAATACACGTGATACATAACAGTGTTTATAAATAAAGTTATAAAACACAATATACAATAATAATAATAATAATAATAAATAGATAGATAGATATGCAGTAGGTAATGTTATTAACAGTAATTTATTAAGCAATTTAATGCTCTAAAATATCAATGTAATATTTCTCGTCATTTCATTTTTACAATATCATTTTATGGGGATGTTCTGTATTTAAAGAGAGTATATTTCAAAATGATAAATTTAATATATATATATATATATATATATTTAATTTGTATCTCATGCCTTCCATAGTAGTTGTGGTTGATGAAGACATTCCATCTTGTGCTTCGGGTGCAGCCTTGCCAACTTATAAGTGTGAGGAGTGCCAGACTGGAAATCGTCCGGGTAGCTCAGTGGTAAAGTGTTTCGCGCACAATGCCAATGACCATGGTTCGAATCCAGGCCTGGACACTTTTTCTCCCTGTTTGTTTCACAAATACGATTTATCATGCAAGAGCATTTTATAGGTATGGATACAGAGATGTTCCTTATAACCATAAGTAATTAAGCTAATTTGTGTAAGGAAGAACACTTAATTTCACTATTGCCGGATAGCTAATGTTTTGTTAAAAATAATTTGATTACTTAGATTCGGGTAAAATAATTTAATATCAGTAGCAAAGCATTTTACCAAATAAAACCGTCCAGAATAGTTGTCATTTTATGTTTAGAAATTAATATAATCAATAAACATTTTATGAATACGATATTTCAACCTCTAGTCCTAATGCATTCATTGAAAAAATGCTTAGCATGCAAAATTATTTTATAATATTCATAGTAAATTAATTTCCAATATAAAGCGTTTTTTATGTAAAATCCCAAATCTTCCTGAGTTTAATTTCTTCAATAATATATAAAATAACATGGAATACAAGCTATAAAAATAATACTTTTGTTATCGTTTCTTCGCTTCTTGGTATTGTAAATTTGAAAAGTACATTTCAATTCAAGTGCCAAATTTCTGTTCAAACAGTCATGAATGCATTAACAGAGTTATCAAAGAAAATTTCATTAAAAGGTTAAACGTTAATTTTTTTAATTAAAATATAAGACATTTATTCCTAATAATATAGTGATTCAAATGTGGCTAAAGTTTCAAGGCACTGTGATCCAAATGCAATTCTTATCGCTGATATTAGTTTCACGTGAAGTGGAAAATTAGTCGTGTTCCTATCATTATGAAATCGATATGTCCCATGTTGTTACGAGTTTCAAATGACCTACAAAATTGATCACGTGTATATTCCCCACTCTGTGTGCACGGTCAGACAGGGAGGTCACAAAGTGATTATCATTTGAAAGTCATGATATGACAAAAATAAAGAAGCCCCAATTTTGCCACTATCGTGATGGTGACCATTTCTGCCAATTGCAATGGCATATCGACTAGTTTTGATATTAGGAATACACTAGTCCTAATATGATTTTTTTATTGCTTTTCGATTAACAGAGCATTTGGTCCCAATTAAACGAAACGTAAATATTGGTGTAAAATCGAATTAAAGACTAGAATTTTTAAAAATGTGTGAAAGAAAGCTTTTTTCGCCAACTTACAAGAATTAAATGAACTAAAGTAGTGACTGTCACTTGACTAAATTTGTCTAAACGAAAATACTGCTCTATTAAAATATTTTCCAACATGTTCGTAATATATATGAGTTATTATTTTAATCTATTTTTATACAAAGGAATAAATTTTAGTTATTTTTTAAATGGGTTTTTACCACTCATAGTTGATGAGGAAAATGCTAAGTATGAGTACTTTGTTTGCTTGTGATACAAGTATCAATAAACCTGCGATAACTGTGTATTAAATTTGGAATATACCACCTAAGAAGATCAAATATAACTTAAAAAGGGAGAAATAACATGCTTTGCTTGTTACTTTGCTTTTACTTTGAGTACTTTGCTTGTTTGTGATACAAGAATCAAGAAGCTTAAGTAATGAAATTTGTGATGTGCCTCCTAAGAGGATCACGAGCAGTCAAAATTAGCTTTGAGTTCAAATATCATGACTTATAACCAAAATGACTCACTAATCAAATTTTCTAGAAAATGGATACAAAATTTAGTCAAAATAGTCAAACCCGTATATTAGATAAAATTACCTTGACTCAAAATGACCCTAAAATGACCCACTAATCGGGCATGTGACCTAGCCCAATGATTTTCTAATGCCCAAAAACCGTAGGATACAAAATTTAGTTGAAATTGTCTGAGCCGTTTTTAAGATAAAAATAGCTTGACCCATAATGACCCATGACCAAAATGACCTACTAATCGAAATTTCTCGAACATATGACCTATCTCAATAGTCTTCTCGTTTCCTAAAACTGTAGGATACTACATTTAGTTCAAATCCTCTGAGCCATTTTAAGATAAAAGTAGCTTGACCCTTAATGACCCATGACCAAAATGACCCACTAAACAAATTTTCTCGAACATGGGACCTAGCCGAATAGTCTTTTCGTGCCTGACAACCATAGGATGCAAAATTTAGTCTAAATAGTCTGAGCCGTTTTTTAGATAAAATTAGTTTGACCGACAGTGACCCCAAATGACCCATTAACCAAATTTTTTTGGAAATGTGACCTAGCCCAATGATATTCTCCTGCCCGAAACTCGCGGGATACAAAATTTAATCAAAAGCGTTAGAGCCATTTTTTAGATAAAATTAACTTGACCCGCGTTGATCCAAAAATGACGCACTAATCGAAAGTTCTCGAACATGTGACCCAGCCCAATAGTCTTCTCGTGCCCGAAAATGGTAGGATACAAAATTTAGTCATAATCGTTTGAAACATTTTTTAGATACAATTAGCTTAACCCTGACCCAAGGTGACCCAAAATGACCCACTAATAGAATTTTCTCGAACATGTGACCTACACTAATGGTTTTCTGGTGCCCCAAAACGGTAGGATTCCAAATTTTGTCAAAATCGTTAGAGTCGTTTTTAAGATAAAATTTGCTCATATATATATATATATGTATATATATATAACCACACACACACAAGATTGGCTCGTATTAGAATATCTATACTAATAAAAGAAAATTTCTCTCTCTGTGTGTGTGTCTGTTGGTGATGGCTAGGAAAATCTAGCCCACCTAGAAGCCTGGAAATTTCGATTTAAGTTGTTCAAACCCTCTCCTGGTGCACCTGAGCCTCAGAATTTTAATATTTTGAAAATTAGAGTAGTTATTAATTAAAAACTGATCAAAGATGACAAATAAAATAATCCCTCTTCCGAAATTTTCCTCGCGCATGCTGAGAAACTAATATCCGTATCTTCGGGAATAGAAGAAAGAAAGCACGAGTCATCCTGTTTTTTTTTCAAGTTTTTCTAAATTCGCCATGGACTAACGGCTAAGCATACGGAAAAACCGTTTACATATTCTCAAAGAATGTACTTTTACGTCTCGAAAGATCCGGTTGGTTTAAAAAAAATTCACATTTAATCTTTAAAAAAAAATTAATCAAGAAGCATCGAATTCATGTTTTTTAGTTTCTCCCGTTTTCCGAGCATTGCATCCACCAGACTAGAAGAGATAGAAAAACGAAAGTCACCAAATTAAAGAACTGACTTTGCCCTTTTCAAAGCCACCTTTGTTTTTAAAAATTACGGAAGTTAACCTTCCAAAAAAGTATATTTTCTTTATGCCGTTTTGCGATTTGTGCGATTTTGGCGATATCTAAAAATTTGCATCGGCAGTTCAGAGAAAGGTACAAAAAACTAAAAAAACCAGACAATATCTACATTTATTTCCTTTTCGATATCTGTATTTGTTTTTGAAAAATACGAATGTAACCCTTCGAAAAAAATTCGCGCGCAGGACTCATTTTTGCGAATTTCGATTTTCTGCGATATATAAAATTTGGCATGAGCTCTCTAAAATAACCAAACAAACACACCTAAAGACATCTACGTTCTATCGGGTTCAAGCAGAAACCTTTAGTTTAAAAAAAGATTCACGTTAACCCTTTCGAAAACGTTTATTACCTTAAGTCAATTTCGCTTTTTTAACTATTTCTCCTATCTTTAAAAATTCGAATCGGCGTTTATAAACAAGATACGAAAAACTAAAAATCTACATCCCTTTGCTTTTTACAATTTGGTATCCGTTTTGAAAAATTTTAATTTTAACCCTCCGGAAATCCTTTCCAAAACTCACTCACGCGATTTTCGTTTTCGTCCCAGGTTTTAAAATCGTCTTCGAGTGGGAAATGCGAGTACGGAGACAAACAGTAGACTCCAGATCATAGACACTTTCCTTTTCTTCAAAACGCACCGTTGGGTTTTTTAAAATATCTACATTAACCATTTCGAAACCGATCGTTTACGTAACCCATTTTCGCGATTTCCGCTTTTTTGGCAATGTTTAACCGTGGTTAAATTTCAATTCTACTAGGCAATTTGGTTGGTTCGAGTGTTCTGAAAATGCCTCTTCCAGAACAGATTGCGTCCCCTGGCGGTGGAAATTGGAACTATAGGAGTATATCTGGTTCTATGGGCACTATTACGACGGGGTTTGGCTCATTCAACTTGATTTCGATAGCCTTACATATTTCAGTCATATTCGTATAGAACAGATTATTATTATCTGGGGTCCGGGCAACGCCGGGCGGGTTAGCTAGCATGATATATAACTTAAATAATAAAAATATTATTTTATTGGTATAAACATTATAACTTTTTTTTTCTTCAAAGTACAATGCGGTCAATTACCTTACAAAACGGAGTATAATCTTCAATCAAGCACAAAATATTTAATTTCTATTAATTTCTTGCTTTCGTTTAAAAAGAAGCTTTTAGGTTTTGTTAGATCTTATTTGCATCTGTGTTCTGTTTGTATTCCGGATTTTTGGCAAGAGCTAGTCGTTTCATTGGATTTTAATAAAGTGTTTTTTTAACTATCCTTTGTCATTCAACTTAAATATCATAAATATATAATAGTAATATAAAAATCTATCACAGACGTGTTTTCTTTAATGAGGAGAAATAACTTAATAACAATTTTGAAAAACAGTCAACCTCTTGTAAAACTATGTAGCAAACAAGAAAACATCTGCTTTCTTACTTCTAATAAAGAATGTCCTTTAATTTCCAATGGCTGTCTATCACAGATCGCAGATAAAACTTCTTTAATGGAAATCACATAATAAAACTGCTATAAATCTTTAAACTTTTTTTGACCCCATTCATTTAGTCGAATTGACGGACATTTCTTTCGCTATATTTCTTTTAGTTGACTTAATAAATAACTATCTTCTGTTGTCTTTAGTTTATTTAATAATTATTGTATGTGATAGATTTTTTTAAATGAAAAAAATGCTTAATAAAATTAAATAAAATTTTCAACATTCTGGTACACGAGAAGACTCAAGTAGCTAACAAGAAAATTTTAATTTCTTTAAGCTCCCTGATGCAGAAAAAATAAACAGTTCTCAGTTCTAATAACTACATATATATTGCACATGGGCTTTATTTAATGACACAAAATTACTTAATAAAATTATTACAAAACATTCAACCTTTTCAAAAGCCATTTATTTGGCAAACAAGAAAACATTTGTTTCATGTACGATTCTTACTGCCAATATAATGAACACTTTACAGTTTCTAATAATTGTCTATCGTAAATGAAATTTCTTTAATGAAAACGAACTAATAAAACTACTATAAATATCTATTTAATACTTGGAAATTTTGCCATAGAAAATTTCTCATGATTTGCATTCATAATATTTCAAATTTCAATTGCTTAAAAGGCGTATAGCCAACAGAGTGAAAAGTATCCAAGACGTGAGAAATTTTCTATGAAAAAATGTCCAAGTATTAAATAGATTTTTTCAATCATCGATGCTGGATTCTCTTTAGTTTCGTGTTTGCCCCAGGGTTGGTGGCTCACGGAAAATGTATTCCATCTTCTGCTGCGTCTGTAGCCTTGCTAACATGTGATAGTGAAAAGTACCAGGCTAAGGATCGTTCCAAGTGGTTCAGTTGGTAGAACGTCAGTGTGCTATACTAATGACACGGGTTCGAGACCCGGCTTGGATACTTTTTCACTCTGTTGACTTAAGCCTTTTTCCAATTAAAATTTGAACTACTATAAATATTTTAACCATTTTTATCCAAATCATTTATTTGAAGAGTTATTTCATTAACTTTCTTTAAGTTGATTTAATGAATGCTGTTGATTGTCAAATAACTGCCTGTTACAAATGCGTTTTCTTCAGTTGATAGAAAACACTTCTCAAATTTAATATAAAACCTTCACGATTTTTGAAAACGATTTACCAAGTGAACGAGAAAACATATTTTTCGTACAAGACTTTTATCATCAACAAAACGTCTCTTAAATTTCTAGTAACAGTCTTTTATAGATATTAAACAAAAGCAAAATAGCAACACTGATGTAAAATACTAAACTTTGTTCGACACAAATCATCTAGAGAACAATAAAATACTTTTCCATATAAGTTTCTAATTAGTAACATAATAAACAATCTTCAATTTATAATATTTATCTGCTTCTTACTTAAATTTAACTAAGAAACAGAACTATAGTACTTAAGAAAAGAAACAATACTTAAGTATAAAGAAAATACTTAAAGAAACTATTATAAAAATTTCAAATCTTTATAAAACTATTCCTCTAGCTAACAAGAAAACATTCATTTCTTGTAAGTACTGCCGATATAATGAAAGCCCTTCAGTTTCTGATAATTATCTGTCCCAAAAGTGATTTTTTTTAAAGACGAATTTATATCAACGAATTTCTTAAATTTAATAAAGTGATAAAACTTTTCAGACGAGACAATCTGAAAAAAAATCAGGTTTTCTTAATTCGGTTTATTTGCGAGAAAATATTGGTTTCGAAAATATTTCTTTTTAAGATTTTGAAAATAAGAAACAATGGAACATGTAGTAAAATATATTAGAATGTTTTAACAAATAATTTACTAAATATTAAAAATAGCTTGTCCGCATCGACCAAATGATTTAGGCAAAGAAATCATTTTAGTCCTTCGAGAGTTTTAAATGAAGAAATAGACCTTGATTGGAAAACTGGATAAATGAGCAAATTTTGCCGTCTTTTTATGAGGTACTTTCATCTCAGAGATTAAAATTGGCGCCATAACCTTATCAAGAAAATTTTATAAATCAGATTTCTAGGACTAATATAAAGTGGGAAATTGAGAACATTCCAGATAATTTAGGAAAGGAATAGATAAGAGGAATAGATAATCAGGATTAGAGGAATAGATAATCATTATCGGGAGATTATTATTAGTATTCAGATAATCATCGAGTCTTAATGAGGAAAGATTTTTGTTTTGATTTCATAAGCTACGCTTTGTATATTTGTAATACTTTATATTCGTGTTGTTGATGTTTTTATAACTTACATTACTTAAGCTGAAAATAGTCTGTGGTGGTTACGGAATGTACTACGAATAGGAATGTATTCATTTTATGAGAAACTTCATTTTAAGTTAGAAATTTCCTTTCACTTTACTCTAAGAAATGAAGGAAGACATCATTCAAACGAATCATCTCCCATATTATAAATGTATACCCTTATCACCACCAAAGTTTTGTCTATGATACGTTAGGTCGCATTAAATCAACATTAGTACCTCTTCCCTGTGGCCTACTAAGTCTCAAGACACATTCACCTTCAGCTTTTATATATGTGGATGCATTAAAATAGAGTGTACTATATACCTATGCCTGCTAATTATCAAGATTTGCAAAATCGAATTGTGAAAGCCTTGAATTTTTAACTAGTGACTAGTCAACGCTTGTATAGCAAGAAATAAACTAACATTTTAATGTTTGCCACGCTACACGGCATACCCATGTTGACCTAATGCAATTTATTAGACCATAGATGAAACGTTGAAGTTTCTGTATCCAATGATGTGCGAAATATATTTTTGTCTTATACAGTTGGAATTAAACAAATTTATAAAATTTGCTTTTTATTTTTTCAACATCTGTATTTGCATTAAATGTAGGTATGAATGCAATGTGTTACCATAAAAAAAAACAAGAAAAAAAAATCATGCACCAAACATAGATTATGAAACATTTTCCAACACTAACAGAATACTACATCGAATACTACACACCACCTCATTTTAATAAGGCAAATAAGGTATCTAAGTAAACATTTCAGAAAAACACAAAACACATTTGAAAACCAGATTTCAGCAATTACTGTCCACAGCCGGAAAAGTTCTCTATTTCTTTTCTGCAGTACTGTATATAATTTATATATTTTAATATATTCTATAGACCAGTGGTCATATTTTTCCGTTGGTCCGTTTCAAGACATAGTCAAACTTTCGCGGTCCGTAAAACTTCAGTCTCCCCTACTCTCACTACCCCCCCCCCATTCATAACGCTACCAACCTTTTACTAATCTACGCCACCTACTTTGATTAGCAAAATTTTCTTTGAAATTATTTGTTATCTTAGGTGCTTAACATAATACATACCAGTGAAATGAAGTCCATTAATACCAAATCAATATATTTTTATTATGATTTTCAGAATTCAAGACGATCAATACAAAGTACCTATAAACTCAAAAAGATTACTCAGTAAAGTTCATTGTGATTTATGTCAAATGGGGAAATGACACGTTTTATTTTGCACAACTTGCCTGAAATTTGGGGTCATTTCGGTGCAACTGATTCTCATCAAACTGTTAACGTGGTCATCTGTGAGTCGAGATCCGTGCCGATTCTTTATGAAGTTCATTTTTGAGAATGCAGCTTCATACACATAAGTTGAGCCAAACATGGTACACAATGGTTACTTTATGGCTAGATCCATAAAATTGTGCCATACCTCTGGATACATTTTTTACACACATTTTTAAATTAAAATTTGTCACTCTTAAGACTTTTTGGAACTTCATCAAAACTGTTCTTTTAAACATCTTCTTGGAACTCAAGTATTTCCAACTGTATGGCAGCTTTGTTGCTCTTGAAAACATCCGCCACTTCACTCGTCCATAAGCCATTAAGTGAAAGCCAGCTTCACAACGTTCTCAATTTTTTCAAAGTCAGAAAATCTTTCTTAAAATTCAGATTTAATTTTTTTTTCAAAAATCTTTGAATTGATTGATGTCAGTACCCTCATTACTGTCACAAACTGACTTAAGGTGTGGAAAGTGTAAACGTTCTCTTCTAATATCAACGGAGAAGACGTCAATAATTTTTGAAAAACTTTTTATTTCTGAAAGAAGTTGACACGCAAGTTTACCTTTGCCTTGTTGTTTGAGGTTTAAGAGATTCGGGTGCCGAAATAGATCAGTCCAAAAATGCGATGGTTGCCAAATTTTCATCAAAGCCTTTGAGGAAATCTAAATGTTAACTCGCTACTTTTTGAACATTAGTTGAAAGAAACTCTTTGATGTCCTCCAGTACGGCAAATAATATTTCAAGCACCAAGCCTTTACTTAGCCATCTCAGATTGTTGTGAAGAAACAAGTCATTAAACTGAACATCAGTCTTTTCAAGAAGTATTTTAAATTGACAGTACTTAAGAGATGATTTTGACCGTATGAAGTTTATTATTTGTATCACCGTTTGCATTTTATTCTGAAGACTGGGATTCAGACTTCAACACAACACAATCTGATGAATGGCGCAGTCGTAGCATATCAAATTTTCATTGCATTTTTATCACAGCTGAGTCGCTGAACCTTTCCTACAAACAAGCATTGGCTGTGTCCCGTCTGTTGTTACCGACAAAACGTTTTTCATGTCTAATTCAGCTTGGTTTAAATTATCTGTAACAGCCTTGTACAATCCTCTACTGCAGTAGTTCACGACATAGGCAAAATAGCCAGTAGTTCCAGATAACGCACAAAATAATTGGCTGTGCTGTATCTGTAATATCGCAAGATTCGTCCAAAGCCAATGCATAGCAATCTGCGGTAGATAAAGTTGGTTTCAAAGTTGTATAGTTTTTCTCTGACAAAACTTGTGTATTCCTTGTGCTTGAAGAAGCAGATAATGGAATATGTCGAATAGTGTCAACGATATCCTTTCTGTTCTCAAATAACGCATTTCCAGCATCCAGCATGCACTCTTTTACAATTTCTGCATCATTAATAGCTTCATATGTTTCCCGTGTTAGGCTCGGGCTTGGGCAGAGCCCACCGCATCTCTAGAATTACCCGTTTCGGGCCGCGTCCGTGATTACCGCCTGTATATTACGCGTTGTACGCAGAAACATAAATACACTGCTCAAAACAATTAAAGGATATTGCAGTTTTAGGTGGATTTCGTATCTGGGAAACTTTTTAGCTGATTGATACATGGTCGACAGACATAGCAGGTTATATGAGAATAAATTACACATGTTTGGCAGAAAAAAATGCATTTTATTGCGCATTTGTGTACAAAAGGAAAAAACACAATTTGTGCATATGAGAAAAAAAGAATAAGAAAAGGTGTTTCCTTCAAAGAAAATCATTTTCAGTAGGGGGTATGGTTTCCACGGGCGGCCAGCAACGTTGAACACCTTTGAGGCATGGACCCAATGAGGCTATTAATGACGAGTTGGGGTATTCTGCCCCACTCTTCCAGAAGAGCTCTTTCCAGTTCTTGGAGAGTTTGTGGGGATTGTTGGCGGCCAGAAACTCGTCTTCCTAGAGCGTCCCAAACGTGCTCGATTGGATTCATGTCTGGAGAACACGCTGGCCATTCCATTCGAACGATTCCTTCCTCGAAAAGGAAATCCTCCACCAGGTTTGCACGATGTGGCCTGCAGTTATCGTCCATTAAAATGAAGTTATCTCCGATTGCTGCAGCGTAAGGGACTACAATAGGTCTGAGGATCTCATCCCTATATCGGCGACCAGTCAGAGCTCCATCTCGAATGATGTAGAGGTCAGTGCGCCCGTCAATGGAGATGCCACCATACACCAACACTCCTCCACCGCCAAATCTGACACTTTCGTGCACGAACGCAGGATTATTCCTACTGCCACGGTCCCTCCAGATGAAAATACGCCTATTATCCGGATGCACAGAAAAACGCGACTCGTCAGAAAACAGAATATTGCTCCATTCATTTCTCCTCCAGTTGACATGCTCGGTTGCCCACTCCCTGCGGTCGCGACGATGCCTTGATGTTAATCTAACACATACCATCGAGCATACAGACCTACAGCATGGAGCCGGTTTCGGACAGTCTGAGTTGAAATCGTGGTGCCTGTAGCCGAGCGAAGGTGTTGTTGGAGAAGAGTAGCGTTCATGTTTCGGTGTCTCCGAACTGTTAACGCTAAATACCGATCTTCATTGGGCGTTGTTGCCCGTCTACGACCTTGCCCTGGTCTTCGGCCTGCACATCCACTCTCCAAAAAACGGTTCCAGATCCTGGAAATGACACTTTGTGACACTTCAATGGCTTGCGCTACTTCGACTTGAGTTTGGCCCCCTTCTAACCTACCAACAATTCTCCAAGCTTCTGAATCTGTCAAATGACTTCGCTGAGACATCGTACGCATCGAAACAAAGCAATCACTGAATGTCGATCATCCTTGTCTTCATTCTCTTTTATCCAGTTGAAAGTCAAGTTTCATTCGCTGCCGCTGAAGCAACGTTTTTGACGTCGAACTCAAAATTTGCATACTCCACAGTTTGAAAAACAGAAAAATTTGCATTTGTGATTCTCTTCTTCTATTTTCGGCAAAAAAAATTTCGTTTATATCTTTATTTTATATAAAACTTCAAATATCCTTTAATTGTTTTGAGCAGTGTATTTTCTGTTATTCACAATTTCGCTGCGGTCCGTGCAAAACTTGCCGGCGGTCCGGATCCGGACCGCGGTCCGCCATTTGGTGATCACTGCTATAGACGATAGTATGTTACAATTTAGTTTAGTAATAAAACACGTAACACAGTTGGAAATTCATTTTCAGCAGTTTCTACCAATAGATGGAAACATACTTGAATTATTTTGTACAGCCTTGTATATTATCTTTAACTTTTTATACACGCCACATATTAAGCTATAGTTTATATTCAGGCAAATACACGCTGAAATCACACTTCCAGAAATTATCATGCAGAGGAATCCATGTATTCTGTTCTCTGCATGGCCCTGTAAATTATTTTATTTATATTCTACAAACCTTTCTTGGTATACTAAATATATTTCACGGTCAAAATGCATAGATCGATTAAAAACCCATTTTAATCAATTTACGCTGATGCACCGTAATACTTACGATTTTTTTTTGCGTAGCCTTGTATATTATCTAAAGAAATTTTTACATACCTCATAGCATTTAAAAATTTAGTTAAACGCATACTTTTCTAAAATCCCACTTCCAATTATGGCTTATAAACAATAAATCGGACACAGCACAGTACCCGCAATATTTTGTGTGTCCCTAAAAATGAACGATAAATGCTATGCACATAACAAGTATCTTGTAGTAAACATCAATAATGTATATAAATTTCATTATATTTGAAATGGCGTAACGTAATTAAAATACGCTGCAAACATTTTTTACCCCGTAGACCATTATGTAAAAGAATACTTTAGTGTGGCTCTGTAAATGAAAGAAAAAAGCTTTACACTCCAAATATTTTACAGAAAGAATGTCTTAGTGCGTCTCAGAAATACATATCAATTTCATTATGTTTGTAATAGTGTGACATGATTAAAATGCGCTGCAAACGATTTTTCACATTAAACCAGAATGTAATGGAATTCTTTTCAGTTTCCCTGTAAACTAATTATCACTGCTAGACGTACCATGTTTGATATTAAGCATCTTGTAGTGTATTTCAGTGATGTATATCAATTTCAATATATTTGGAATAGTGTCACATAATTAAAATGCAATGCAAAGGATTTTTCCCCGTAGACCATAATGTAATGGTATTCTTTTGAGAGTCCCTGTAAAAAAAGTATAAGTGCTACACACTTCATTTTCAATACCGAACATGCTATAGTAAACCTTACTAACATATATCAATTGCATGGCTATCCGGATATATTTACGCGAGTTAGAACACGGACAGACAGACGGCAGACAGACAAGCGGCAGAAGGACAAACCGAATTCATAAACACTTTTCAACTATGTTGGAAAGGGTTAAAAACGCATATTGTGAATATTCTACAAATATACAGAGGGTGTTCGCACATTGTTTAGAATTTTCGTGGTACTTACAGAACTTTTTTACATAAAATATTTGTGTTTTAATTTATATGTTTAGTTTGGTAACCCGTAATCTGAATTACCTTTCTACACCGAAATTTCCATAACAATAATGCCTTTTGTAGTTTTTGAAGAGCTATTTTGGTCCAATCCTCTTTATAGGTTGACTTTTGGATAACGTGCCTTTTAAAAGTCCAAAAGCGAAAAAAATCAATGCATGATACATCAAAAGATTTATCAGTTATACCAGTGAAGGATATAGCCCTGATACCCTTTTTTCCTGGAAATAAACAATGGATTGTGATGTATGGCTGCTTGATTTAGCTGGATGTAGTTCAACATATCGATGGCACTGATGAGTGTAAAGAGATGATATTTCATGTTTGAAGGTTAGCAGTAAAATTTGTTTGTATATGGAGTTGATCTTAACATTTTCTCCACTCTCTTTATTTTTAACTATCAAATCCGCCCGGCGTTTCCCGGTACCGTTAAAAAATAATACGAAACGCGAAATCACTCTAAAAGTCGCTGCACGAAACCCTTCTTCTGGTAATTCTTTTTCTTTCGGAAATTAAATAGAGAGATTTACTCGAAGCGGAAGTAAATTTAATAATACTTCCTCAAATGTCTGGATCATTTGATTCAAAACGGGTCAGTTTTTGCTCAAAATTAAAAAAAAAAGTTACCGTCTAATTTTTAAAAAATTGGCATTTTCGGAATCAGAATAAAACTGTGAGTTTCGATTCAAATAATCCAATACTTTTCTTAATACTCGAGGATGAGTGAAAATGAAACAATCGTTTTCTGGGATTATACTTTCGTTTCTGGGATTTAACCTTTTTTTGCGGTTTCAATAAAAATAATCATTTTTGGCGCACGCGCAGTAAAATCGCTAGTTCCACCGCCAGGGGAGGCATTTTGTTCTAAACAAATTATCCCACGCGTGTCCCCGCTGCTTACGATACCGGGTATAGCAGTACGTGCTGCAAAATCTTTTACTTTCAATTTCTTCCACCAGGTGGAGCATTCGATTTTAAATAAACTTATTTCCGAACGAAACTCCGGCACTCGTTCCAGTTGCTTACGGGACCGTGTATCTAGAAGGCGTGCCGTGCACGAGCGAAAAATCTGTTAGTTCCACTTTCCCCCGCCAGGGAGTACCAAATCTATGTCTTAAATAGCTATATCTTAATTAGTTTATGTTAATTTGAATGAACCGATTCCCGTTGAAATCAGACGCACAGAACACAAGAAAATAAATCACCCCCTGGATATTAATATTCATAAATGGTGGCAACCAAGGGCTGAAAAAAATACACCGAAATTTATTTAGTTCCTGGGAGACCTCCGAGGAATGGATAAGATTGCATTTGAATCGGACCAAGATTAAATGCAAAATCTTTTAGTTACATTGTCCACCTCCAGGGGGTGCATTCTGTTCTAAACAAACCTCTTTCCGAACGAAACTCCGGCACGTGTCCCCGCTGCTTATGACAACGTATACAAGGCGTTCTGTGCACGCGAAGAAAATATTTTAGTTCCGCTTTCCACCACCAGGGGTGTCAAATCTATATGTTAATTAATTATCTTTATCTTAATTAGTTCATGTTAAGTTAAATGAATAAATTTTCGTTGAAATATGCTCTTTGTCTGAATCGGACAAATTTTAATGCAAAATTGTTCAGTTTCACTTCCCCCCGCTAGGGGTGCACTCAGTTCAAAATAAACACTTTCCGATCAAAAATCCTGCACGTGTCCCTGCTGCCTATGGCACCGTATAGCAGGCGTTCTGCGCACGCGCTGCAAAAGTTTTTAGTTCTATTTTCTACCGACAGGTGGCAGTAATCTGTATCTTAATTAGTTATCTATATCTTAATTAGTTCGTGCTAAGTTGAATTAATTAATTCTCATTGAAACTAGTTCCATAGAACCCGAGAAAATACCCCTCCCTGGTCATTAATGTTCAGAAATAGTGGTAACCAAAGCCTGAAAAAATTATACCAAAGTTTATCAAGTATCTGGGGACCTGAGAAAAGGTTTCATTTGAATCGGACTAAAAATTAAATAGTTCTGATTTTGGAGGCAGGGGGGGGGGGAGAGGGAGTTTCGATCAGAGTATTAACGCGATATTTAAACTACAACCGAATACTCACCTCCCCCCTACCAACAGAATTTAACCACCGACGTTAAAAAATTAAGACATATCATTAACTTTCTAAACAGAAAAAGAAGACTTTTTTTTCACATACAAAAACAGTAAGTTACCGTTGTTAATTTATGAAATCAAATACATAAATGACGTATAAATGAGAAAACTCTAAAAATCGCATAAAACAAATCGCAAAAATTCACAACTCGTTGTTCGAATTGCTATCAGCTGACCAATCACAACTGCCCTCCTGTGTTTGACTTGTAGTAGGGGGCGATTTGTGACGTCATTTGAAACAAAAAACGCTGCTAAACATGAAAAAAAGTTTAAAAACGCATAAAAAATGAAATTAAAAGAAAAAGTCTAATAGAAAAAGCGGGAAAATAAATAATCCACCCTTTCCTTTTAAAATTATGATTTTTTATCTGTAAAGAATTATCAACTTTCTCCAAGCCAAAAAGAGTAAAGGCGATTCTGAGCGTATCTGAGGCTGAATTGGAAGCAATCACAGAACCAATCAAGCTTTCTGGGGAAAATTACTTAGTGTCGAAGGAAAAAAATCGCCAAAAAATTAAAAATCGTTGTACGAATTTCGCATAAACTTTATTGAAAAGAAGATAAAAGAAAGTTATATTGCGCTAAAAGATTGGAACCGGATTCCAGTTACTAATGTGGGTAAATTAAAGCAAAACGTCAAAAAACACTAAAAATCGCATTTTTAGAATCAAGATTTTTTATCTCTAAAGAATTATTAACTTTCTCCAAGATAAAAAGAGAAAAAAACTGACGATTCTGAACGTATCTGAGGCTGAAATGGAAGCGCAACCATCGAACCAATCAACAATTCTGGCAAAATTTCTTAGTGTCGAAGGAACAAGTTCGCCAAAAATTCAAAACTCGCAGTACAAATTTCGCATAAACTTTATTGAAAAGAAGATGAAATTTACTATATTGTGCTAAAAGATTGGAACAGCATTCCCGTTAATAATGTGGGAAAACGCAGCAAAACGTGAAAAAACACTAAAAATCGCATTAAAAATCAATAAAATAAATCTATACAAAAATTACAAAATATGGCTTTGAGGTTCAAAACTGCATGCATAGAGCATGCCTTCCCACCAAATTTTGTAGCTCTGCGTGCAGCGATTACTTTAGAACACAACGGAGAAACAGACACACACACAAACTTCCTTCTTTATTATAGTTGGAGATTTGTTGTTTTATGCAAAGCCAGCAAAAATCATAAATCCCATGTTGAAACTTTCTTTAGATACATTTAGCCATGCACAGTGTAGTATTTCACTGAAAAAGCTGGCCAAAAGTCAAAATTTCAAATCTCATATTTAGGTGTTTATTTTCTGGTTGGTATAAGTGCACTATCCTGTGCATATGATAACGAGTTCATTTCGTTCTATAGCCTCTCCAATCGTCTGGTATTCCACTTGGAATTCATGTCTTGTGCAAGTCTCTTTTTATGTTTTTGGTGCATGTATCTTTTTATCGAAATTCTAAAATACTATTCTTAGTCGAATTTCAGAAACATTGTACGGTTTTCAAATACGAAGGTGTATACTCCCTTTTACATAAATATTTTTGAAATCATAATGCATTTTCATTATGATATTCACATTTGAAACCATCGTTTTTTTAGGTTAAATATTTTAGATAGAAAGGTAATTCTAATAGGGAGTTAAACTTAGTTCAATAAGAACTCTTGTGCTTTCATAATGTATATATTGGCTAATTAAAATATATGAAATAAAATTAACCCCCTTTTGCCCCCTTTTATTTTATAATTAAAACAAAATTGAAAAAAAATTAAAAAAAAATTTTTTTTTTAGTTCATTAAACTTTTTAATTTATTAAACTGTTTACATTTAATATATGCCGTAGTTTATTCCTCCCTATTGAAGATTCTTTAGTGCGCAGACCTCAAATCTGCAAATTGAAGTAAAAAAACTTTTGTTTATTTTTTAAGTTGTTCGTAACTTTTTAAGTAAGAAGTGTTTTGATCGTATAATGATAACGTTCACTGAATGATTCTATGTAAATAATGTTACATTTTCGTTTTGTACCAAGTGTTCGTATTCAGTAAATTTTGTTGTGTTTTGACTAAAATGGCGTTGTCATTTTGAAAAATATATTTTAGATCAAACATAAGGAATGGTGTTTTTTACTCACTAACGAGGTAAGAGAGTTTTGTATTATTAAGAAGAAATGTACTAGATATATTATTTTTTTATTCAATATGGAAACAATAATTTAAAATATCAAGAAAATATATCTGTGATGTAATAAAACATTGTGACATTAGAAAAATAAACAAGAGATGTGAATTTCTAGAAAATAAACTTGTCCAAATTACGAAATGTCCATAAAATGAAATACACTTGTCCCGTTACAAATTAAAATCTTTCAAACATCATTATATACAGAAATGGGCTTCTTTGCGATTCACTGAACAACGTTTTCGAGAAAACAATGAGGAATGGCTGAAAAGAATGCTTTATTTACCTACCTGGACAATAGAGAAACCCGGTCGTCCAGCAAAATAATTTAAATATTGTAGTGGCAGAAGTAAGAGGCATAAAATCGAACAATTAAGATCTCAAATAAGCCACGAAGAATTGAAATATGCAGCTCAAATGAGCGGAAGAACTGCTGGACATGCCGTTGTCGCAAAAATTATTAAAGACTTTACAGCCATCCTAACTAGAGCAACAAAATATTAAAAAATATTAACTTTGGCTGAGACAACAAACCTAAGTACATGGAAGTTACCGACTGAGGTTTTAACCATGTTTGCTGCAGCAGATCTCACATACAATCAATATAATATCATCTGAACTCCTAATAAAAATATATATCGTTGTTATACACTTCTTCAGAGAGCTAAGAGCAATGTTACCCAAGAGATATTACAAGTACTGGAAACATGGCGTATGTAAAACTTCACACTACACAAAGACAGTGTAAATAGTACATAGAACATGTTTTCACATCTGCGAGTGAAGTAGAATTGAAAAATTTAGGACTCTTCTGCAAATGGGGTTATGACGGCTCCCAACAACATATGTTCAAACAAAAGTTTGAAAACTCCTTTGAGTGTGACTCAAACATTTTCCAGGGCTCTTTAGTTCTTTTGAGATTAATAAGTAACATAAATAAATTTAAAAAAGTATGGTGGCAGAACGCTGTACCTTCTTATCCACGTTTTTGTCGTCGTATACGAATAAGATTTATTTATGAAGATAAAGACATACTCCAAGCGGAAGTAAAATACATTGAAGAGCAAGCACGAAATTTAATAAACACAGAGATACTCACAGATTATGGCATACTACAAGTTCAGTACAGATTAATGGTGACTACGGTCGATGCTAAAATTGCAATTCTATTACTAGCACCACATCCACGATGCGATACTATATTCATAAACAATCATTCAAAGAATTTATTAAGTTAGAAATAGTTTAAAATATTGACCCTGATTCTTTGAAATTCAGTCTCTCAACACTCTATCGTAGGATCAAATTTTTCGAGTCAAGTCTACATCTTACTTATAAGCTTCCAGTAAAAAAAAATGACAAGTAAGAAGTGATAAGGTGAAATAGATTGTCAGTCAAAGAAAATAATCAATGCACGAGAAGTTTAAAATGGAGATGGAATTACATGTAGGCATTGAGAAAGCCGATTTCGTAAACACCAATGACAGAAACACCTCAAGAAGGTTTTTCTCAGATACAGAAACATCAGCTAAAATTACAGGAACTGACATAAAAAAAATTCGAATCATAAAAACTATTCTAGAATTGTTATCTAGTAATTAAAAAATAGATACCAAAAATTTAAGAATTTGCGAATGATATCTCTAGCCATTATGTAAATCATTACGGTTGGACCCCAATGTCACACACATTATACAAAATTTTGTGTAATGGTGCTACCATTACAGGTCATGCATTGCTCCCAATCGGGCAGTTATAAGAGGTAGCGGCTGATGCTCGCAACAAACATTTCCGTTCATATAGGCAAAAACCTTCAAGAAAAGTCTTGCGCCTAGAATGCAATTAATGTGTGCTCAATCGCCTACTTTTGAATTCCGATCCTTGTTTAAGTTGTAATATGCGAAAAAACTCCACGAAAGGTAAAATTTTCTGCAGACTCATTAATTGCCAGAATCTAGTGTTTCAAGTCATTCTGAAGAGGATGATGTGGAAGATTATGATCAAAAGAATGCTGGTCAATATGACATTACTTTGTTACACATATTTGCGTAAATTCTGCAAAAAGTGGTTTGTTTTCAACGTAATAAGATATTTTACGTTTTCTTAAAACATTTTATCTACAATAGAATGCATAAAAGTTCTGAAATAATTTTGGCCAGGTTTTTCAGCAAAATACCACACTGTGCATGTTTTAAGTTTTTTCTTATCTTCGGTGATAATAAATGAATCTGTTTTTATTAAAATAATTTAAATTGACCCCATCGTCATCTATTGTAACGACATTTTCTCATTTTTCTCTGAATAAATGCTTCTAAAGAATTCTGCGTCGTGTTCTACGTTCGGCGATATGTCGTGGAGAAAGATGATGAATAGCAGGTTTTTGGACCGTTTAAAAATTCAAATCAATGTTAATGACTATTTTATTAACAGTTGACAATGCGCATTACAACAATTTGGCAACAGTTCTTTGACTTGGAGCGTTTTCTTTTACCATAAAAGATCTCATAAAGAATATTCGAAGAATTCTTTTTATTCTGGGGGACATATTTAGAACAATTTTTTCACTTAAAGCCAGACATTGACATTTTTTTCCTGTCTTATTGACAATTTTACCTACTGTGGCTTTAGATATAGAAAATTCATGCTTTTCAAAGCATTTTTAACTCTTTCAAACATAGTTGAAAAGTGTTTATGAATTCGGTTTTTCTGTCTGCCTGTCCGTCTGCCTGTCTGCCGTCTGTCCGTGCTCTAATTCGCGCAAATAGACTCAGATTGCAATGCAATTGATATATGTTATTGAGGTTTACTATGGCATGTTCGGTATTAAAAATGAAGTGTGTAGCACTTATACTCCGTGTACAGGAGTACTCTAAATAATACCGTTACAGTATGGTCTAACTGGGAAAATTCTTTAAAGGGCATTTTAGTTATGTTACACTGTTTCAAATATATTTAAATTCATATACATCGCTGAAGTATACTACAAGATGCTGACTTTTGAATATGGTACATGTACCATTTATAATTAGTTTACAGGGAAACTCAAAAGAGTTCCCTTATAATATGGTGAATGGGGAAAAGTCCTTTGCGGTGCATTTTAATCATGTTATACTATTAGAAACATAATGAAATCGATATAAATTTGTGAAGTACACTAAAACATGCTTTCTGTAGAATATGAAGCGTAAAGCATTTCTCATTCATGTACAGGGCCACACAAAAGTATTCGGTTACGTAATGGTCTACGGAGAAAAACTGCTTGTCGAGTATTTTAATTACGTTACACTATTTCAAATATAATGAAATTGATACACATTACTGAGATTTACTACAAGATACCTCTTGTAAATATGATGCGCATAGCATTTATCGTTCATTTACACAAAAGATTTCGGATGCAGTACTGTATCCAAAGTATTGTCTCTGATCGATAAGTGCTGGAATTGCGCTTTCAGTTAAGTATGCGTTTAACTAAATTTTTTCTTACTATGCGGTATATATAAATGCTATAGAGCATATACAGAGCTACATAAAAGAATTCGAAAGCATTACTGTGTATCAGCATAAATTGCTTAAGGTTTTATTTTAATCGAGTTACGCATTTTGAACGTGCAATATATTTATTACACTAACACATGTTTGTTGCAAATAAATAAAATCATACACAGGCCACGCAAAGAACTGGATGCATGGCAGTTTATGTATGATAATTTCTGGAAGTCTGATTTCAGTAGTTTACAGCGTTTTTTGCCTGCATTAAACTTTAGCTGAATATGTGGCGTGTATTAAAATCTTAATGTAATATACAGGGCTGTACAAAATAATTCAAATATGTTTCCGTCTATTGGTAGAAACTGCTGAAGGGTGAATTTTTAACTGTGTTATGTGTTTTCTTAGTAAACTAAATTTTAACATACAATATACAGTATAGATACAAACCTATAGATTATATACAGGGCTGCACAAAACAATTAGAGCACTTTTCTGGCTATGGCCTATAATTAGTGAAATCTTTTTTTTAAATGTGTTATGCGTTTTCTAAAGTGTGTACTTAGGTATCTTATTTACCTTATTAAACAGCTAAGGTTTGTTAAAGTATTCTGGAAGTGTTGGAAAGGGTTTCATAATCTATGCTTGATGCATGATTTTACCTTCCTTGTTTAATAATTTTCTTCAGAAAATGCAAAAGAAATAACCCTGCGTATGTATTACCTTTGATCCATGAGGGTTCTTTAAAAGCGACATTTCGTATGTAAACAAAAATTTCAGTTGCCCGACGAGAATTTATACTTTCGAACACATATTAGTTGTGTAAACTAATTTCTCTATGCAGACGATTTTTTTTACACCAAAACACAATTTGTTTAATAGTTCTTTTTTCTGGTATATTCTGTGTTTTTAAGAATAATTTATTCAAATTATGTTTTTTCTCATAATGGAAAATGGGGATACTCTACTAAACCAAGAAACAAAAGTACGGAATTTTGTTCTGGAATAGACTTCACAAAATGCAAATAATCGGATTTCAATACTTCCTCTTTCTAAATCTGAGTTCGAGTAACAAGTCCAAGGTCAATGACACTTTATTGTGCTGAATAAAAAAGATGTAAAAGAAACCAATATTTCAATCAAAATTTCCCATAGAAAAGGTCCTGGTAATGACAAAAGTAAAAGTATATTTCCGGATGTGCGAAATATATTTCATAAGCCAGTTTTCTATTTTTATCAATATCTTCCTTTTCACTCCTGCTTTTGAAGTTTTGTATTGTATAAAATTCGCAGTATATATACTTTTCAACGAAAACATTTTTTATTCTGGCTGTTTACATAATTTTATAAATAAAACTGTGCCTTACGCAGCATTTCTATTACACAAAAAATCTGTAATACATACGCAGGGTTATTTCTTTTGTGAATTTTATAACAAAATGAAGAGAAATACTTGCATTTACTTTTGCTTATTTATTCATAGATTTTGCGTAAAGAATTTTATATCTTAGTCATATTCAAAAGCTTCTTCGACATGCTCCAAAATTCCTCAGGCTGTTATAAGTATTATTCCAATTTATCTCTAGATTCTAAGAGTGAATTATAATTGTCAATTACCTGAGAGATATGTGCGTGCATGCATACACGCATTCTAGATACAGAGTACCTGAAATATAGTTGCCCAAATTTCAAATTCTAGAATTAAAAATCGCTAGTAATAAATATGAATTAGTGAGAAAAAAATAGAAACCCATAAATTTTAAATAAGTTATTTGTTAAATGTACCTTATACAAGTAGATGAAATCGTATGTTTTCATTATAAAATTTTGATGACAATACTTTAGGTTTTTTTTCCTTTTGCGAATTTGAAATCAGTGGATAAAATAGTATAGCTGATAGTTAAGCTACTAAAGCAAGAAAAAATGCAGAGAAATATACCAAATACATTCCTCACAATCTGCTGTTTTGAAAATTTCGAGAAAATTAATAGAGCTTAAAAGAGCAAAAAACTGCTCCCATTTCAGTAGACCACACGCTAAATTAGCACATTAGAAAAAAATTTGCTGAAAATATGAGATGATAAACACCTAACGAATACTGTTTAGAAGAAAGCACCGAAGACCAAAAGTTATCAATCAGACCCTTTCGCACATATTAAATGAGATATTATTCTAAAGATAAACTTTATTCCAAATCCAAGGATAAACCCAGTATGACAGCAAGCACAAATAAGACAGAATATGATGGGAAATTTAACCCAGGACTTGTCCGTTGATGTCTGGAGTATAGTGGTTTTAACGACGTATCAAAAATTTGTATTGATGCGAGTGACGGTAATAGGAAAACCTTCTTTTGGACGTTACAAAAGGAAACGAGAGTAAAAAGCTTCAATTTTCATCTTTAGTTCCCGAATTCAATCACGATTAAGGACTGCATGTATTCTGAAAGACCTGAAGCGTGTTATTAGTGAATGTGAATGGCTATTTAGAGAAATAAGTTTCAATTTTAGGAAGATTCTTGAATTATAGTTTAAAAGATCAATTTGAAAAGTTATGTTATTTTTATGGAGGATTATTAACTCGGACAGTTAAGAATTTTTTTAAAAGGATATTTTTAACAGGGGGTGGGGGGATGCATGCAGTCCAGCTGTTAATTCAACAGAAAATATACGCTATATTTAACAAGAAAGGTACAGAAAGGTACAAGAAAGGCTCTAGTTTCTCAGCTTTAGCCAAAGTTAACTGAGAAACTAGAGCCAGGATTCGAATGTGGGATCTCTTGACTGAAGCTGCCAAGGCTGAGCCATCCCGGTCGAATATGGAAGACCTAATTCATCCAGGTACCCTTACTGATCATAGAATCTGGTCTGATATCTGAATAAGCTCAACAGAATAAATCGCAGGTAATTTGGAACTCAAGATACGTGATTATACTACATTATTTTCGACACAATTATTGAAATTAGTAAAGAAATCATAAAAGCTGTAATTTTCCAACTGGAAGAAAAATGTCCGAGGCAGGATTCAGCCAAGAGATTCCAGGTTCGAATCCTGTCCCGGACATTTTTTTGTCTAGTTGGAAAATTACAACTCATATGCGATGTATTTTGTTGAGCTGATTCAGATATCAGACCAGATGCTATGATCAATAAGGTTAACTGGATGAATTAGGTCTTCCAAATTCGTCCGGGATTGCTCAGTCAGATTGCTTGTCAGTTTCAGCCAAGATATTTCAGGTTCAAATCTTGGCCCGGACATTTTTCGTCCAGTTGGAAAATTACAACTCGTATGATTTCTTTACCAATTTGAATAATTGTATTAAAACTATTCAAGTGTATCATGTATGCAGCGTTTACTAAAGTTCCAAATTACCTGCGATTTATTCTGTTGAGCTGATTCAGATATCAGACAGATGCTATGAGACAGATGCAATGAGATTAACTGGTTGAATTACGTCCTCCAGATTTGACAGGGGGCTCAGGACAGGGGTCCTCCAGATTTGACAGAACAAGTCTCAGTTGGTAGAGCCTTGGCAGCTTCATCCGGGTTTAAATCCTAGCCCGGACATTTTTCGCCCAGTTGGAAAATTACAACTCATATGATTTCTTTACCAATTTGAATATTTGTGTTAAAATTAATCTGGTGTAATCACGTATCTAGCGTTTACTGGAGTTCCAAATTACCTGCGATTTATTCTGTTGATCTGATTCAGATATCAGACAGATGCTATGTTAACTGGATGAATTAGGTCCTCCAGATTCGACCGGTATTGCTCAGTTACTATACCCTTGGCAACTTCAGCGAAGAGATCCCAAGTTCGAATCCTGGCTCGGACATTTTTCGTCCAGCTGGAAAATTGCAATTCCTATGATTTCTTTACCAATTTGAATAATTGTGTTACAATTAATCTAGTGAGAAACTAGACTCTTGTGAGCGTCAGGTTTCCCGAAAATTCCATTTAAATTCAACTCGAAATCCGACACGAATCTGGCATTAAATTTACCGCTGACTTGCAACGCGACATACTGAACCCGAAACCGTCGCACTTCAACCTGAACCGAAATCTAAATAGTAAGAATATTAACATTTTTTAATACAATTACAGGAAAACAGTCTACAATTCAATCTGTCATATAGATTTTACCCCCTTTTTTCTCTAATATAAATACAAATGTACTCAATCATAATTAAAAATTTGTTTTTCCATATGAAAAACTATTCTGGACTTTTTTTTGACAAATCGGTTTAACTGAAACTCCAACGTCAAGAGTAAAAAATAAAATCGAAACAGATTCGAACCTGAAACATATAGAGTCAACCCAACCCGCAACAATACAAATTAGTACCACCCCTACCCGATCTACCGCAGGATTCTAACAGGAGCTAAAATATTCCATGCAGGATACATGGATCCAAATATGTTTGTCAGAATCAAAACTATAATCAAGTGGAAGTAGGAATCACTAATTATGTGTTTTAACAGTATATTCCACACATTTTCTGAAATCAACTTGATTCCAAACTTTTTTCCCGCAAAAGAAAAAAAAAATATAAACAATTATTAAATGCTTATTTTGCAATTTGCTTTGTGTCTTTGCATCGCACCAATGTTTATGATCGTTCATTAACAAAGAAAAGAATACGTCTTTTCAATTGTTATTAAAATGCACATATTTTATTGTTAGTTGTCGTGTAGTGAATGCTGATTCCATCCTTTTTCCACGGGTCGTACATAAATGAATATGTTGAATGTTATATCCTAATTTGAATTTCTATGTTTGAATGTTATTTATTTTCTTATTATAATGACAATAAAATAAAAATAATTTTTTTTTTATGAAGCTTCCAAATACCACACTTCAATAAGCATAACTTTTAAATGGCTGTATAAAAAAATAAACATTTTACCTTAGAATCAAATAAAACAATGGAATGGGGAATTTTAAATGACATACAGGGTAAATGAACAGCTTGAACAAGTTATTTTTGTCATTATGTATGTTGCGTGTTGCAGAAAATATGAACGATTTCAACGTTTTACATTTTTCTCTTAAATTATCCATATTTTTTTTTGATATACCGCTGACCAGGCCCCTACCTGCCAGGCTTTAGCCTAGCTTAACGAGTTGATACCTGGCAATGGGGCAAAGATTCGTCTGCTCTCCGCTTGGCGAAGATGTGTTTGTTAAATCTATAGGCCAACGTGGCTTCAGTGCGTCTTGTTGCTTTAATTGCTTTTTCTTAGTTGGCCGGTTGCTAATTGATTTTTGATGAGGCGGTTCAGTACTGCGCAGTGTAGCGAAGACATGTCACATCCGAACGGATGTGACATGCTGGGATATTTACTATTTCATCGCTGCATCGCTCATCCATACGTTATGCCATCGCTACTCGAGTTGGTCTCGTAATTTAGAACCTTGTTCTGGTGACGAGACCTTCACCAGACTATGCACCCCTAGAGGTATAATTCACAAATAACTTGGAGGACTTTACACTCACGACGGATTTTACATGCACCGGGGCCATTAGCGTACATGATCGCTGCAACTGAAAAGGAATGGGGTTATACATTTTATAAGATTTTTAATACTACAAACTAAGTGCTACTTTTAGACTTAAGTACTATTACTTTACTTGGTTGTTTGTCTTAATTTACATGTAGTTCTACCCTACGATAATTTTAACTGAAACTAAATATTCTAGAGTTGCTTATTCCTACAGGGGAGACATTATATGCATAATTTACTAAATTAAGAGAGGGTTTGGACCATCGGCTATATATTATCTATTTATAATTTATATAACTCATATAAATATAGGAAGGTAGAGATAAATGGTTAAATACTAACTAAATAGACCGTTAAAGCACATAATTATCCATATTAAATATAATTTCACAAGAATGTAATATAACTGTTCAAACTTTAATGGAAATTAACCCATAATCTCAGACAGCACAAATACCTAGAAAAACATTGTTAAATACTCGTTTAATCTTAAGAGCCCTTGAGGCAAGGTTGTTCTAATCTTACGTGCTGCGTGGGCGGTTAACTCACAAAGCTCCATGTGATCCCACTCTCTTATTCGGCTCACGTGAACTCCATCCAGACACGTTTTAACCCCATAATTACATGACTTAAAAAAAGAGCTTATGTTTTTGGTCGTTATGTATGTGTAGTATGTGTGTATGTACTAAATTTTCTCAACAACCAATGGAAATATTTAAATCTAACTTTTAAACTAAAGTTCTAGTACATAAGGTTTTAAACGAAAATGATTAAACGTAACCTTATAGTTTTTTACAGGCACACGTCAAATATTTTAATATATGATTGTATACTGAATTTCACACCCAAAAGATAAGCAATTGAGTGCTTTTAAAAATTTGACAGGGGTGGGGTATGAGAAATAAAATTTAAAAAATCGAAAGGATTTTTGAATAAAGTCTTGATCAATGACCAATTAAATTGTCTTTATAAATAAGAAAAGGACGAGATACAATAAATAAAATTTTACTGGACGAGAGGATTTTGGACGAACTCGTGAGCGATTATCACATACAGTGCCTTTATATATAAAATAGTGGCGACATACGAGTAATAAAATTTGATTGATCGAGAAGATTTTGGATAACAAAATTGGCGAGTGTGTCATTATCGCCAAGCTAATGTTTGTTGACTTGTCCTATTCGTTTAATAAAACTTATATCCAAGCAAATATTGTCAAGTTCTGGAATATGGGTTGCTTCAGTTGGTACAAAAACGTCTTATCTGCGCATGTGCTATGTGCGTAGGCCACCAATCTTTTATTTATAGAGACACTCGAATGGAAACAACGTAGATTAAATTTAATGTGGTTGTCACAAAAAAAATCTCTTGTGCCAAACCAGACAAGCTAAAATACGCCACCTGGCAATAAATATGTAAATGAAAAGTAACTAATAAGATTAGTTCTATTGAAAGCAAGTCGTTTACTAAAAAACAGTTATTTGAAGTCGTGTTGATTTTTTTGTTTCAAAGTTACTTGTACGGTATAAAGTCACCGGACATCACACACAGTGTATAATATTGTGATACGTAGAATAATCGTCCACAAACCATGTATTTTATAAAGCTTAAACAAGTTAGGATGTTGTTGTTCGCGTGTGCTAAATAGCAAATGGTATTGACATTGATCATGTGTGCGTTAACTTTACTAAAATCATTGTTACTTAAACGGGACTGTTATATTACATGTGTTGGAAACTATATGTCACTTTCACAATTTATAAATAAAATACAATGATTTAAAGTTATTCAAAACCTTTTGAAAAATACTACACTTGATGGAGGTTTATATTAATCAGTGTTGCCTTGTAAACTATATAAAAATCCTATTTAAATGTTAAACAAATAAGTTTAAAAATAAACAGATATTGTTTCAGTGAAATAAGCAAAAATGTAGAAATATAAAACAGATAAAACCTTTGTATTACATTTCATTTCGTATGATTAATGTTTAATATACAAGATAAAATGTTTGTAAGGAAGAAGAAGAAGCTCAATCCAAAATTTATTACTAAACAAATTGAAATGACAAATAGAATAATTGATGTGCTTTGCTATTCTAAGAATGAGAAAATAAATTTCTCTATATATTAAAGTAAATACCAATCATGAACCAATAGTAAGGGATTCGGAAGACTTAATGAAATAATTGAATAAGGTTTCTAATTTCGAGAATGCAATATGTAGAAGGGGAGATGCAATAAAAGAAAGCATTCTGTAACCGTTTAAATCAATCAGGATAAAGAAAAATAAGTTGTTGTTCAAATGATTGCCCAACAAAAGAAAATACTCGTATTTGAAGAACGTGAATGGGAAACCCTTTTCAGTATTTCATTGCTAAATGAAATTTTGATTAAATAACTCGATTTTAAATTGTGATGTAAACTGCTGGTTTAAACAAAAAAAAAATCTAAACTGAACTATTTTTACTAACAGTGAATTAAATTATAATATATCTCAAATTTAATTTTTTAATGCGTTTCGATATTACCTTCTATGAAAGATTTAGTAGGCATCAAAATTATTAAATTTTTGTAGAGAATTTTATGTTTTAAATTAATTTAAAGGTTACAAGGGTTCGTTTAAATTTTCCTTTTTCTTTAAATATGCCGATGTATACAATTTTATGTGTTTGAAGAAGTAATTTGGAATTCGGTTTAAATATGAAATTAAGATGTCAATTATTAACTTAGCGTAATAAATAAATGAAGATTTTTCATTTTCTATAAATAAAAAGTACATTGTTTTTAAATAATTTGTTTCGGGAAGTTAGAAACATCCACAAATTGACACCATAATTTTGACAGCTGTAACAGTTTTTAATATATGCGTATTACAGATTTCGCAGATTATTACTTCATGTTAAATATTGCAAAGATGCATTAATATTCTAATAATTGATGTTCACTAATATCACTGTTATAAGTGACCCCCTCCCCCCCCCCCCCCAAAAAAAAAAAAACGCGCTTATTTTTTTTAATCTATTGGAGATATGTATGCAATGTAATTCGTAAAAGTATTAAACATAAGGAAGGTATTAAGATTATCTGAATGAGACAGTCCTGTCATTAATTTTCAAAACATTACAATTTTTAAATTTTCGTACGGTTTCTAGATTCTATAATTTAAATATAGAAACATGTCTCTATGATTTGCCACGTACAGCGTAAAAATTCTATTATTTTACTATCAAAACTCATCCAGTAAGGATACGTTGAATTTCATGTCACTTTAGAGTCTTCCTGCACTAAAAAATCCTTTGTCCGTTTTTGTGCCGGGAAGCTTAAAATTACATAAAATTCAGAGTATCGTAACTCGGGCAGTTTTGGTGGTACAATAATGGAAATTTTACTGTTGTATTTATCAAAGAATGTGGAAATATTTCCTAAAAATAACTTATAGAACCGAGTGACTGCGTATAAAAATTTAAAATACTCTTTGAATGTTAATGGCATGACTATTTCAGCAACATAATCTGAATTCTTATCTTATTTCGAACACTTACAAGCAATTTACGTTGCCTACATAAGTTCAACAGATAAAGAATTAGAGAGTGTTTTGATCTTTAAAGAATACTCTGTAAGATAATTATTTACGATGAAAAATGCATATTTGAATTTATTCCAATTTACCAGAATATAGAGGAGTATAGACGAACAGGCATAAAAACATTATTTCTTTGTTCTGGCATGTTCTTGTTAAGATATATCATTGCATATTTTTTCATAGAAATAGTGTCCGCGTGTCGCATTTATATTCCTAGAAATCGTTCACAATTCTTCCAAACAAACCTAGTGTTAAATAGTTCAAAATATTATTAAAACATCTGTCACTTGAAATCATTCATAATAGTAAACAGAGCAGAGAAAAAGAAAATGGAATTTTCTTAAATATAATTTTTTCATGTAATGTATATATACATATATATATACATATATATATATACATATACAGTATGCCCACTAAAGTCCCTTGCCACCCTCTTAACTTCGGAACGGCTGCTGCTATATTCCTAAAAGTGGTGTCTAGGTATAGTAAAGTAGCCATGCGCTACACAATGAAAACCACCTACAGCGCCACCTGGTGGAAAACTGCGGAGTTAGCATTCTTATCTCGAAAACGGAAATAGATAGGGCAAACAAGTGATTTACAAAGTTGTAGAGCATCATCGATTTTGTACGAAAAGGCACCTTGTGGACATTAATGCGAAGAATAGAACGGTTAAAACGCGCATTTGTTTTTTCGGGATTTCCTACACTGTGACGTAACAAAACGATCTTAGAAAGAAAGAAACAACCAGCTATGAAACAGAAGGTGCATGCGACCCTTCCACAACATTGCAGTACCTTAAACGACGCATTGTGCCAATGTGTCATTGTCTATGCTCCAACGTGTGCAACGTGAAATTAATACAAGGATCCAAATATGCACTGCAGCTGACGGTGAGAAGTTTGAACATCTAAAATAAAGGTATATTATTATAACTAGTTGTTTTTTTCTTTATAAGATCGTTTTGTCACGTCACAGTGTAGGAAATCACGAAAAAACAAATGCGCGTTTTAACAGTTCTATTCTTCGCATTAATGTCCAGAAGGTATCTTTTCTCGTACTAAATCGATGATGCTCTACAACTTTGTAAATCACTTTTTTTTCTCTATCTCTTTCCGTTTTTGAGATAGGAATGCTAATTGCGCAGCATTCCACCAGGTGGTGCCGTAGGTGGCTTCATTGAGTAGCGCATGGCAACTTTACTATACCTAGACACTTTTTTTATGAATATAGCAGCAGTCGTTCCGAAGTTAAGAGGGTGGCAAGGGACTTTAGTGGACATACTGTATATCTACATATATATAAAGAAATTTGAGCTACCGAACGAAAAATGTTTAAGTTTTGAAAAATTAATCCATGCTCACAATATAACAAATATATATTTGTATGAATATTTATTTTTCGGTTTTGGTTATTTTTGTTTGATTTATTGAATTCTGCACATACACAGCTAAAGATAATGTAGTAATTATATTTTATATATAGAAACTAGAATATGATTTAACGGCGATAAATAAATATATATATATTACTTAGTGATAATTTATTTTTTTAAATATTTTATTTTTTCTGTTTCCAAAATCTATCGCAGAAATTACAGAAATAACCAGCTTGTGATTAGTCAGCTAGAAACATAGGAACTATACATTACGTAGGGAAAACCTCTCTATGCCCAACGTATGCCAAGTCCTAAGCCTAGTTGAGCGCTGGATTAGAATATCCTACATTCAATAATATTGCATGAATATTTCAAATTGTGAAAAATTTTACTTATACATAAATTCAATCTTAAATTTGAGCTGAAAAACTATTTATAAATTACAAAGAAGTACCAAAGAAATATTTTACATAATACTTATACATTACAGATTATTTTTAATTACTTAACGGAAGTGTTAAATTCATTATATGAGATAAATGATACTTGACTTCTTACAACGAATTCAGTGTACCCATTTAGTTTCGACAGAGTATTTGATAAAAGATCGGAGATGTTGTAAGAGTTATATGTGTTATATATGTGTGCTATATTAGTGCACACCAAATAAAAAAAACTGTATAGAAAGTTGGTCGCTATGCAGTTTTACAGTAAATAAATAATACATGGTATTTCATTTCAAGTCATACTTCGATTTTCGTTCATACGTTTAACAATAATGAAGATATTGTAAAAATATTTTTAACAAAATTATTTTGTTTTATACCATATTATATTTTATTGTAATAAAAACGGCCATCCTTTACGTTTAAAATAATATTGAGTTAGCCGATACAAAATTCGGAATGACAGTAGCTGAATTTTAGTCACACCCAGAACTTTTATTGATGTCATCACATTTCATACAATGAAAATTATTCTCTTGAATATCGGGCTAAAATAACTTTATTATTGTTAAATTTATGGAAGGAAATTTCGGTTTGTCTAAAGCGTAAAGAACACTTTTTACATGGATTGTAACACTAGTTTCCTTTAAAGAAATTGTTTTTAGTGTATGTATAATGCAGTGGGCGTATTCATAAGAGCGGATTATGGATACTACTAATTTTTACTGCTATTGTACATCTTAATTAGCAGATCTTCGCAGATATCTGTGTTTAAATAAATAAAGGTTTCTTTTTGAAACAAACGTGGTATTATATCCATACACCCCGACCATTTCCTCTGGGTACGCAAATGCTACTAACCCTTAAAGTTTATTTCACCTTCTTTTAAAAATTCTACATTTAATATTTCTTGCAAACTGTCACTGTTTTCTAGATTAATTAAAACATTTTAATACATTCAAAAATATTTTCAAGATTACTTAGGTTGAAGATTTATTTAACAGTTAATTTATTTATTAGTGATTAAATTTTTGATATACATTTTCTTCTCCGTATTTATGAAGTAAATTAAGTAATTTTTATCTTCAAAAAATAAATTAAGATAACTGGAAACATTTATATTTTTAACTAAATTACAAAATAATCCTGTAAAAGAGCACCCAGTTATTTAAATTAGTTCATACTTAAGCTGTTTTTAGCATATTTATTTAATAAAAATAAGCAAATTTATCAAATACCCACTAGATATACTGCTATATATATATTTATGTCAATATTCACAAATGTCTTTAAAATATATTTTAAAGAAAACAAATATTTTAAATACATAAAGTAATTAAACAACGAACAGTTTATTTTATATTTATCGCATCAATATTTTATTTTCTGTTCTTTAGCTTTCAAATAAACTGACATTTCTCAGAATCATTTAAACTTTTATTATAAGATTGAAATTAAATATAACCCTACTGAGATTTTCACGCTTTTTTAACTAAAGTTTTAATCAAAATTTCCTTCACTCAAAAGTAATTAAATTTTTCGCTTTTATTTATTCATATTTTTGAAATAAATTAAATAATTGTATATTTAAGAGAGCTGTTTTCAGACTATACAATTGAATGCCCCTTGAATGCTTTCCTTTGTTTTGCAATTGAAATAAACTTTGAAAAAGAGGCATAATTATTTTATTTTATTCTTATGTTAGTTATTTTAAGTATATTTAACTATTCATAATTCCTATTTTTTAACAAAAGTCATGCATACAGTAATACATAGATCAACATGAATACATTCATTAATTATTTTTGTATAATGAATGTATTTATTATTGATAATTTTGAACTGTGCTTCAATGTAACGTTTAACAAGGAGGATTTATCCCGCATGAATTATACAAACCTCTTAGACATGACCTTTCAAACATTACACATTTTACTCACGTGTATTATTTACGGTTTTAAAATTGAGAAAAATCTCCTAGATGTTCTAAAACGTAATAAATAAATAAAAAAAACTCCATGACACTAGAATTAATATGTATTATGACCAGCGGTGACAATTTTCACTTTCTGTGACATATGTCCTGATCAATTGGTCATTCTGACACGGAACTCCCCAGATTTTTATTACTCAAGGACCGTTGGTATAAATTTTGTCGACCTCGAATAGATGGACAATTGAGTGAACCTTGCCGAAATCTGGAGACGAACTTCGAACTTCTAATATAGAAGAATATTGTACTAACTAATGAGCTACGGTGCATCACTTGTGTGCTCTTCTGCCAGTTGTAAATCAATTACATCGCAAATCAATTATTTTTTATAACAAATTAATATTTTAAAATATCCCAAGTACTGAAAAAAAAAACATAAGTATATTACTATAATAAACAGCAGATTATTGTTTCCACGGATATTAATAAAAATAATTTTACGAAAAAATAAAAAATAAAACGTACAACATATTTTATCCTATTCAGTTATTTTTTCTTCCACATGTTTTAATTCTACGAATTTTCACAAAGGAGATGGGTAGATAAACGTAAATTGTTGACCACACGATAGGGATTTATAATTACTGCTTGTCTGATTGATTTTTTAAAATTGTTTCTGATCTTGTAAAACACATTTAAACAAACAAAAATTAATTCACAGAGGCAGAAAATATTTAAAGACAAAATTACATAAAATTAATCAAAAGATCTCAGAAAAAAGAAAATAACGAACCTTATTCGGTGTGCCAAAAAACATTGCTTCTCTACCCATCTATTTTTTTTTAAGTTTGTGATTCATTTACAATAGTTAACCCCTTCGCAACGAGTGTCAGAAAATGTGAATTTCACCTCCAGTATTTTAAAACAAAACATTTCACCTTATTTAATCACAACAATCCAGCAATTAAATAAGGGAGAATTTACGACACTAAAATTGTGGGGCCCAAATATTAAGTGTACTTGGCGCACATCGCAAAATGATTAATAAACATAAAATCCTTCAGATTCTCATGACGATTATTTTAAAACTTAAACTTTTAATTAAAACTACATTATTAAACTAATAAAATAACTACTACTATACTCTAATATCCCGTCGTTCATCAAAAATATTTAAAACTAATATATCAGTTCCTTAGAATAATAATAAAAAAATATTTTATTTCAATTCTTTTATAATTTTATTGTGAACGAATTATGAATATAAAATACCTTAATTTTATATGACGAACAAAATGCAATTAAAAAACTTTCTTAATTTCTATTTTATCATAATTTAGAGAAAAAAATCTTTGTTTAAAGCTCAAGAGATTTAACGATTATTTAATTTTCAAACATTTATTCTACTTATATTCATTATATGTGATTGATTTTTTTTTTAAGTAATAGCAATATTTTTATAATGTTTGTACAGTTTTTTTATATGAAAAGTATTTAAACCTTAAAATAGTGCTGATATAAATATACCAGACAAAATGTGGAATGCTCTTTTTATTCATTAGTATCATCACCAGATGTTTCGCCAAATTGGATTGGATGATCAAATTTCTTTTTATACAGCCCGTTCAAGCATGCACCGAAAGTTCAAAATGATATTGAGATCTGGTTAATTGACGAACTTTATGGAATGTGGGATATCATTCTTGTGTTCCTCAAACCATTTCAGTACAATTTTAGATCGATAGACAGCACAGTTATCATATGGAAATATTAGATCCATGATTTGTTTTTTCAATTCAAATATTTAAAATATTGCAACAGTTCATTATCCAATAAAGTCAAATAGTCCCCAAATTTGATGCGAATGGATACCTCAAATAAAAATGCAGTTCCAAAACTAGAAATAACCCCCCCAAAATATAACAGTTCTGTCTTCTTTATGAATGTCTGTTTGAACATATTAAGATTTGGAAGATTCTCCTACACGATTCATGACTTTGAGAGCAGCCATCATTGGAATTCACACGAAATCTTGATTCATGCGATCAAGTTATTCGTATTCATTGCTCTGTCGTCCAATAAAAATTTCTTTTGACACATAATAGGAACTTTTTCTTGAATGTATGTTAATCTTGGATGTATGTTATCCAGGGTACACAGCTAAAAATTTCTAATTTACACACCAATTGTTTTATGCGTTGACTGTGTCCAACAATGTACATTTGAAGTTGTTTCTGACTTATATCCCCCAAATTTCTCCAATTTTTGTAAACTGTGCCCCTGCTCTTGGCCAAATGCATTGGTATCCTTTTGCCTATATTACATGACATTTATGGCCCATAGTGTAACTTAAAATAGAAATAAATATATTAATAGTTGGTTACTTATAAATGTCTTAGACATTTACAAATATCATAAAAATGTTTCATTTTGACTGTAGTCTGTATTATTCACGTTCCTTGCTTTTCAATATTAAGAGGTTTTCATCACTCCATTCCCATTTTTTTTGTTTGGAATGTTTATGTTCAAAAAATTTAAATTCATTTTCTAGCACAAAAATAAATGCAGTATAATTATTATATGTATAAGTTATATTACAAAAGCAACCGTTACTTATATTTCTTTTTCTTGTTTTAGAAACTTTTAATACGCACAAGAAAATGCACTAGCTTCTAAAGATTAATGCACATTACAAGCAATTAAAAAAAGTAACACCGACATAAAGGGATTGTTTGTTATTTTTGTGTTTTGGAGGTCAAACTTTAATGAAATTCACATTGAAGACCTGCACTGTTTGGGTTATACCCTAACCAAACCCTGAAAATTTCAACATAAATGCACCTTTAATGAGTGGGTCATGTACTAGTAGTGAGACACTACTTTTTAATGTTTAAAAACAAACCCGAAACGCATTTCAGTAAAACGATTGAAAGAAATTTGATTGACTAAAATCCTTAACTGTTAAATGTCCATAAATTGTTTCAAATAATTATTTTATTTATGGAGGCGGACAAGTTATTTTCTAGAGTGTCTACAAAGTTGGATTTATTTTGGCAAATTCTTAGAGATTTCATAAGAATATTAAGATCGTATTTAAAATAATCTCTCTTTAGCTCTCTGACAATCTTGCAAAAGTGTAAATCTGTAATTTTTTTTTCTCAGCATTTTGTTTTAAATGCTAAGCAAAACTAATTTTTCTACATTGAATATAAAAAACTTAATTATAAATATGATAGTAATCCTTGGGAGTATTATTCAATGCTCATCGCATTAAAAATGCATTAAATCATCAGAATTGTATCACTTTAAATAATGCTTATATTACAGTAAAACCTGGAGGTATTTGAACGTATTAACACGGGTTGTCAGTGAGAGGGTTAAAATATGTTATATTTTTCATTAAACTACGATTGATATACTCTATTACACTTTAAATAATTTGTTAGATAATCCGAAAGCTTCCAAATAGAACATGTTACTATTTTTGAGGGTTGGTCCGTTTCTGGGTCACAATTTTTTAACATGTACCAATACTGGGCAATGGGGAACATATGCCAAATTTCATTTTTATGTTTTATTTATTTGAATTAAGTATTTTTTGTGGTTCTAAGCCTTTGTATACAATTTATTTAGTTTTTTATTCATCAGTACCAATACTGGTCCAAAAACTCACTATTGGTTACATGGGCAATGCTGGAAATTGCAAAAGAAAAAGGGTATTTTAAACTCTTTATTCATTTTTTTAAATTATATTGCACCATGAATGATTAAAATCGTAGAGTTGAAAAGATATCACCAGCATATGTTGTAGTATAGAATTTTTTAAAGAGAAGACATATCACATCCCTGTTATTCCACGTGTTTTGAAATTGACAATGTAATGATGAATTAAAATTCACATATAACCAGCCCAACAATAAAGTTACTTTTTGCAAGTCGAGTCAGGAGATTTAAAGCAGTTGATGATATATAATCGATAATAAATTACAAAATGTACAAAGATAAGAATTTTCTAACTGTGAAAAATGTGCCTTTAATGCATTCATGTAAACTGTTTTGTTGGCAGGATTTGTTTCCATCGAAATCTCTGTTGAAGAAGTTTTACGCTTTATCTAGTTGTGAAAACAGACGCTAGGGAACGGAAACAAATTGCATTTTACCCAGGTTTCCGACTTAGCAAGTAGGGGAGACCGAGGCAAGATGAAGAGTGGGGCAAGATGACGAATGTCTTAATTTTTCCGTTTTCCGCTAGGTGGCAGCATCAACCGGACACTACTGGCTCTCCTATCGGCCGTTCGTTAAACAATATTATAGAGACGCTGAAATCGCCATTTTTGTGTCAGTTGTGAAGCTTTGATTATTTTCCGCTGCCACGTTATAACTTTTATGCATGTGTAAATAAGCTCTGTTACAGATACAGATAAGATATATCGTTTCTCTTTAATATTTATGAGTAACTTAGTTTAAATACTACCTATTACCATGACTAAATGTCAATTAATCGCCTTACTTCATGACAATGAAAACGAATATTTTTAAACAGGCAGTCCGGGGCAAGATGACGAGCTCGTCATCTGGCCCTGTGTTTCGAAATTTATTAAACTAACTATGTTGTCCATATTTAAATCCTGTAAACGCTTGTTTGTCTGTGTGTTTGTTCGCACGACCTTGCGCTTCTGTCTCCTCTGGGGCTAAGGGGCGCATGGGATCGGGAGAGGTGTCGTTCGAAAGGGAGCGACCAGAGGAAGACATTTTTGCCATTCCCTAAGCCCCCCCAAGCCTCCCGAAAGAAAAAAACCTATCGGGGTCCGTATCTCCACTTCCAGGCGTCCGATCGGTATGAGGAGAGTACCGTTCGACGAGTTCAAGACCTCCCCCCTCCCCCGCTGGTCCCCCTCCTCCCAAAAAATTCAAAAAGCGTTTAAGGCCAACTTTCGGCATTGTGACCCACCAACAGAAGAATGGATCCAGTGCTGTAAATGCCAAGAGTGGTGGCATGAGGAATGTTCCAATTATGAAAATGGCATTTTTATTTGTGACGATTGTTAGCTGCACAACTAAACACTTCAAAATTACGTTACAATCAATGCATTATGCTTAGTTTGATACTTTGTAAGATGTAAAAACACAGTTATCATTTGTTAAACCATGTAAAATATTCAAAAGATAAAATATGTTCATTCTTTTTCAGTGTTGTCATCTTGCCCCAAGGCCAAAGTCATCTTGCCCCAAGGCCAAAGTCATCTTGCCCCAGTACTGGGGCAAGATGACGATTTGTTAATGTTATGAAAAAATAAAATTATCCTTTATTTTTTTATTTGAAAAATTAAATGGTAATGTATTTAATACTACAAAGATATACTCTATCAGTTCATGTAAAAGTAATTTTACTATTACTTCAAAATAAATTAATAAACAACAAAAATTGTTAACATAGTCATCTTGCCCCGGTCTCCCCTATACTTGTATAGTTGTCCTTTCGTCATCGGGATCATGAAAGTTTCCATTTAAAGGAGAATTCTGTTTTCGCATGTTTAATGTAAAACAGCAAAACCTTCTAGGAAGGTACGGCAAATAATTTGGCAAATAAAAGTTTTCATCGTAGCAAGTATAAATGTATGTTGTTTATCTTCGTTGAACATTATTTTTTCCGGTTAAGAAGATATTCCGTTAAAGGCAGGTTCAGTTTACGCAGGTTTTGCTGTAATACATCTATGCTCTAGTTCTTCAGAGATGTATAGAAAGGATTAGTTTTAATAGATTTTAAGACACCTCTCTATACCGAAATCCTGTCTTAAACGGAAAAAGTTCATGGTCGACGAAGGAATACTTTGAAATTACACCTACTTAGACAGAAACCTCTCTAAAACGAAATTTTCTTCCGGTTTTAAGTGATTTCGACTTGCCATTTTTACTATGTTTCTATCCATAAGTAAACCAGCTCTTCATTCGGGGAAGGTGTCCAGATCTCACTCCCCTCTTCAACTTAGTTGCTGTATGTTTTCGCACGTTTTAATGTAATACAGTAAAACTTTCTAGGTAAGTATGGCAAATAATTCGAAAAACGTTCCATTTTAGACAAGTTTTTGCCGTAGCAGGTATAAATGTATGCTGATTTTCTTCATCGAACATTATTTTTTACGTTTAAAAAAATATTCCGTTATAGGCAGGTTCAGTTTACGTAGGTTTTACTGTGATACATCTATGCTCTAGTTCTTCGGAGGTGTAATATAGAGGGGATTAGTTTTAATAATTTTCAAACTACCTGCCTATAACAAAATCCTGTCTTAAACGGAAAAAGTTCATGGTGGACGAAAGAATTCTTTGAAATTACACCTACTTAGACAGAAACCTCACTAAAACGAAATTTTCTTCCGGTTCTATGCGATTTCGAATTAGCTGTTTTTAATATTTTTCTATCCATAATTAAGTAAACCTGTTTTTCAATTGGAGAAGTTGTACAGACCCCACCCCTCTCTTCTACTTAGTTACTCTGCTGCTGAGAAAATGTACACTATTAATTATAATTGATAAATTGTGCTATAGACGAATACATATAAAGAAATATTAAATATTATTTCTTAAATGGAAATACGCACTTTGTTTCAGTGTCTTGTTCCAAATCAGCCCTTGAAAGTGTATTACTTACGCAGTTTTTTTTTAAAACTTCATAAAGTTTAAAAAGAAAATATGTTAGATCTTTATCCATCACATTTAGAAAACTAAAATTCAGATCTTAAAATGAAAAGTACCCGATTCATTTAATTAATAACTAGAAAAACTGCTGCGAAATTTAAATATACAATAAACTCACATTATACGAAAGATAATTTTATAGATATAAATTCGATTACTTTCTAAGATTTTCTGTTATCTGGATACGAAGGATAACTAGAGAACGACCTCTTAAAATGTCAAAAAGAAAATTTCTCCATATTTGAAATACTAACAGTACCATCGACAACTAACTCTGAAAACTATCTAACGAACTCTCGAAAGTTAAATTTACAGCTCTTGATACACATGAGCTGTCAACATACATAGCCAAGTTTTTGAGAATGTAGCTTTTTGTATATAAAAATAATGTAGACCATAATTCATAATTTTTATATGAATTTATTAACTACTTTCATAGTTACAAATATGCTTTTGGATCAAAATAATAACCATATTATATTTAGGTCGGTTCATTGTAGCTAATTAAAAAAGACATATTTCAATCGGATGTTTTTGAGGAAGATATAAACTAAGGCTGTTCTCAAATCCAAACTGGCAATTTTATGACATTTTTTAAATTCATTTTTATTCGACAATGCAGGAAATTGGTAGGTGTTGTTATGCAGAAACTATGTAATCGAAACACGTTTCCTATTTTTTTGGTAAAGGCAGAAGATCTTTCAAAAATATTGTCAAAGTCAACGTTTTAAAGGAATTTTCACCGCACAGACACCAGCTAAAGGAGAAACGCTTTATCACGTAACACGAATTTCTTATAACTCGATAAGTAATTTATTTATCAAAACAGGGAAAACGCATTTCGATTCCAAATAGATTCAATAGTCAGGCTTGTCAATTTTATGTCTTTGCGTTGAAAAATGTGTCTGAAAGTGTGCCATAAAGATTTACGAAAAATATATAAACGATGTACTTTTCAGAGACTGATTTAATCCAAGTAAATCAAATTAGGCGTCGAACATGGGCGTTAAGATTAAATTAATTACTAGACATTATTCCTAGCCGTCTGGTATCTAAATCTTCTTATACGGTTATTTGTAGCTTATTAAGTAGGGTGTGATCTTTTACTTTCCAGGACTTTACAACAGAAGATATTGCACAAATATCGCATTAAAATAAATTAATATTGCAGCAATTTTATCTGTTACTATGCAGAGATAGTTATTTGGTTTTCTTATGAAGCGTTTAGTACAGATTTCTTACAGTTTTTGTAAATGCATTTATGGAATTCATTTACATTAAGCGTTGCATCACAGTTTGGAAGATTTTTAAATTTTACAATGAATGAAAATATATTTGTGATGGATAATGAATGAATATGTAGCTTAAATCACATGGCTTTGTTTTAATAATTTTAATTTAAATAGAAAGCATACAATACGTTTAGTACAAATATACAAAAAGGACAAATATTGTATTTCCATTACTAATATCAACTTCATTACTTCACATAACTGAAAAAATGAAAATAATCATTTATTTTTCTTTTATTAACGGAAGAAATAAAAATCATAGTTTAAATGAAACGTGCATCTCTTGATTAATCACAAAACATTTAATTTGTGTGTGTGTGTGTATTTTTCATTTTGACTTTCATTTAAAAGTCTTTCAGAAAATTAAAAATATTAAAAATATAAAACATGTTTGTGTAGTCGTCTGCAAAGTATTTCTGGATATTTTATTAAAAATATTAATCAAAATTAGAAATCAGGAAATCAATTTGATCCATTTGGTTTTCTATTCATTTATTTTTTTCTTTAAAAGCAATATCTTTTTAATATAACATTTTGCAGCTGTCAATAATTTTTGATTAAACTTAAGTGAAAATAAATATCATTAAAAAACCTTTTCATTAAAAAATGAAAACAAGTTTATTGAATAAAAATCGAGATTTTCTTTAATGGAAAAAAACACAAAAAAAAAGAAAGGAAGCTTTTCATTTATATGCAGATGTTGTAAGGCAACAGCTGTTTAAAGCAGTAGTAGATAAATCTATCAGCTAAAAAAAGTTAATGTGAAAAACTTCGGAATAGTTTTAAAGAAAACAGTCAGTTTATGCCCTTTCATAATAATTAAATATGGTATTTCAAAAAGTAAAAAAAGAAGAAAAAGAATTTTTGAAAAGCTATTCATTAATTTAAAGGATGATTATGAAGCCTAATGTATTTTGATTAATGCCTTGTACATTTTTTATAGAGTTAAATTATATTGAATTTTAAATTAGAATAAGATCTTAATTCATTTGTTTAAATTTTGAAAAAAACAATCAATACTGACTTTAGAAATTATCAACTGTTTTATTCAATAAATAAAACGCATATATATACAGTTAATCGTATTAACTATACTTAATTGTACATTGTAAAATCTCAAATGTTTCCGAAAATATTATGGAAATATAATATAACACCTTCCGAATTACACAGCAATCCGAAAAGCCTCCCTTTAAATTATGAAACCTCAAAAACGAATATACAGGGTGGTTATAATATAAGTATCTCTATTTGGAGCTGTCTGTAGCCCGAAGGAATAACCCGAATGAAACCAAAATCAGTACACTTACTATTCGAGAAGGGGGAAGAAGAATGGAACAATAAAAAATAATCGCAATAATCACCGACAGATGACGCTACTGAGTGTGAAATGTAATGTGCAATACGAGAACAAAGAATTCAGGCGTCAAACCGGTGACACACCTAATTTATTGGAAAATGTCACAGTGAATATGGTTACCCTTTTTCAAGGCGGTGCCGACCAAGTTCAAGTTCCACATGACCGTTGTGCTGGAGGCTACAATCCAGGCGGTGCACGACGTGCTCAACTGCGGAATGTAGCGCATCAGGAGTGATGTTTCGCACATGTCGTGCTTGCTATGCAGTAAAGTCATTGAAGTTTGCGACACCTTCATGGTACACAATATTACACATTACATTTCACACTCAAAAGCGCCATCTGTCGGCGATTATTGCAATTAATTTTATTATTATTCCATTCTTCATCCCCCTTCTCGACTAGTAAATGTACCGATTTTGGTTTCATTCGGGTTATTCCTTCGAGCTACAGACAGCTCCAAATAGAGATACTTATGTTATAACCACCCGGTATCTCCAAGATATAAAGAAGCCTTTCTGAAACTAAAGTTTTTTTTGGTACTTATAAATTTTAGAAATGTTTCCGATTAGTTTTTACCGTGTATTCCAGTGTATTGCATCACATTTTACAGTGTATCACATCAGATATTTTCAACACGAAATATCGGTTCTATAAATAGATACTATAAATTCTCAAGTAAACGTCTTCAGTTTTTTTTTCAAACATACAAACGTAACAAAAATACGTTAATGTTAATCATGTTAATTCAGCATGTTTGTATGTGACCATGTTTGCTGAAAATGAAAATGTTTACTTGAGAATTGATAGCATCTATAAAACCGACATTTCGTGTTGAGAAAACTAATTAATACTGTGTAAAAACTACTCGAAAACGTTTCCAAAATTTACGCTCCGTAAAACAAAGTTTTGTTTTAGAAGTAGGGGAAGGTGGCCTAAAATGATCCCAACGGGCAAAACGATCTACATACGTTTTCTTCCAAACAGGTCGCGCTATCTACAGGGTAACACATAAACTAGTTGGGATAAGTGAAGAAGAAGCAATGGCGGTATTCAAGCGATTGCAGTATTACGCGTCTGAATAGAATTCTATGAAAAATTAGGTTTTATAATATCTGTTATAAGGTAAGCACTAACTTTCATATTTATTTAGATATACAGTCCTTCATGTACAGAAATATGTTTTGGTTTACTTAATGAAGTATGTTTTTAGATGTGAATTACACTTATGCATTGTCATAATTACTTTTATATCCTTTACTAACAAGCTACGCCTGCTACGCTGGTCAATTTCTCTTAACGAACTTTTAATCAAACAAAATATTGACATTTCATAAATCACTTTTATATTTTAACAGAATAATAAGGCTACTATAATTTGTGACTCGTGCTACAGCCAATATACCCGTCAGGACACGTCGTCCTTATCATTATCTTTTTACACATGAAGGTTTCACTATGGTACTCATTGTGAAATTTGGTAATTTTTTTAATTCAATATTTGAAAAACGGCATAATCATTAGATTTGAAATTTATATCAAGAAAAATACAATTTTTTACCTTTCAAACGCGGTTTGTCTAACAATTTTCTGACAAATACCTTTCGAGCTATTATTTTTTTCAGTAACTTCAAATGTTTCATTTTCCGAGATTAATCTGTGGCAACAATTAGCGAAAAACCCAGTCGTCAGCAACGCATAGCTTTTTATTAAAGAGGCTGTTGGAGCAGGGATTGTCACCATCAATTTGCCACCATCACTTGTGAAATCGGTTCTGCAGTTCCAGAGATTCTATAAAAATTGTAATTTAGAATGATTTTAGAACGCTTTCCACTCATTTCAACGCTTTTAAATTTCGATTTTTTTTTATTATTCTTAGAGAGCATTTACATCTTATAAGTAACTACAATGCCAAATTTCAAATTTCTAGCTCCTTCAGTATAAACAGAATTGCATTTTTCGAACATTTTTCGCTCCTACACCCCCCCCCCCTGGGAGTAGTGGTACCGACATAAAATATAGCCTATGTTGGAGAAGGGATTGTCACCATCAATTTGCCTCCATCACTTTTGAAATTGGTTCTGTAGTTCCAGAGATTCCACAGAAATTGCAATTTAGAATGTTTTTAGAACGCTTTCCGCTCATTTCACCCTTTTAAATTTAATTTTTTTTTTTATTTGTTCTTAGAGAGCATTTACATCTTATAAGTAACTACAATGCCAAATTTCAAATTTCTAGCTCCTTCAGTATAAACAGAATTGCATTTTTCGAACATTTTTCGCTCCTACACCCCCGCCCCCTGGGAGTAGTGGTACCGACATAAAATATAGCCTATGTTGGAGCAGGGATTGTCACCATCAATTTGCCTCCATCACTTTTGAAATTGGTTCTGTAGTTCCAGAGATTCCACAGAAATTGCAATTTAGAATGTTTATAGAACGCTTTCCGCTCATTTCACCCTTTTAAATTAAATTTTTTTTTTAATTTGTTCTTAGAGAGCATTTACATCTTATAAGTAGCTACAATGCCAAATTTCAAATTTCTAGCTCATTCAGTATAAAAAAAATCGCAATTTTAGAACATTTTTCGCTCCTGCACCCCCCTAGGGTTAGTGGCACCGACATAAAATATAGCCTATGTTTGAGCAGGGGTTGACATCATCAATTTGCCACCATCACTTTTGAAATCGGTTCTATAGTTCCAGAGATTTCACAGAAATTGTAATTTAGAATGTTTTTAGAACGCTTTTCGCTCATTTCACCCTTTTAAATTTCATTTTCTTTAAATTTGTTCTTAGAGAGCATTTACATCTTATAAGTAGCTACAATGCCAAATTTCAAATTTCTAGCTCCTTCAGTATAAAAAAAATCGCAATTTTAGAACGTTCTTCGCTCCTGCACCCCCCTGGGGTTAATGACACCGACATAAAATATAGCCTATGTTGGAGCAGGGGTTGTCACCATCAATTTGCCACCATCACTTTTGAAATCGGTTCGGTAGCTCCAGAGATTACCCCCTACAAACAAACAAACAAACAATCTTTACTCCTTTATAATATTAGTATAGATTTTGCCGTTAAAAGAAATTACAATTATTTTAAAATTAAGGATCATTTTGCCATTTGGTGAAGGTAAAATGATCCTTTGGACACTTTAAAAAAATCTGTTTGTTTCATTACTGAATTTGGGTTTAAAATATTATTAAAATATGTTTATAATGTAAAATATAGTGTAAAACGTACTAGCAAAGGGCCAAAGTTTTATCTAAACAGTTATGTTATTTTACACAAGTTTTTCCCTCAAGAGAATCATTTTAGACCACCTATCCCTACTTCTTTCAATTTCGTAAATCTATTGTTTTTGGAGTTTCGGAGGAAAAACGAACTCTTTTCAGAATCGTGGGTATCTCAAGAGAGATTATATTACATTTAGAAAACACCATTAAATTTCGAAATATTTTCGGAAGCATATCTTTTATTATTTTTTTACAGTTACTTTACGAATCTTCCATAATACTGTTCACATTCCAAAAATTCATGAAAAAAATTGGTAAAATTGAATGGGGTTTGAGGATAACGCATTCTAATAAAGAACTTTCTTTATTACGATAACAAATGAATTGCACTGTATGTCAATAAAGGACGCTGCACGTAATAAAATCAGATACTTTTGTGGTGAACAATGTTTATTTTCCACCGTGTTAAATTTCGTAATATTTCCGGACACATCTGTCTTTTTTTACAGCATATTAACTATACCGGATGTGTCTATTTACATTTCGAAAATTAACAATAATTGAAAAATTTACAGAGTATTAACTATATTCACATTTCAAAAATGAACAATAAGTGAAAAAAAATCGGCATAATTGAATGTGGTTTGAGGATATCATATTCTAACAAAGGAGGAATTTGTTTTATATGATAAAAATTAATTGAAATGGATGCCAATAAAGGACGCTGCACGCATTAAAATCAGATACTTTTGTGGTGAATAACGTTTATTTTCTACCGTATTAAATTTCATAATATTTCAAGAAACATCTGACATTTTTTACAGCGTTTTGTATCAACTATATTAGATGTACCATAAGTCTTTCTATATTTAAAAAAATGTATAATAATCAGCAAAAATCGGTATAATTGAATGTAGTTTGAGGATAACGTATTCTAACAAATGAGATCATTGTTTACTACGATAAAGATATAATTGAAATGTATGCCAATAAAGGACGCTTCACGTATTAAAATCAGATAATTTTGTGGTGAACAACGTTTATTTGCATCGAGAAGAGATAGGATAGACTATTGTAAATTCACCCGTATAATATTTTTTTACAAAAACTACTTTGGGAAATTTTGCAAAACAAATTAAAATGATGTATGAAAATTAATTTATAATGTAATTAATATTAATTTTAATAACACTAGAGATCCAACCCGGGCTTCCTAGGTTACAAGATATAGATTAAAATATTTTTTTCTATTCAAAATTCTGATGGACTTTTTACATTTAATATTTTTTTTTTAGACTGCCTACTAACAACACCAAAAAACATTTTTAACACTTTCTAACCTAGTTGAAAAGTGTTTATGACTTCGGTTTGTCTGGCCGTCTGGCCGTCTGCCGTCTGGCCGTCTGCCGTCTGCCGTCTGCCGTCTGTCCGTGCTCTAACTCCCGTAAATATGCTCGGATTGCCCTGCAAATTTTATATGTTATAATCGTTATCTATAGCATGTTCCCTATTTCAACGGAAGTGTGTAGCACTTATAGTTTTTTTACAGGGACACTCAAAAGAATTCCGTTACATTGCGGTCTATGGGGAAAAATCATTTGCGGTTTATTTAAATAATGTTTCAATACTTTAAACGCATTGAAATTTATATATATCACTAAGGTGCATTAGAAGAAGCTTAATATGGAATAGGGTGTGCATAGCACTTATACTTACTTTACAGTTACAGTCAAAAGAATTCCGTTACATTACGTCTATGGAGAAAAATCGTCTGCGGTTTATTTAAATAATGTTTCACTATTTTAAACGCATTGAAATTTATATAAGGTTCATTACAAGAGACTTACTACAGAATATTGTGTGTATAGCAGTCATCGTTCATTTACAGGGACACACAAAAGAATTCTCTACTGTATGTTAACAATAATTCCTGGAAGTGCGTTTTAAGTTACTGAATGCGATTTTAATTTTAAATCGCTTTTTGTATATTACGTGGTGTGTATAAATTCTGTAGATCCTATACAGGGAAGTACAAAAGTTCGGGAACACATTTCCGTATTATTTAACTCCAGACGGAGAATTTTAAACTGTGCTACGTGTTTCCTAACTGAACTAAAATTTAGCATCCTATGTAGTATATATACAAATCTATAGATCCTATACAGGGCTGAATAAAGTATTCGGATTACTTAGATGTTATCTTTTAGCTTATAAAAGAGTATGATTCGTAAAATTATTTTGGAAGCGTTGGAAAGTGTTACATAATCTATGCTTGACGCATGATTTTTCGTTCTTGTTTATATTAAAAATAATAATATATTCAGACAGAGTTTTGAAATGTATTAAAAACGATACTTTCGTGCTGGGACGAACACATGCTAAGAGTTAATAGACGAAGAAATCGTCAAAGATTTCGCTAGTTACAGCAACCATTTTAATTGTGATAATTTCAGTGGTTTAGGAGCGTAGTTCGAATGCGTGTTTGTTAAATTTGAGATTTGTTTTATATTTGTATATTATTTTATTTATTTACTGGTGAAGTTTTAATTTCGTAATGTAATCTTAGTCGGAAACAAATTCTGACCTATTTTTATTGATTCTGAATTATTTATATAGTTTTGTTTATATTATATTTATAACTATTTATTTAAGTACAAAGGTGTTAATCTTTCGTAGTCGGGCCGCACTCGATTTAGATAGATTTAAAATAATTGTAATTGAAAATTATTTTTTAAATCTTAGCAAGTTAGTAAATTGAGATGCCGTTTGCAAACAAATTTCATTTCAAAGAACAATTTTTGTTTTAATCAACAGTGTAAAAATTTAAATTGTGTGATGTCTAATATTTAAAAAAATGGAGTAAAAGATAAATTTATTGATCGTGTTACCATCGTCAAAATGACGTCAGCGTTACTCAAGCAGATGTTTTGCTTTATAACATAGATTTTTATCGTTAAAAAAGTTTATTTTTAGCTGAAAAATTAGTATTTTATTCGTCATTCATAAATAACGGTATTAGGTTTTGTTTGATCTATAAAATCAAAATAAAACATAAAATTGTGTATTCTACCATTCGGCAATAAAAGCCATATATACTTCACAAATATTGTTCTCGAAATCTCGTTCTAAAAATATTCCTTTTCAACCAGCTGCAAAATATAAATATAATGTCTGGCTTCCCTAAAAGCACTTTATTATAAGAAACCCTATATTAACGAAACCGTTTATTTACTTAAGAAAAAAAGATTTTTCCGAATTTCCTTAAGCAAAATACAAACGTAGTCAAACAACTGACTTCCTTTATTTATTAAATGAATAATACAGCATGTTATTTGAAAAAATCCAGTTATACTCAGAAAAAAGGTATTTATTTTTATTTTTTAAAGCAGTTTCGTATATTGCAGCAATATTACGTATTTTGTTGAAAAGAAGTTTATTTCCTCAGAAAAACTGAATGGTTATCTAAACATTAGCGATTTTCATAAAACTTCTGTTTCTAACTTTGAAAGACAGATGCACATCTGGTAAATTTTTGATAACATATTAAAAGGAAATAAGCTGATGTTAAAGAATGAAACTTATTTTGAATATTTATAATTTTAACTCCATTAGTATTTTTTTTAATTGGAATTATAGTATATGTCAGTAGATACTTGAGATAATTGGAAACGTTCAAAATTTCAGTCTCATGCTTAATTAGAAATAGTATTTACTGGAAATGTTGTTTTAATTTTAAATTTAGATTAAAATATTTTAAGTTGATGATAAATTTAATGACCTGTTTTAAATAATGAATTAAAACACACGCTTTCATTGAACAAATTCAATGGAGAATTTTTTAATTTCTACTTCTTTTTAATTTCCATATTGAATAAATAAATAAATTCAACTCTGATTATTTGTTGTTACATTATACTCAGATGTGTAAAGACGGTGACGTTAAGGGACCGCATTTTATTTTCAGGTGGTCCGAAACGCATTTGCTTTTTCTCCTTTTTTTTTTTTTTAGTAAATTTTAACTTTTAAAAATTAAAAATGATTAATTTTACTCATATTTAAAAATTGAAATAATTTCTGAAAAGCACTTTAATCCGCCGAACTCAACAGCGTCCTCTACTGCCTCAACGCTGCATTTCTGCACCCCTATTCCTATTCAAAATCTGCTTATTTAGGTCCCCTCTACCTGCCTTTACATTTTTGACATATAGTTCTGAACCACCCTGTATATAAAATCGTAATGAGATGAATATATGAAACAATTGATAAAACGAATATATGTTAAATGTGGGACTTGTAGAACGCTCACGGTAATGTAATTTTAGTATGTTGTTACAATCACATACAGTAGCTTTTTTCTTGAAGAGGGTGTATATAGCGTTTACAATTATTTTACAGGACCGCACAAAAAAAACGAATATATGTAAAACGTGGGATTTGAAGAACGGGGATGGTAATGTAAATTTAATATGTTGTTACAGTTACCTACAGCACGTTTTTTCTTGATGACGGTGTATATAACATTTACAGTTATTGTACAGAAGTGCGCAAAAGATTTAGATTTTACACTATATCGGGCAGTAAGTACTCAAAATGAATTTTACTGTCATTATGTTATTTGGCACTCTATGAAATTTGTATATTTGCTAAGGCTTACTGTGGTATGTTTTTCATTGAAAATATGACATATAACATTTATAATTCTTTTACAGGGCAACAGAAAACAATACAGATGCATTAGGCTTTATCGTCTATTGCTGTTCGAAGAGATATTTTCCTTGACGTTTATTTAACTTATGATGCTACATGTATAACTGTGTCTTCAACTAACTTTTCGAGCGCATTTTAAGCTCTTTTACCTGCTTCTTCTTGTTAAATACGTATATTGATAACTTTTTTCTCATTATTCTTTTTACATTCGTAGCGAACGCATTTTAAGCTCACTTACCACGAACGAATTTCGCATAAATCTCCAGATAAAGCTTCCGCCATTGTTATATATATATATTGATAATTTTTTTCTCATTAGTCTCTGTACGTTGGTAGCGTCTCAGGCGGGAAATTGCATAACTAAAATTTTAAAGTGGATTTTTTATGTTTTCTCATACAACAACCCTACTCCAAGGTAAATTTAGGTAAAACAAATTAAATAAAATTTTGTTTTGCATTTATAGCGCGTTGTGAGAGGAGAGAGGGTACCAAATTTAAGCAAAACGGGTTTTCTTATTTTGTATTATATGACACTATACTGGCTTTAAAATTGATTTTTTATAGCGCCCCCCCCCCCTTAAAGGAAATAGGGTATCAAAATTTAAGTAAAATTGATTTTTTATGTTTCACTGCATGATAGCTATACTGAAGTTAAAATACAATGGTACAGATTTAAAACAATTTTCTTTTGTGTTCATATCATCCCCTGGTGGGAAATAGCGTAACTAAATTTGAATAAAATTGATTTTTTATGTTTGTTTTTTTAAATAAATTTTCAGAATAAGCTTCTACGGTGAAATTTCTGTTTTAATAAACATTTCCATGATAGTTTTTTTATACGCTGGTAGCGCCCCTGGTGGAAAACTGCTTAACTTGTAACAGCCATGTCACCGTTGACAGTGAACGATGCTAGCTGGTCGGAAAGAGAGCACAAGACGTATAAAATCAAAGTCGCGTTTATTAAAAACCTAAATGGGCAGGGTTTTTGAGAAAGACTCTACAAATTTTCCTTTTGTCAGAAAACAGTTCCCACGAAACTGCACTCAGCAAGATAAACTTCAAATATCAAATAAAGTCAACTAAGATTGTCACTTACAACTTTGTACAAGGCAGCAAGTCAAAATACTTCAGCAAAGATTCAATGTCCGCTCTGCAAGCTAGTCAAACTCCAGTGTCAAGATGTTTGCCTACGATACTACTGAAAGCGGTGCTCCGTGAGCACCAAAGCAACTTTATTTCGATTAGCAAAAAATAACGTAATTTATGCTTACCAACTGCTACTTTTCTTTCTCAGCTTCGGATAGTTGATTCCGCTAGCCGGATCTAACAGCAACTCACAGGGAGGAGAAACTCGATCTATGTTCCACTTTCCCAACACATGCCAGTGTTTAAATACTAACATATCGAATGATCAGATGTAGAAAATTGCATACATATCGATACGAAGAAAAAACTCACAAGTTCCAAGGCCTTCACACTCATTCATCGAAAGTTAGAGAATAATAGCCTTGATGCTTTTACGCACAAGTTTTTGACATGGTAAAATTAATGCTTTGAAAACACCTTTCACATAGTTTTTTGTACGTTAATAGCGCTTCTGGTAGAAATTAAAACTAAAACTTCAAAATGTTTTTTTTTAATCATATGGGAAGCATACTCTAAGTTAAAATTAGGTAATACAGATTCAATACAATTTTATTTTGTGTTTATAGCGTCTCTTGCCAGGAAATAGAATAACTACTTTAAATAAAATTAATTTTCATGTTTTTTTTTTCAATGAATCGTCATAATAAGCTTCTGATGAGTCAGTGTTATATTTTGATAAAAATAATTATACCTGGCGGGAAATTGCATAACTAAAATTTTAAAATGATTTTTTTTTTATGTTATATGATGTGGCAACCATACTTCAAGTTAAAATTAGGGTAATTTAAACTGAACTTTTTTTAACGTCGATAGCGCTTCCCTAGCAAAAAATATATTTAACTAAATTTCAATTAAAGTTTTTTTTTATGTTTCACTGTATAACGGTCATATTTAAGATAAAAATAGGTCGTACTGATTCGACACATTTTTCTTTTCTGTCTGTAGCGAGTACTGGCGGAACATAGGCTATCTACATTTAAATAAAGTGGATTTTTTATGTTTCACTGTATGAAGATATTTACAGTAAATACTTTGAATTTAAAGTCATTTCATCAAGCAAACAAAATTTTAAATTATGAATATGGAAAGTAGCACTTCATCATTGATGCTAAACGAAACATAAAACACAAAAACGCAAAGTATATGCAATTAATCTGTTTACCTGCCTGTCCACCCATACACAATTTAAATTTCTTAAGATGCTCATAATCCAAGAAATTCTTATTGCCTGTTATGGTGGATTGTAATCTATTTTCACCAAAGGATGAATTAGGAACAAATATGCAACTGACATGTCTGCTGACAGTCCGGGGTTTGTCACGTAGTAGATAAATAAAAATCACCTAGTAGATAAATAAAAATAAAAATAAATATTTTGTTTTAGAATTTACAAAATAATAATAATAATAATAATAATAATAATAAGTTTTTGAAGAAAAAATATTTTTTTATGAGTAGTTTTTTTCAATGAAAATCATATTTTTATAACGTTTTCTCAAAGCAAAAATTCCCGAAGACAATTTAACCAGTGCATAACTGAATTGTATTTAATATGTATATACACTATTGTCTATAAAATATTTTGTAACCTTATATTTTATAGAAACTTGTAAATCTAACCCGGGCTTCCTGAGTTATAGAACTGGTGCACAGAATACAGGTGAAAAATATATTTAATTGAAAGCTCTAATAATTTTTTTTCGTTTAATATATTTTTTTAGTTGCTCATAAACAATACCAAAAAGCATTTGTATAAGAAAAATGCTAATAATGTATGCAAATAAAGTTTTGAAATTTATTAAAAGCGATACTTGCATATTAGACTCACACCAACGGTTAATAGCCGAAGAAATCGTCAAAGATTTCACTATCTACAGTAGGCATTTTTATTCTGATTATTTCAGTGTTAAAACGCATAATTCGACATAGCCGTCAAATTTGTCTTTTATTTATTTCACTTTATTTTGATTAATTATTTATTAAAGGAATTTTAAATTTATTACAAAATATTAGTCGGAAATAAATGCTGAAATATTGATATTGTTTTAAACGCTAACGGGTAAATCGCGCGTAATAGGGCTGCACACGATATGGATAGATTAAAAAAAAATCATTCTTGAAAATTAAATAAACACCATAAAAAGTCAATAAGTTGCCATACAGTGTTTAGATAAATTGCATTTGAAAGTGCTTTGTCTTCGATTATCTTGCATTCATATCTTCTTGGTGTAAAAATTGAAATTGTGCGATGGTTAGAATGAATAAATATGCAAAAAGTGCAAAATGGATTGTTCAGGTTTTTGCAACCGTTGATATGACTTCAGCGTTACTTACGGAAATGTTTTTGCTTTATAATATAGATTTAGATACAGGTGGTTATCAAAATAATGGAAACACTTGTGAATGAAAGGGACATTTAAGAATTCCCTTCGTAAGCATTAAAATATAATCTTAGCTACCAGATTTTTTTTAATATAAAAAGTACATGTATTAGGTAGTATGAGAGAGCTCTAGAAGAGTTGTCTACGTTTTGATTTTTTTTGTCAGAAGCGTAAAATGTCAGACCTCACAGATTTTCAAAGAGGCCAAATTGTAGGATCCCGACTAGCTGGAGCAACGGTGACCGAAACATCCCAGCTTATAGGCGTTTCTAGAGGTACGGTGTCTAAAGTCATGACAGCATACACACAGCGCGGAAAGACAAGCTCAGCAAAGCAAAATAGTGGACGGAAGGAGAAGCTGAGTGAAAGAGACCGACGGGTATTGAAGCGGATTGTAATGTCTAAAAAGAAAACAACTGCAGCCAAAGTGACCGCAGAGCTCAATCAGCATCTGGATTCTCCAGTGTCAACAATTACAGTTCGGAGATACCTTCATAAAGAGAACATTTACGGCAGAACAGCAATTCCCAAGCCACTTGTCACAGATGCTAATGCCAAACGTCATGTAGAGTGGTGCCACAACCACAAAACCTGATCGATTGATAAGTGGAAGACTGTTATATGGTCAGACGAATCATCTTTCACACTTTTCCCCACAACGGACGGGTACATGTCTGGAGAATACCTGCACAAGCGTATGATCCTGATTGCCTCCGTCCAACTGTCAAGCATGGAGGTGGATCGGTCATGGTATGGGCAGCCGTGTCATGGTTTTCTGCTGGTCCAATCGTAACCCTGAAAGGAAGGATCACTGGGGAGAAGTATAGAGAAGTTTTAGCTGACCAGGTTCATCCCATGATGCAAATTTTGTTTCCTGCAGGAGATGGAATTCTCCAGGATGATAATGCCCCTATTCATGCAGCCAGAGTTGTCCAATCATGGTTTGATGAACATGAGGATGAGGTGGAACATCTACCTTGGCCCGCACAGTCCCCAGACCTCAACATAATCGAACCGTTGTGGTCTATTTTAGAGCTTTCAATCCGGAATCGATATCCTCCACCGGCATCTCTCACGGAACTTTCACAATACCTCCATGAAGAATGGTACAATATTCCTCTAAACACTATTCAGAATTTGTATGATTCGATTCCCAGGCGAATCCAAGCTGTATTACATGCCAAAGGCGGTCCTACGCCATATTAATAAAGAATTCCTTCAAAATCTAGGGTGTTTCCATTATTTTGATAACCACCTGTATATCAATTTAAATAGGACGAATCTTGGGGGGGGGGAGAATGAGGTAAATGGATTGTAAATTTTAAGTTATCTTTGCTAAACAGTGACAGTACAAAATAAAAAGCCAAATATCTTTCAATATAATTATCGTTTTACATGCAGTTGCGTGATTTATAATAACATCTCTGGAGTATGTTTTAAGCTGAAAAAATAAAAAGTGATATTTACGAGTTATTTATTTACCGGACCGTTTTAAAATTCAAAATTACTCCATTCCGATTCCCACATTCTGAGTTTATTACTGAATGTTTGGTATATTTTACTTTGAACTATATTTATGTAACGAATTTTCTTTTTAGGTTTTATGCACGTGTAAATAATATATATATATATATATGTCTAATGGATGTATAAATATGTCTAATGGATCATCCTGAAAAAGTTTACAAAAGGTATAGTACGCGAAAGGAAATTCAAAGGATGACTATAATTTCAATTCGAATAAATTCAAGAAAAAATTAAAGGTACCATTTTCATTACTATTATAAAGTTTTTATAATAGTATGAGGTTTATTTTGACATAAGTGGTCATCTACATATTAAAACTGAGCCTAACTTTAAAAAGTTCATAGTACATGGATAGCAAGTAACCGATATATTTATGGATTTTCTAATGAATACTTTTACACTCGTTAACAAATGATGCACGTATACAATCGTTAATATAAAATTATTATGTACATCAAGCTGATACTCCACTCCTATATTATCAGACAGCGGATAACTCAGAATGATCACTTTTAAAAATCAGCAGCAAACATTTCAGTCGTTTTTTCACAGAAAACGGTTTCATAACAGTAATTTACCTCTATTCGGAACAACGGGAACATGCTTCATAATATGGTGAAAAAACCGTTATTTACAGGGTGTTTCACTAGCAGACTGACAAACTTGCAGGAGGTGTAGAGGGCACAGAGACGACTCAGAATCACATAGGAATGCAGGGTCGATACTGCCATAGTTGCGAGCTATGGTTAAAAAAAAACAGATAAAAAGAACAGAAACAGCAACACATTACTGGGACAGAAAACATTTTATTGAAAGGTTGTACTACAGACGGTGTTCGAAATTACTATCAGAAGTCGTCGGGCAGGCTTGACAGCGGTGTCGCATGGATTCACTTACGTTCTGGAAGATTCCTGGTGTGTCGCGTATCCTGCCTTGCCGCTTGAATATCGGTAGCTGCCGGCAGGATACGCGACACAGTATATAAGTTTTACTATATTTCTTTTTTAAGATAGGGCGACAGGAAAGAAAAAGGAAACATTATTCAAACTGACTTTTTAGAATTTCTAAATCGATTTCTCAACCAATAATCGTAAATTAATTAATATTAAATTATTAATTGATAAAAACATATTTTTTATATATTACACTTTTCATTTTTAAATTTAAATTTATTATTTTACGTTTTAAGCGTTTCAAATGTATCATATTTGTGTTATTTTGTTGAGCGCTTATTGCCACATAATTAAATCCATTGTTGTTTTAACTCGTATACAATTGCACAAATTAAAGAGAATATTTGTCGATTTATCATCTGTGGTGGGCTAACGGAAAAATACCTTAAAATTAAACTATTAATTTATAATTGAGTTCTAAAAATATTAAAATGTTGTATTTTAATCGGATACGCACCTGTGAATGTAATTTTTATAATTCAAGCCTGTGAGGAAGTTGGTTAAATATCGATTACAGAATTTCATCTTTACATACAAAAACCAGTTTGAGTGCAATAAAAGAGTGTAAAAATACAGTGGGTTTTATCAATCTGATAAAAGTGTATGGAAATTTAAGTATTGTATTTTGTTAAGGAAAATTAGTGAACTACCTAAGTTCAAAACAACTTCAAACTGCTATAAGTATAACTATGTAAATTCAATTTCAATATTTATTTTAAATTATAGACTTTAGTCTCAGCACGGGTAGAATATAAATTCATTGAAAATTACGTTACAATTTTAGAAAAATTATTCCGCTGTATGAATGCAAATGTACATTTTCTTTCGGACATGAGGTCGTTTTCACCAGTGGAAACACTTCAACTTTGTAAAAATAGAATATTAGTTTTTGTGTTTTTTATATTGCTATTTATTTGAACGCATAGTATTCTGTAAAGTGTTCGGAAATTTCATTGGAGTCACACCAGATTCTTTTCCTTTAAAGTGTATTTTTTATTTCCTAATATACGATCTAAATAATTGCAGTTCGGTTAATTGTAGTTACACTAAATTTCGGGTAATTGGAGTTCAGAGGTTCTCTTTTTCGTTATCAACATTGCATTATCATTATTATTATTATTTATTATAGTCATTGAAAAATTTATGCTTCGGTATTAGTTAAATGTTTGTAAATATGTATCTCTTCCGTCAGCTGATTGTCTGTCTGCTCTTCTTCTCTCTGTTACGTAAATTTGTCATTACTAAAATAAAATAAATTTACTAAATTATGCTATATTGCCAAGTGATTTCAAAACCTTTTAAGCATCGACTATTGAAAATGCCTTTAAATTTTAATAGAGCAACGTAAACTGATCTATAGATTTTAATACATTTCCCATTATCGATGTGCATAATTGAGGGAAAAAGCGTTCAGAAATGTAAATATTAATTCAAGAATAAGCGTTTATGAAATTAGATTAAAATGAATAACTTAATCATTATTTATTTTAACGTTTAAAAATGGAATATAATGGATAATGAAATTCGAAAATGTTATTCAACCATAGATACAGTGTTTTTCTTATTTAAAATGTCATTCAGAAACGAAGTAATTTATGCAATTATTAAGTAAATTGTACTTAATTGATGATATCTTTGTTTCTTTCTGCAATTGCATAGGCTTCGTTTAACTGAATATGTGAGTAAAGTGCCAAATTCATATTATATTCTGTATTTTAAAGTTTCATTAACTGTTTCATTAATTTTATTTAAAGAAAAAAATTATAAAAATTTATATTGAACATTGCGCATTTATTTCAATAAATAAATCCTTCAGACTATAATAGAACCCTAAATGCATTGCTATCGTCTGAGCGATTTTTGATTATATGCATTTTAATGGAATTATCCTCCTTAAAGGTGAAAACTATGTTAAGATTATTAAAATTTGATTGGTACAAAATACTCTGAACTTGCTATCATTTTGACTGTCTAGACTTTATATACTCGCTCGCTGAATTTCAATTTCCGCTGAAATAAATTTATTATCTTCCCTATATATATAAAATCCTAATGAAACGAATTTGTGAAACGATTTTATGAAACGATTTTATGTAACGATTTTATGAAACGACTGATTAAACGACTGATTATGTTTCAGGGATATTTTTAATAAAATATTAAACGCTTGATGGTGAAATTAATACCAATTGTCCATAAAAATCCGCGGATGTCAAAACTGGTAATAGAATTTTGAAATTGGAATTAGTTTTCGAGATATTAATTTTTTTTCTAATTTTAATGATACTTCTGTAATGATGGCAACTAATTACTCAGTTTTTTTTGTGACAAAAAAGGGAAAACATTGAAAAGGATCCCGATAGGGATTTTTCATTTCTTTTTATTCGTCATTTTCAAATTGAATTTGAATTTATCTTTTATTTCAATCGATAATGAAGACAAGATTGTGATTAAATTATGTTTTTCAGGAAAATTTGAAAAAAAAAAATCAGATTTCTATCGTCAGGATTCAATCGTCTGTCAGCATTTAATTTAATTTATAAACTGAAAACATAAGAATAAATTCGTCCAAATGACGTCATTTATGTTTATACAATTTATTTAATATAAAGAAGCCATTTATCTATTTTTATGTACAAAAAGAGGTAAATTGAACGACAATTATAAATAAATTGTATATACATATAAATACATGTATAAACAAGCATAAACGTTCGGTGCTTTTCCAGTATATGGGGCCTTGACGAAACAGGGAAAATAGCCTTGGCGGAAAAGGAAATTTGAAACATACTTTCTGTCAACCTATTCCCTTTGTCATTTTGTGTGCAGAAGCATTTTTTCAATATTTATACAATTTGTTTAGCGTAAAATGTCATTTATCCTATTTTATATATAATCAGAAGTAATTTGTATAGAAAAAAACAATAACAATATGTGTATAATTAAAATACGCATATAAACAAAAAAATCGTCGAATTTGTTTCCATGGCTGTTTATGTCATTTGGCACCAAATCTCACTTTCTGATGCCCGAATTGCGCCAAACTTTTAAAAAAAAGCGTCAAGACCCCTATAATAGAAAAGCACCAAAAGTTCATTGGGATTGTTTTCATAACTTTTGGCAACGAATCTATCCCTTTTTGAAGCTCGAATTACGCCAAACCTAAAAGCAAAGGATGCTATACTGGAAAAGTACCCGATTTTCTTATGGACAATATTCAAGTGACATAACATGGCGTAAAATTATCGCGGAAAGCAAATTTGTTTAAATATCTCATCAATTGATGCCGAATAAATGCAGGCATGCATGCACAAAATCTTTAACTAATTTTGTATGATAAATAATTATTACAAAATTCGTATATACATATTAATTAAAATAAATAATTTACATATTTAAAATAACATGAAAATATGCATGATGGTGCACTAAAATAGAGAGAAAATTAAAACCTGTTACTGAAAATGTCTATAACATAGTACTTTTCAATACCGTGGTTCTTAATGCTATTCACAAGCATATGGAATTTTTCTCATCCTTAAACATAAAGAAGAATAGAATACAGATCGTTGTTATAAAAGTCTGAGAGGTAGCCACAATTTAAACCTAACCATTTTATACAAGCTGTTTTTCAAGTTGTAATTGATTTTACTTATCACTCCCAAAAACAGTCGTCAGTTGTCGCAACAGCTGTGTATGAGGCCATGATAATAAAAAAAATGCCGCATTAAAACGTTAAAAGCATGGAAACCCAATTACAGATTTACCAATGTTTTTAAAACAAAGCACGCTGTCATGTTTTTAGAGGCCTTGAAGTCTGAGCGGGGGTTGGCGAGCGTAGCTCGCAGGGGGTAGACCCCCTAGTTTAAATATATATTATTTTTATTTTTAGGTCTAAATCAATGTGTAATGTTTAATACTCTGAAGGTTTATCTTAATATACATAATTATTTTATTTTATATCATGACAGATTAAGCTTCTATTTACGATTTGCAAACTTTACAGACGAAAAAAGAGTACAGCACTGCTTTATTCTTGGAGAAATAGAGTATTTGAAATATTCATCACAGAAAATTTATTTCTTGTTTTACTTTCTTAGAGGGTACTGAACAGAATTTAATATGATTTAAAAATATTTTATCGATACCTAATCAAGAATTCGCTTATTTGGCCGCTTAAAAATAAAAAATAAAAAAACTTAACAGGTAATTCCGCAAACAACAACAACAACAAAAAAAAAAAGAATTTTTTTTTTCAGTTACCAATGAGCAGCTAATTTTCCCGAAAAAGAATCTGGTCAAAATTGATCGATCAAATCAATTGCAGCAATATACAATGGCAAAAACATAGAAAAAATTTGAACTATATTCAAAGATTGCGGAGAAAATGGAATATAAATATATGATGCTTTTTATTGATTTAGTAACTGTAGCCGCCCTCTAAATGGAACAAGCTTAAAATGATGAATATTTTATCACCAGCATTTTAAAGATTATATCATGATTTGAACTAAAACCGTGTAGAAAAAGAAATCAATAACAAATCCAAGGAAATGAATATAACCAATCTGGTCATTAAAATAATTCATTATATACCCAAACTGAGTGTTTTTTCTTTATGGATTAAATATATTTTTAACATTGCAAACTTTAAATTAAAAAAATTTTAAATTTTAAATGTATATATTTATGTGTATGTGTGTGTGTATATACATATATGCGTATGTTACAGTTATATGCTACTACTAATTTTATCATTGGTTTGTTATAATAAGTGTTCTAGTAATTGTTATAAGACGCAGTATCTGAAAGTAAACTTATATCAATAACGATTTTAGCTCATCGCTGTCAACTTTCTGGGTTTTTTTAAGTCCAATAAACATAATTTGAAACTGAAAATTTAGTTTTATTTTATAAAATTTCTGGGTTTATTTGATTAACAACGCGGAAGATTGTCAGCTATAATAAAATATTTTCTTTTCTTTCTATAAATACCATGAAGTATCCCAACGCAAATTTTACTGAAATAAAGTATTCCAAAAGATAGTTTAAGTGAAGTGATAAAATAAATCCATGTACGTGAATGTAACCATATGAGTATGCAAATATTTATAATATGTTAATTCTGCTTGTTTTATTTTTAAACGCTAATAAGTACTTCTGTTTTTTGTTCTTCACTTTAGGATTACGTTTTGGTATTACCCCATTAACCCAAACTTGAGGTTAAGCGCTTAATTCGCTGTCAAACCACAAATCCTATTTTCGTATTCGTCGATTTAAGACTCGTCGCCGGCTTTGTCTGCCTTCCAAATTAAATGAGAATTATATTTCCAAAGCTTAAAATAATTTTACATTTCACAAAGAAATTCTAAATTGTTAACTTAAGAACATAATTAACAGAAGTACACTATATGGCCATTAATGACCGGCAACTTTCAATTTTGGACATTTTGTCGAATATTTAAAAATATACTTGTCAGATTCTTCTGGAATTTTAGGTTTAAAAAGAACAGGTTTGTCTTCATATTTATCAACGTCAATTTGATAAGGAGGACAATTAGGAGGTTAAAAAATATATTAAAGAAAAAAAGAATACTTTGGTTCACCCTGTAAAATAAAATGCACGAAATAATCTATCGCTACAGAATATACATAGGCAGACATTGTACAATATGTGTATTCATTTGTGTAAGAATAGCATGTATATTAATAGAGTTATATCGATTTTTTTTTTTAATAAAAAAAAAATCTTGCATGTTTTTTGCTTATATCATACAGGGTTTTTAACTAAATTTAACGCCAGTTTCAGAAAAAATGAAAAAATATAGTAGAAACAATATAGCGCAATTGGAATATAAATATATTAAATGTTTAAGGAAATATGGGCAGTTGTATAAAATAATTTTTATCTGCGCATGCGCGAACGATAACAAGGATTTTTTTTGCATAATTTAATAGTCAACTCTATCGAGCAACTTATTAAAAAAAATCAATCAAATATCGTAAAAATTTAGAGAGATATCGGCGTTAGACTGAGCTGTTTTTTAGCTTCTCACTAAAACTCGCTGAATGATAAGGGATTTTCAACAAATTGTCATTTTTTATTTTCATACTATTTTCCAATTTTTAATGATACTTTAGTTCTCTTTGAAAAACTACCCTAACGAGCTTATTCGAACTAAAAAATAATAATCAAAATCAAAGGATCCGTTCCAAAACTATTATAACCTGGTGAAATGATGTTTTCCAAGGCAAACTAAAGTATCAATAAAAAATGAAATATAGTATAAAAATTAAACATGACAATTTGTGAACAATCCCTTATCATTCAACAAGTTTTTGTGAGAAGCTAAAAAACAGCTCACTCTAACGCCGATATCTCTCTAAATTTTTACGATATTTGACAGATTTTTTTAATAAGTTGCTCGATAGAGTTGACTATTAAATTATGCAAAAAAATCCTTGTTATCGTTCGCGCATGCGCAGATAAAAATTATTTTATACAACTGTCCATATTTCCTTAAATATTTAATATATTTATATTCCAATTGCACTATATTATTTCTACTACATTTTGTCAATTTTTCTGAAACTGGCGTTAAATTTGGTTAAACACCCTGTATGTTATAAGCAAAAAACATGCAAGAATTTTTTTTAATTTTAAAAAAAATTGCTATATCTCTATTAATATACACGCTATTCTTACACAAATGAATACACATATTGTACAATGTCTATCTATGTATATTCGGAAGCGATAGATCATTTCGTGCGATTTATTTTACAGGGTGAACCAAAGTATTCTTTTTTTCTTTAATATTTTTTTAGCCCCCTAATTGTCCTTCTTATCAAATCGACATTGATAAATATGAAGTCCAACCTGTTCTTTTTAATCCTAAAATTCCAGAAGAATCTGACAAGTATATTTTTAAATATTCGACAAAATGTCTAAAATTGAAAGTTGCCGGTCATTGATGGCCATATAGTGTATTTTAGTTAAAAATGGAATATTATACTTTACAATTGTAACTACTTACAATTGTAATTACTTACAATTGTAAACATCTTGAGGAAGGGAAGCATTTTTGTCTCTGAGAGTTTGGAAGGTCTCCTTAAAGCGCATACTCAAAATCTTTCAAAAAACTACTAATAAAACTACTCATGCACGTTATAAAGGACCAGTCAAATTTAACTGCGGAATTCCAGTAGACAATTAGTAAAAATATGAAATATTTTCGAATATTTGGCGCAAAAAGATGCCATTTCGCGAGTAACAATTTTTTCCAGCCAAATGCAAGTGGTTTTAATGCATTTGGAAATTGTTTGTTAAATGAGTGTTTAAGTGCGCAGTACATAATGAATTTAAAGTTAAACAATGAAATAATTTATTATTATTTCTATAAGTTTATATATAAGTTGCGTGTTGCTGCAGTTATTTAATTTTACACGGTTTCACAGGCTGGAGAAGTTTTGAATGTATTTTAAGGTAACTACCAGATTAAGAACGCTGTTTTTATAAATATCGATCTTGAATAAGTCGTTGTTTCCATGACAACAATACTGTTCTCTTGATTTCTCCCACACTAACAATATTGGAGCAGGATTAACAGGGCTCAGGAGACATTAATTTTGACCTTGAAACAATTTTAATCCATATAAATTTTGTTCAAAACCATATACTACCACCGTTAAATTTAATTACATATACATGTAAATGTATACGTCAAAACTGTATTTATAAAAGTATTTATTTAAGTTAAAATTATTTAAACTAGTACAGTGTGAAGAGTACTTCAAGTTTTTTCTTAAACAGTATTTATCAGAAAAGGTTTTTTTTTTATTTATTTCATTGTGTCGTCAATCCACGAAAAATCGCCAAAAAAATGAAAATTTTATTATTATTTTACCGTTGTTACATCGGGGTTCTGCATAAATTTTTTATACACATATATAACCTCATAACAAAAATATTCTGCAATATTTTCGAAATTTTTGAGTATGCGATTATGGAGAATTTCCTTGTTAGTAATTCCACATGATGCCTTTCCGCCGATTGACGCTTCAACTCTGGTTAATACGCACAGGTCCAGTCATCCAGGGCAGCAATTCTGTTGAGCACTTGATCTTTTCGTTGACGGCGTATCAAATGGTCTTTTTTTTTTTTTTTTTTTTTGAATACCTGATCCATATTTAAATCACCGATCTTTATAATAGAACGAAGCGCTAACTCCCTATTCTCTTACATTGAATCCAGCGGTTCAACCAAGGATACAATGGCATGCAATTTCGGAAGAAAAACTGTGGCAAAACACCGATTTCCTTCCATAGGGTAGTATGGGCTAGATATTTTACAATTTTCTTTTTAAAATATGACGAAGATGCTACATGTTTCACCAAATTATATATTTTATTTAAATAACTATAGATTTTTATTTAATTTCATCACTAATATTTAATTTTATCATATATAACAAAAAATCTCATGTAAATTTTATAAGAAACATAAAAATAAAAAGAAAACTGCCCAGTTAAACTGAGGGCATTGAGCTCACAGGCTATTCACACTAATTGTATATTATACTCTTATTTCAAAGAATTTGAAATATGCCCCTCGAAAAATAAAGAAATCAACAATATATTAAGGGGGAGGTCATCCCCCCGTTACCCCCCTCATAGTTAACTAATGAACCCCTTAAACTAATCAGGGAAGTCTCTAATTACAATGAATATTATATACAAAATTTGAAGAAAATCGGATAATTCTGCATGAAAAACCCATTTATCTAAATTAAGGGGGGATTAGCCCCATTTTCCCCCTTTATTCTTAACCAATGAACCCCCAAAACTATTCAGAGAAGCGCATTATCACAATGAACCTATATACAAAATTTGAAGAAAATCGGATAATTCTGCATGAAAAACTCATTTATCTAAATTAGGGGGGGGGTATCCCCCCTTTCCCCCTTTATACTTAACCAATGAACCCCCAAAACTATTGACAGAAGCACATTATCAAAATGAACATATATACAAAATTTGAAGAATATGGGATAATTCTGCATGAAAAACCCAGTTACCTAATTATGGGGGGTTAGCCCCCGTTTTCCCCCTTTATGCTTAACCAATGAACCTCCAAAACTAATCAGGGAAGCGCCTTATCACAAGGAACCTATAAACAAAATTTAAAGTGAAACGGTTAGTTCTATGAAGAGTTATCGCGTTACGTACATACATACGTACGTACATACATACGTACGTACATACAGAACCGGCGGGCACATAAGCTCTCAGGCTTTGATAGCCTGTGAGCTAAAAATCAATAAGTATTGTTCATAAAAATATGAAAAAAGTGTAAAAATATCAAAAAGTGATTAAAAGTAAGCCGAAAAGTTTGAAAATATGTCCTTAATTTTAATAAATGTGCGGGCTTTATTACTTGCACGCATTAAAAGTGTGATGAGGTCACAGCCGAAAGTGTCCCGGTTAGTTTGCACTTCGTTCTCTTATGCACCTCTGTTAGTTGAATAAAAGCGAGTGTATATTCTTCTTCACTGTAAATTTTCACATTTTCTTTTTCAGAATTATATGAATGATTTTCTTCTCACCAGCAGTTTCTTTGTTGTTGTTCTCAAGACCAGTTGTTCCTCAAAAAGCGTCTTCTAACGTTTTCTAACTATACAACTACACTGGAAAAAAAGTGTTGATTTTGCAGTATAATACTGGCATCCCAGTGCCAGTATTATACCGTAATATTAACAGCAATAAACAGTAAAACAAGCAGTAATATACTGCCGCGCTGTAAAATCAACACTTTTTTTTTGCAGTGTAACTATATTCTGGCTTGTGTTTTATAACTATACAAACATTAAACTATAATGAAGTAAATAGCTTCTAACATAAAGTAAAATAAATAACTATTTTCGCATAAAATTATTATAAAAACATAAGACAAATTAAAGAAGAAAATTCTCTTATTGCGTACCTTTTATATTTTATAATACGTAAAAAGAAGATAATTAAAAAAAGAATAATAATCTCTGCCGCTTTTTTGTTGTTTCTTTCATTGTGATTTGTTTGCAGCCAAATTTCAGATTCTACTTAAGTTGAGATTGTAAAGCCAAAAGCTGCACTTTTATAAGAAATTGTGCGTCAATAAAAGGTCAGTAAAATAAATCCGTATTTGTTTCCACTGAAGAAGTATATTTTTGTCCATTTTGAGGATTGTTTATGTGTAAAAAATATAAAAAACTGATGACTGTGTCTTTAATTAAAACGATGCTCGTAGCGTGAATGACTTTGCGCCGTGCCGAATTGTGCCTCGTATAACTGAAACACAAAATCTGTACGGGTTATTACAGACAATTGAATTTTAATTAGCTTATTTTGACTGAAATTGACCCACAGAAAAACAAATTGGCGCTTGTTTGAAAATCGAAATACGGATTTCACGTTTCTTTTTTTCCACTTAAAAGTCTCTCGAATAATAATCCAGTTAATTTTTTAACATTAAATAGATTCATCACACCCGAAAAATGATTAACATTCAAACCCGACTAATTTTTCAATCGGTTTTCACTCATTTTTTTCAGTTTTCAATCGTTTGATGGGTTGTAATGGTAAGCTGCACCGCGTATTCAAAAACATGGTTTACAGATAAACGCGTGAAGAAAAACAAACTATCTGATTTTCAGTAGACGCACGGTTCCGTACAAAGGACCGGAACTTCATAAATAATTTGAATAATTCAAAATCGTTTCAGGGACATATTCTACTCACTTCAGGTATTCAAAATGTCTATTTAAAACAAAAATCTATTTTTTTTGAACCAGCAAAGTTAAATCTCCCTTTAATAATATCATTTGCGTTACATCTGCTTCTTCCACATTTTCAAACCATTTTTGCAGCTTAGGGGAAATAAAATATACAAATGTGTTTGTTAATTGGATTTCCTCCAGATTTCTGAAATTATTCGACCTGTATTAAATGCTTATTGTAACAAACCTCTGTATGACAAAAAAGAAATGTTGGATATATTGAAGTAATCTAGAAATATTTTAATGATTTATTAATATTTTTACCATGTTTAAAGCTTTATAGAATTGATTAGATGGTAAAAATAATGAACTTTTGTCTGTAATTTTGGAATAAAGCCACAAATACTATTTTTTTAAAATTTTGTATTGGGTGTCGGTTAACCCAGTGTGTCGTATAACGAAAACCCAGATAATCCAGGTAATCGGAAGTCTACTCTATTAAAAACAATGCTAATTTGGAACTAAATTAAAACTTTTATTTAATGTATTATGCACAAAACGTAAGAAAATTTAATCTCTGCGTAATACAACGTTTTTTTTTCACTCTTTTTTTTAGAGCATCTACAATGTTTACAAATTTTCCATTAAAAAAAAATCATCGTTACATTCTTAGGGAATATTATGCATCTCATAAAAATAATTAAACATTCATTATTGAACAAATAAAATATATTTTGTATTCTAAGAACTATTTCAATATTTTGAATTATTCTTGTAACTGTCATGAAATATCTCAACCGAAAATTCCACAAAGATAAAATATTACGAAAGCGGATTTAGTGATGTGAAAACTCAATAGAAAATCCAATAAGAAAATATAACCGTTTCAGCATTTATAAATATTAATAATACACAAATAATGCGTGTACATTTCAATTGAATTAAATAAGTCAAATTATTATTTTTTCCATTTTAAAGCAAGGTGAAATTTATGTCTTAAATAATTTATATTTTTAGTAATAATACATAAAATAAAATAAAGTTAAATAAAATAAATAATACGAGATGATAAAAAATCACGCAACCCAATTTTTTAATAAATGTAGAAAATCCAAAATAGCTGATATTGGAATTATTTGTTTTAATAAATGGTAACACACTATACTCCTGAAAGCCATAATATCAGTAGAAATGTCGCCTTTAATTTACGATTTAAGAACAATATGTTTAGTGCAAAGTGGATGCGAAAATTTACCCAATGCAAAGATTTTTTTCATTTAGTATTAGTGCACAATACGTCACCGCAAAGCATTTAAAATCACACACAAATGTCCCTGAAAACGATTTATTATTTGGTAACCCTACTTCAAGAAACTGGAACGTTTACGATAAAAAAAAAATAATAAATGGCAGCGCGTTTAATATCAGTTCCAACAAAATTGAGAAAGATAAGAATACGATGTTGCAAATCACCATAGAGTCTTCTGAGAAAGTAGTCGTGTTTGTAGTTTGAATCCCGTATGTAGGGGAAGGCAGGGAAAATTTATCACCCTAAGGTTTTGTGATTTTTTGTTACCCCTTAAAATTCATATACATAACTGACAATTTGCATAGACGTAGAGTGACTACTTATAAATGTAAGGGTATTTATAATTTTTACGAAATAATAAAGTGGAAGTGAGAATTTGTTTTTGTTTTTCAAAAAAAGGTCAAAATGAACACTTTGCCCGACCTAGACGGGCAAAGTGGTCACTCCATGGCCACTTTGCCAGACAGGTGTAAAAAGATTGAAAACACTATTTAAAGGATTAGAGCATTTTTATTGTCATAACAAATCGTATGAAACATAATGAAAGATTGAAAATGGTATGAAAATCCAATAGGAATTTGACAAATCGAAATAAATAATTATAAATCTAAATCAAACACTGCATTTTTCGCAAATGAACTCCACGTCATCTTCTTCACAAAGCGAACAGACCTCATGAGCCCAGAGGTGACAGACATTGCACCTGATCCAATCTTCACCATTTGATCCAACCAAAAGGCCACTACCCTGACCACTTTCCGTTTGGAAGCCATGGCAGAAAATACGTTCTACAGTGGAAACTAATGAACACTAAGCGACCCACCAAAGAAAAGCTGAAAACATGCTCTATTTTTACACATTCAATAAATAAATGCAAGTAGAACATGTTATTGTTAATACAATGTAATGTAAGTCATTTACCTTACACCACAAACTTCAAAAACTGGAAAACCCGCTCTAAAATCATGAAACATGGAACTACCTTGTTCAACGATTGTTTACGCGATTGTTAAAGAATTTACTCGTAAAAAGTAATTCCGTTGTGGTTAATGACAGCTCAAATTGCTTTTTTGTTCCCGTGTTTAGTTTTTTAAGAATAATGTTTATTATCATAATTTCTGAAAACGTATTAAGTTCTAACCCTATTGTTTTAAGAGCTCGAATATGTTTTTGACATCCGTCAACTACCGCTCTTAAACTTTTTGCTGCATCTTGCCATGACATTTCCATAGATAATATTTCATTTATATGACTGTTAACTATAAATCGTTTATTTTGAAATCGATCTTCCAATGCTTTAAAAAGCGATTCATAAGAGTCATCAATCGTAACCACATCTAATGCGCTATGGCTAAGGGTTGGTTTTAAATAATACAGTTTCTGTGTACTACTTAATTTAGCACTTGAATCAATTAAAGTTATCAATTGGTCCTCAAAGGTGTACCGATCTTGATAATTGCCCGAAAACTTTGGTAACGGAATATCCGGTAATTTACAATTCATACTTGAATTCTAACTAATTTTGACTTATCATCATTAGATACATTTTCATTATTATTAGAGAGTAACAATTTTCTTAGTCTTACCTCTAAATTTTCTGATTGTTCTTCCATGGTAGAGTGTCAAGTTTTAAGGTCTTTAAGAGTCTGACGACTAACTTTGATAACCGGAGACAAGCTGAGAGCTCGAGGCGGGGTATGGTAATAGTTTTCAAAGGAACGATATGGGATTTGCTACTAATTAAATTACAGGAAGTGTTAGCATGATTTGAATGTATTTTGATGTTTGCTTTTTGTACTATATTCAAGTTTAATTTTTGTTGTATTATCATGTATAAATTTCTTATATTTTGAAAGTATTGTTTGCAAAGTGTTTGAAAATTGTATATTTGTAATGTTCCTAATAGTAATGCACAATGTTTTAAAAAGTAATTCTTATTATGTTTAAATTGTAAATAGGTATTATTATTATTATTATTATTATTATTTTCTTCTTTATCTAGAAATGTTTCTATTCTAGTTAGTTGTCCTTTGTAGGCACCTCTTTGCCTATTAAGCGTTGTTAATTTAATTTTATCAGCCATATTGTACCTAATTATTCCAATCTTCAAAAAATATCATTTCTATTCTCCTAGAAACGTAACCAAAATGTTCTATTCTCCAGCTCGACGGGCCAAAAAAATGTTTACGCTGCGCTAAAGTTATTGATTAAGTGGACAGTATTACGAAAATATGTAATGCATTGATGCAAATAATGAAAAGAGTTTCTAAATTACTAAAATGTTTATATATATATTTACATTACATTAGGTTAAATCCAACGTGCTGAACCCATAGTCAGTTTTGAACACTATCATAATGAATGAGTGTACAATACCACTTGAAGAACATAACTATATTATTCTTACGATCATTAATAAATAACATAACTATATTATCCTTACTATGATAAAGAAATGAAATGACTTCTTATTGCGATATTTAATGACTCCATAGTCATTTTAGCTAATAAAATAATTCCATTATGCGGTTTATTCCATGGAAAATTTACCATACGAACACAACAACAAAATGCGGGAGAGGATAACTGATGCCATGCGACAAAAACAAAATTACAATAGAATGCGCAAATGTCGTCTGCAAGACCAAAGAAAGCCGTAACAACGATTGTCTGGTTACTCACTGTCATCAAACTAAATAGTTTGACCACAAATCACGCAATGACAGCGCTTTCATTACGTCATTATATTGTGTGACCACTTTGCCCTGCCTTCCCCTATCTTTCACGAGTTGCGCGACATTTCGATCACTCTGTATGAAAAATTTATTAGAATAAAGAAAAATATATATGAGGAAATTTTTTAAATCTTAAAAATTATAATTATTATAGGAAGTCGAAAATCCAGCATCGTTGGTAGCGAGACGATTACGGATTATGTTTCATTTTTAAAACGATGATGTAGGATAATTTTAATTCATCAATTAGCAATATTTTCAGGTTGCAGATCCCATGTTTGAGACGTTCAGAGAAAACTTTTTTTCAACCAATAATTTTCTTCGTGTTTTATGCTGATTATATATTTTTATAGCTCGTTCGTCTACATTGTATTGCTGACCCATAATTCTGTTCTATGTATAAAAAGTTCGCGAGTGATTTCTCACTAACTACTAGTAGTTGAGCAATAGTTTATCGTTGCCTTGGCTAGTAATTGAGTGCATCCTATTACGCAAGTACTGCATAATTATAAAGCAAGTAGTCTAAAGCATATGTACAAAAACTGTATTCTATAGGATGTAATGTTAATAGGTAAAACAAAAATAATAAATATGTATTAAAACATTGAAGGAATATATAAAAGTTATTAATCAATAAGGAAGAATAAAACGTAACAGCAAAATGGCAGCCACTGGCGACCAAGTTTTCTTATCTGGCGACCAGGCTTTTTAATCTGCAAATTTTAAGTTCATCAAATACAAATTTTAAAATAATAAAATCAGAATTATTCGACAGGAAAATAGACAAAAAAATGTGTTCCTGTTTCGCCTATCTAAACATTTGAAGCATTCGTCAATCATTATTTCCCCAACATGCCGGTTTATTCAGCCTTTATAATTTTTTTCTTTTTTCTTTCAGAGATCTAATATTTGGTTGTGGTTAAATTTTATCAATTAATTCATAAAGAACTTTTGTGCTTTTCGAAAATCAAAGACATGGGGGGGGGGGGGTATTATTTTTTTTTACTGGCAACTAGAAATTTTTGCTGGCTAACAGTTTTTATCAAATTTGTAAAGCCCTGGTTAAAAGGATGTATAAATATAAAAGCTTTTTTTTTTAAATCAACCTTTAAAGAAGTAAAAGTTAGAAACTGTTGATATCTGCTTCAGTACGAATGTAACAATGCGGGACTAACAGCTGCTTCGCTACCTCCCAAACACTGTTTGATTTAGAGGGAGTTGCCTTGACACCTCTATCAGTAAGGTTGTTGTCTCAAATGATCCACTAATAGAAAAGGCAATACAAGCCATAGAAGATTAGAAACGATCACCAGAGTGAAGGAATTTTAGAGGGGAAACACAAAAATCTTTGGAGATTCAAATGTTGTTCAGAAACTCTGGAAAAAAAAACGAAAACAATGACTATTCAAAATGACCCTATTCCTTCATAAACCTGCAACTGATATTTCACACACGAGGAAAGAATGTGTTCTAGGGCGTCACTAACATGGCAGACATTTGTCATTATCCATTTATGTAAAAAGGAAAAGATAGGAGGGGTAATACGCATCGCACAGAATAAAAGTGCAACTAGCAGATATTTATGTCTATTGACTATCCAAGCATGCGTCCGCTTGATGGGGGTGTATCAGCGCTCCAGAAGCTAGTTCATCAAGGTCAGTACCAATGGCAAGGACCTCAGCACGAAATAGCGAGTTAACTTGATGATTTCAGTACCCGAACTCGGCAGCCGACAAACAATAATTGCTATCATAGCAGAGGATTTAGAAGAATCAGTGGCAAAGATTTCATATGAGTCAGAAAGCATATATATTGACATTTAAATCTGTTCTCTCGATTTAAAGTTCCATGAGATGATAATGAATAGCGCCAGGAATTAATGGAAGAGGAAATTGGAAACTTATCAAACAATTTGAATGACATCAAATCTTATCAAATAATTCTGTAATACGTGGAAGGCTACCTTTAAGAAAATTTAATCTACCCTCTTGACTAAGTTTGAAAATATTCCAAAGCGAAGACCAGCTGCTTAGCAAAATGTGCTTATACTTAATCCAAAATGAAAAAGCTAGGTCATTGATTCTGGCCACAATCTGGGGACATCAGCATATTTTCATAGACACAAATTAGGAAACCACTTAGGGAGGTCCTGAGCCACCCGGAAGACATTCGTTTGAAACACTTCTAATTTTTAAGAACGTATGACAAGACATGTTAATAACTACAGTACCCTATTCGATTAAACTCTGAAAGACCTGGAAGCATACCACTTCTGCGCCAAAGCTTTTAAGATGTTGATTATATTAAAATCCTAACTGTGTAAGTACTCTGGATTCTACCGAAAAACAACATCTTTCGCAATATAGAATCACAGAAACGGAATTTTGTTAGCACATTCAAAAAACCAGTTATTTATATAAAATTAGAAGTTACAATCACTAATGCATCTGGAAAGATTTATTACATGGTACTTATCAGGTTGAATAGACAATTTCTAATAACATCATCGCTGGGAAATGGATATGACGGGGATTTGTAATTCTTCTCGTCATAACTCCAGCGAATCGCATGCACTGTAAATAAATATACCATCGGCATAAACCAGACATTTTATTCCCAGACACAGAGATCTGCCATACATATGGTAAACAATATTGGATTCAGGACTGCCCCCTTGATCACGACTCTATCTGTGGAATGGGCTGATGATGGGAAATTTCACCAAGCAACCTTGATATACCGATTTGATTTGAAAGAAATCTGTGAAATCAGTGGAAATTGGACCAGTGATACCAATTTTTTGCGCACTTAAAACTGAGGCCATCAATGTAGATCGAATCATAGGACGCTTGTAGATTAAGGAAATTGCCTAAGATAAATTGTTGTCCTCTTTTCACTTTTTAGATGTCTCGATGTAATATCGAAATAACAATTTAACAGTCAAGAAACTTGAGGAAACTAAGGTGACTGTGTTCCAGGACGTTATTTTTGATTAGATGGATACTTATCCGTCTAGCAATTATTCTCTAAAAGATCATACACATTATCGACGTAAGAACTACAAGACGATATGAAGAAACTTCATTTTTTTATTGATTTGAGAACAGTCAGTGTGAGAACAGATCTACAGTCTTGCGGAATTTCTCACGAACTGAATTATAAATTATAATTATGAATTATAATTGAATTATGGATATGAAGCAGACGCTCCAATGGGTGGTCATTACGATCCTTGAATAGGGCAGCGCTAAATTTGTACACATGAGAAGTGGAGGACTTGGTGCGGCCGATGGCTTTTGTTAATTCAGACATCATGATGGGTTTATTAAGCTCTTAACAACCATCATACCGATAAACTATGGAGATAGGTTCATGGGCATCATCCGCACTGAAATATTTTGCAGAAATCTCTGGAAGTGATACTGTTCAGGCGTCAGATGTCAAAGAGGAGTTAACTCTAACATGAAGACCGCCGTTTAGGTAGTTGTGCCTATCTGGGCGACAAACATATTTTCATGGAATAAAGATAGGTCTTTCCGAATTTAGGAAAGTCGCTTTAAACACTAAAATGTGCGAATTAGAAAACAATGTGCCGTTGATCAATAATAATTTATTAAAAATGCACTTACAGTTCCACTGCAGAATACTTAAATAGCTCATAGAGAAAAAAATTATCTAATAAAACGATACGAAAGGAAACTGCACGTTGCAGATATCTTAAGCCAAAGACATTTTGTTTTATCGTTTTATATATTCGACAGAGTCTCATAGTCTCACATGGGAACTTAAGTTTCTGAGATGTTCCTTCCATCATCTTGGTCAACAGCTTAACCTGTAGATAGCTTAAGGTGGAGATAGATTCATTTACCTTTTCTGACTATTTTGATATGTCATCGTTTAAGATTTTTAGCATGGTATTTGTACCAGATTCAATGCATGTTTACAAGGATTCTATTTTGGTTTATTACAAACTCACCATCTTAGCACACAAAACTGACTCTGTTTTTTCTTTTAAATTGCCTTAAGGTGTCCATAAATAAGAGGAAGTATTTGCACTGGAAATTAAAACATTCTACCTCGGAAAGTGCACTGATTATAGTTTAGCGGTATTCTCCGACACAGTTGGAACTCAAGATCGAGTTTCAGCTATTTCCCTCATGCTGAGTTCCGCAGTTAGCACAGGTCTGATTTAAGTTGCATTTGATAGTAGCATGGCTAAACTTGCAGCATTTAAGACACGTGTACGGTCAATAAATTGGCAAATGTTTCATATCGATAATCATAATTTAATTTTCAAGAGAACGGGGGTGCGAAGAGACGATCGTTGAATCTAGGAAGATATAGAACATTAATATAATTATAATTCGTAACTTCATTAATAACATTCTTCAGCAAAAGGAATATCAAACGGAATGTTGAACTAAATGAAACAGCTAATGATGTTTTTCCAAACTTCACCAGGTAGAAATCGATACCCCTAAGAATTCTGATATGCTACACATTGTAGCTCTACAAAGAATATCTTTACTGCAAATAATTATACTTTTCGTGCTAGTACATCTTAAGTTCTCAATTTTCCCCAAGTTTGCAATTTTCTTTTTTATCTCAACTTGAGTTGTTCGAGGGTTGTGTTTTGAAATTACTTTAGAGTTAGAGCTTCATAAGAAAATGTGAAAGTTATTACCTCCATTATCAGAAGCCATTTGAAGCAAAGATACAGCAGGCGCAGACGAGCCTAAAAAATTAGTATTTACACTTGGACCAAAGTGACTGCTTTATTCGATGTTATTCATTTCAATATTATTTATAGATAAGTCCCCGGGGCCGAATCTAATACAATATTAAACTATGAATGAGCCATCTTGTCAGTGGCAACTTTCTCCTGTTGTTTGGCAGCATTCTATTGCTGTTTGTTAGATTTCTTTCGCCGTTTGCCAGACCCGATCCCAAGACCAAATTTTGTACATGTTTAGTATTCTTCATATTTAATACTTGGAAATTTTTCCAGAGAAAATTTCTCACGCCTTCCTTGCATTCATAATATTCAAATTTTAATTGCTTAATAGGCGTATACCCAACATAGTGAAAAAGTACCCAAATTTGGGTACTTTTTCACTATGTTGGCTATACGCCTATTAAGTAATTAAAATTTGAATATTATGAATGCAAGGCGTGAGAAATTTTCTCTGGAAAATTTTCCAAGTATTAAATATGAATTTATTTCAATTGTCGATGCTGGATTTTCTTTGATTTCGTGTTTGCTCCAGGGTTGGCGGCTCCCAGAAAATATTCCATCTTGTGCTGCGTTTGTAGCCTTGCCAACATGTTATGCTGAAAAAGTTCCAGGCTGAGTATTGTTCCCAAGTGGTTCAGTTGGTAGAACGTCAGTGCGCTAATCTGATGACCCCGGTTCGAGTACCGGCTTGGGTACTTTTTCACTATGTTGGCTATACGCCTATTAAGCAATTAAAATTTGAATATTTAGTATTCTTTTTACCTCAAGGTTCACATTTTGTCTTAAGTCTTCCTTATTTTGCCACACCATCATTTCTTGTTTCTCTTCATTAAACGTCATCCATTCCTTTGTAACAGTGGCACAGTTCTAGGTAACAGTTTCTTCCTTTACAACCTTTGCTTTTGTCTTTGTAAGATAATTATGATCGTCACATTATGGGATTCGTGAATGAAGAACTTGCAGACATTTACATGAGTTGCAAGTAATTATAGTCTCGTAATTTTGTTCTAATTTCACTTCAATGAGTTTCCATTATATTAGGAGAAATATCCTCAATTTAAAGAGAAGGATTTAGAGCAGAGAGCTGTTACTGTTTTATCATTCCTCATTTCTGTAAATGATGTGCTTGAGGAAATTGCCCTACGACAGTCTTATCCATGGAATTATATTAATACAATCATGGATTATAATAATATAATCCAGACAGATCTGTTGTGATTATTTTATTATTTGTCAGTTTCTAGGTGCATTTTAATATCTAAGTAAATATAGTCTTCATTTTTTTTTACCATGACTATGTCTGTGGCGAATCTAAAATTCATGTTCGGTAAATAAAAATGCACGTTTTATAAATGGATATGACTTCGCTCTCACATGCTAAATCTTATAAATTAAAGATTCAAAATTAATGGACTGTTATGATTTTTTCTTTTACTCTTGCTTAGTTTCATTTTTTAGTTGTGGCAATAGGGGAGAAGAAAAGACACTTTTATGTGAAAGATATTAATAAATTATACATTTAAATAATGAAATTTTTAAATAAAAAATCTGAATGCTTAGATGAGATAAAACACGGTCTATGTACTTTATAATCTACCTTTAAACGAAGTTTATACATAATTAGTTCAGCCATTTATACAACTTTAATTTGATTAATCGTGGAATCTGTGACGTCATTGTAGAAAATTGAAACTACTGGCTATGTATGCGTCCGTCTATTTTTTTTTTTTCATTACAGTTTATATATAAGATTATTTCTTATCAAATAATAAATTTTAAACATCGATAAACAGTTTTCTTCAGAGTGTAAGAATACATTTTATTAATCCATCAAGACTAATCGAAAAAACAGAGTTTTCTTCTCAAGCACATTTTCTTTTAGTTATTTATATTATACATTGCAAGTCCCTTCAATACCTTACAGAGTTAGATAAATAATGGTACCGATACCATTCGTCACCAATATTTTTCTATTTTGTTCTTCATATTTCGAATATGTTTTGATGATAAATATTAGTCCAATCACAGATTTGAGCAATATTTTAGATGGATGCTTCGAAAAAATAATTCAATATAAAGAAATGTATTCAATTATTTTTATATATTTTCCCGTACGTTTAGTGGTTTAGCTATGAAATTCTAAAATAATGAAATGAGCGCAATACTTAAAAGAAATTGCAGAAGATTAGTAGACGGTTTATTTACTACACGCCTTTTCAATGATGCATCAAAGAAATCATATTGACAAAAGAAAAGTCGTATTTAATATCTGAATCCGAGTGTTATTCTACTAACGTAGTAAATTGCGTATGAAAGTAATGTTGATCTAATATTTTATTGATTGCTATTTTACTTGAATAACGTTCTTTTCTATACCTTTCTTAAGGATTAAAAAAGGAAACCCTCATCTGTTTGCAAAATTAAAGACTATATGCATGTGTTTTATTTACTACATACATTTTATCTGTAGGCTAATAATATTGCCTTTACAAGCAAATAGAAAACTATTTATTTAGTAAAAGTTTCAGAAATAAATTTATTAGCTCTGTTGATCTTTTTCATATATACTATATTTTGTATATGATATAAATGATATAATCAATAGTATTGATTTAATTGAAGACAGAATTATTATGACACAAAAAAATTAATTTTTCAGAAGGAAAATTATAATGCAAAGAAATATGATTTTGGAGATATGAGCTAAGCTTAAAATATGTACATGATAAAATGCATGTAACTTGGGTTGTAGTTAGTGTACAACTGGTAGGACAATATTGCCAAATATTACCATTAATGATTAGAACACTGAATGTTATAAAACGGAAATGTGCAGCATTTTTGTAATATATTTAATGCAACATAACGTAGGGAAAATTGGAACTCCATTTCACACATCTTGCGCCTCAACCAGTTTCACTACAGCTGTCAGAGAACACACATTCAACATTTAACAATTCAAAAACATTAAACAGTTATTATCTTGGAGTTTAATATGTATTTAAGTATTCGAAAGTCACATATTATGAAGTAACTAGCAGACTACGCCCGCTGCGCCGGTTGGTTTCTCCAAAAGAACCTTGAATCGAAACGAAATATATCGGTAAATTTAACCATGTATTTTAAAGTAATCTGTACATTTACCTGGAATATCCTAAAATAACATAAAAACGGATACTTATTTCACTAAGTTGTGTTTTTTTAATACGGTTTACTGTTACGTTTACAATTTATTACTTACTGTTTTCCATTGATTTATATGTTTTATAGATACATTTTTTAATTACGTGAATTGACCTATATTATTCACAACTGAAAAGAAATGGCGTATCTAGTATTTGTCGAAAAATTAAATAAAATCATGCACTCATCACATCATAATTCACTTTTATATTTTAACAGAATAATACGGCTACTATAATTTGTGACTCGTGCTGACACATTGCTGTTATTATTATTTTTTTATGCGTGAAGTTTTCGCTATAGTACTCCATTGTGAAATTTGGTAATTTTTGAAATTCAATATTTGAAAAAGTGCATAATCAGTGGATTTGAAATTTATATCAAGAAAAATACAATTCTTTACCTTTCTAACGCAGTTTCCCTAACAAATTTCTGAAAAATACTTTTCGAGTAATTAATTTTTTCAATAATTTCAAACGTTTCATTTTCCGAGATTAATCTGTGGCAACGATCCCAGTCGTCAGCAACACGTACCTTTTTATTAAAGAGGATGTGTCATAATCTAAGATGAGCTACGGTAACGATATTTATTTATGTTTAAATCAATTTTAGAAAAATAATTGAAAGAGTTTTGTTTGAATTTAAATTTAATTTACCTTAATAAAAGGAATTATGTGTATGTGTGTTGGCGACGGCTAGGAAACCTATCGCACGTAGAAGTCTTCAAATTTGGTTCCAAATAAATGACGAGAGGTCCCAAATCACATGAGGCTCAGATTTTGGATTTTTTTCTTATTTTATATTGAAGGTGTAGTTTTGTGTATTTCTTCGATTTCCGAAGTTACCTGGTGTATTTGAACTAGCCATACATTCAATTTAAATATAATTTTTTTAGCCAAATATAGCATATTCCTTTCAATAGTTTATTCGAAATTTGCACAGTGATTTCTGATTTTCTCACAAAGTCCTCTTTTTCGAAAAATGAGGATTTTCCTTTATATTAAAATATATCGATTTGAAATCTTACCCATAATCTTATATTTTGTATCCATGTATGTAGAAAACCTCCGGGAATTGTTTAAAAAATAAAAAAAACTGCTAAATAAATTTTTTTAAAAAGCAGTAATGGTGATGCTGGAGCGAAATAAGATCTTCGAGGGAATTTTTTACTACTCTAGTGAATTGGATACATGCTAACTCGGTTTATATAGCGACGCAGGACAGTATCTCTTATTTATTTGTTTCTGCACTCGGCAGCGGCAGGCGTAGCCAGCGGCTACTCAACACTAGGTTGGTTTGAATATTATTTTTAAGGTAATTTTAAGTATATTAAAGGTAACCGTTACTGTGATTGCTGTTTTTACAATCACGCAGTATAATGTTGAAGACAGCGCGGCTCCCACCTTGTTTAATACAAGTTTGTTTGTATATTAAAATATACAAACAAACTTGTCTTAGACGGCTTGTTTGTATATTAAAATTAACGTAATTTTAGATATATTTAAGGTATTCACGGCAACAACGGACGGGTCTGCAAATTACATATAAATTAAAGCCCTTGCTTGTGCAAATTAGCTTATATATTTAAGCTTGCAAACTATTTATCTTAATTTTAGTTATAATAAAAAACTATTAGTATTTTTCATTTCCTTTTCGAATGCTGACTTTAGAAGGAAATTTGCTAAAATATAACATAAGATGTATTAAAAATGGAATAAATAGAAAAGTAAAAAATTGATGAAGGGCATATAGTTTTCATAAACCTAATTGCAAAAAGTTACGTATTACATTAAAAAAACTTTTTCAATGGAAATGCCTAATTAATTTTATAAAAACATATAAAAAACATGAAAACATTCTATTTAACGTTTCATAAGAATGGCTAGGCAATTACCGGTAACAAAACAGAATTCTTAATAATGGTGTTTAGATGTTCACAGCCTAAGAGGGACTGCTCAGACGAAGAAAAATACAGTTTCAGAAAAAAAAATACAGTTTCAGCTGGAGCTCAGCCCGCCGGAAAACGCGACAGGGGGCGGGTGAATTGCCTTGGGCCATTTTGGCCCGAAATTCACAGAACAAATCCCTCGCTGCCGGAGAAAAGATCTCCCTCGCGACACGGGACAGAGAGGTGCCGAGGTTCTTGAAATTGGTTTGAGAATGATGGTCTGCACAGCACCTGGTTATCTGACAGCAGATGAGCTAGAGGGCTGCGCGCCAGAAACATGTTCTCTCGCGACAAGGGGCACTGTGGCATCGCCAGAGTAACACTATAACACTACTCGCGACAAAGGGCGATGCCATATGACGGAATGGGAGTAGCTCTGGGTACAGACTAGCTTGTGAGGTTGGATATGTGTGCTAAGTATTGGTGGATGTGTTTAAGTTTGTTCAGAAGTGTGGGTCTAAAAAAAATATTTTGTAGCCATCCCTTAGGGGGAGTGGCTGGACGTTTAATGTGCCAGCGTGCAGTAAGTGTGCATTCGTGATAGGCGTCGGTAGGAGATCCCACCTCGCCGCACTCACACCTATTAGATCCTGCACAACCAAATTTGTGGAGATATGATTTAAAGGGCCCGTGGCTCGGTAGGAAGTTTGCGGTGTATGGTGTGAGGTGATAAATGTTAAGTGAGACTGTGGAGATTAGGTCAAACGTGTGCTTGCCATTATCAGTGAGTTCCCAGTACTTCTGCTATTCCGAGATGATCCTGGATTTCAGGACCCTCTTGACGAACGACTGGGGCACTGGGAGGTGGTGATCAATGGATGTATACTTGATGGCTTGTTTTGCGAGTTCGTCCGCGTACTCGTTGCCAAAAGTGCCTTTGTGCGCTGAGACGTGGACGAGATGTGTTCTGTATAAGAGACTTTTGAGTTTTAATTTAATATTTAGTACGAGTGGTGGGTTAGATGTTCTAGGTGCGTGGATGGCCTGCAGTCCAGACAGGCTATCACTGAAAATGGAGACCTTTGCTCCAGATTGACCCTCTAGCCACTCTAGGGCGGAGAAGATTGTAAATAGCTCTGCCTGGAAAACAGAATTGTTATCTCCGAGCCTACAGGACCACTGATGAGCCACCGCGTCTCCTTCCTTGGCGCAGAAAGCTGCTCCCACGCCGGTATCTGTGCGGGACCCATCAGTGCAGATGGCATAACAGGTGGCAGGGGTGTAGCTATTAAGTTGTGTGTTGACTTGAAGGTGCGATGTTTTTTCCGCAGGGTGGATCTGCCAGCCGTGGACTTTGTGTTCAATGGTTATGTTGGGAAAGAGGGTGTTGGATATGTGGTCCTGGCGAATTTGTAGGATGGATGCTTTGTTGAATTCATATTTTAAAGTTATTGCTATAGGTGGAATGCCTGTGAGTATTGTAAGTGCATCAGTTGATTTTGTACGATACCCGCGTGAAAGTTGTAATAAGAATATCCTTTGGATTGAAGCTAATTTTGTGAGTGCCTGTTTTGTACGTTTACCCCCCCCCCCCCAAATGCATGCCCCGTATGTTATAATGCGTTCTAGCATTGTTAAGTACCAGGTTTTTAAAAGGCTATTGCTTACACCCCTAAATTTAGATCTTAATATAAGTAAGTTGTGATGATAGAAGATGAGTTTCAATCTTAAGTAATTAATGTGTGGGATCCAATTAATGTTAGAATCGATTGTTATACCTAGAATTTTGAGTTGTTGTACGTGATGTATGCTAACGCCGTAAATGCTCATTACTGATGCTCTGTCGGGATCTAGACGACGGGGCTTATTGAAGACCAATACCTGGGACTTCCTGGAAGATAGTGTGAGGTGTAGTGTTTCCAGAAGCTGGCAGAAGATGCGTTAGGGCTTCGGCAAATGCTTCCTCCAGATGACGGCGAGTGCGACTCGAGAAAATGAAGCTAAAGTCATCAGCAAAGGCATAAAGAGTATATCCCAAGCGGTTCAGTTCTTTTAAAAGTACATTTGCTACCAAAAGCCAGATGATTGGTTCAAGGCCCTGAGGGCAACAATTCTGTAGCCAGTGGGATGAGGTCCCAGCTCCCCAATTTATGAGGACACTCCTTTGAGACAGGTATGAGCTAATGATTCCAGCTATGTTCCCGGGACAGTGAAGTGCTTGTAGTTGTGTGAGTATGTCGCGCCATTCCACGTTGTCGAAAGCCCCTTGAATGTCGAGTTAGACCAGTGAAGTGTAGTTTCCTTTTGCTATGCTATCGGTGCAGGAGGTCATGATGGCATTCAAAGCTTTTTCGCAAGATCTGCGCTCTCAGAACCCGAACTGCCTTGGATGTAGAAGATTATTTGATTCGAGACAATGAGAGAGCCGAAAGGTGTTTAGATAAACAAAGGAAACGTACCACTATGTAACAGTGTTTCAAAATTATTAATATAAACATTTAAATGTTATGATTGGAAATAATTTTAACGCTCTACCTACATTAAAACCAAAAATGCAACTTAAAATTTGATTCATGCGTATTTTCAAGCTTTGTGTTTTTAAATACAATTTGCATATTTTATTCCTTAAACCTTGCTTTGATTTCTGAGAAAAAGCGAACCATTTTACGGGTGATTCTTCCATCTTATGAGTTTAAAATGAGTGACATGTATGTGCGTATTGTTCTAGTATGATACTATAAAAAGTATATTGTAAGTAATAATATTATTGAAACTAGAGAATCGAACCCGGGCTTCCCGGGTTACAGAACATAGGTGAAAACCATCTTTTTCTAGTTCTAATAGATTTTTCATATTTAATATATATATTTTTAAACTGATTCATTAAAAACGCAGAAAAGAATTTTTATAAGAAAAATATTAATAATATATTCAAATGAAATTTCGAAATTTAATTAAGTGATACTTTTGTATCAGCCGCATGCCAGGAGTTAACGGCCAAAGAAATAAATAGTTCAAGATTTCGCTGCTCACTGCAGGATTTTTATTCTGAAAATTTCAACTGCTTAAGCGCGTATTTCGAGAACATCTCTGATAAATTTGCCTTTTATTTATATTATATTATTATTTATATTTATATTTTGATGAAGTTTTAATTTCGTTCTGTAATATTAGTTGGGAATAAATGCAGAGCTATTTATATTGTTTTAAATGCAAATGGATAAATCTTTCGCAATCGGACTGCACGTGATAGATATAGATTTAAAATTAATTCATACTTGGAAATTATTTCAAAAATCATAAAAAATCAGTAAATTCAAATACAGTTTTCAAATAAATTGCATTTTTTTTTCTTCGACGGCGTAGAAATTAAAATTGTGTGATGTTTAGAAGTTTAGAAAGATGCAGTGAAAGTGAAATTTATTAATCAGTTCGTTGCTACCATAAAAATGACTTCAGCAATAATCAGACATGTGTCGGTTTATAATGTATATTATTATTATCATTAAACCCTATTCTTGATAACATCATTTATGTGTACCTCTCTCTTGACATGGACCTGATTACGTAAAATTAGTATAAAAAATTAATAAAAGAGTTTTATTCTATATGTTTGAATCAAGGTAAAATTTGTCTAAAGTTGCCAGCAAATATAACTACTATTCCAACAAATAGCGAATCATTGTTTTTTTATGTCTTTAAGCGTACGGTCTACACATTTAAATACTAATTTACTCATAAAGTGTGCTTCATCCCAGTCTATTAACTTCGTTTCTCTTATAAATTATGTAAGGTCTGATTGCTTACTAATGGCACACGTAGATGTTTGTTCAAATTCAGCGGTATTTTGAATTTTGAATGTGTTATTCTACCTTGATGTAATAACAAAGCTGCGATCCCTGATTCAACAGCTAACGCAACCATATTATATGATCTCATCATTTTTTAAACTGCATTAAGTAAAAATGTTTTGCCAGTCCTGGCGCGTCAATAGAATAAACCTTAGAATTTTCATTTAAAACAGCAAGCGAAACTTCATCATCAATTTATTTTTGAGCGTGATAATCCTGGTGCAAACGATAAATAGCCAAATATTGTTTTGAGTCACAATTGAAAAATATTTTTATGTATCACAAACATTCCTTTAATTTTTAAATTAAATTATTTTGATTTGTAAAATTATTGCACATCAAAACATTTATTATTATTATTATTATTATTATTATTATTATTATTATTATTATTATGTATTTTATATAAAATCAGTCAAAGTTTTTTCTTTTACTTTTCAAGGTGTCTGTATTAATTTCTAACTAATAATAGTAATTTCAATTCTTTAATCAACGATAATATGCGGTCGCCAAGAGGGAATAAAAATTACCAATGGCAACCATTAAATACGAAAAAAGTAAAAAATACCAATTTTTTTTATTTTAAAAGCCATAATAAATAAGTCAATTAAGATACAATTTTCAAACAAATTGCATTTCAAAGTAGATTTTTTCCCTTACATAACGGTGTAAAAATTAAAAATATGAGATGTTTAGAAATTTAAAAAAATTGCAAAAGTAAAAATCGCAAAACCGAAATTCCATAGTCAACTGTTGCCATTCGCAGAATGACGTCAGCGTTACGCACGGACACGTTTGTCCTTTATAATATAGATTGGTCATTTAATGTTGTACTTGATATACACACTATGCTTGAACACTTTAAGAAGTAAAATTTTGAATAATACGCACCCCGACCTCACCCCCTACTTCTACGCGCGAAATTTCGGCTTTTTGTGGCAATAAGCACTTTGAAACCTGTCTTTGTTTTTTTTTTACTTTTTATAACGCTATATTCACCCCTCCAATATTACTCGAGGAATATTTTTGTTCTAAAAAAAACCTCTTGCAATACCGCTCATGATAATACATATCAATACGATAAATAATTTTGTTCCGGTCGCTATCTACGTATGTAGTTAAAAATGCAGGATGTTTCACTCCAATCAGAAATTGGATATTCTTTCATAACTTTAACGTTACTGAAAGTATTTTAACGCAATTATCAGTGTAATACAGAATATCACAAAAAGTGCTGAAATATTTAAATATTTAGGATTTAAATTTTGCTGAGTATAAGGCAAGGAAAGTCTTTTCTAATTTAGATGTCGATTACCACTCAAGATGCAAGCAATTATAACTCAAACATTTATCAATAATAATAATAATAATAAAACAAGTAGAACGCCATTTGATTCTAAAAAAATAAATAAAATTTTATAACCATTAATTTTCATGGTTTTCTGTGTAAAAGTGAGTCGCATCTCCCCTGGAATTGTGATCTTGATTTTCTATACAATTTTTTTTTAACTTGACTTGTTTTATTACCCGTAAACTTTCCTACATATATTTTTTCAAACATTTGTACAATATAATATAGCCTTTAATTCTAAAATAACTATTGGTTTTGTAATAAAATTATTGTTGCAATAAATATCATATGTTTCATAATATGGGTGGTCATAAAATCTTTCCCTGATTACAAAAAAAATATTACGAAATAACCATTGAATGTAATATAGAATTATTTATTATGGAAAAGTCATGTTCTTAATTTTTTTTTTCATCTTAATGGATGATCCCCTAGACATACGGCTTGGTCAATCCAAGGCCCCTTTGAAAAGCAAACTGAACATAGTTTAAACAAAATTCCTTCACTTGACATACTGTAATAAATCCAATTATTAAGTTTTCATATTTTTTAATATTTAAGGGATATCCACTAAAAGTCGCGATCACAGATGTGTCCAGCAACCCAAATGTTTGGCAATACGTGGTAAGAAATGGAATACCGCCTTGGCATTCTTCGAGCTACCAAGGGTGCTGACATCAAAATTTGCTGACGTAAGTAATTTTACTAAAAACTTCATAAATGTCTTTACAGTATATTGAAATAAGCATACACCTAATTATATTAGTTTTTCTGCAATAAATTGTTGTAATCAGGCAAAGACTTTATGGCCACCCCGTACATTCTGTGCCACATTGCTGCTTTCATAACATTAAAGGTTAGATTTTCTTTCTATAGCTTCTAAAAAAAAAATTATAAATATTATACTGATTTTTTTCAACGTGTTAAATGTATAAAGGAATGAACAAAATGTAATTTCTCATTTCAGCACGTGTAGCACGGAAGTGTAGTTCTGCAAAATCGCAACTTACGTTTGATTCCTTTAGAATTAAATACATTTTACAACAAACAATTTTATAATCAAATATGTAACCAAATTTGGGACTTTGTGAGTAATATTCTGAATTGCGATTTTAGAACACAACAATCATGTCATTACTATTTTCTTACAATATTCGTTCATAAAGATGTAAAGTATTTTAAAGTTTCTGTGAAATATTTTCTACGGTGGAGTAAGTTTTAGAATGTTACACATATTAATTTTTTTAGAATTTCCATAATACCAGAACTAGAACAGAAAAGGAATGAGTTTAACAGTCAACTTAGTGATTCTGAAATACAACACATTTCCTTTAACCCTCTAAGGGTGTGGAACGTAATATTCCGTTCACTAAACTCCAGGTTTCACTGCAATATATGTAATGTTTAAGATAATATAATTCTATAGATTTAATGAATTTTCAAAATATTGAAGAATGATCAATAATCTCAAGGGTTACATTGATATTTGTAATTAAGTTTTATTTATAATGCTGAAAGAATCATATTTTTTTAACATTTAAAACAAAATTCAGAGAAAACAACATTACAATTTTACCCTTTTTCTAAACGCTCAGAGGGATAATAGAGTAATTAAGAAAAAATATTTCAATAAATAAAAATACATATAAAATATAGTAGCATTTTCTAAAATAAAACATTAACAAGCCAATAAAACAAATTCCAGGAACATTTATAACTTTATGATACACAGAGTTTTAAATGTATGTGAAATTTGTCCCGTTTGCCATTTTTCGTATTACAGGGGTGAAAAACGCGTGTCAATTTTAACATCACCTTTCCCGAATCTTAATCTCAGGCTTTAATCGCAGGATCTTGCGACTAAAAAAGGCTAAGATTTATCAAGTGATGTTAAAAAAGTTTAACTAAAAGTTTAAAGAGGTTCGTACCCCTAGTATTATAGACAACATAGAAGAAACTTTATAAAGAAATTAAACAAGAAATTAAAATTTATAGAAATGTATAGATTTTTTAATGTATCTTTCATCATTAAAAACGTTTTATACCACATTTTCCAAATAATTTTTAAAACGAAATATACAAATTATAAAACTAGTCTAAAATTACTGAGCGCATCGTAAAATATCTAAATCTGAAATCAGATAAGTTTTAAAAAACGTATTAATTTTCTGCAAGTTTTCTTTTTCTAACTAAATTCTATATTCGAAAAGCATTTTGAAAAAGAAAAAAAAATGAAAATGTTTTAATTTATTAAAAAAAAAAAAAAAAAAAAAAAAAAAAAAAAAAAAAACTAAAAGCAACAGAAACACAAAAAAAGCTGATACCTTATCTTTTCAGATTTAAAACAAGAAATGCTTACCCAAGGCACTGAAATATGCAAAATTTATAAAACACGATATAAAAAAAAACTTTTATGCAGTTGAAAAAAATGAAAGAAAGAAAATTGCATTTCTTTCCACTCTGGCAAATATCAGGGAAAATTAAATGAAGCGAAATATATAAGTTTGTTTAATATCGAGCGTTATTAGATATATATCCCAGCATAGGAAAATAATTTTTTTTTCCTGAGAACATATTGATTTAATTTTTTTAATGTAACCAAAACACTTTAAACAGTTTGAAATGTTATTTTATTTTGTTGCGTTGATAAGATTTTTCGAGATGTGCAAAAAAATTTCGACATGAAATAAATAATTAAAAATTGAATAAATAATTAAAAACTTTTCATAGTAGCTGATTTTTAAAAAAACAGTACTGTAAAATTTTAGTCATTAAACATTTTATAATAAATGCGACATTGATGTATGTAAATTATGTAAAATTAAATAAGACAGCAACGGAATTTGTACAAAACAGTATTTTATGAAAAATAACCCAGGAGATAGGTGATAATTAATGTGTGAAAAATCATTTTCTAATTAATCAAATCAAAAATTCAATTAAATTTAAAATATAACAAATTTTCCGGAAAAAAAAATAAAATCCAAGTGATTCTTGCATGTTTTGAAGATTTGCATTTTGATACAAATAGAAAAAATGGTTAAAAAGAACGAATTTGCCATTTTTACGTAAGATGCAAATTGTTTTAGGAATCCAGATAAAAAGTCACAATCTGAACGTTCGATTACGAATATTTGCATATCTAGTTGTGTTTTCAACAAACATTATTGCAAAAATATAAAAATTTACAAAATTTTGTAATACTTGTAGTTTATTTTATTTTTGTCATTGAAAAAAAATAATACAAATATAAAGTAATAATTGGCGTAAAATATAAATATTCGACCTAATGGAAAATACTGTTCATTGTCATTATTGCAATTTGATTTCTCAATAAAAGCTCTGCAATGGAATGAGGTTAATTTTAGAAAAAATATTATCTCTAAAGGATATGTCCCTAGAAGGACATCTTCTTTAGGTATTCACGGATTTTGCGATCTTTTTTTTTTTCTTGCCTTCTTTACTTCTTATTTCACTCTCGTTCGATTTTTTTCTTCGAAGGAAAGAACGATACTTCTTAAGCTGATATAACCTGTTTATATTGACTTCTGAAGGACTAAAGACCCCCCATGTGTTTGCGTGCGTGGCGACACGTGTCTACACTGACATACTGTTTTTACTTCTGCTTGAGGCAGATAGTATGTTGGCAGATATGTATGTTAGATCTCTATGCATCAGTCGGCAGGTCAGTTTATTTGTGACTGGCTATGGTCATTTACTAATCATTTCATTAAGACTGGTCAACTAGTCATCTCATGGAGACTGACATAGGAATGTCTTTGGAATGGATGGGCTCTGATTAGTACTGATGTACGAATGTGCATGCACTTGTTGGACAAGGTATAGTGGATGATGCGACTGCGGTATGAATTGTTTTCTTTTTTACTATGAATGGAATTATTTCATTTTCTCCCACTACTTTTCCCTGTGCAGAGCAAACAATTATGCAGAAAAAATATTTTACACGTTTTATTTTTCATAATAAGACACACTGACGATATTTGTAATAGCTCCTTCAAGGAAACTTTACCGTTTCTCATGGCTAAAACCTTTCAATCTGTATTTTGAGGTGTTTGCTCACTTCAAAAGCCGCTTTCAAATTATTCGCAGCTGAAGGTTTTAACAGATAATCAATCACAAATAATTTCAAATAGTGCAACAAAAGGTTAATTTTCTGTTTCTGCCCAGTCACATTTAACTCTGAATTGAAGCTGTGGTGTTATTTCTGAACCTGACCTATTGCGCTCTACTACAGAAGAAATACACGAAAACGATCAAAATATTATTGGTGCTCGCCGAATAACTATTCGTCGGTATAAAGATAGTTTTCTTACGAAGCACATATTACTAACTCAATCACTCCACATGACCCTTAAAATTCAAGGCAGCATACTTGAGTTTTCTGTTCGGCTTTATATACCTAATTCCGTCTAGCGCGCCTCTCCGGGTGGTCCTGACTTGGCCCCTTCAGTGAGGAAGATGCCAGGGAGCCCGGAACTGCGAGATGTTCTTTGACACGAACGGGGCAGTAAAACGGACGAATTGCCACCTCAACGTGGTGCGCATGTTGTAGAGGGGCGTTCGAAAAAGACGGAGGTGCCACAAAAATTCGGTGTTGTAGGCCACCGAATCTGAGACTCCCCACCCCATCAGCGAGGTTTTCTGCGGCATGGGGACTCGACCAATGCTGGGAACCTCCACCCTAGATAGTGGAAAGACGCCCCATTGGCTAATATAAGTTGCTCGACCGAATTCCCTGGTTGAATTGTTGACCCTGAGCAACAGACTAGCGAACAGCGATAGGACTGTTTTCCACAATTTATCCGGGGCGTTGACGGAAATGAGATCGGACTCCGAAGAGAAAGGTGCATGGTGACTTTGTTGTGACGTCTGGTCAGTGCGTGAGGTGGCGTGAAGCAACCCTCGGTACTGGCAGGCGGCAGAGAGCAGATACCGGCATTGGGCGTATGGGCGGCATGGAACGCAGCCACCACATCTTCCGCTGCAGCTGGAGTTGTGTGTCGACCTTAATGGTCAGGCAGAAAGCCTGTTTGCACCAAGTATGGTACGTGTCCTCGGGGCCACTCAGGTCACTGCGGCTCCTGTCACCTTTTTGGGAGGGTGTAGGTTCATTCTCTGGACTGTTCGATTACGAGGAATTGAACCAGCGGCTCGCCGACTAACGCGGCGGCGCCTGCGATCAAACCAAAACTCGAACCCCGAATAGAAAACCAATCTAGCGTGTCTTTGCGTAGTCGGAGCTATCTTCGCTCGACGGTTGGATCAGCAGGAATCTCAGAACTAACTTTCAAAAACTAACTTCGTTCGGGACAGCCTCTCTGGCGCTTTTGAAGGATTTTTGAATTCCCTTCAGAGTCTGACAGTGGTGTCTAACATAACTACTAACTTGTCTAACATTACAACTTGTCTAACATTTGCTGTGTTTTTGTTTTTGTTTTTGCTTTTGTGTGTTTGTTCTATATGTCATGTGTTTCCGATTGATTCTCGATCGAGTCGATCGCACTCGTCGTTCTGCCGGTGGGAGAAGTAAGAAGGAAAACCTTCCAGGGTCACGCGGAGACAACCAAATCCAGGACATGCCTATGTGTTCAGGGATGCTTTTCCTTGACGTCCCGGGCTGGCGAGAGGTTCCTTCTCCTCGCCGCAGCCGATGAGGCCAGTCGCTTCCTCCTTCCATAGGATTCGATGTTCGGAAGTTGCGGAAGAGCAAGAGTTGTTGGGGAAGTCCTGCAAACAGCTGTCAGGAGACACCATAGTCTCCCTAAGTGTAGAGTGGTGGTGACCTAAGAGAGTAGGCACCTCCGCTAATCGCAACGACCTCTGTCGTCTAATACTTGGGCGAATGGGAGTGATCAGCAGGTGGCGGCGTTCCCACGACCGTAGAGCATACAGGAGGACCCTCCTATTTGTGCTCGTTAAAAGTTCCTCAGAACTTGGTTATGACGTTTGACGTGCCTGATGGGCGCCCTTAGGCGCCTGGCGGGGTAGCTTAGTTTTATATCTTATTCCTTGCGAAGTTTGTTCTTCAGTATGCTGGCATCGGTAACATGCAGCCAGAAGGTAAAGTTCGCAGACGTTGGAAGAATGTCTTTCCAGTTTGCAGCCTTAGTGAGGACGTATCTATCCTCTCTAGCAGAACCGCTCCAAACTCTTCCGGGATCGCTAGCAATATCCTCTCTCTCCATGCAATGTTAGCCTTTATAGACTTTTTTATCTAGATACATTCATAAAATAAGCATATCCGGGGAACCTTGTGGTTCAGTCTAGGGCCTGGCGATCTTGTAGGTGTCCGGTGTACTAGAAATTTCTGGAAGGAACCGTAGATAGTAACCGAATCATGCACAGTAATACCTTTTAGTCATTTTACTGTCGGAGAGATCAGACCTCCAAAGGTTTCGTGGTACAGTGGGTGATGTTGCGTAGCTACGTGTAACGGCACCGTCCCTTGCTTGGCCTGAACTGGAACCTAGAGGTGTCAGTGGGTAAAGCCAGGTTTCTTAGCACCTGCATGCATGGGCATTAAAATCCCGGGACCGGTAAGGCGGAATGCCAGTTTTATACCTAACATCCTTTGATGTTTTAAGCGTCAGTGTTACGACCATAGTAAAAATGCATGTAATCGTTGCATTACTAGTCCCGTTGCCCAGAAGTTATCCATGACAGTTAAACTTGTATAAATACTGAATGCTGTATTAATTGTAAAGGTAGTATTGTGACATATTCAGTAGCTTTATAAAAAAATTACTTATTTAATTTCTTTCCCAGGAAAAATCTGCAAGGAAAAAATGGAACATATATCGTCTCGCCCTTCCTTTACTAAGTTCAAGCACTCTAAAAATCTTCTGCGCTATTGCGGGAGATACTATGGAGTAAAAGAATCACAATTCTGATATATCAGATGATGAAAATACCTTGTTTGAACAGTAGTTAAGTGAACCATAGTTAAGAATAATAATAACCATAGTTAAGAATAATAATAACCATAGTTAAGAATAATAATAATAACCATAATTAAGAATAATAATAACCATGTTTATCAGAAAATAAAATACGAGAATTATTCTTCATAAGTAAGAAAATGTTTAATATTAGCTGACGCACAGTGAAATGTTGTATGAGGTTCGAATAGAAAAAAAAATGTCTATAACATGCATCATTATCATGTTATTGCTGTCAAACACATTAGCCAAGGTCATTTGACATGCTGAAAATGGGACATAAATCAGTTTATCTTATCACTTTCAGGCTGTTATTTAAATATAGTTTATTTTTTCATCAATGAGATAATGTTATGGTTGGAATAATATTTTGATGTGCTTGTAATTATATAAATATAAAAGAAAATTGAAAAATTTTGCATTTTGTGCAAATGACTAAATATGGACTAGTTATCAGTAACTAAAATCATAATATACATAATAGAATAGTAAACTGGAAAACAAATATTTGATTTTTTTTTCTGTATGAATCCGGAATGAAATGCACACAAAAGAAATAAAACAACAATTGTATTTAGCATTTTATATCAATATAAAATATTTAACTACTTTATATTATTTAAAATTAAAATAGAATTAGAATATTCCTTGATTTGAATATTATAAATTAGATCGTTTATTGGTATAGTTACTTAAATCAGTATAAGAGGATATTATATTATACGAGATCACGTTTCCATATTTTTATTAAATGATTGCAGCAATTAAAATTAATGAAAAAAAAAACATGATAAAATTATTGTAACTGAACAATATTTCACCTCTCACTATTTTTGATGTAATAGTTAATGTGCTGAACAATACAATAAATTTTGTATTTTTCCCTAACCAGAGTTTCTAGTAGAGATTAAAAAAATAGAATATGCTACATGCTTGATGGTTTAATTTTCAAAACGGGACTGAAATAAACTACACTGTAATTAGAATGTCTTAATGATCAGGATATAAAATGCAATCATTCAGTCTGAACAAAATGCTTAATTTCAAGGATTAAACTTAGGAGAGAATACCACATTTACTAAATTCAACATAATTTCGAAGATCAAATGACATTTTATTATTTCGGATTTCTAATTTTGCCCATAGTATTAAGATCATCACTAAGAGAGAAAGTGCGAATAAACAATTTATTTTTATTTTTCGTTCCGTGTTGTGATAATCATCTGACTGCGACAAAAATACCAATGAACAATGTCCGTGCCTATAAATTTATGCCTCGTAGCATTTTGCTTTGTCATAATCGCAGAAACGATAGGCTTTTTTTCGGAACTTTGAATCTCTTTTTTATGCCATAACTGAGTTTTATATTACGTTTTATCAAACAAAATACTCTACGTTCAGAAAATAAAAACATTGGAAAACTAATTAATTATAATGTAGAAAAAAGCTCATCAGGAAAGCAACTTCAAGGTAAATCAAATGTGGAAAAAGTTAGAGCTATAAATAATCAAACGAAAACGTGAAATACAGAAACGTGATAACTAGAGCTGAAAAGAATAAATACAGAAAATAGAAAAAGATAATAAATTAAGAAAACAGATAGAGGATGAAAAATAATAATGAAGATATTAATCAGCGACATTAGTAGATTTTTTTCAAGGAATGAAAATACTCCTTGACTTATTTTAAAAGAGAGAATATTGAGTTTTACAAAGTACAAAGTTATTAAAAAGTACAATCGGAAAGACAATCATGAAAGTAACGTGTGCGTGAAAATAAAAAATAGTGCCAAACTGATGGCATTGAGCTCACAGGCTATTCACACTAATTGTATATTATACTTTCATATCAAAGAATAATACCTCTCGAAAAATAAAGAAATCGCCAATAAATTAAAGGCGGATTAGCCCCACGTTCTCCCCCTTTATACTTAACCAATGAACCCCCAAAACGAATCAAGGAAGCGCCTTATCGCAATGAACCTAATTACAAAATTTGAAGCAAATCGGATAATTCTGCATGTAAAACCCATTTATTTAAATTAATAGGGGATTTACCCTCGTTCCCCCCTTTATTCTTAATCAATGAACCTCGAAAACTAATCAGGGAAGCGTCTTATCACAATGAACCTATATGCAAAATTTGAAGATAATCGGTTAATTTTGCATGAAAATCCCATTTATCTAAATTAAGGGTGGACTGGTCCCCCCTTTTATGCTTAACCAATGAACTCCCAAAACTAATCTGGGAAACGTCTTATCACAATGAACTTATATACAAAATTTGAAGCAAATTGGATAATTCTGCATGAAAAACCATTTATCTAAATTGGGGGGGGGATTAGCTCCCCGTTCCCTTTTTTATACTTACCCAATGAACCCCCAAAACTAATCAGGGTAGCGCCTTATCAGAATGAACCTATATACAAAATTTGAAGCAAATCGGATATATTTATCAAAAGTTATCGCGTTATGTACATACGTACTTACATACGTGTATACGTACGTACATACAGAACCTGCGGGCACATTTGCTGTTAGGGTTGATAGCCTGTGAGCTAAAAATAAAATGCTGTGCTTTACTCACGGAGAAGAAAAGAGGAAAGGCGACGCGTACTGTTCTAATTTTACATATTAGCATGTCTAATCATGAAAGATGTATATGAAGTATGAGCTATATAACAGGAAGTGACCAATTTTAATAACAATATTGTTTAATTCTACTTTTTTATAGTCAGATATTTTATTATGACAACCTCATAATATGCAATAAAAAATCACTTACCTTACATTTCCTTATAATACGGAAAAATCAATCTTAGTGATTTTCTTTATGTAAGAAATTAAAACAAGTTTAAAATAGATGTACAAATAAGATTCAAAACTTTATTTTATGTGACGTAAATCACTAATTTGCATGCAAAACATTTTGTATGTGTATGTCATGTAACCGTAACTAGGGTAGAGTCACACATAAGTTATAATTTGACTGTGAAATTAAATGCACTTTATGTTAACCTTTCAAGAATGACATGCGAAAAAGAATTTATTCAGCACCGCATATGTTATGAATTTCACCAAGAAAATTTTCTAACAAAAACATGGTCATCGATATTTTCTGTGCTCGGACAGAATTATGTATCAAAAAGCACATTTGGATATAGGTTTAGACGGATTAAAATTGGTAATTTCGAAGTTTAAGATCATGACGGTAGTGGTTCTCTCCAAGAATTTGCATACAAGTAAATGAAAAAAAAAGAAAGAAAGAAAAAAAAAAACACGTTCGAGCGCAGCTTTGTTTTAAACGCAAAATACACTTACTAAAAATGTCAGTGTAAGTGAGTAAAACACTTCCATTAAAGTTAACTCATTTCTTTAACCCTTTTTATCCTGAATTAATTTTCCAGCTACTTTTTATTTTTATTTTTGCATCATTGGATACGTTTTGGTGCAGAATAAACATAGGAAATAGGAAAATAATTTTTTTAGTGTTTTAGTGGATAATTATGCAACTGTAACCACCATAATTTTTTTACCCTATGATATAAAATAAAATAGTAAATTTCAAATAGTAAACTTCAAATAAAATATAGGAAATGTTCACCTGTAGGGTATAGAAAACAATAGAAAATAATAGTACTAAATAACCGGTAATAAACCACTAAAATTACTCAAATGAAGACAAACATGCATGTCAATTCTATTGCAAAATATATTTCGAATGTAGCGTGGCAAATGTAAAATCTCTACAATGCAAAGAAAGAGGATATGTACTTGAATTTGCCATCTCCTGCCTGCTGTCAGAAATACACTCTTTGTGCCATTGTGAATACCGTTAGGAAAAACAGTCATATTACGAATATATAGGTGATTTATTAAAGTGGTACTTATAAGTACCGTCAGGATAAAAAGGGTTAAACATATATGTTGTATTTCCTTAAAAATGCTCTAAAATTTATTTGTACATGTATCAATAAACATTAAAAATTGACCAGAAACATTATTTTCTTTTATCTCGCATTGGAGATTTTTGTTGCTAATCGCATAAACAGTTTTAATAGACACCTCCGATTCATTGATCCCTTATAATCCTATGAGATTTCTTCCTCAATTTATCAACTATTGCAGAAACTTTTAGAGTTTTCACGATATTTCACTGGGCTTTTTATATGAGTTGCCCTGTAGTATTGACTATCAAATCATGGCAAAAATTTTGGGGTAGTTCGCGCATGCGCGATTAAAATTTATTTCATACAAATACCCATATCGCATCAAATATTTAATATATTTTAATTGCTGTATACTATTTCTACGATTTTTTGTCAAGTTTTTGAAAGCTGTGTTAAGTTCGACTGAAAACTCTGCATGCTAAAAAGCAACAAAAGAAAAACACCGTTTGAATTTTTCACATAAACGTTAACATCTTCACAAATATAATTGTTATACTTAAACAAATGCACACAAATGTTGAACAGGACCTACATAGTCATTTGCTACAGTGACAGACCATTTTTAGCATTTTTGTTACTTGGGTGATTGAAAATATTATTTTATTAATAAAATTATTATTGCCCCCCCCCTAATTGTCCTCGCGACTAAATCTTCACTGAAAAACATGATGTAAAACGTGTTCTTTACATCCTCAAAGTTTAAGAGCATTTCGGGCATTTCCTCACGAGTTTCAGCAGATATTCGACGAAACGTCTGAAATTGGTCACTGCCCCTTAATTTCTGGACATCAGTGTAGATTTGTACAACGCTATTTAAAGTGTTTTAATTAGTTTCCTTTTAGCAATGAAAAAGAGTAGGGATCATTTTTGGAATGAATAATTATCGCAAATTTATAATACATAATAAGTATCGCAAGTTTACAATATTTATACGGTTGGTACAAATGTGTCCAAGTGGACTATTTTTCATTCTATTCTTACCAATTTTTGAAACAGAATATGTGCTATACATTTATATTAGGATAGTTTCATTAGAAATCCACCAGAAAGTTATATTTGTCTATAAATTATCATACGAGTGAATATGACAATTGTCGCCAGTCCTGGTCGGTATTGAAAGGATTAATAGTCTGTAGGTAGTTGGAAAATAATTACAGTTGTACCACGTTAAGTACTATTGCTTTGACATTTATTCAAATTCACACACAGAAGGCCAATTGTTGCATCTTCATGTGTTAATACATTATTTCAAACTAAATAATACACATTAAATAAAGTATTTTCAGGTAACATCTTTTCACGTACACAAAGCAGGCAACGAGAATGATTTTCTGATACAATGTCATAGTAAGTCATTAAACGCTGTTGTTGTGTTGACGCAACTGTCAAAATAAATGCGCAGATTAAATTAACTACCATGCTACGATTATTTTATCTCTCTGTAGTAAAAAAAGCAACCACCGCCGAAATTTTTTATCGAATTTTTGTACCCAAATTTTTATAACATCATTATAAAATTCCCCGATGCAGCGACATTGTTTACTTAGCCATTTTAAACAAGTTCATTTTCAAATGTTTAATTGATGTTATTTAATCAATCACGTAAACAGTTGTTAGCTCTTTCGACAGCAGCTGATTCGGCCTTAAAATCCCTCAGTGAAAGGAAAATGAATGGAAACCCGATTACAGCAGATCGGCACTGGTCGCTTAATTATAATTCAATCTTCCGCAATCACTTTAGAGTTGATCAAATAAGCATGTTTTTAGAGTTTGCGGTGTCAGAACTGGGGTTGGCGAGCGTAGCTCGTACGGGGCATACCATCCTAAATTCAAAAAAATGTCCTATTTAATGACAGAAGCTTTGAGATTAAATAAAGCAAAACTACCTTTACGAATTTATGGCGGCAAATGACTTTGAGCAAAAATGTTGAAGACCCCTACCTTTTAGTTTTCGTTGTTAAGAGCCTACATCAGTCATGCGAAAAAACGCGCAAGTTAATGTTATGTCTATGGGAGGGTGCTTGGCAGATTTCTCGCTCGCATTTTAATATTTTTAAATGATGTTTTTTCCATAGGATATCAGAGGTCGATCTATAACGTTGTTAGTTTTTACTTTTTCGATTTTGCTTCCAGTTTTTTTATATAAGGATACTTTCAATTTCAGAACCGGTTCCAACTGGCTCCAAAATGGAAAAAGTCCGATTATAAAAAAACTGTAACCAAAATCAAGAAAGTAAAACCTAACAACGTTAGCGATCGACCTCAGCTATCCTATGCAAAAAACATCATTTAAAAATATTAAAATGCGAGCGATAAATCTGCCAAGAACCTTCCCATAGACTTAGCAGTAGCTCGCGCGTTTTTTCGCATGACTGATGTAGGCTCTTAAGTCTAATACAGTAACAATATAATAAATTATAACACCTTGTAATAATATATTCCGTTTAAATGCTAAAGGTGTAAATTAACAACATAATATAAATTAAAATAACTTTTATTAGTTGTTTTACATGTTTCGACTCATTCCGAGTCCTTTTCAAAAACAAAATGAGAATATTCTAAAGTTGCACGGGCTTTGAAGTTATTATTTTCTAAAAATTACGAACGTTATCTATTATTATTATTATTATTATTATTATTTTTACTTGGTGGTTTATTTTCAGATCTGTGACCATGGAGTAACTCGAGCCACAGTTTCGGTAAATTAAAAGATGCCGCATCGTTACATATTGTATTTTTGCGTGTTAGTATCTCTATGATTTCTCTTATTATGGATGGATAGTATAGACTGGAGGGAAATATTATTTTACTTTCATTGAAATTTATTTGGATGGTTTCTTCTTGATATAATCTTGCCAGCACTGTAGTTTTTCTACTATATTTAATATCAGCTATATGCTCTTTTTTCTGCAATTAAATTTCCTCCTGGTCATGCCTATGTAGTAATTCTTGGATCCGTCTTCATTAATAAAAGGTATAAAGAGACATGCGCCGCAGACGCCCCGGTGCGGGACGCACCGCACGCAATCGACCACCGATCCCAAGTCCTGAGAGACTTTTAATGCGCCAGTAGCTTTGTCTCGCTACGGTGGCGCTTCGGCCGGCCAGAGAGCCGCACCCCACTGCGGACCCTCTAACCTAGTACTCACGAGTCGACGACATAGGTCTCTAGGACAATAACCCCATTCTAGGGAACTCCCCGCAGGATGGACCCGTGGCAAAACTGGCGAAGGCCACCCGCTGACTTCGTCGCCGAAACTCCAGAAGGGAGTCGGATTCTAGGTCGTCGTGCTGCCGCGACAACTTTTGCTCTACCACACTCCAAGGAGTGTGAGAACCTACATAGGTAGTCACTTTCCCTCTCATAGTGGGTACATATCATATCACTACTACATATATATCACTACTACATATATATCACTTCTACATATATATCACTACTACATATATATCACTACAAAGGAGCAGAAGGTGCTTCTGGCCAACCCGGGACCTCGAAGAAAACTGGTCCCAAAACGCATAGTCACGCCTGGCTGGGTTGTCCCTTGCCAAGGAGATACCCGCGAGGCATCGAGATCCAAGCGACGTGGCATCCCATGGGAGATCATGCTCATAAAATATGCACTAAAATGAAGAAGAAAGATCCACTACCGGACTCTGAGGGACGTGGACCCCCTCAAGTGCGCTAAAGAAGCGGGCCCGGCAGATTTAATAGTCACTCAGCGAAGGAAATCCTTCGAGAGATCGATGCCTGCGTACTTGCACCATTACCTCTACCTCCGCCTCCTGCACCGCGGGGACCACGGGCAATCGGCGGTGCGTTCAACTGCGGTCTTTGACCGCAAAGAGCTCGGTAATTGCGGCTAGCTCTTCGGCGACCAAGGTTTCGATCTAACGTACGCATAAAGAGTCGGTGAATTATCAGCCGATTTCCCTTCCTTGCGTAGCCGTACAGGCAGAGATCACTTGGCGCACGCGTCCGAAAGTCGCGAGGAAAGTACTTTTCCCGCACAGATTTCCCGAGCACGCACCGAAAAAGCACATGGCTTATGTTACTTACCCCGACTCCACAAAAACATGTAGAGTCGTGGTAAAAGAAACGAGCCTGATGGTCACCGAAGGTGCCGTGGCCCATGAAGACCTGGTTAATGTAGAAATCGCCTTGCAGTCGGTGGATGCCGACGCGTGGGAAAGATTCATATGCCTTGTGGTCGGTCCCAGATCGATCCCATCTCTCCTGCCATTTGGACAAAGTTTGTCCAAAAAGGTATTTTTTGGCTTGGCGGCGCGTGACTAGAATCACTACATGGACAGACTGTTGTGCCATGGCTTCTTTTGCCAATATGTCCGCCCTTTCATTAAAGATGTGACCGACATGATCCCGGACCCAGTGCATGTGAACCTCAATTCCAGTGGTTTCAATCAGGTCCCTAATCTCGGCAATGAACCTGTGCTGAGTCACAAGTCCGTGAAGCGCCTGAAGCGCCGAACTCGAGTCTGAGAAGACGTCGAGTTCCCCGAGACCTCTCAGATGGGCATGGGTGATTGCTTCCTTTATCGCATGAACCTCGGCCGCAAACACTCCCGCACCATCCGAGAGACGGAACTGGCTCTCCGCTACTATTTGTTCCTCTGTCACAGCAAGGAACGCACAACCTACTGTGTTGTCCTCTTGCTTGGATCCGGCCATGTAATACGAACACGATGTCCGCGGAGTCAAGTCCGCGGTCCACCGGACCCGGCAGAGATCCTCTAGTTTGGGAGTGGGCCTCCAGAGGTCGACCGACTCGGAGTCTAGTCCAGTACCGTCAACGCTCTTCTTCCATCGGACAAGGGCCGTGTAGTCCCTGTCCCGATCCGCACGCAAATGGAGGGGAACCACCCCTAACAAGACCTGCAGAGCATCCGTGGAGGTTGTCGAATAACACTTGGTTACACAGAGGAGTAGGTTACTCTGCATGCTGAGCAACCTGTTTGCTATCACCACTTTGCTTGAGTAATACCAAATAGATGCCACGTAAAGAATGATTCTTTCCGCTACGAGAGAGTAAAGCATCTTGCGAACTTTCGGTCTCAGACCCCAGTTGGCAGCTGTGAGACAGCACATCTTATTCAACACCTTGAACGCCTTTTCCTGAACTGCAGTCAGGTGAGGCATCCAGCTCAGGTGAGAATCGATTATGACATCCAAATACAGAACCTGCCATTTCCAGCGTATTCTGTTCCCTTCCATGAGGATAGGAGGGGGGCATTTTTTAATTTGCCCAAGGGCTTCACAATCGTATAACCGCACTTCTCAAAGCTGAACCCGAGGCTGCATTCCGTCGCCCAGGCATGGATCTCTGAAAGAACCGGCCCTATCAACCCCGCAAAACTCATGGCTGCTCGTCGTCGTGCGGCCACAAAGACGTCGTCGGCGAAGACCAAGACCACATAGGTCTCGTCTTTCGCGTCTGGCAACCGTCTGAACAGAAACTCAATGACCACCAACCATAGGTAGGGTCCGAGACACGAACTTTGGGGTACTCCTACATTAAAGTAGTGATCCCCATCATCTGACAGGAGGACAGACCTACCCCACAGGTAGTCGTCTATCAACCCAAGGAGCCACGGTTCGACGCCCAATTCCTCGAGGAATCGGAGCACATCTGTACGTCGAACACTATTGAACGCAGACTTGATATTGCGCTTCCCTTCTTCACTTACCTCGCACCACCTCGACTAATTGGCCAAGTTTGTCCGTACTAAGTCCTTCAGAAATAAATCTTCGGAACGAAGCACGTTTTGCGTACAGGATCGCCTTCATGTACTCTGCCCGCTTACGCTTATAGAGTGTACCAAGTCTCCCCCTCTCCGTCGGCTCCAGCGTTCGCTGATAGACTCGACGGAGCGCACGCAATAATTTACGCTGGCTGGATAACTGCGCTGTCCACCAACACGCCTCACGACGCACTGCCGGTCGGCGCTTTTTGTGTTTTCGACACAGCTGAATCAAAGCCGACATCAAGTGTTCGACTCCCTCATCAGGGGTATCAAACTCATACCGAGTCAGATCTGCAATCTGCAGATCGCGGGAGAACACTCCCCAGTCCAAGTCCCTTTTGTGCCAGCGACGGCTGGCAGCTCTAGGGAGCCGATTGGCTGGTTTGCCCTGATAATCCCACAACATGACTCTATGGTCGCTCAACATTTGAGCCTTTGATATCTGCCAGACTGTAATGCGATCAGCGCAATATCGGACCAACAGGACGTCGATTCACCCTTCACCTTGAGGTCCAAGGAAAGCGGACAAGCTATCCGGATCATTGACAAACTCCAGGTTTGCGTTCAAAGCGAGAGCGATTTGATCTCGCCCTCGCGGATCTGTTGGCCCTTGCCCCCAGATCGTTGACTTAGCATTAAAGTCACCCAACAGAACAACGTTGTCACTCGGGTAGGATCCCAAAAGGGTCGTCAACGGTACGAGCACGAGGTCAATGTCCTCAGAAGGTGAACAGTAACAAGTTATCACTAACATATCCTTCCCGGACCATCTGCAGCGGATAGCTACTACGTCAGAACGCCGTAGGAGCGTAGGAGTTTTTATTCTTCGCCCATTGGAAACTAAAGTTTTTGGCACATTTAACTTAACACCTCACACTTGGCTCAGATATGTTGATGATATTTTTATAATTTGGCAGCATAGTCTTGATGAACTTAAAATATTTATAAATCAGCTAAACTCAATTGACAATAACATTAAATTCACTATTGAAATTGAACATAATAAAAGTCTTCCATTCCTTGATGTAATGTTAACCCGAACAAATAAATCTATCGACAGAGCTGTTTTCCGGAAAAGTATGGCTAACCAATCTACCATACCAAATAACGCATGTTCTCCATATACATACAAAATTTAGTTTCAGAACATTCGGCCTGACTTAAAAAGACTATCATCACCTTAAAGAAGAGAAAAGTCGGGGTCAAACCAAACTAGTCTATGTGTTTTTACTCATGACGTGTCACAACTACCTCCAGTTAAACTAGAGTGGTGTGAGTAAAGCCTTCCACATACATATATGTAATTTACAATGTTTAAAAGCGCAAGCAAAAGTTATCCACACCTTAAAATAAAACAAAAAATTCATAATCTAGGAAAATATAATACACCCAGCAACAAAAATATACAATAACCTTTTCCGAGTCACCCATGATTCCAAAAAGCATTTTTTTAGCTTTAGAAACATCAGAAACTGTTATAGTTTTGAAATTTAAAGAAGTATTTATAAAAACAATGTTTCTTTTCCTGCCACGGATTTTTGAAAAAAATTCCAAGTAGTTTTTATAACATATTAATCAGTTTGCTTCAGCCAGAATATCACTTTTTGGTTTGCTATCAATTCTGAATTAAACATTTTTAGCTGCAAAATTGAATTTACACATGCAGGAGTAACAAAACTATATTATCTTTACTGTTAATGCTGGTAATTTTTTATGTTTCTCTGTAAAACTTTTTTTTGAATATGGAAAATGTTTACAAGAGAATTGATAGCATCCGAAAAACCTATTTTCCGGGTTGAGAAAACTGATATATAAACTATAAAATCTACTCGGAGGCTTTTTCGAAAATCAGTGGCAGCAAACGAAACTTTGTTTTTTATAAACGCTTCTTTAAATCTCGAAAATTTATTGGTTTCTGAGGCTGCTTAAAGATAAAAACGATTTTCAGAATCGTGGGAATCTCGGAAGAGGTTATTCTATACTTTTGTATACATTGTTATATTATATTTAAAATAATGAAGAAACATTTGTATTTTTTTACAGACCATCTGTTATTATATAAAAAATAATTTTCTTTAGTAATTTAATTTTGAACTCAGACTTTGAACACTCAGATTTCTTTTTTAAAATCGCATTATTTATTATATAATAAATTTTTTTCAGTATCTGAATAAAAATAAAGTGATAATAATTTTTCAATATTTTTTAAACTTTACAAAATATAATAATGTTAGATTACCTAAATTTAAAATTTTAGGTAATATAACAATTTATTACCTAAAGAGATGTCTGAAAACATGAAAGCTTCATAAGTATCGATAAGAGAGGTAATATATACTTTAGTCAAGTGCCATAGTAAATCTGAAATTCAATTTCATTTCTCCCATTTTTTTTCCGTGGAAGCCTATCAATTACATTTGGTAATTTTTCAGTTTTTAAATCACAAAAATGAATGTAGCATGAAATCAACTGATATGTGTTAAGCCTCGAAGAGAGAAAAAGCTTTAGGTATTAAATATTGTTAATTGTATAAATAAAACTGTAAAGGAGAAAATGTAATGATTTTAGGTAAAGACAACAAAATAGATATGTTACAAATTCAAATTGGTCAAAATGGTTGAATTAATAGTTTTTAGATTTTGTAGTACTTGGGTTTATCATAACAAAGAAAAATATATGGTCTGTTTTTATGTAATTTAAACATGTAGATTTTTCATAATTTTCAAAATTTCATTATTTTAATCTAGAATATTGACATCGTTCTTTTAAAATGTTTTTTATATGCTATTGCCACAGAAAATGAGCACAATAAAAATATTTTGTTGACAGTATTTTAAATTTTGAATCATTAAAATACGGTTTTTAAATGCGAAAGTGTCGTTATATTTATTAAAAAGAAAGCGCAATAATTTAATGATTATTAAAACAAACAAAATGGCTATATACCTAAAAAAAACAGCTGCTAATTTTATTTAAAATAAAGAAAGGGAAAAAAAGAAAAACAGTTTTGATGAGAGATAATATTATAAAACGGTTATTATTTTATTTACACATGAAAGGGAATGTTCGAAATGCTTAAACAATTACTCAATGAGAAACATTGGAATTCAAACAGTATTTGACGCTTTATCTTTTGCATCAGGTTAAGAAAAATGCATCAGAAAATTTAATTAGATAAAATCTCAATAACAATTTTGTTTTTGATCTGGTCTTTTTTTAAATTAAATTTTTATTTTACAGAAAAAACTAGCAGATGTAATTACAAAAATTAATGTACTTCTGAGTTGCACGTTATTTATTTATTTACGATTTTGCTTCTGCTTTTGTCGCCAAACAATCTGATTTTAAGCAAAAAAGGCATAAGCATCTGTCCGAGCAACGTTCACAATAATGGTTCTTTTCCAAGTGCACGGCAGAATTTTTGAAGTATTTTTAATACTGAAATGTATATTATATAAATAGCAGTTGAGATTACAAAAAGGGAGTCAAACATTTAAATTTTAGTGTAATTAAATTTAATTTTTTATACATTCGCCAATTGCGCTTATAGAAATGTTCACTGCTTCCAATGTTAAGAACTAAAGATTATTCTTAAGAAAATTTAAACAAGTATGTGTTATTACTATGACAAAATAAAACATTTTGCAACAAAAATTGCTTGCTGAAATAAATTTTCGGTATTTTTTTTTTACTTATAACATTTTGTAACAAAATTTGCTAGCTGAAATAAATTTCCGATATTCTTTTTAATTCGTCATTTCTTTTTAATTTTTTTTTGCATATCTTTTCTTCTTTTTGAAGGTATTAAAAATATATTGGACTAATCTTCCGTAATCGGGTCACCCGCCAATTGGCACATTTACTATATTGTTGCAAATTTCTTTTATATTGAAGGCGATTCTGGACGGTGAATCCGATAGCAGAAAACTACACGATGTTTGTACTTAGAGATTAGAAATTTTGTGGTTTTGTATTATGATGCAAACTGACAAAAGGAGATTAACTATTATATATATTTCATCTGCATTTATTTTGCTATAACTAAAAAAAACAATACTTGCAATGCATGAAAAAATGTCAATGGTGGTCAATGGAACAATATTTGTTGATTTATCACTTTAGCCTACATAATGTTAAAAACATTGATTAAAAAAGTACCTGAAATTCAGATTAGAGAAGAGTTCGATCATTATAAAGTAATTTCGGCTGACGCACAGTACTAGCAGCTGAAATTAGTGACAAATTAACGAATTTTTTTTCATTATAGAATTTATATAGGCAACAGACTGAATAATAATTTAATCTTGAAAAATAAAATTAATAACAAGCCTATTTATTTCTCCGTGTTATTATGCAAATTAGAGAAATGTAGAAAAATCTTCGGTTCAATTAATCACCAAAAAGATTTTTACTAAAATTTTTGCATGACTAACTTTATTTATCATTTTCAAGGAGTTTTGTAGGGGAAAGATCTATAATTAAGTCAACAGCAAGTTGACATCATTTAATGTGCTTAATTAACTTCGTTTTGTAGCTAACTGTGGTACATTTGTAACAATATCGCTGCCAACACTTCTAAAATTTGACGTCAGACTTGGCTGTTGATCCGATTACGGAAGATTAAGAAGATTTTGCTGGATGCAAACTAGAGGTTTACTATTATACCAGAATCAGCTATCGAGATTTTTTCTTGGTTAATGGTTACTTGATTGCAACTGGTATATAAAATGAAAAGTCAGTGAAAATTACGTTATTTTAATTTTATTTAAACAGCTTTAAAAATACATTTTTTATGATTCACAGTTCTTTGAAATATGAAAGTTAAACACTGTTCTTTTTGTGCAAATAATTAATTGAATTTCTGTGTGTACTTACTCTGTTGGAATAGAAAGGTAGAAAACTGTTGTAGCCCTGCCAGAAAAAATATAATGTAACGTAGAGTGAGATTGTATTTAAGCTACCAGAACCACTCTTAGTACCAAGCACACTGTAAACTGAAATGTCTGAAAATTGAGACACTTAAGGGTTAAAAAAAGACACTTTAAAGTGTCTTAATTTTTTTAAGACACTTATTTGTGTCTGAATTCCAGACATTTGTAACATCTGAATTGCGGCCATTTTGGTGCTCTGATTTGTCGACAATAGACAGCCATTTCTGACACCTTTTTTAAAGCATTAAAGGCAGCCATATTTGACCACATTGAATCCTTAATAAATGGAAAAATATTTGAATATAAAGCTGGGCTGAGGATTGTCCCAGAAGCAGAACCTGATTAAAGCGTGTACAAACTGGGCCATGGTACTGTCTGTCCCCCTTCCCGTATTTAGGGTCCCCAAATTTGATATGCAATTTTCGTAATGCTGATATTTTAAATCTATTTAGATATTGTACTGATTATATTCAATGTTTTGAACTTTTGCAGTAAGATAAGATTGAAAACAATTTTTTTAAATCTAAAAACAGTAAAACCTCTCGATAGTGGACACTTCTGTGCCGTGGCATTTGTCCGCTATTCGGAAGTGCCTGCTTTTCAGAAGTAAAAGTATGTAAATATGTATGCATTATGAATTGACAAAGTAGTTCGCTAAATAGGGGTGTCTGTTATGGAGGTTTCACTTCGCTGTGAAGGTAAAACCTCCATAACAAACATTAACGAATAGCGGACACCTCTATTTATCGAATACCCATATTTTTCAATCCCAACACACATGTATTTACATACTTTTACCTCTAAAAAGCAGACTCCTCAGAATAGCGGACAAATTGCGCGGTCAAGCGGTGCTTGCTATTGAGAGGTTTTACAGTTTTTAAATAGGTATATATTTTTTTTATCTTATCTTGCTGTATAAAGTCAAAATATTGATTATAATCAGGGCACTGTCAAAAAAGATTTAAAATATTAGCGTTAAAATTTCACACCAAATTTGGGGCCCCCTAAAATCAAGAGGAGAGGACAGGCAGTGCCATAGCCCAGTTTGCCCATCCTTTATTCAGGTTCTACTTCTGGAACAATCCCTCGCCCTGCTTTATACTCAAATATTTTCCTATTTATTACTATAGAATCGCAGAAAAATGAAAACTTCATTTAACCCTTTAACGTTCATTGTTTGTGAAACCACAAAACTTTAATTGCGAAATTCAACAACGACAGCAGAATTTTAATAGAAATGTTTTCCATTTATTATATATGTGAAATATCGCTTTTTTATATATATAGAAATAAATTTGTTTATAATTTCCGGTGTCAATCATTTATTTCATCATTTTAGCAATTGAAATGTTTTATCCGTTAAAGGGTTAAATATTAATTTATGTTACATATTATTTAAATATTATTTTATGTTACATGAAATCAAATTAAAGCTATGGAAATACACATTCTTAATAAAATTATCTATTAAAGAATGGGAAATTTGAATACTGATTTTATTAATAATACGAAGTCACAAATATTTGTTTGTTTTCGTTGTGAAATTTATAAATAGAAAATAATTAGGATATAACAATGCAATTAAAATTTGCTTTGAAACCTTAACTAATATAATAATTATATAAGGAACTTAATTTCACACGTTTTATAGAATTAGTTTTAATGACAATTTTAAATTAATAATGTAGTTATTAAAATGTTTAAGAGACAAAACTGGGGAATAAAACAGTTTTTGTTTTAAAAATTGCGCATTTAAAGAAAAAATATAAAAATTAGATCTCAACAGATGTTTGATAATTTAAATATTTTTAATCCGATATTGAAAATTGAGTAATTTACACGTCTTTCATAGCAAACAAACAATTAAAATCAATTGTTAATAAAATCCTTTTTAACCGCAATAGAAAATGTAATAAGGAATTCAACACATTAAACTCATTAATACATGAACTTTTTTTTTCCTCTTACGAAAAATGTAACAAAAATATTTCTTCTTTAGCAAAAGATTCAACAATTTTCCGTTTCTACTTTGTTATTTAAAAAAATAGATATACTAAATTAAACAATTTATATGTACTGTATGACATATTATAGATGATTGCTATTACTGTCGACTTGAAACGTTCGTTCCATCATACTCCCGTGATGACATATCAGTCCGAACCCCACGAAAATTACCGTATAATCAGTTCGATGTAGGCGCAGTCGAGATCATTGAAAAACAGTCATGACATTCGGCGAGGTATTATTCCGATTTAATCACTATGAAAGCAAATCTCGGAGTACGAGTCACATTTGAACATCATAGTATAATGCAATCGTGAAAGCTGAGTAGAGGCAGTTAATTCCAATAGAATTTTCCCAAAAACATTCAGAAAGACTTAATAGATGAGCAAGGACTTTATTATGATAACAGAGATGAAAGCAACTCCACCGACTTTCGCTTCATCAAAAACCCGAACACATTAAAGCCATTGAAAAATTTGCAGAACTTGAAGAACATACTACCGACGAAACAGTGTAGACTCTCCCAGCGACGGCTTATAGTTGACAACAATTAATTCGTGGAAAATCTGTTTCCGAAGCCAGTGCAACCGTATAAATACTTCAAAATTTTGCCCAAAGTGACAGAAGCACGAAAAAAGCTGGCCCACTCACATCAATGTTCGGAGGGACCCAGGGGGATAAAAAAGGCAGGGCCTTCTCGCTAATGGTTGAAAAAATGAGGCCAAGAAGGTGTGTACATGACGTATGACCAAACTCTTTATCAGAAGCGGCAATTTAAAAAGGTAAAAAAGCCTTGGGCGCGAAGACGCGGGGAATCCTGGGATGCCGAATGGTAATTAAATAGAAATAAAAATGGTATTACTAAAATGTTCCAAAGAATAAAAATCCAATGTCTCAAATAAGAAGAATTTAAGCAGGTGCGTTTTAGAGGCAGTTTTGCAATTTATTAGAATAAGGTTTTAATAAATACGTGTAGCTTTTAACAGATTAAGATTTCTAGAATGAAAAATAAAAGAAAATTTTGATTAAGTTATGGAATAAAATATAAAATAGATTTAAGAGATATTTTAAAAAGAGAGGGAAAAATTAGAATTGTAAGAATTTGGAATAATTTAAATAAGGAAAAATGGCGAAATTTTTTTATTATTACATATCCCCCACCCAAAAAGACGAATGAACCGGTAGGTCAGATGACCTGCAAGTTCATTGAAGGGAAATGTTACACGGACTTGGATTACAATTTGTCAACTGGAGAAAGTCAAAATAAGTACATTTCCAAAAATTATTCATTAATGCCAAATAACATTAAATTTAATAACTATAACGCGAATTGGTGGAGTTGTTAATAAAAATACAATTACAAGATATTAATCTTGTTAACAATGACATAAAAAGCTTTAGAAATATTAAACAAAATAAGAAAACCATTGTAACGATTTAAGATAATAGATAACATGGCTCAAGAATATCATCTTACAAAATTTGTTGCAAATTGCTTGTTGAATTGTTGCTTAATTTGTTGTTCAGTTCTCTCCTGAGTGATAGTCCATCCAAAAAAGTTATTTGCATACCTCACAAACTGAACAATTGACAAATTGGAAAAGAAAAAATCCTTCAAACTTTAGATCTTACTGATCTTCTTTATGAAAGTCATTTTTCAGAAATTAAAGTTCATCTGAATGCTTTATATTTACTAGCAACAACTCGAAAATAGTACTAAGACTAATATTAACAACAATAAAACATAATAAATAAACTAATACATTAATAATAATAATAATAAGAATAATATCAACAATAAGAAATTAAAATAATAATAATACTTAACAATAACAATAATCATAAGTTAATTTCAAATATTAAACTTATGTCTGTCTGAAAAACTCGTTCCTGAATGGAATGCTCGGAAAAACTTAAGAGAAATGAGTTTTTTGTCATGGTATAGTTTGTCTGACAAATGGTAATTAATCTAAAAAGGCAAATAGATAATGTAAGCAGTATAAGAGCTTTTTACTCAACATTAAAATTACTATTACCATTATTACCTTTATAACTTCCATTACCTTCACTACTTTATTACTTGTTTACATCTAGAAGTAAATTATATATCTCAACATAGTTAAACTCAAGTAATATTAAATCTGAATTATTATCAGTATCAATTAATTCATCTTGTTTATCATCGTGATCACTAGTGTTCTTCGTTATATTCTCTCTCAACATCAATTATAATAGTATAACTAATAATAATATTCAACAATAAGTTCAGCAATAACAAGCATTATAATTCAAAACATCACACACTTTCTTTAATTACTTTCTTAAGTATATAATTGATATCTCATCCATATAGTAGTGAATGAGGCATGAAATATACTCAAATAAAATACATATTATAAAATAAGGAATAAATAAAAAAAATTCGTGAAAACAATCATAATTGTGTAGATGATGGTTATGTAACTATCTTGCTTTCAGTCAAACAAGAAAACATAAGTTATGAAATGAAAAAATGGGACCTTGTAGCATATTAAGAAAGGTTGGACAATTCTCAATTATTATTAAGATATCATATTTGATTATTTAATATATAATTTAATCCAGTTTATTTTATTAGTTTAGTTAATACTGTTTAATTTATTATTCTAATCTAATTCAATTCAGTATCAGAAACTCCTAACTTAAATAAACTAGATTACGCCTGCATAACAAGTTAACTCAAGTGGAAACTTCAGCAGTGACACTCTCGGGTGCACCATCAAGAACACCACTGTTATACAGAAGAGAATTGATTAGTTAAATAGTATTTACTTTATTTCGTTTATTTTTGGACTATATTAAAATTAAGACGAAACTATAGATTTAACATTAGTTTGTTGTTGTTTCTCATGGGAAAATTTTAATTGATCAGGAGGATAATAAGGGCGTAATTTTGATACATGTACTATTTCAGTAGGTTTATTTTGAATCTGTCTATTAATTTCAAAATTTATATCAGATAACTTATTAAGGATTTGATAAGGACCACTAAAGACTTGTGAAAGTTTTCTGGTATTAGGATGTTGGAACTCCTCATAAATTACAAGATCTCCAATCTCAAATTTTGATTCTAGATAATTTCGATCATAATATTTATTACTTCTCCTATAAAATTCATCATTTAGCAAGTTTAAGGGCTTCTTGAACAGGAGGGTAATAATTTTGTTGAAGAGGGGAATCATAGGGTAATTGGCCAAAAAGTAAGTAAGCAGGAGGGAATTTAGTGATAGAATGAGGGGTATTGTTATACTCATTAACTACTTCTGTCAAAATTTTTGTCCAAGGGATTTTGGAGTTAGTAGAATTGACTTTACACTTCAATCTAGTAACTATTGTCTGGTTCGCTCGCTCACATTTGCCATTCGTTTGTGGATGATGTGATGTGGTTAAACGTTGCTTAATATTGTGGTTTCGCAGGAATTTTTTTAATCTAGATGAAGTAAAGGCTGCATTTCTATCACTTAACACTTTTTGATGGGTCTGGACATTAAGAATTTTATTAGAACAGAATAATTGTTGTGGTGTTTGAATATTAAAAACTTGTTTTAGACAATTAGTATAAGTTTCTGTGGTAACACTTTTTGAGGGAAAATGCCCAAACATATCTAGTAGCATGGTAGATTATAAGATGTAAATACTTTTTTGTCGAATTGTAGTAATTAAATCCTCCCACAGTATCAACAGAAATGCATTCGAAAGGTTGATCTGTGGTGGTCATAAATTGTAATAAGCCAAATTTATTCTGTCTCGGTTTTTTATTCTTTTGACAGACATCACAGTGTTTTACAAAATTATTTATATCTTGAGTCATATCAGGCCAATAATAATTAGGAGATATTAAGTTTAACATTTTTTGAATACCAGGATGACCAAATTTTTCATGAGTAACATTAAGCAATTTCCTTCTTAAAGACATGGGTACTACTATTTTTCTAAAACCTTTCTTTTTTACTATCATAAGTCCATTTTCCTTGAAATAGTTTTTTTCCACACACATTATCTTTTTGTTGCATCTCTATGACTTCCCTAACATCCAAAAGAAAGGTAAGTGGTTGAATAAGATATGTAGTAGAATTTGTGGACAACATGTCGGCTTCGACATTTGTGGAACGCTTTAAATATACAATATCATACTCGAACACACTTAACTTTAAGGACCATCTGAATAATCTTCCTCTTAAATGTTTGACATTTCTTAACCAGACAAAAGACGCATGATCTGTGTGAATAGTAAATTTAACACCATGGAAGTAGTGATAAAATTTGTCTAAGGTATCAATGATGGCAAAACACTCCAGTTCTGTAATAAAATAATTCTTTTCATAACTTCTCAATCCTCTAGAATAGTATGCAATTGGATGTAAGAAATTATTATGATCAGGCTGCTTAAGGACTGCACCTACTGCCACCTGTGAGGCATCAACAAACATATGGAGGGGTAATTTAGGGTCATAAATTTTCAAAACAGGTTTAGAATTAGGGCATCTTTTAGTTTTTGAAAAGAATTTCGACAATCTAAGTTCCATTCCCAAATAGTATCTTTTTTGAGCAATTTATTGAGAGGTTGTCTGATTTCTGCATATTTATTAATAAATTTATGATAGACATTAATAGATCCTAAAAACTTTTGGAGTTCTTTAACATTTGAAGGGGGTTTTAATTTTTTGATAGCTTCTATATTATTGTTACCAGGAGTTAAAGTACCATTTTTTATCTCATAACCTAAGAAATTAATTGTTTTTTGGACAAAGTTACACTTAGATAAATGAAGTTTAAGATTTTCCATTCTGCATAATTCAAATATTCTGTTGAGATGTTGTAAATGTTCTTCCAAAGTTGAAGAAAAAATAATTATGTCATCAAAATAGTAGCAAGCAAAGTTAATTTTATGTTTAGTAAGAATTCTCCTAATAGTTCTATTGAATATTGATGGTCCTACCTTTACCCCAAAAGGGAGAACATTCCATTCCCAAAGTCCACAATTGGTAGTAAAAGCTAATTTTTCAGTGTCTGCTGGATGTATGGGTATGTGCCAGTAGCCTGAGGCTAAATAAAGGGTGGAAAAATACTGGGCACTACTTAAGTTTTCTAAAATGTCGTCAATACGGGGTAAGGGTTCTGCATCATTTTTCATTATCGAATTAAGTTTTCTATAATCTACACATAATCTAGTTTTTTTTACCTTCATCGCGTTTTTCTACTAAAGTGACTGGTGAAGAATATGGGCTATTGCTTTCTTTGATTAATCCAGCAGATAATAATGATTGAATTTGTTCAGAGATTTCTTTTTCTTCCACAGTTGAAGTACGATAAGGCCTCATAGATATAGGTAGGTCAGATTTGAGAAAGATACGCTGTGGCTCAATATTAATCTTCCCCACATCATATTTATTTTTTGAAAAAATATCCAAATAATTCCCCATTATATCCCTTAAAGCTTTGTTTTCTACTGTATTTATTTCCCCTATTAAATCATAATCATTAACATGGCGCGAAGGATTGAGGAGCCATGATACTTCCATAATCGGGCTGCACATATTGAGACTGATCTGAAACATTAAAATGCAATAATTGTAATTTATTACTGGATATGTCAACATTTGGATTTAAGACAAAATCTATTTGAGTAACTCGACAATTTGCACATTCTATGATTAAGTTAAATTGAGAACAATCAGGTAATCCTAATATAGCATATTCCAAATCACTGTCACATAACAAAAATTTAATATAATGTGTAATATTACCTATTTTAACTAATAAATTACATGACTTATTAATTGTAACTTTACCTTTAGCTTGACCCACAATAATAGCTGAAATATTTACAATTTTAGCACTTAAATAACGAATAAATTTAAATGGAAGAATATATATTGTCGATCCGGAATCAATAACATAATTTAATTTTTTATTATTGGCATACCCAGCAACAATTAATTGTCAGGCATTGGATTGACTTGGTGACTGGCTACCAACAGGAATATTGCCTGTTTGTGGAGGGTTTAAGTTAAAGATAAAATTCCTCTCCCAATGATAAGCTTCTGAAATTCCCCTATTCAGACACAATCTACATGTTCGACTAGGAATCCTTCTTTGATAATGGTTGACAGGCAATCTGGGACTAATGAACCTTCACGTTGAAGGGTTAAAATTAGTTGCTGTTTGGAAATTTGGATTCCTGTAATTGGGTTGAGGGCGAATCCAATGTCTAGGTGAATTATTTGGTTGAGAAAAAGATCTGGAATTTTGAGACATATTTCTAAAATTACTATTATTGTTACTGCTAGAATGAGATGGAATGACAACAAGTTGTTTAACTAATCTATACCAATCGGTAGTAGATTCAGGAGGATTTAGTATTAAATAGTTCTGGTATTCAGGTTTTAAGCCGTCGGTCAATCCCTGTAAAATAATGGTTTCACATAGTTTAAGTTGTCGACCTATCTCTATTTTCTGACGAAAATATCTTTCTAAGTTGTTTAAGACATGCAATTTCAGCGAGGCGAAATCAGAAAAACGGGGGACTGTTACTTTCAGAAAATTTTCAGTTAAGATTTCAGCAATTTTTTCATACTCTTTACATTCCAGACATTCATTAACATAAAACTTTAATGCTTCGCCCTTCAAATATTTGGAAATATTGTTGATTTTCAACTCTTTTTTATCTGGAGGGGCTGAACCTTCAAAATGTCTAAGCCAAGACGTAATATTAAAACACTTTCTGGATCAAAAATAACAACATTAAGCTCTTTTTCAGCCATTTTTGTTTGAGTACCCTTACTTTCAGCAATATCTTTAACACACCCTGACTTTAATAACATGTAAAAAAAATAACAATGTATAAAGAATTCTTTAACTTAACAACAACTGTAAAAATATCTAACTCTTAATAATTTAACTAACAAGAACAAATAATATTTAACAGTAAAAATGTCAAATACATATTTAAATTCATTCCACTTAAATAGTAAATGTAAACTGTTACTCTATCTTCCTATAAATATATTTGCTGTACATGAAATAATATCACAAAAAAAAATAGAATGAAATAAATAAATAAAACACTTTTTAAAATAAATAGCATTATTTCCTAAGAACAAAATTTTTGGCTCTTGATTTGTACTCTCGGAACATAGCATCAAAAAACAAAAGTAATGAAATAAACAAATAAATTAAACTGCACACAATAATTTTACCTTTTCAATATTACGCAACTTCAACGCAAACTTTCTTTTGAGATCATCATTTTTTTTTTTTTACTCTTCAAGTAAGAAACTTCAAAAGCTATTTTTGCGATTATTATGTAATCAGTGATGTAAGCTTTAATTCAGAGAATCTAATAAAATTTTATGCAGTTTTGAATGGCATAGTACGTTCCAATACATTTTACTTAATAAATAATGAAAAGAGATTACTCATATATTTTTTCGATAAATAGAAATTATTTCCTATGAATAAATATCACAGAATGAAAAGGGACTAAATTCAATGATAAAATAAGAACATAGAATTAAGTTACTTTTGTAAAATGAAGTAATATAGGAATAAATAAATATCAGAACAGTTCAAAACCTTTCGGTAATATTTGTGAGTATAACCAAATAATATTAAATTTTTTAACAATACATAAGAATAAATATTAAATTTCGTAAGTTCTAAATGTTCAGGATAAAAGGAACACTAGTCTTCTAAAATATTCTAAGAACAAATTTTGTTCTATGTAAGCCAATAATAACAAATCAACAAAATAAGAAATCAACAAAAATAAAAGAATAATTTAACTTACAGATGTCACTTCTGGAATAAATTTATAAACATGTCGTTATTTTATTTAGTTATCACTTCTCCTTATGAGTGATAGATTGACAACTAATCGGTAGTGTTCTCCAGTATCACTAGGAAGTCTCCAAAATGCTTTTTACACCGGTCCTCAAATATCCTGTCGTACTTTTTGACACATTATAGATGATTGCTATTACTGTCGTCTTGAAACGTTCGTTCCATCATACTCCCGTGATGACATATCAGTCCGAACCCCACGAAAATTACCATATAATCAGTTCGATGTAGGCGCAGTCGAGATCATTGAAAAACAGTCATGACATTCGGCGAGGTATTATTCCGATTTAATCACTATGAAGGCAAATCTTGGAGTACGAGTCACATTTGAACATCATAGTATAATGCAATCGTGAAAGCTGAGTAGAGGCAGTTAATTCCAATAGAATTTTCCCAAAAACATTCAGAAAGACTTAATAGATGAGCAAGGACTTTATTATGATAACAGAGATGAAAGCAACTCCACCGACTTTCGCTTCATCAAAAACCCGAACACATTAAAGCCATTGAAGAATTTGCAGAACTTGAAGAACATACTACCAACGAAACAGTGTAGACTCTCCCAGCGACGGCTTATAGTTGACAACAATTAATTCGTGGAAAATCTGTCTCCGAAGCCATTTGCCCAAAGTGACAGAAGCGCGAAAAAAGCTGGCCCACTCACATCAATGTTCGGAGGTAGCCAGGGGGATAAAAAAGGCGGGGCCTTCTCGCTAATGGTTGAAAAAATGAGGCCAAGAATGTGTGTACATGACGTACGACCAAAACTCTTTATCAGAAGCGGCAATTTAAAAAGGTAAAAAAGGCTTGGGCGCGAAGACGCGGGGGATCCTGGGATGCCGAATGATAATTAAATAGAAATATAAATGGTATTACAAAAATGTTCCAAAGAATAAAAATTCAATGTCTCAAATAAGAAGAATTTGAGCAGGTGCGTTTTAGAGGCAGTTTCGCAATTAAATAGAATAAGTGTTTAATAAATACGTGTAGCTTTTAACAGATTAAGGTTTCTAGAATGATAAATAAAAGAATATTTTGATTAAGTTATGGAATAAAATATAAAATAGATTTAAGAGATATTTTAAAATGACTGGGGAAAAATTAGAATTGTAAGAATTTGGAATAATTTAACTAAGGAAAAATGGCGAAAAATTTTTATATTTATTTTTCCTCTTAACGAAAAACGTAACAATAAAAATATTTCTTCTTTAGCAAAAGATTCAACAATTTTCCGTTTCTACTTTTTTATTTAAGAAAATAGATATTCTAAATTGAACAATTTATATGTACTGTATATATATAATACTGTTTTTTTTATTAGATTAATTGCATATAAATGCTCGTACATAATTCGAAGAATATATATTTTTAGAATTAATGTGTTTTTTACAAAACTATTAAAAAAATTACATTTTAAACATTATTTTATGTAATAAGAGTCAAGAATATATGTCAATATGTTAAAAAAAATCTATCACTTACTTGAAACAATGTCACAGGAGATAGATGTCTTGCATAATTTTTAAAGAAAAATTGTTCTGTTTGTGCTCCATCAGTGAATGAGAGGGTCTTGCATGTTTTTAAAAGAAAATCCCTTGAAATATCTTGCAAATTTATATTTGCAGAATTAAACACTTTCATTCTTCCCAACTCAAATAAGCGAGATAAAAAAGTTCTGTTTATAAAGCTTTCATGAGATTAAATGCGGCTTGACGAAGGTATGCGAATTAAAGTCTGAACACTTAACATTGCGCCAAAACGAATCAAATCAAACTAAATTATTAATAGTATTTACGAACGTACACTTAAAAACGAGAATCCAATTTCAGTTGCAACTCGCATTAAGTTTGAACAAAGAAAATAAGTCTAAAACGCATGCGTAGCTTAGGTGGCCCTCATTTTGCTGCTCCTGAATTGATATTTCATAAACAAGGAGACAAACCATTACCGATAAACAACCAAGACATTGCCGTAGAAAGAGCGACATGTAGTATGCAAATGCATACCCAAATAGGTTCTGTTTGTCTTTATATATTGTAATAAAACATTTCCATTCATCCAATATTTTAAACTAAAAGATCAGGTGTTCATCTTCAAAGCACTCTTTGAAAGAACTTGCAAACATTAATGAGCCATTAGACATACACATCTATGTCAGCATTTCTTATCCGTTAATGATGAATCACTGACCAAAGTTACTGACTAGACTCCACTTTCAATGAGTTACAAAAAGTTAAAAACATATCATTAGTTTTTTATCAGCGGAGGGAAGAAAAAACGTTGTGGGAATACAAACTGCTTTTTTCCTTATTTCGTATTGTTTTTAATACGTTACAATAATCAATTATGTGAATAGAGGCTTTAAATAAAGAATTTGTCGTCACACTTTTAAATAACTTATCGAGTTTAGTAAATTTTTGTAATGCTTTTTAAGTTGATATGATTAAAAATTATCTTGCACGATGCGGTGTGTCAAAATATTTTTCGTTTAGCTTATTTAAACTTTATAATCTGAAATTTAGAAAATCGATCCAGGCTGTGTACCACAGGGCATAGCTGTTCCAAAATCTTGTCACTCCTTGCATTTCTTTCTGCCGGCGGCGCTCATGACTCTTTGTATTTCAAAATGTATATCTTACTATTTTCAAATATTTAGATGGGGGGGGCGTCCTTCTTGCACCCCTGTGTGTACATCCGTCAGTGCAAGTTAATTTTGATATTTTTATAAAAATAATTCTTTAACTAATGTACAAATATAACTTATTTTCCAGATTTATACATAGCCTTGTAAAATTTTGACATATATCTTTTGTCTTATCAAGTTACCTCTTCTATAAAGTAATACTAGTTAGTAAATGGAAAATAATTTTAACTCCTTTTATCAATTAGAAAACATTCTTTGATGGTGATGGTGCTGGCATCCATACATTGATACAATGGCATCACGATCCTATCATGTAGAACACAATTGCGTCAAATTCAGAGACTTAAACGTCTGAATTTCTAAATGTCTTATTCTCAGACATATCATAAGTATTCAGACATTTTTCTCAGCTCGTTTACACCATGTTCATAGTAAGACACTTATCTGTCTTAAATTCAGACATCATAGATGTCTGAAATTTCCCATTTAGACACTTAAGTGTCTGAATTACTTTTTCAGACGCATATGTGTCTGAATTTAAGATGCCTCTATTTACAGTGCAGAGAGGCCCGGAGTTTAAGAAATAATAAACGAAAATGAATAGCCGAACCTTATTCAAGTTCAATGGTCAATCTCTGAAATCATTGTAACGCTCTCCTTTTTAGTAGTGTGGTGACTAGAGAGCCTTTTCATTTCTGTTGGTCATCACAATCACATTTCCCTACCAAACTCTACTATAAATGATCAACTGAAAGAGTTGCTTTTTAATAGACCGCATTTTGTCTAATGCATAAGATAATATAATAGCGCAATAGTGTTTGCATCGTATTCAGAAATGCAGAAGGATTTTCTAGGTGAAACACCATATTACTTTAAAATACAAGGTCGAATTCACCATTTCGTTTGATTCAAGGCTCATTTGGAAAATTAAACAGTGAAGCGTGCTTAGCTTGCTAGTGTAAAATAAAATTTAAAATGAACGAATACATTAAACACAAGTATAGTACATGGCCTCAAATGTGTGTTTTTCGATGAGCATGATGACATTCCTACCGGTTGAAACTTTTCCAGAAAAGTTTGATTAGACATTGGAAATATTTGAAAAATGAGATAAAACTTGGCGCTATACACATTAAGTATACAAAACAAAGTTTGGAGCAGCAAAAGATTCATCAAATATTGCATGCGGGTTTCGGTAGTATTCAGTTTTACGTCAAAAGTGATATGTTTAAAGTGTTTTTACATCAGGGACGCTAATCTGTAATCCGCGGATAAGATTATGAAGTCAGTTGGTGTATTTTAGTGAGTAAGATTTAGCATATTTTTAAAACCAGATTTATTTTTTGTGTGAGTGTGACTGACTTTTCAATATAGAATGGTCTACTTATGTGAGTCTGAAGGACATGCTAAGAAGCCGATGCAGGGTTACTATATTTGGCAATTTGTCACTTATTTTCTCTAACTTAATTTAATATTTGTCTAGTAAATAACTTCTAGAATTAGCTCCCGCTAAACATAAATAGATAAAGGAAAAAGGAAGTATAATGCTCTCAGTCTGTCTATGAAAAGGGACATTCGTGTATTTCTTATGAAATAATGAGATATTGCTATGTGTATGAAAGACGCAAAGTGAACATTAGCATTTTATTTAAATCAGATAGCTATATTTTAATTTAATTTCATCTTAATTAAGTCTAGTGATATTTTCCAGAGTAGTAGCTATCCCGTGATCAAAACAAAATATGTCTAAATTTTCATTTTAGTAATGAAATAATTTCGCAAATTTCGATAGATATTTTTCAGATCTTCTGTTACCCAATAATGCAGATTAAAAATAAGAATTCAAATCATGAAATCTTATAAAGCAAATGATTGCAATATTAAAAAGGTATTACATTTTATCTATTCACATTTCCCTCAAAACAATTTTCATAATACAATTATACTTTGTCTAATTTTGAAAATAATTTGAGATTTCTGCTTACCGTTTTTTTAAAAATCAAAATAAGCGAAGAATATTTCGACCACCATGTTGTAAGCTCCCTGTTTTTACATGGTTATTGTCATTATATTTCAAAAGTAATAAGCCAAGTAATAAGAATGCCAATAACACACATATGTTATAAAAAGATCAAGCAGAAAGAACGCTTAGAAATAACACACTCTATATTGAGCTTGTATTGTGTGTGTGGCAATATTTTAACAAATATCACCTGCATTATGTCTTGCTCTCTTACCTTTGACCTCAACCATAGCTGTGAACCCGTTTACGAATAATTAGCCCACAAATTACATAAAAACGGTTGAGGAATAACTGCAATATAACTACCCATTATAACTGTACTTAAATTGAAAGGAAATGGAGTAAATTAACTTAAAAGATCGAATTAATTAGAAAGAGAAAGAAACAAAAGTTTTTATAATCAATAAAGAGGATGGACAAATTTAAAGAAAAATAATGCAGCAATACAACGGAACTCAGATGGAAATTAGAATGTGCGGTGAACGAGGAAATAAGATTTAAGCTACCATTAAATGTTTAAATATTTTTATATAAAATAATGTGGTTACAATAATGAATTTTTATATTTCGCCAAACCACACTTACTAATATAAGCCTATTGCCTGCGACCAGATTACGGATCTTTCCTCAATTAAATCACCTTAAATAAACATTCAAATGACCAAAGTATTTCCAAGTCACAGCCGCCATTTCGAATAGATTTGCGAATGCATTCTCTATAAGAAAATTAATTATTAATATACATACAGGGTGTTCATAAATTCTTTCCCTGATTACAATAATTTATTGCAGAAAAACTAATATAATTAGGCATACGCTTGCTTCAATATATTGTAAAAACATTTATGAAGTTTTTAGTGCAAGTACTTACGTCAGTAAATTTCGATGTGAGCACCCTTGGTAGCTCGAAGAATGTCTAGGCGGCGTTCCATTTCGCCACAGGTATTGCCCAATATTTGGGTTGTCACACTAGACACATCATCTGTGATCATGACTTTTAATCTTTTACTGGTATTTCAAATTTTAATTGCTGAAAAGGCGTATAGCCAACATGGTGGAAAAGTATCCAAGCTGGGACTCGAACCCAGGCCATCAGTACAGTGCTTAAAAGACGTATAGTCAACATAGTCAAAAAGTATCCAAGCCGGACTCGAACCCGGGCCATCAGTATAGTGCTTAAAAGGCGTATAGACAACATAGTGAAAAAGTATCCAAGCCCGGTTCGAGTCCCGGCTTGGATACTTTTTCATGTTGACTATACGCCTTTTAAGCACTATACTGATGGCCCATGTTCGAGACCCGAATTGGATAGTTTTTCGCTATGTTGGGGCTATACGCCTTTTAAGCAATTAAAATTTGAAATATTATGAATGCAAGGCGTGAGAAATTTTCTATGGAAAAAATTCTAAGTATTAAAAAAGATTTATCTTTTACTGGTGCTGCAAACACTCTGTCCTTTATGTAACCCCAAAATAAAAAATCTATAGGAGTTGGTCCATCTCGTCCGATCCATCTTCCAGGAATTTGTCATCAACGAATTCTTGAACGACGGTAGAGACTAGACTAAAATATCTTAAGAACATGACTTTTCCATAATAAAAACTTTATAGTATTACATTCAATGGTTATTTCGTAATATATTTTTTAAATCAGGGAAATACTTTATGACCACCCATATAGGTATAGAGATATATTAAAATCACAATAGATCTAATGATTTTGGTAAGTCTGGTGTTATACATTGCTTCTAATGTTAATAAATGTATTTCAAGTTTTATTTCGCAAAAGTGACTTTTTTCTATTTTTCATAAAATGATCTGAAATATGCAAATTGGGATCTATTTATATTGTCCTTACGTGACTATACTAAAAGATTTTTTTTTAAAGTTTTATTTATAACACTTGATTTTTTGAAAAGACACAAAAAATACATTTTAATATTTTAATACTGGCAATTAAAAGCTTCCATATTATTATTATTTTTAATTTAAGTTTAAAATAAGATGCATTGATATAAAAATATAACTGTTATAAATAACTGAGACTATTTCTAAGCTTATGTGAGTCTCAGTATATTCAAAATATTTCGCACAAGCTAAAAAAAACCAACATATTGCATATTTTACATATTTTAACGTGTTTCAGAAAAGCGGTTTTAAAGTCATTTTTCAAGTCAGTTTTAAAGTCAGTATACATCTCAGAAAGTAAGAAAAAGTCTATTATTTTATTTTTTCATATGTAACATGCCAGTGTGAGATATTTTAGGTTTAGAGCTGAATGAAAAATGCCTCACTATCAAATATTTTTTTAATATGTCATCACTTTTCACTTAATATTGGAGCCTTATTACGTGTATTTTATATAAAGGGATCCCTAAACCCGAAAATTAATTCAATTTATTTTTACATTTCTTTTTTTAATAATTTTAAATTCAAGTATCCAAGAACACTGAAAAGTTTATTATGTATTTTTTATTCACTGATTTTTACGTCATTTTGAGAAAACAAGTTTTCTAAATTACTTCATTTGATAAAGCTTATTCAAAGAAAAGTTTGAGCACTTCAGTTACTGAAATTAAATAAAATGGAAGTAAAATGATATTCTTGTCAATTGCCTTCTTTTAAATTACCTCAATAGAACATTATGAAAGAAAGCATTAAATTTCTTGCACTGTATTCTTACTTCAAAAAGACTTGAAATGAAGATATCATCTGCGGGTGTATTAGTTTACATGTCTTAATATTATGTGAAGCTGAAAAGCATTTCATTCATTAAGCTACATTTATTCGCAATTTTCTCCTTTCAAATAATTGAAATTTAACTTTTTTTTTTTTACGTGTAAGTGTAGACATTGCACATAACTTACATTAGTGATTCCATTAATAAAATACACAGCTATTAAAAATTTATCTTTTTAAAATTTTTGTATATTAAAATAAAACTTTTGCTTGAGATAGTATTGTAAGGTTTAAAAATATCTACTTAGCTTGAGATTAATTAAGAACGCCTCTTATGGGGAAATAAATTAAATAATGCAAACCATTGCAAATATTGCAAAACCACTTACACAACTAGACTTTCATCTCAAAAAACTATTTTTTTCATATCAAAGTGCTATATCTATCAGAAAAAAAGCCCATCGAAATGTAACTAATTATAATATGAGAATATAATACAAATATAGAAAACGTTTCTGTAATTCGCAAATGTTGTTTGTCCTAATACGTCAGACACACCTCTTCTTTTCTTCTTTTTTTCTTTTTTTCTTTTTTCTTTTTTACTTTTTTTTTAAAATTTAAAAACTGCCAATTTCTTATTCATCTTGAATTTCTCTTCTTTCTTTTTAAATTAAAACCTGTCAATATCTTATTCATCTTATATTTTGTGTAACTGCAAATAAGGCGCAAGTACAAACATCGCATCAGATTGTTATTCATTTATTTCAATCAGTATTTAGCCAGGGACAATTATATGTCGTGATGTGTCGGGTGCATTCTTGTAAAAATTTGTAAGTACAAATAAAAGAGTGGCACTACAAAAAAAAAGTGTCACTACAAGTCAAAAAGTAGCACTACAATTAATGTGGTAGGAAGGGAAACGCTTTGAAAGAAAAAAAAAACTAATATAGATTTTGAATAATTATACACGCGTTTTTATGCTTGTTACATGAAAGTTCATGAAATCATTATACTTTCTTCTATAGATATTCTTTGTCATGCTGCTATAGGGTACTGATCAAGTAAACTGTCCCCCCTCTTCTCATCTGAAGATGGCGTTATATTCTATTCAGCTTGCTACCAAATTCATAAGAAATTTCGGCTTAGAAGTATTTGTGGTCTGCAAACAAAAAGGGGAAAATAATATTTTTTTAATGTATAAAAATAGTAATTTTATTAAATTATATTGTCATGAGCTCTTCCTTATAAAGAAAATAGTATTTATCACAATTATCTTACAATGGATATGATTACAAATAAAATGCGTAAAAAGCTGAACATCGAGAAAATAAATGCAGTTATCAAAGTGCTTTATGGTTGTGAGTCAGAGCAGTAATACAAGTGACCATTGACTTATACTCACAATTAAAAGATGCAGGAAGAATAATTTTAAATGAAACAAACTATACGTTTGTTGAATTACTTATAGTCCTCCTGTCTGGCTTACTGTTTTTCAAACAAAACAATTTTGAGAACGTCAACAGAATGAAATTTCGTTTCAGAGGTAAATAAATAACAGAACAATGGAAATTGGATAAGCTGGGATAGCAAATTATTGGATGGGCTCGGGATCCACTGAACCATATAAGTTGGCACCACTGCTATTTAGTATTAACACTTAAATAAATAAGGAATAATTACTTTGCTTACCTTGGTTGTTTTCAACAGCAAATCAGAAGTTTTAAAATGAAAGCAAAATGGCGACTGTCTCGTTCTCGTTCTTTGTTGTCATAAGCTGACGCAACACTTTGATGTCATCATGTATCCAAACACCAAACACTGGATAGCGATATAAAATGTACACCTATATTGGAGTTTTGGTTTCCCAAATTAATTTGAAAGCGTCATTCTGAGTGTATGATATCACCAATTTTTTTTGAAAGAGTAAAGATAAACTATTTTAAGCGTATTATAACACTTAATTCAGTGTTGACACTAAAATTAGTGCATATTTAAACCTTATTTGGCATTTCATAAACTCAAATGAAGCGTAATAATACTCCCCCTTTTTTACAGTGTAGCTACACTTTTCTATTTTCATAAGCTTTAACTATAGCTTGTTTTTTGATATATTCTCTCTGTCGAATTGCACCTGGTTTCATTTTAATACATCTGAATCTCTTCCGGAAAAATTATATCTATACTAATACTATAAAGAAGTAACGTTTGTTTGTAGGGGTAATTTATGGAACTACCGAGCCCATTTCAAAAATAATGATGGCCAAATGCTTTTGGCAATTTCTACTTCAACATACGCTATACAGTGACCTCTCACTTATACGCGATACACAGTAATTAATTTTCAGCACCAGTTTATTTTAAAGTAATTTTTTCCTTATTTAATCACAGAAATTATAAATCTAATTTTACTGTTTTAAAATAGTGGTACGGCAAAATAATTACTGAACATCGTGTATAAGTGAGAGGTCACTGTATTTTATGTCGGTGCAACAACGCTCAAAGGCTGCTAGAGCAAAAAACTTTCTAAAACTGCAATTTCTGTGATATTGTTTGGACTAGAAACTTGAAATTTGGTTTGGTGGTTACTTTTAAGATATAGACGTTTTGGACAGTTTCTAAAAAGTTCGAAATTTAGAAGGAGGGAATTAGTGGAAAACGTTCTACAAACCTTCTCAATTACGATTTATCTGGAACTGTTAGGGCTAGAAACTTGAAATTTGAGATGGCTGTTACTTTCAAAACGTAAATGTTTGCACAGATCAGTTTCTAAAAATGTCGAAATGTAAAAAGGGTCAGGAACGAAAAAAATTACCATTACATACATATTTTAAAATTACGAGTTCTGTGATCCTATTGAATCTAAAAACTTCAAATTTGGCTTGATATGTACTTTTAAAATGCAAATGTTTCCAAAGAACGGTTTCTAAAAAGTTTGAAATTTAAAATTGTGAAATGCATGGAAAATGTTTTAAAAACGTTTCTATATTACTATGATTAGTTTATGATTATAGTAATCTATATGATTATTGTAATCTGATCTTTAAAATTACCAGTATTAAAATATTAAAATGTATTTTTGTGTCTTTAAAAAAAAATTAAATGTTATAAATAAGATAAAAAAAAGGTCATTTAAGGACAATATAAATAGATCCCAAATTTGCATATTTCAAATCATTTTATGAAAAATAGAAAAAAAAGACACTTTTGCTAAATAAAACTTGAAATATTACTATATAAATATATTACATATACTAATGTTAAGACTAGAAACTTGAAACTTGACGTGACTGTTATTTTTAAGACGTAGATTCTCGCAACAGAACAATTTCTAAGAAATTCGAAATACTTTTTAATGCACCATCTCTGATTCCGAGAAAAGTATAGTATTTACAAAGTAATAAACAATTCTCAAAGTCGAACACAGGTTGTTTTCTTTTTCGATTACTTTTTATAATCAAGTTTAAGTTAAAATATTCAAGAATACAGTATAAGATATAGACAAGGCACGAAATGTAATCATTTTTAACGTTTCTAAGAAAATGTTTTTAAAGATACATCATTTGAAAAGCTTATTCAAAGGAAACTTGAATACTTAAGTTATTGAAATAGAAATAAAAAATATAGAAGTAAAATGCTGTTCTTGTCAACCCACTTGTTTTAAATGACTTTAACAGATCATTATGAAAGAAAGAGAGCGTTAAGTTTCTCTCACTTTATTCTGACTTTAAAAGCACTTGGAATGAAGATGTCGACAGTTTTGTTTTGTTAGTTTATAAGTAATCACATTATGTAAAACTAAAAAGCACTTTTTTTTATTTTAGATACTTTTATAAAAGGAAGTTTTTCTTTCAAAATCAGAGTAATTTATCATAACGCCGTAAACATTTTATATTAATAAGTTCATTAATAAAATTCACAGGCGTTAAAAAATTAATTACGTTCATCTTTTTTAAAAGATTTAACTTATTAATATAAAGCTGTCATGTGGTATTGTATTATATGAAATGGATATTACATTGTCTTAAAGTATGATGAACATATTATAATTTCTTATATTTGTCTGTACTTTATAGTGTCTTTATAACTAAATTTCTTTTCAAAAATACAATGTTAAAATTTGCAGACTATAATATTTTACTGTGATCTGAAACATTTTGTTTTAGATATATTGTTTAACCTGTATCAGATTTATACAATGTACCTAATATATAAAATAGCCATGAAAACATCTGGTAATCGATTTCTTAAAAGTATCTTTTGTACTAGAGAATTATTTTTTATTATCTTATGTTTTTTTTTTATAGCTTAGTTTCAAAATTGATTCTACAGAACGGGGAAAACGTTGTGTTCAATTACGATTATAATAAAAGTTATTTAATGAAAAAGATCTTTCAAAGTATTGACAAGTGTTATTTTTTTCATTTTCTTGAATCAATTAAATTTTGATTTAGATCCGAAAAATTAAAGCATCAATTACTTAAAATTATGTAAATATATTTAAAAATATGTAACGAGCATTAATTTTCGTTTTCCATAAGTTATAATAACTCCATTTTACGCAAGAATAATTTTTAATAAAACATGTTGATAAAATCATTCCCATATTTGTCTCTACTAAAACTCCCTGATTAGTTCCATATTTAAAGCTTGATTATACTCAGGAGAAATTTGTAGGACTGAATATAAATTCACGGTACTTGTACTGCCAATCAGTGTAATTAAGTTTAAAGCCTATTATTCAAAAATTTATTCTATCTTTTTACAGTTCATTAAACTAAAATTAATTAAAAACTGAGATTTTTTTTATATTATGTTTCACATTCTGTTAATAAAGGTATTAATCTTTCATAAATTTAGCTCCATTTTACAAAAGAAATCTGATTAAAAGCATGATTAAATACATAAGGATCTTATGAGATTGACTGCAACTTCATAATACATCTACTTAAAGCTAAAAGTAGTTTTTATGTATTTTATTCAACATTTTCTTTATCCATTAATTCTCTAACAGTTTTTTAAAAAAGCATTTTATATTCAATTTTTGTTTTGTTTACAACAGTTAGTGCTTTATCAGGTTGGCAAACTACAGTAAAGAATTTCACATTTCATTGATAAAATTATTATTTACTAAATAATTTATGTTTATATTGTAAATAATTTCCTTTTTTACAGATTTATCATACTGATTTTCAAAGCTATTTCAAATTCAAGAAATTCATTCAATTTACATAACTGAAATTCCGGATTACACTCAATGATTTAGTTTGATCTAATGTAAAGTTATTTGAAACTATCGATGAAAATAAATGTTTAACCCGAAAATTTCATTAACTTACAAGTTAAAGTTATTTCATTTACATAATTTCATTGTTTCAGAAAATAAAACTTACCTGGTGTTAAAACAACTTTTTCTTCAGCATAATATTTAACTTTTCTAAAATTAAAATTTTATATTATCTCCGTTATGGAGGGTGGTTCAAAGTATTTATCCCTCTTCCTCATTATTTAGCTGAGTGCAAGGGCACGTAAAAAATTTACAAATTCTGTGTTAAATCTGAAGAATGTATTTCGGAGCGTGTTAGTATATTCCATTCCAAGTTGAAAAGCGTTTTGCTTAACCAAAAAATACTTTCATTTTGGATATGATAGTACTATTTTTTACTTATTTAATCCATTTATGTCGAAAGTTTAAATTTTGAAATTTGTGCAAATTTAAGCTTGTTAGTTATGGATGCCAGATGGACATATGTAATATATTTTTAGCACTTTTCAAAGTAGTTGAAAAGTGTTTATCACTGCAGTTTTTCTGACCATCTATCTATCTGTCTGGCCGTCTGTCAATCTGTACACTAACTCACATAAGTACACTCAGATTGCCATGTAATTTATGAGGCTTTCAATGGTATGTTCGGTATTAAACATGAATTGTGTAGGATTTATTGTTCGTTTACAAGGATACTCAAAAGAATTCAGTTACAATATGGTCTCATAATGTTACATATAGGAAAATCGCTTGAAACGTATATTAATGATGTTACACTATTTCAAACATGCTGAATTTGATATACATCACTGAGGTGCTCTACAAAATGCTTACAGTCTCACCTCATTAAATAGTGAGGTTTTGTTGCACTATTCTAAATGTGCTTAAAAGTGTTTTATAATCTATGCTTCAACCATGATTTTGCTTTCTTGTTGAAATATCAAGTAATAACTAACATAAGAATATTAATGATTCCGTTCTCTTGTTTCAATACTTTAGCTTTCTATTACATAACATTAGCGTACTATTATACAAATAATAATAAAAAATACAAATACGAGATGTAGTGCGCTAAAATTATTTTATTCATCTTTATTTAATGCAGAAACTTACATGAAAATTCGGTCCACTTATTTCATAAACACTTATAAACCTACGCTAGTCACGCGAAGACACTAGCAAGCTACTGTTAAACTGGTTCCTTTCAAATTTCTTATTTGTATTGCTTGTTTGTATTTCAGTATTTTAAACAATTGTTTTGCATAGGATAACTGAGGTCGATCTCTAACCGGATACTGTTTTACTTTTTCAATTTTGCTAGCAGTTATTTTTATGAGACAGCTTTCACTTTCAAAGTGATCTCAGAAAATAATAATAATAATAATAATCTGCAACCAAAATCGAAAATGTAAAAAAGTTCCGGTTGGAGATCGACCCCAAATACCCTAAGCAAATAAATTTTTAAACATACTTAAAGCGAGAGGAGTTTGAAAAGAACGCTGCCATGGGTTTAATACTAGCTTCCGAGTGTCTTTGCGTGACCAGTGTGGGCTCTTAAATTTCTGGTCGGCATAAGGATGAACTCTATTCACTGGGTCAGAGCTTCCCCTAATATAGTACGCGTATCAGAAATGATATGTGTACTCTATTCTGAATGGAGTCGATTAAGAATTTTCAGGTCCTAACAAATCGATATTTTTTAGAAAAAATCTCGCTTTTGCTGTAGACATCTTAAATAGCGGCCACTCTTGTACAATTTATTGGTGTAAATTCTCCAGGGGTCCCGCAGTGGCGCAGACGATTAAGCTCGATTCCCGTCAAGATCACCGAAAGTGAAGCAGCATCGACCATGGTCACTGGTTGGGAGGATGACAACCTCTCTCGACTGCGGCTGCTGTGGGACTGTGTACGTTAATGGGAGCTGGTGCACGTAAAATATGTTTGTGGCTCCAATGTGCTCCAAGTTTGAAAACGATACCTTTGGGGGTGCCAATCCAGGTGCAGGTGTCTCATCTGGAATTGGTTCAAAATTAGGAGACCAGCTCTAGAAGTCCAACCTCTCTTGAGGCTCTGGCACCCTTCTTTCAGAGAAGTGCCATGGCACTTTCTCTGATACGACAACAACAATAATAACTGAGCCAGTAAAAGAACTTTCTGAATTGATAAATGATACATTTACATGACAAGTTATCGAGCTATTATTTTTTCTTGCACATTAAAAGGACTATTTTATTTCTGTATAAAAATAGTACCTCTTTAAAGCAGCAGACATTCATATTTCTAAATATTCTTAGGTTTTATCGATCTTGACAATATGATTCATCTTTTGGATATTAAATTTCTTTTAAAAGAATAAAAATGAAAGTACGTTCTTTCATGAAAGAAAAAGTTTCCTGTGGTATGTAACGATTATTATCTAGAATGCAGTCGCAAGTAACTGTCATTTTCAATCAAGTAAAACATTTTCTTCAAAGGAATTAATTTATGCAGACTCAACTAAATCTTTTTTGTATTCAGTTTTATCTTTAAAACAAAATGACATTCTAATGATGATTATTAGAGATGAAATATCAGTCACTGAAAAAATGTTATAGAACATCTTATAAAAGTTTATTTAAGACAAATTGATATTATTGTTCTATTTAGATTAATTGATTATTTACCGGATAGTTAAGACAAAAGTACTATTTTATAATATATCTATAAGACAAATAGGTATTTCACTCTGTAAAAAAAATACAACTTATTTTTTAAAAGATTATTGGTTCTTGGAAGCACAGAGAAAAATTCACAATGCTACATACAGAAAGATATAAAAGTCGTATACATCAAAATGTCTTGTGTCTCTAATCGCTATATAATACTACACGAGAAATAAGAATGGAGATCCTAACTACCAGCAACGGTGATACACGCCCTTTGTCACCTGAGGTCACATGACGTTTCAATTAGAGCTATGTTGTATTGCTAAGTAAGGGGACATGTAGTGTTTTCCAAGAGCAACGAATTTTTGTTGTTGATAAATATTTTACTAATCTTCTGAGTGCATGTTGTAGAAGAGTTTCCTCAAAAACATTTGTATATGGTAGTGATTAACATTTCGACTATAATTATTGTCTATTTTCCTTAATGTTGGAAGAGATCAAGGATACTGGCTGTATTGACTGAGGATGAAGTCACAGAAGTCTAGGGAATTCTGTAGCGGGTTTCAAAAATTCTACCAATTTTTGTATTCTCATTTGGATAACTCAAAAGGAGTACTTTTTAAATGCAGAAAATAGGCCAACTGTTTCGAATTTTTTACCTCTTCTCAAAGGTGTCTTAAAAAGGCCAAAAAGACTACGTTTCAGTGCATTAAAGGTTATGCTTATTCGAACATCTAAAAAAACTAATTTATTCTTAATGCAGAAAATAGACGTATAGCTTTGAATCTTTAAACAAGTTTAAAGTTGGCCTTCCGGAGAAAATACTAACTGGCCAATTCTCCATCAAATTGAACTCGAGAGTTAGATCTTAACTGTATGTTGAACCTGAAATCCAATTCACCGCAAACTCAACCCGGCGAAATGGGATCTAAAAACGAAACTCATGTTGACAAACTGAACCTTGCTTTTGAGCTCGGTTATTCGACGCGCGCATGTGCAGTTGAAGCAAAGATGGCGGTCGCTTTGAATTGTGCTTTGAGGTTTATTTTGTAGCTAACGCTACAAATTATTTCTGATGCAATAAGCAAGCGAAATGTTAATTTTAAAATAAATTAATATGAAAGAATGTGTTACTTTTAATTCTTAGCCCTTTTTGGATATTTTAAACCTGTGAAGTCAAGATTATAGTGATTTGTGACAAAGTTTCCAAGGCGTAAGATATCTACTGTGAATTTTTGGTATTTGGTAACGCTATCTAACGAATACTAATAGAAACAAATGTCCTTACACCACTAATTGTGTGTATATGATTCAAATCCTTTTTTTTTTATTTTAAAGAATAATTAAAAAGAAAAGCAGTTTTTCTTACATTTCAGACTTTACTCATACACTTCATATTTGTTTAACCCTTTGCGGGAGTCGACTAATGTCGACATCTAGGAGTTGGGTGCTGTAGACTGCATTAAGCGTCGACAAAAGTTGCCTAGGCGTTCACGGCGTGTATTGTGCTCACTGTAGTGCGTCATGGGCTTAGTAGTGATGACGTATTGCTTTTGCGTAGTGCAGTAATTTGGCTATAACCAAAACCAGTAGTGTGCTTTTTCTATAACCATAAGATATGATTTTTAGTTTTGTATTGGGTCGGTCGGAAAGTCGTGTCCCTTTGGGAAAATCATTTCGTACCAGAAAATTCTTCCCAGTGATCAGATAAATACTGTCGCTTTTTTAGTCAAAATATTCCGCACAGGGCATTAACCCCCCAAAAGAAATTTCGCACTGAAAGGGTTAAAGCATAAAATCATAGAAGAAGGAATTTTCTGTTAAAAGATCGCGTATGTTTATCCGTTTGTATTAGATAAAAAATTTGAACTAATATATATGTACTTGTTAGTTTAAAATAATTATTTTTGTTTAAAAGAAGCATTTTTCAGTGGATTTCTTAAAAATGTCGCATTTTACGAGATATTTTTCTAACATCTTCTAAAATTATTATTCAAGGAATTAAATTTAAAAAAATATTATAATAATCTACACACGAAATGAAAAACAAAAAACCTTCTTACGTCTCATCGGATAAAGGTTACCAGGCATGTAATTTTATCCAAGATAACTAAATTGAATCTGTAATTAATTTAGTTAAATAATATATATATATATATATATATATATATATATATTAGAAATAAATATATGAAAATGTCTTTTTATATAATAGTCTTACAAAATAGCTAAACCCAGCTCTTTATTTACTTTTATTCTACTTATTACTGTTAGCATGATTCTAAAATTGTTTATTAAACATATAGATAAAAAATATATATGTAGTTTTTGTCAATCAAGTAACTTTTTTTAAATATTTTGCAAAATTTTGTAAAAATGAACGTCTTATGACTGTAACAGTATTTACAATCGTTGAGCCTAATTTTGTGAACGAACAAAATCATGAAATCAAAATGGTAATTCGAAATTTATTTGTAATTTTATTTATCTAAAATAAACACCACAAGTATGCTCTTTCAATACTCTGTTCTGTTCCGTTATTTACAACTGTCGCAAGGAAGGACATAACACATTAATGAGATTGCTACGTCATTTGATACTTTTGGCCAATCAGACATACACATTTCAACCTTAGGTTGACTAACTAGAGGTCGAATAACAGCGGTTCTGAAGTTAACGAAGAATTCCAAATATTAACCGGAAGTTAGAGTTGCTAATCTAAGTTACTCAATTGGGAGTTGAACCGCATCGCTGAAGGTTGGCGGAGAATTGGCCGGTAACAGTTTGTGCGCTAAGGCATATTACCATTTGAAACTACAAAAGAGGGTATTTATTATGACTCTACCTTTATTATAAAGCAAAAACGTGTCCATGAGTTATGCTGAAGTCATATTGAGGGTAACAACGGCCTGACCAATAAATTAGGTTTTAATTTTTTTTTCTTTTTTAACTCTCAAACATCGCACAATTCAAATTTTTCCACAGCAGAATAGAAAAAAATATGTACTTTGAAATGCAATTTGTTTGTGAATTCTATCTCAATTTATTAATTTTCTATGGGTTTTAAAATAATTTTTCAGTCATGTAGATTGTTAAATATGCGTGCAACCAAGTTACGGAAGATTAAGCTCTTTGCAGTTAAAACAATGTAAATTATTCAACATTTGTTTGTTTCCGTGTAATATTTCATAACTAATTCGAAACACGAAATTAAAACTTCACATTAAAAAATAATAATACACAGTAAATTTATCGATAACATATTATTTGATCAAACTACGCTCTTAAACACTAACAAGTCGGATATGCCAATCCCAAAACTCTCTTCTATCTCATACATGTTAATGCTTCAAAATTCGCTATCACACCGCCAAAAAAATCAGTATTTGTCGTCATTCTGTTGTATGTCAGCTGCTTGCGAACCGTCGGGTTACCTGGATGCGATCAGACGATATATTATACTAAACTACAGAAAGTCTTTCTGGCCTGTACGGGTGGGAAAAGATGGCCACCCTATTGCTTGGTTTTCAGATTTTAGCTAATTCTACTAAAAATACACGAAGCTAAAAAAAAGCGGAACTCGATTAAAGAAGAGTCATTCCCAGTTCTCGTCAATATTGAATTTGAATGAGAATATCGCCAAATTAGACAGACATAGCCAAGTTGGCTTGATATATGGCAATGTATTTTTGTCGCCAAATTTGGCGATGTTTCACCAATTGCCGCCAAGCTTGGCGAGAATTTGACATTGGCGAATATAAATATATAGTGTTAAGCAAGTAAGAGTTGAAACGATAGTTACAACAATGAAAGAAAATTTGGCGAAACCATGTTCACTAAAACTCATAAATTAAACCCGTTTATGGAGGAATCCTGGTGTACTGTTTCAAAATGTCAGCCACCCTAAAATTTCAAACTGCTATATCTCAGCCACTTTTTAAGATAGACAAAAAATGATACAAAAAAGGCTCTGGATACCTTGTATTAATGCCGAACATTTAACGCAAAATATTTTTAGGATTCCTATTTTTTTTTGTACATCTTTTTGAAATTGAAATCTTTAAACGGCTATCACAGCGCCCCCTCCAGGCGCAATATCCCCAAATTTAACTGGGACCTGCAGGCTATAGTCAAAAGCCTATACACAAAATTTGGTTCAATTATCTGCTTATCTTCATACACCTTTCGATGATACAATAGTGAAAATGGAACAAAAATCGGAAGTCGAAAAAAATTTCGATTACAATATTTTCTTCTATTAAAGATAGAAGAAAGTAAAAATTATCAGAATCACAAGTTGATATAAATACTGAAATGTTTCGCGAATGACCATTGCTTGCGGTTAATATGGAAGTAGCAAATATGCTTTTTGCTGTTGTTTGTGGGCAGTCTAATAAAATAGACTAAAAGTTAAAAAAACTATTAAATTTTTCAGTAATATATTACATTTTTTAGTTTCAAATCATTTTTCATTGACCATTGCTTGCGGGTAATATAAAAATAGCAAATATCATTTTGCTGTTGTTTGTGGGCGGTCTAATAAAATAGACTAAAATTTAAAAAACTATTAGATTTTTCAGTAATATATTACATTTTTTAGTTTCAAATCATTTTTCATTGACCATTGCTTGAGGTTAATATAAAAGTAGCAAATATGCTTTTTGCTGTTGTTTGTGGGCAGTCTAATAAAATAGACTAAATGTTAGAAACTATTAGTTTCAAACAATTTTCATCTATGTTTAATAATCTGGGCATGTTTAACCGGTATATCTCGTATTATATGCATTATTTGCATGCAAATAAAGCAAATAATAGACCTGTAGCTTCTAGCTTTTTACTAATTATTTTTATCGTGAAATTTTACAGTTTCAATTAAAAAATACTTAAATTACAGAAATTTATGGTCGTGAGTATGAGGTTAGATTAGTGGCTTGGAAGATGAGAAAGACCACGATTAAACGACTCTAATTAATCTAAAATTAGAAATAAAAGAATTATAATAAAAATGTTATCGCCCGTAATAGAATAATTTAAAGCAAATAAAAAATCTAAAAACATACAAATGATAAGCTTGATTTTTATTTGGTTGATACGAAAGTTCATGTATGGCAAGGGCCCACTCTGACAAATAGTTTGCATTCTGGCCGCATAATGAGGGACTTAGGCCCATGCTCCAAGAGTAGAAAACAGAGAGGTCTGGGCGGGGAGACTTCGCAAGGTTTTTAGGGTTTTCTTTGTATGAGAACGATAATTCCGGTCACTTTCCCTTCAAAAGTCTTCTCTGAAGGCCTCTCCCTATATAATCCTCTCTCCTGTAATATGACCCATACTAAGCAATATCCCTCCCTGCCAGAACGCGGCGAATCGTTAATATTAAAATTGGCTTCACGAAACTTTCGGAACCACTTACGGCAAGTGGCATCATCAATGACACCCTCACTACATAGCAAACATTTTTCATTCTTGTCTGAAAAAAATCTTGCTTTTCCGGAAAAAAATACCTTTTGCCATTTTTAATGCTTAACAAATTTTTAAAAACACAATCAAATACAGCACTGTTTTTCAGGAGTATTTTTGAAATTTCCTCTTTCAAACAGCATAAAAAGATTCCAAGTCTGAAATATATGACACTTTGGTTGAAGCTCTCGCGATGGAAGGCTAAATCACCGGCAAAAGGTAAGCGGGAATCTTTTCAATGGTCTTAATTCGTTCATGAACGTATAATCTTCAATTAGGTACCAGCAGCATGTAAAAATTCCAATGGGTTCATATTTTATGAGCATTTTTTAAAAATCCCCATTGGTTTAGTATGAGAAAAGGGCTCTTTTCAGGGCATTTATGTTTGGGGCAATCCCCTCCAGTTTCAACCCCACCCCCCAGTGCCTTATTTTCGCTAATATGTTTAAATTTCCTGTCTACATCTATAAATAATCATTTAGTTTATGCCTTAATTTTTAAAAGCTGCAAAATCTTTTTTTTTTAAATATGTGTTGATTGTACCTGCTTGCAACTGTTTGTTTGTTTACACTACATTTATCACTAAATAATGTCCCCATGGTTCCTTAAGGGTAACTAAGTCAATTAATTGACTCTTCCCTATCTCCGGTGACAGTTTGGCTAACTCTTTTTCTTTCTTTTTTTTTACAATTTTGAAGCAATTTTATCCCCTTTCCTCGGAAAGTAACCAATTTTTATCCCTCCCTCCCGTATCTTAACTAATTAAAACCTCTTAAAAGTTACTTACTCACTCAATCTAAAATCTAAGCTTTCGAACGGTACCCATTTTATTTAATTCAAATTATATTAAGTGCTTCTTTTCATCATGCAAAGTTTGTATAATTCGTGTAATTGTTCAATTCAAAATGGCTGTTCTTTTTCCTCCTGTAAGGAATCCCCACGCCAAAAATTTTCAAAGTAGTTATACAGAAAGGTACCAGCGAGGCCCCAACTCCGAGTTTCTTTTTAATCAATTCACAGCTCAAGTTGACAAACCACTCACCCAAACTTCTGGAATTTTAAATATTTACTGAATTGGTTTTGCAAAAAAATTATTCAATGGAGTTCAAAACTTTATAGGGGAAGAGGGAAAACAGATAATTCCATTATTAATTACTAATTTGTATTATTAAACTTAATTTTCTACTAATATTTTTAGGATTTCGGCCTGGTTTCCCTATTAGTAGTCATTTTGGGGCGCTCTCCACGATGGTGTAGCCCTTTTTTACAAGACCTCTTACAGAGGCTCGGTGCCCCCCTCCCCCCCCGGTTGGAAAAAAAAAAAAAAAAAAAAAAAGAAAAAAAAATTCTCTTATTTGCTCATTTCAACACATATAGCATCTCTATAGATTAAAAGGGAAAAAAAAGGAAGAAAAGGGTAGAAAAAAAAATCTCAACAACTGCTGCACATTTCTTTCCCCTTTACCGCCCCCCCCCCTCCATGGCCGTGTGCTCTTTGGGGGGCTATGAACTAAATAGAGGAAAAGAAAATAGATTATATTTAATAAGGAAATATTAATTCTTCCCACATTTAGCTCATACCATCACTTATAGCATGTCTTTTAATTTTCCACAACTGCTGCACACATTTTCCCCTTTTCCGCCCCCCCATGAGAGTTCACTCTTTTTTTTTGGGTTTTTTTTTTTTTTTTTTTTTTTTTAATTAACTCAACTTTTACCCCCACATGTAATATATCATGTGTTAAGTTTAATTGTTTCAGCATTCCACTTTGATTTTCCACCCACTGCGTTCAACCTTTTTTTTTATTAGTTTCCCCCCCCCTTCCCTTCTATTATTTTTTTTTCGATCATTTTGGGGCGCTAGACACGTTGGTAGCGCTCTTTTTGCTATGTCTCCAACTGGAGCTGAGTTCCTTGGGGAGGGGCTTTCAACCTTTACAACTTTAACCCCCACATGTAATATACCATTAATTGTTTTTGTTTTTTTGTTTTGTTTCACTCAGCCTGTTCTTCCTATTTGTAATGGTTTCGGGTCGCCCAACACCATGGTGGGGCTCTTTTCATTTAAACTTCAAAAGTGGCTGAGTTACCCCCCACTCCCCCCCCCCTTCCCGTTGAGGGAAAATTAATTTAGCCTTTTATTTTGCACGTGCATCACATATAGCAAGTCAATAGACAGCTAATTTCTCAACACTCCGTTGCAATCCACATTTCCCTTTCCTGAATCCCCTCCCCCATGAGCCGATTCTGTTCGGGGGGTGGGGATCTTTGCACTTTCTCAACTTTAACCCCCACATGTAATATATCATTGGTTAGGTTTCTTGGCTCAACAACTAATGATCAGCAGTCTGACTCATTTCTTTTTTCTTTCCCATCCTACCATGATCAAAATAGCTTTTTCAATTACTAATTAAAATTATTAAACGTTAAGTGTTCAGAGTTCCGCCTGCGATCCCCCCCCCCACCCCCGTCTAGCTAAGACTGCGCTTCCCCGTCTCCTCTACAACACTTTAACACCATAAGTAGTGGAAATATACTAACAACACAGTAACTACAGATTTATCGTTAGTAAGTCATATCCCGCAACAAATCAAGTTGAGCAATAACCCAGTTTCACTTGTTAAAGCATCTATGTGCCTATTCAGAACAATTAAAGTACTAGTATCTCTCCTCATAGGCGCACATCAATTCAGCAACACCTTTTAAAAAACAGAAGGGAAAAAGAGAGGGAATGTAAAGGAAGAATTCTGTAATCCCCCCCCCGCTGCTGGTACCAACAAATCCCAGGACCTTGTAAAAACAACAATTCAAACCACAAACATTAAACACTCGATCATTGAGGGTTCCCGTTATGCCTATAGCTATTTTAGTGAAGAGTAGATTTAAAACTGAAATTATTCATTTGTATTTTCAAATCCCCCTTTTTATTATTTTACAATCAAACACAGAGTTAGCCAATAACTTATGGCTGCAAAAATGCAATCAAACATGAACACTAGGTCAGCATCAAATCAAACACAACTTAAACAGGTAAAAAAACCAGTTGATGCTAAGATAAAAATAAAAGAGTCTTCCAAAAATGCTAACAAAACATCCGGTAGTGCAGGCACACCAGGCAGTTCCCGGTCAATTCAGGACAAAGAAAAATTAAAGAACAAAACAAAGACAGAAGAGCAAAGCAATCAATCAGCAGTCAATCTAGATAAGTACTTTGAGGAAGACGACACTGTAACTGAATGCGAAGAAACGGATTCGGAATCAGAAACGAGCAAAACTAGTAAACAAGTTGCACTTGAAATAGTTAATGCCCCCGAGGTACGCGGTACGAAGATGGAACTCCAAAAGCTATGTGATGCCCCAGAAACAGGGAAAAGAAGATCAATAACAGTTGAAAAAGCGCTCAGAGCAATAAGTTACATCAGAGTTATAGAAAAACGAACCACAAGATTGCCGAAAATCGTCTGCAGAGAGATAGATAAAGCATTGGAAATAATCTCAAGATCAATAGTAGAACTCGAAGTCAGAGCACAGCACGCAGAGGCGCAGAACGATATATTGGAAAACATGACGCACAGGCAGACAGAAAAGGCAGAACACGATTCAGCAGACGAAGTACATGGGAGTGAACGGGAGATAAAAACAAACAAACCTCCAATTAACTACGCAGAGGCAGTAAAAGCAGCCACATCAACAATTATCATACAGGCAAAAGAGGACAGAACAGCTGAGGAAGTAGAAAAACAAGTTCTTAACCATTCCAAGGACCATCACGGTAATGTTAAGAGTGTACGAAAAATCAGGAATGGGGTAAAGATCATGTGCGAAAGCGCAATGGCCGCACAGGAGCTTAAAAAGACAATTACTGAGGATCAAGAGGTAAGCGAAGCGCTAGAAATAAAAAACGCAATCCTGAGGAAAAAAAGAATAATCATTTTCAACGTCCCGAATTGGGTCCCTGAAGACCAGGTAACATCAAAGCTCGCACGCATTCTAGGGGTTAATAATGATGAATACAACGAAGATGTCTTCAAACTGATGAAGCCGTTGGCGGCCAAGAATGAGAAAATACACATTCCAGTCACTCTTCCCGAACCTCTGGCGGACCACCTGCTTAAAAAAAGGACGGTTTGTCTGGGATTCAAAGAATGCCCGGTGAAACATTTCGTAACAATCCAAAGATGCCACCAATGCCTCGGTTTCGACCACGTGGCATTACAATGTCCAAACACACAGATGTGCTCCAACTGCGCAGGGGAACACAGCTACAAAGACTGTAAATCGAGACGCAAAGAATGTGCTATGTGTCGTCTATATAACTGGACCAACAAAGGATGGCTGAGAGCTCAGAAACCAACAGACCATTCGACACATTCAGGACACTGCTGGGTGTACCAGACACTACTGCAAATACGACAATTAGAACTTCAGGAGGGTAAGAGGCAGCTAACAAATGGCTTAGAGGTGATACAGGGGTTAGTCTCAATTCACACGTATAGGGGCAAGCCACGAATTGCTAGGACCACTAATGAAGAACACGGCAGGTATCAACGCAGGGACGAACTAAGAAGAAAACATCATGCTTAATACCGCCTCAAATAATCACATAAACATGCACTCACAGAATGCAACACAAACACGAAGACCAGACGTCCTAAACGCCATACAGATCAATCTTCACAACAGCAGCCATGCCACAAACGAATTAGGGGGATACATGGGAGCAGAAGGAATACATGTTGCTATGTTACAAGATTACTACCAGAACAAGGAGACAGGACAAATAGCAGGTATAAACCCAAAACATTGGTCAATAACAAAAACGAAAACAAACAAATCAGCCATCATAACAAAGTTAGGATCAAACCCGATAACGCTAAGTGAACAAGAATTTGTATCAGCCATAACTATCGAAAACAATAAAGAAAAACTAACAATTATCAACACATATGCTCCGCCCTCAGCCGATTTCTCAGTGGTGCTTTCAGAAATTGAGAACACTATGAAGATAGCATCGGGAGAAATCCTGCTAGTGGGAGACTTTAATGCACATTCACAAGCATGGGGATATGACAATATCGACGACAGGGGACAAAAACTCACAGACTTCATCCTTCTTAATTCACTTTTTGTCCAGAATCCACCAGGTGCCCCTCCCACTTTCTGCACTATGAGGAATAAAAAAGAAATTAAGGGATGGCCGGATTTAACGATAGCAACACTTAAACTAGGGAACAAAATTAAGGACTGGGAGGTCAGCGAGGACGAATCTCATAGTGATCACAAATTAATAAAATTTAAAATTCAACATGACAACACCAGCCACCACAGACACAGATTAGAAACAAAACATGGAAAACATGAAAAATTTGACAAAAACATAAAAAAAACAGAAATAAATATATCAAAGAGTTAAAAAAAGTATCGGAAATAGACCAACTAGATAATATTACCCTCAGACTTCAAAATGAAATCACAACCGTAGCGATTAACTGCTATAAAAAACGGTCAACACCCGATATAACAGCCCCACCATGGTGGACAGATGAAATTAAAACGGCAAGAAACAGAGTCAGGGCCTTCAGGAGGCGATATCAAAAACAAAAAGACGAAGAGCTAAAATCTAAACAACACATAGAATACAAAAAAGAAAGAGCAAAACTAAAAAAAATAGTCCAAAAAACAAAAATTAAAACCTGGAAAAGATTCTGTGAGGACGCAACAAACAGATACGGGTCCCAGTATAAACTAGCATCGGGAAAAGTTACGAAACCCCCAAGACTTGTAAACATCTTACCAGATAACAAAACAGTAACAATAAAGGAAACTCTTAATCACTTTCTAAACAACCTGTTTCTTACAGACCCGTCAACAGAACATAAACTTATACCAGCCCCCCCAGATTTAATGACTCAAGGCCCCCCGTGATAACGAAACAGGAATTAAACCGAATAATAAGAAATATAAAACAAAACAAGGCACCAGGGTATGATTACATAGATTATAATTTAATTAAAAGAATACACAATGCAGAACCACAACTTTTACTAACGCTTTTCAACACATGCCTCAAACTTAACTATTTCCCAAAATCTTTCAAAATAGGTACATTAGTACTATTCCACAAAGCTGGTAATGACACCAAAGATCCAAAAAATTACAGACCAATATGCCTACTACCAGCATTCAGCAAAATATTAGAAAGAATAATACATGGTAGAATAAACCACCATCTAACAACTAGTAATTTTTGGAGCGCCAAACAATACGGGTTCAAACAGGGAATATCAACAGAACAAGCACTAGACGAACTTATTAACAAAATTAAACAAGACAAAGAGGAAAAATATCAAACACTGCTAATTTCTATGGACATTAAGGGCGCATTTGACAATATAAGTTGGCCGATAATAGCCAAAACCCTAAAACAATCTCCCTGCCCCACATACTTAATTAATTGGATCATTAGTTTTCTGGAAGATAGATACGTAACATTAGAAGAAAATGGTATAAAAATAACAAGGCAAACATTCGGCGGATGCTCACAAGGCAGCTGCCTGGGACCACTTCTGTGGCTGCTAATAGCAGATATAGCACTTAAGAAGCAATGGGTATAAATGTCAGGATTCAGGCTTTCGCAGACGATTTTATACTAATCTTAAGATCAAAAACAAAAGAAGAACTTATAAAATTAGCAAATAAAATAATAAAAGAATTTAACGAGTGGATAACAAACAATAGATTAACATTAAATTGGGACAAAACAGAATTACTGTACCTAAATAGAGGACACACAGGGAATCTCCCAACCGAAAATTCATACAACATAGAGGGCATTGAATTCAACGGTAAAAAGTTAGAGGTCAAAGAACAAATTAAATATTTAGGGGTAATGATACACAAGAATCTAAACTGGCTCCCACATTGCCAACAACAAACAAAGAAAATCAGAAAATCATTTTGGATGATGGGACGGATGGTCTCTAAGGGATGGGGTCTACAACCCAACATAATTAAAATTTGGTATAGGTCAGTAGTGGAGAAAACACTTACATACGCCGCCCCAATATGGGGGCATAACCTGAATAGACGCAGCAAGGAAGTATTATCTAGCTGTCAAAGGCACTTTGCATTGGCCATAGTCAAAGATTATAGGACAGCCTCAACAGCGGCACTTCAGGTTCTATCTGGCCTGATTCCAATTCACCTTCAAGTACAATACGAAGCAGCTTACGGCACTGTCTCAAGATTACGCAAAACAGTAAACATATACAACACAACTATCCATCACACGGACTATGTTAAAAAGATCAACGTTTGGCACAACCACCCAGCAGAAACAGTAGAACCAAGATTCGGACACAATCTAAGAGACATAGTCGTATACACAGACGGTTCGAAATTGGAATCAGGCGCTACGGGATCGGCTTTCGTAGCATACAAAAATGAACAAAAAATCAAGACATGGTCAGTGCCACTAAGAAAGTGCAACAGTGTCTTCCAAGCCGAACTACTGGCCATACTGAAAGCCGCAGAATGGGGTAATACCACAGGGCAAGATTACAGCATACGCTCGGACTGCATGTCAGCAATACAAGCATTAAGCAAACCCTTTAACGTAACTGAAATAATAGATACAATACAACAAACAGTAAAAAAATCAAATAATAAATTTAAAATCAGCTGGGTCAAGGCTCACGTGGGCATCCAAGGAAACGAGGATGCTGACGAATTGGCCAAACAAGCAGCACAAAACCCATACAATGCAATCCCTTACCACATGGAGAAACCAATAACAAAACTAAAGAGAACCCTGAAAGAACTAACAATTAAGCAATGGCAGTTCGAGTGGGACTACGGGGACACAGGCAGGCTGACACACAGGTACTTCCCTAAAGTGGATACACACAGATTGATAAGCTGCAAACTACTTTCTCAAGTCTACACAGGCCATGGCGCGTTTCCAGCATATCTGCACAGATTCGCACTGGTGGAAACGCCAGATTGTGAGTGTGGATTGATGGGAACTTCCAAACACTACCTCATAGCCTGTCCACTCACACAAGCACTCCATCTGGTAGGCATAACACCAAACAACGAGCAACTTTGGCACAAACAGCTAGCTCAAAACAAACATGTACAAGCAAAAGCCAAAACAGTGATCAGATGGTTAATTGATAACATAGACTTAATTTCACACTAACGTGAAGCAAAACTGAACAAGCCCTTCCCACCATCCACACAACATTAATTCCTCAGCAGCAACAGTAATCTAGCGTAGTGCATAGCGAAATAATAAAAAGCAATTAATACAATCCTCACAAAAAGGCATTAAAAGAACTTTACTTTTACTGCACCAAAAAAACTATAAAAAAATATATACTAAAAGCACAATGTGCACAAAAAAAAAAAAAAAAAAAAAAAAAAAAAAAAAAATTAACGAAGCCATGTACGCTAATGGCGCCTGGTGCATGTAAAATCCGTCGTGGGTGCAAAGTCCTCCAAGTTCCCTTTGAATTATACCTCTGGAGGTGCCTAGTCAGGTGAAGGTCTCGTCACCTGATCAAGGTTCTAAATTACGAGACCAATTCCTTTCTCTTTTTTAAAATTTAAATTTCTTTTTTAAACCTGCCATTTCAGCGAGGTTGGATGGATGCCGTGAGCTGTGAAGTAGAGAAACTGTAGCAAACCACTAGAGAACACTACAGACAAGATGTAATACATAGCGGAAACACAAATATTTAAACTGAATTATATAAACCTGTCTATATTAGCAACCATAGTCAGTGTGAATATGGCCCGAAAGCAAGCCCCTTTCCTTATTCGACAACATACCCAGATACCCATAATTAATAACAAACTAGAACCGGCCAACACAGTATCAAAGTAACTCTCACGAAATACCGTTGCAGCCAAGGACACCCAAGAAGCTAATCAGGTGGATCTCCGTTATGAGGAGATTAGGCGAATTTCGCCCCGCGGCCAGGTATACAAACTCGTTAAGCTGGGCATAATGCCCGGCAGGTAGGGGCCTGGTCTGCGGTTTAATAATAATAATAATAATGACACTTTGGTTTTGCAGCGTTATGCCAAAAAGAGGACGAACTTTTGCCCTAACTCAATATTTTATACATTTTTTCAGCTATAAAATTATTAATATTTTGCAAATCATACTAATTCTAGTACGGATTCGCACTTCGTATGCTTCATATGCAACAGTCGTCTTTTACTGTATTTGCAGCACATCTGTGTTTATAGATATATTATAATTATGTATATATTACTACCTAGATTCTTTATATGTGTACATTTTTATTTGTCATCTATATTTATGACATATATGATTTATATATATATAATAAAAATGACATTCTTATTTTGAGTTATTTTAAATAATTGAATATAAACAAGTTCATTTTTCTATTTCAAAAATAAAAATCTTATTTTCATTTCCGATTTTTGAAAATAATATGGAAATTTATCACTCGATAAAACTGCTTTAGTTGGAGAAGCGACTATAAATTTCGTCTTTTGTATATTATTTATGCATTAAACACTATTCAGGATATTATCATAAATTTTATATATTGAATACATAGCAAACGGATTTAATTAAATTTTCTATAGAAATATGTTATGACTAGCTATTGTAAAATATAACTACCGTATTTTTACGAGATGTCAGAGGATTTATGGCAAAGTTCCCCGCACAAAATTTAAAAAGTGTTTTAGTATATTTGGCATAAACTGCTGATAGCATTTTATTAAGAATAACAGAGAAACATCGCAAGTTGAGTTTGCTGCAGCTATTGAACTAGATACCTCAGCGGAAAAAATGATTTTTAATTTGGAAATATTTTATTAAAAGCAATATTGCAGAAAGTTAGAGAATTACGATTTCCTAGTTCTGATACGTTTTTCGGAATTATTTTGCTTTATGCAATATATTTCACTGAAGTAATATTTTTCCTTACTTGAAATTTTCTATCTAAATTCTTACGTTTTGTGTATATATATTCTAAATTAACTGTTTTACAAGTTTTAATAACAAAGATAGCATGCTAATGTAATTAAATTTTGAAACATATTAGCAGTCATTGAAATATCTACATTTTATTTTTCATTACAATAGGCACTTTAAAAAAAATTCCAAATTCAAATAAAATGTATGTAAGGACAGTAAAAAATTGCCAACAGAATGAAATCTACAGCTGAGTACTTTAATGGTCAGAGCAATTCTCTCAAGAAAAGATATACGGGGCAAAATCTCATAAGTGTATTTTTCAGTCTCCAGGTATATCTCTTGACATTTATTTGCAATATAAATTCTCATTAAACGTTAAAACGTTTCTCTGTGATTGTTCTACAATATTATGTTACTTCTACTGCAAAAAAAGGATTTTTTAATCTTTGAAATGGAATTTAAATATCTTAAAAGTCACAACTGCCCCCTGTTCTCAACCTATAATTTAATCATTAAAAACATCAACAAACAATAATTATTAAAAAAGTTTGAAAAAATAATGCATTCATTATAAATATGAATATCATGGAGCATAATAATATAATTTTTATATGATTTTAATATTTGTTTTTGTTGGGTTTAAAGTTGTGTCCCACACTTATTTGGTCCCTACTGTCCCGGTGTATGGAGCTTCTCATATTTCCACCAGACGGCGCAGTATGCAGTCATTTTCAGTATTGTTTCCAGTAGGAGAGCACGTGTTGTTCTTAAAAAGTCACCATTTCTTGCTGTATTTTCATAAAAAAGATTTTCTTGATTGAGAAGAATAAAGAAAAGGTAAGTGTACCTTTATTAACCATCACTACTGTCTCCATTGTTAATTTAAATATTGATACTTATAGATTAACAAGAAATTTGATCTAGAAATTTGATCGTAGATTTGAAATGTTTTCAAAATAGTGCATACAACATTCCGAAAATGTTCTTTTTAATATAAAGTGGCAAATTTGTAAAAAATATCACTACTGTTTCTGCCACTTCTGTACCATACAATTTGTGTTTTGTCTATAATATTCATAATATATTCATAATATTCATATATAATTTCATAATTATTTTTCAATGAAGTTTGTTCCCATCTACTGATTATTATTCTGCAATATATCAGTGGCTATTGAAAATTCTAATTGAGCATAATATAAGACTTTTAAAAATCAGAAAGTCAGCAGCCGAAAACCACACTTATAAGATTTTGGCTCATATGGCGTTTCATTACCATCTAGGCAGATACGTTGCAGTGGAATCCGAATATCGAAAGCCTTTTGTTCAATGCATGTAAAGCCCAGGCATAAAAAATTCTGGAAAGGAAATGTTGCCAGTGCATTACAAATTACATAAAATCTTGTAGTCAGCAAAAAAAATTTAGTCGCCTGTAAAAAATATATCCGTCACACCGCTTTTCCCTTCATTGATTTGATTTTCAAAAAGCACAAAAGTTTTTTTATGAATTAATTGAGGAAAAATAATAACTGTCATAGTTTCGAATTATTAGTTGCATATTTTTGAATAGTGTATAATTTAGAAAGATAATATAAACTAAATTTTCTAATGAAACTTATCAAAATTACGTATTTCTGAAAAAAAAAAAGAAATACTGTTAAATCTGAATTAACCGTTATATTCGGAAAATGCTGATTGCCGAATGCTTCTAATGACTGGATATTTGAGTGCCACGAAATCTATATCTGATGAGGGGTAAGAGCTTCTAAATAGTGAAGCCGAAAAACAATTTTTTGCTTATTTTCCCGTCGAAGTCAGTCAAATAATTCTGATTTTATTATTTTACAATTTGCATTTAATAAACCAACATGTATTGTCAAAATGTTCAAAATATATTTTTTATTTGAATATAGTTTCTAAGTTTATTTTTCAAAATTAGGGAAAGAGAAAAAATGCAGTTTGTGTTCATTCCTTAGGTCAATTTTCGAACAAGAAAAAAAACCTTCCAGATTAAATAACTTGGTCGCCAGAAAAAAACCTTGGACGCCAGTGGCGACCTGGTGACCGCATTTGTAATGCCCTGGGAGTGGCTATTTTAAAACTTTACTCTGTATTATTCTGATATATTAATTTAAGTAGCGTAGTTACACACCAACATTTATGAACAGGAAGCATTTCTTTGAACTTAACATTGAGTTACAATGATATGTGTATAAACTAAAAAAAAAACCTTACAACAATAGCGCACCCTGTTAGGTATTCAATATTAAAATTAAAATCAACATACACATTATTTTTAATTAGTAAGCTCAAATGTCAAAGGATCGGGGTCCATAAGCCGTGTTTTTGGCCCATGAAATAAGACTAAAATTGATATTGTTATACTAACTTAATTATTTCACTTTTTAATATTAGAAGGTTTATCCTGTACGATTTCAACAATAGTTTTTGCATTTTGTATGACTTACACAAGCTCAAAGTTCGTGTTATTCGTAGTTTTCGATGAAAAATACGCAATTTCTCCTAATTTTAGCTCAATTATTTATATGAGCGCAATCGTGCAACACTTTCTTCTTTACATATATCATAAAATTAATCAAAATATACAATATATGTAAAAATAAAAGTGTTGCAAAGCTGCGCTCATAGTAAAATATTAAAAATTGAGGTAAAATTAGGACAAATTGCGTATTTTTCATCAAAAACTACGAATAATACGAACTTCGAGCTTGTGTAAGTTATATAAATCCGAACAGAATGCAAAAAAATATTGTTGAAATCGTACAGGATAAACCTTCTAATATTAAAAAGGGAAATAATTAAGCCAGTATAACAAAATCGAATTTTAGTCTTATTTCATGGGCCAAAAACACGGCTTATGGACCCTGATTCTTTGGTGCATTTCTGCCCAATACAATCTGATAATAATTAAAATATTCATCGCAAAAAGCGCAGCATAGGAAAAAAGCGCTCTCCCTCTCCTCGTCTCTGGTGTTTGCTGCAAAAATTGAATCAGCATAGGTTTTATAATGAACATTTATTTTTTACAAATTTGTTTTTTTAACCATTTAATTTTTAACTATGATTTTTTTGTAAACAATAAATATTATAAATTATGCAATTCCACCCCAAAGATATTTGGATAGAGCTTTCACGGAAAATTGAAACTCATGGTACAGGAGCGCCAATCTTTGGACAGTAAGCATAAAAAACTAATAAACACCAACTGAAACCGAGTCTATTGCATGCATCAGTTCATGTGCTAACATCGTCCCAAAATTTGCATAAAACACATATAGATAGACATTTTCCAAAAATATTCAAACAAGACATCCCAAAACGTGTAAACTTATCCCCAATCCAAAAACTGCAAATTTTACATTTGAAAAAATACTTTCTTCTTACAAATGTAGAAGAAATAAAAAAATAAAAATAAATGGGTGAATATATAACCTGACGATGATTGACGAGAAGATTGGAGTCTACTGTCAGTTCTTCAATAGCTTAATAGGCAGAACAATACTCGGCGACAGACGATACCGTCATTTGATTCCCAGCGAGGTTAGAAATGTTACAAATATTAGAACTTCTATATATGTATTTTTTTCTCTGTCTTTTTGATTGTCTGCATTCTGAGTGAAAAGAAAGGCTCACTTTATGAAATTGAAATTCAGTAAATGCAAGTAAAGTAAGAGAATGTTTTTTGTTAATTAGTATTGGTAAATATTATTTTTTTATGAAACAATAAAAAATCTCAATACATTATCATTGATGTACCTTTTTTTAAAAAGATAATTTGTGTTTATACTTTATGACTTTATTTGGAGACTTATTTCTTATATATTTTAAATTTATATATGTTTATACATTATATGCATCTCTCTCTCTCTCTCTCTATATATATATATATATATGTGTGTGTGTGTGTGTGCGTGTGTGTGTGTGTGTGTGTGTGTGTGTTTGTGTACAAAAAAAGTGCACACACATTTTTTTTCTAAAAATAGTCTCCGTAATTATAGCAGTATTTATTTGAAAATTCAAAATTATTTGGAGTACGTTATGTCCATTCGTAATTTTGTACTGTAAATGTAACTTAATAACGTTAAAATCTTTTCGTACTCCACTATGTTTTAGTATCAAATCAGGAAAGATTCCTTGAATTCTTAAATATTGCAGAAAAAATGCATTAGAATACAGTACTTGAAGCTTAATTAAAATAAGTAAGGAATTTTAGCTTACGAAAGGGTACATTTTTAATAGTTTTCAGTTGTTTTTAATTGTATTTTAATGGGGCTCACATGGTATATTAATATATATATATATATTAAAATTTTAATGTATTGTTTTAGAAATTTGCTGAAAAGAAATTAATAAATCGATATTAATATATTTTAGTTTAAGACTGAGAAACATGAATTACTACACGTGTGATATATAGTTTTCTTTTCTTAATTTGTTTCAATCTGTTAGATATACGGAGGACACAATATTTCGAAATCCAAATTACGTTTTGTACCTGTACAAATGATGCATTACCCGGATTTTCATTAAATATAAGTATAAAAATCCTTATAAAGGCTGCATGTCATTAAATCTAGTATTGAGTAATAACATAACTCATTGCAGCTTGGTACCATAAATTGTGGCGATTTCACGAATGCACACTAAAAGAAAAGAATATATTAATATTGGCACTGCAGAAGTACATGTGTTGCCTTCTGTAATATAATATACGTTTAGTAAAATTAAAAATAACTGTGTAAACCTGAAATTGTAAAAATGATGCATTACCCGGATTTTCATTAAATATAAGTATAAAAATCCTTATAAGGTAAAGCTAGGAGAGTCTACGCGCAATTCAAAAGAATAACAATAAAAAATCTAAATATGGATGTTTTGCTAAACTTTCTATGAATAATTTTTACTCCATTTGTTTTTTATGCATTTCCATTGCTATTTTGTTGTTATGTTGTAATATAATAGAACAGTTGTAATAAAACCAAGAAAGTTATTTTGCGCAATCTGTCCTTACAGGGTTGGTATGATTACGCACATGGGTAGGAGAAATTTTTACTAATAATAACTAAAATTAAATTGTTAACAATAATAATTACACTTAAATGACATTGTTGTAAGGTTTTTGTGAACAAATATTATTGTATGAGGAGTGAATATTTCAACCTAATGATGAAAGAATCAGAAAAAGGAAATAATTTTAAAAACGATTAAAAAAATTTAATTAAAGGAAAAAAAATAAAGAATCAGAAAAAGCAAGTCCAGATAAGATTACAAAATAACATTAAGTTACTTGATAACACGTTTAACTTAAAATTAGTCCATTTTAATTTTTCATTTTTTATGCAAATTTACCAATAAGCTGAGTAATCTCTCCTAGCGTGGAAACTAATGGAAACAACGCGCCATCTCTCCTAAGTAGCAGATGCGCAAACTCTCCAATTTCGGTAGGAGAGATTGGGCGGCCTTTTATTTAAACATGACCACTACTAAAACGAACCGTTGATGTTCACATTGTTAGTCTAGATTAGTAGCTTATGAGAAATCGTTTAAGTTTAAAATATTTTGTACTACTGACATTGTATTGAAATTCTGAAAAATAGCTATGAAAATTCAAGTACTTACTTTGGGAAAACAAAACAAAATAGCGCCTTAGACGCTCAAAACAATCAACGTGCACTTTCAAGTAGACACTCCACTACTGCTGTTGTACAACTACTTGCAGTCGCTGCGCGCTGACTCTGCTCCTTCCCCCCGAACCTCTATGTGCACAATCTCTCCGACCGCGCCATCTCTCCCGGCTTTACCTTAAAGGCTGCATTTCATTAAATCTAGCATTGAGTAATAACATAACTCATTGCAACTTCGTACCATAAATTGTGGCGATTTCAAGAATGCTCAGTAAAAGTAGAGAATATATTAATATTGGCATTGCAGAAGTATATGTGTTGCATTCTGTAATATAATATAAGTTTAGTAAAATTAAAAATAACTGTGTAAACCTGAAAAAAACTCTTCATATTCAATTGCTTAAAAAAGGTGAATTTAACAAAGTCGATGTATAATCTCGAATTTTAGTATAATTTTATGAAAACATGCTTTTGAAACATTTCACAATAATCTCAAATCACTTATATACAGGACTTACTTATTCAATTCTGGGGCCCTGGGCAGAATTGAGTTTTGGAGAGTCCGTGCAATTCCGCCCACATTCAGTTATTTATTTTTCTAAAAGTATACAGTTGCGAAAAACTACATTTATACTATACTTATAGAATTGAATGCGTTGATGATTTTATTCTATTTTTATGCACTCTGCAATAAAACTGTCGCGAAATATACTAATTCGTAGTTAAAATGTGATAGCAAAATACAATACTTAACATAATTCTGGGAGATTTTTCTTAAAGATTTTAATAATTATAAGAAGAAAAATGATGAAATGAGTTTTAATTACAAGTATTCATTGAGATTCTTTCAACACTAATTGCATTTCTTAACAATGTTTTTTTTGTTTATAAAATCAACATGAAAATGTTTTACGCAGCACACATTTATTTAAAAGTATTTTTAGTGTAATACGAAATATTTTTAACATCTTACTTTAATAGTAATTAGATCGAAAACACTTTTAGTCCTTTATTTAAATGCTCTAACGTAAATGAAGCGTCATAAATCTTCCAAAAAGAAATATTAAAACACAATATTCATTTTATCAATTATTTTTTTATTAAAGTATTGTATGTGTTTTATAATCTTGACACTTTTATATCTTGTAATGTAATCGCTTTAACAAACGCTTTAAAAATAGATTGAAAAGAACACATAACGGAGAAGAGATTCTCTGAACACTAATTGCATTTTTTGAAATATATATCTACTTTAGCTTTAACAATTTTTTTTTTGTTTTTAAAATCAACATAATTTTTTTTTTACGCAGCAGACATTTATTTAAAAGTATTTTTAGTGTAATATGAAATATTTTCAACATCTTACTTTAATAGTATTTCGATTGAAATCACTTTAAGACCTTTATTTTAATGCTCTAACGTAAATGAAGCGTCATAAATCTTAGAAAAAGAGATATTAAAACACAATATTCATTTTATCAAATATTTTTTATTAAAGTATTATATGCGTTTTATAATCTCGACACTTTTATAGCTTGTAATGTAATCGCTTTAACAAACGCTTTAAAAATAGATTGAAAAGAACTCAACAGAGAATGGCGCAATATCATTCAAAATCTTTCATCAGCAACTCCTTTTAATAAAAGAATGTATAGTGTGGAAAGAAATATCGATTTTTATTTTTATTTATTTTTTAGTTTGGTATTAAGAAAATGGATCGCATTGAGAATTTTCATTAAAGGTTTGTTAATGCTTTTATTAATTACGAAGTAATTTTTTCTAATTGTAAAGTTAAGAGAGACTGGCATTAAATTTAATATTTACTGAAAGCGCACTACGATGTAATTTATTACATTCTTTGCGGCTAAGTCAAAGATTTGTTGGATTATAAGCAAGAAAATTCTTTAAGTAAATAATTTAGTGAAAGGCATTACTAAATATGGTTACCGTCTAGCAATTACCGTCCATAGACAGAAAATTACCTCAAATTCGTTTGTGAAGCCCTGTATATGATCTATAGAATTGTATATCTTCTAGATAGTGTGCCGACATTTAGTTTAGTTTTAAAACGCTTAACATAGTAAACAATTCACCTTCAGAAATTTCTGTCAATAAACTGAAGTGTATTCGAATTCTTTTGTACAGTCCTGTATATTATCTGCAGATTTTTTTACACGTCACATAATATGGTAAAATTGAATTCAAGCAAAAACACGCATTACACTATAAAAAACGCACTTATAGAAATTACCATCTATAGCCCGCAATGCATCCAGCTCTTTGTGTAGCCCTGTATATTATGAATTAATTTATATTCTAAAAACATTTCTTAGTACACTAACTAAAATTCAGCACTGAATTCCAAAAGTCATTTAAAAATCTCGTTTAAGCAATTCATGATGCATACAAAGTAATGTTTTCAAATTCTTTTGAGTAGCCCTGTATAGTATGAAACGTGGAATTTTTACATATCACGTAGTATGCGCAGAGTTTAACTTAATAACGCATATCATAATTAAAACCGCGCTTTCAGCAATTATCGCTAATAGACAACATTGTAACCGAGTTATTTTGTGTGTCCCTGGAAATTAACAATAACAAGCATACACGTCATATTCTACAGTAAGCATTTTGTAGTGCACTCGAATTACGTATATCAATTTCATTTTGTTTGAAAGTGTAACATTATTAAGTTACGCTTCAAACATTTTCCCATAGACCATTATGTAACTGAATTCTTTTGAGTGGTCCTGTAAATAAATGATAAATTATTTGCAAACCATATTCTACATAAAAACTGTTTTAATGCACTTTATATATGCATTATCAATGTCATTAGTGTAATATCATTAAAATACACCGCGGACGTTTTTTCCTAGTTGAGGGTAATGTAACAGAATTCTTTTCAGTGCCCCTGTAAATGAAATTTAAATGTATACATTCCATTTCCAATAGAAAACATGCTATAGTAAATGTCAAAAATATATGCCGATTCCACTAATGTTGAATCCATAATTAAAACAGATTTTACATTTCTGGAAAGTGACTATTTTCATATTCGATAGTTTGACATGGTACAAATGCTTAAAAAAGTAAAATGATACAAACTTTTACGGCAAAATATCGAATATGCGATATTCGACACTTTGACATGGTAACTTTTGAAAAAATGTGCATATTCCATACTTTGAAACAGTCATTATCTGAGTTTCTAAGTAAGCTAGAAACGTAATGATTTTGCAACGTACGTGCCATGCACAACATTGGAGAATGACACAGAATATGAAAAATGCATTTTTTTTACATTCGATAGTTTGACATGGTAGCGCGACGATATAATGAAAGACAGGAAAACATTCTTATCAATATTGTAAAAGTGTTTTCGTGTTGTATTATATATTATAGTAAGTTAGAGTAAAACAACTTTTCTAGTTTGTTGTAAAAAACTTTTCAAAAGCAAGTTCTCAGAAAGATAAAATATCTGGAATTGATGTAAAATCTCTAATCTGAGTATAGATTTGTGTAAATGGTAAAGTTTAGAATCTCCACACAATATTTTTAAATTCTTATAATTTTAATTTAAACAAGTTTAAAATGAACGTTCTTGTTAGTTTTTTCATTTTTTTTTCAATTATCAAATTTTTACTTAAAAGTACTTCAACACAATCTAAAATTCTTTCACCATTCTGTATCGATTATTTTAAAATCAAAAATGCTTTTAGTCTTTTGATTGAGTACTAAGTACATCACTGTAACTGAAGATCCATAGAACTTTTAAAAATACATCATAAAACGCTATGGCTGTTTGATAAATTATTTTTATTATTAAAACATTATATAGTTTGTGTTTCACAATCAGTCAATAAAAATATATATATCAACGAATGATTTTAAAATAATATAAAATTAACTCAAAGGAGAAGTGAATTAAAACATACAAGATTTTTCATCAGCAAACCTTTTTATTAATTAAATGTAGATTACTGAAAGATATCCTAATTTTTTTATTTTATTTAACTTTTGTTATAACAAAAATTCTTCTTATTGATTATTATCTGTTTAAAAGGCTTTTGAAAAAAATCATTTTGATTGAATCTCAGAATTGAAATGAAAGATGGTTTCTTGCAACGAAAATTATGTTTTCATAATAAGTAGATTATACAAAGCATGTTACCGTTGTGATGTAGCAACAATGTTTCACATTCGGTTTCTTTGTAATTTAGTGATACAGAAATTCCTCTTCCTCCCACACAGCAAAGTTTTACTTTAAAGTACCCAGAAATACTATCAAAATTCCGCACCGAAGTTATTTTTTTAGTGAACCAGAGTAAATGGAGACTCATAAATCCTTTAAAAAGAAATCTTAAAATGCAATAGCTTTTATATCAAACTATTTTATAGTATGTATTTCACAATACCTAATTTCATCGCTTGTAAAGTAATTGCTTTGACAAAGGCTTTAAAAATCTATTCAAAAGAAGTCAAAAAGAAGAGAAGTAAATTACCCAATACTTTATATAGCAAATATTTAACTGAAAAATGGATATCAATTTTTATTTTTATTTGAAAAAAAAACTAAAAACAATGCTTCATATTTAGTATCTTTTATTATTGCCTTTCGAAAAGATTTAAAGTAATTTCTTTGAATGAATTTTATCATTAAAATGATTGGTTAATTTTTTGTGAAAAAAATGTTTATTCTATGTGCATATTGCAACAAATATATTGGTTGTATGACATGACAACAAGTTTGCTGATATTTCTTTTCACTTTATCAAAACAGAAAGTTTTTGCCTAACACATCTTTGTTTAAATATATTTTCAATGTATTTTTAAATATCTTCAAAATATTGCATCGACTGTTTTAACCAACAATTCTTTCAATTATTTCTTTTAATACCCCAATGTAAATAAATTCCAATAGGTATTTTAAAACGAAATTTTAAAACGCCATAGCCAATTGATCATTTATTTGTTTTTATCAAAATATTATATGGAATGAATTTCAGAAGCTTCTTTTACCGATTGTAAAGTAATCGTTTCAATAAGCGTTTTAAAAACTTAAAGCGCAAGAGCGGTAAGTCAATCAAGAAGATATTTCAACAGAAACTCTTTTCATAAAAAGAATTTAAAACAATGTAAAACGATGAAAAATGATGTCGATTTTTTTTTCTTTTCATTTCTTTAGAAAATGATTCACATTGAGTATCTATTATTAATGGTTTCCGAAAAGATTTAATTTTTTTGAGAGAATTACGTCATTGAAATAAAAGGATCATTTTTTATAAGATGTAGTAAGCGGTAACCACACCAAATATATTTCCTCTATGTCCTTCTAATATTATAGAAATTCGTCAGAGTTTTTCGTCAAGCACAAGAAACAACTCAATGAATGACAAAAGAAATGAATTTCCGCCAATTGTTGGAAAAATATTTTTTTAGAATAAATACAATTCTGTCTATTTTATAATTTGTGGACTGAACAAAATGAAATTTTGATACCTCTATAGCTCGCGCTCTATTTCTTATAGAAATATTTTTTTTCTTTCTATGGAATAGATCATACTAAGTAATTAAGCAACCGAAAATAAATTTGAGTCGGAAGAATAAGTTTTTAGTAAATGCAATTTTAAAAGTACAATTTTTCACCTTTTTAAAATTCTTATTTAGCTCAAAAATTTGGTAGGGTTACAGAGATATGTAACTATCAAATTTTATATATTTTGACGTATTTTATCTGTTTTTATGAGTAGTTCAAACCTTTAGAGTTTCATGTAAAAATATTAATTAGTGTTTTATTTATATCAGTCTAAACTATTTCATTCCTATATTTACTATAGAGCCCAAAAATACTAAATAAGCTAATTCTTGTCAAAATAGTCATATACACACATTATTAAGATATGTTGCTGCAGCTTACCACATTAAGCTCTCTATTGTAAAAAGGAATTGTAGTAGCATGTAGGGTTCGTTTTCAGAGTCATTCAAAGGATATCGAAAACGTTACCGCCTATATATATTTACTGAGTGGAATGTATTTTTATGACTTTATACTATTTCCATCTCTTTAAAGTTTTATTATGTTACTTGAAATGTGAAAATGAATTCAGTCTGTTAGTCTGATACTCTGATAGCTCGTCCATCCAGGTTTCCACTTTATTAAAGATTTTGCTATCAGTTTGAGGACGCGCCCTTTTGAAAATCCAATACCATAGATACAGAATTTAGATAATAATTAAATGAAATTGTATTTCGTATAAAATAGCAATAATTATTAATGGAAGTACTATGGATAATAATCATCGTGCAATTCCCCGTCTGTATTCGAGGGGATCCCAAATTCTGGAAAAATACCACTTGACCTCGATTACGGAAAGATTGCCGACGGATCCCGACTACTGAGGAACCATAAAACATGCTCAGTAAAATACTGCCAGAACTTAAAAAAAATGTTAGATTACCTATAGCCGGCCAAACAAATAACAAGACTCCTAGAACACGAATAATGTCTTCCCTTTATAAACTTGGCGAAATTTAAGTACTTTCAATGTATAAAGCGCTGTCAGGAAAAAAAATTAAATAAAATAACTAAAAGAATTATTTTCCTACAATAGTCCTACAATAGTCCTACAATAATTAAAGTTATTTTGTTTAAAGTTAATTATAATTAAAGTTAATTTGTGTAAGACCTACAATAATATTCGAGAAAATTTTTTTATACACATTGTTTTATAAATGTATTTAATATCCCATGGTTTAGTGATTCATATAGCTTTAAAATAAAATTACTCGACTATTATTTACATAATGTTCATAATTTGTAAATGGATACTCTGCTTTTGGTCATCCTTTTTATTTTGAAAGTAATGTATTCTGCGATGGTCCCTTATAAATATCACCAGGATACAAAAACAGTGTGTTTGCCTGCCTGACTTAAACTTTCTTTCCTTTTCTATGTTCTAATTTTCCTAAAAAAAGGGCTATTGCTGCGTAATTTTAATTGGCTTTAAGGTGAACAGTGCTAAAATTTGTCTTCAGAATATGTTTGTCATCAAAATGTGTAAGGGTTGAACCAATTTTAAACAAGCTTTTCAAGATTTTTTTAAGATATGGATTTTACTGAATAACAGTAATATTGTTTAAAGATAAGTGTAATCCAAATTTGCACACGATAAAAATATTTTATTTTAAAATTAAATTACAAATTCCCAAAGTTATATTTGAATTACAAAATGAAAAATATGTTACTGGACAGTATTTGTTCAATTTATCACACAAATTCTTCCTCAAAATGTGTAACTTTGACATGTGATTTTAGCAGTAGCGTCCTTTAATTAAAAATGTTGTTTTTAAAGCCTAGAAAACAGGAATAAAAAAATAATTATTATATAGATATGTAATTGTTTTATTAAAAAACGATTAAGGCAAACTTTACTGCTAATTTATAAAAAATCCTGATGTAACGATTTTATGAAGCGATTTGTTGAAACAAATTGATGAAACAATTTTATGAAGCAATTTTTATGTATTGATTTTATGAAACGTTTTCTCGAACGCTTAAATACGGGAACGCTGACAGTAACGTAATTTTAGTGTGGTGTTACAGTCACCTACATAATGTTTTTATTTATGAAAAGAGTGTATATAACATTTATAGTTATTCTACAGCACTGCACAAAATATTTCGATTACAGCACCGTCTATGGGCCATAATTACTTAAAATGCATTTTAGTGCCAATATGTTATTCGAAACTCTACGAAATCGGTATATGTTAATAAGGGATACTGGGGCAACTTACAACAATATTTCCAAATAGTAATTTTTTCCCTATTTATGTTAGAAATTTTGCGCTTAAATAAGGCGACGAAGCATTCAGAACAATTCGAGTTGGAAATAAGAATTCAGGACAAGGCCTTAGTCAAAGACATTTATTTACATAAGCACTAGCAGTACTCCGTAACTGGTCAACAATGTATAAATTGAAATAGCGCAGTTACAAAGCAACAGTTAGGAATATAAAGTATAGTGGTTGAAATTCTAAATAATAATAAAAAAAGGCTTAGCACAACAGCGTCCTGTGCAGGCTATTCAAATCCAAAATTGGTTTATGATGCACATTTTTAATTTATGATACCCAATATAAAGTTTAGTGCAATAGCAACGAAGATATTATCTCAGAAAGCATAGCATAATACTGAAACTGTTGCGTTATCAAAGCTAAAATTGAAATAGCAGTTTTCTTGTAATGAGCATCTTACATATTAATTTTGCTACGAAATTTCGAAGTAAAGGGTTAACATTATCATTAACAGTCAGTGTATAAAATATAATATATCTATGTATCTATGTCCAAATTATTCATTTTTGATTTATTGCCACAAAGCACTTGCTGCCACAGATATAATCGAAAAAAGTCAATGCTCTCATTTTATTATGTTCCATAATAAGTACTATTCTTTAATTAACACCATTCTTTAAAAATCCCTATATTTTTCTATGTCTACCAAAAACGTCAAAATAAGCATAGGTATAACAGAAATAAATTGCAATGTATTTTGAAAGAATATTGTTTTTACAGTAATAATTCAGAGATGCTAAAAAAAAAAAAAAAAAATACATTGAGTCAGCTTTTCACCAAAAAGTCCAAAATTGGACATTGCTCCTTTTCCCATCAAGGTGCAGTTATAACACCTAGCATTTTTTAAAACTTATTTGTTATTATAAAATTAAAAGATTATTTATCAATGTTCTAGATTTGATACACGTAATTTACTTTTAAAATGAAGATAAAATCAAATGTCGCAATCTGCAATCAATGCGATCGATAGAAATGATACTGCTTAAAGATTACGGTACTAATTTTAAATGTCGGCAATTTCTATTAATTTTTATTTCACTGAAGGCAGCGATGAATTCCTTAGATTTTATAAATTCTTAAATAAAAATATATTTGAATTCAAATGTAGCTAACAAGGCAATATAATATGCCCGATGTTTCATCTTCCTATTCGGTTTCAGACAAATCTTTTTCAAAGTAAATTATTTTCTGAAGAAAAAATCTTCGATTTAGAGTAATTTCTTTTTAGTAACTGTCACTTTGGCAAAGATTAAAGGGAAACTTTAAAGGAAGACTATTTAAATGTGTCAGCAGAAAATTCACTCTTTCAAAGAAATCCTCCTCTAATGATAAATGACAGTTATATATTACTGCTTTTTTGAAAGTAATAGCTGCGTAATGCAGCATATTTTTCTTAAAAAATAGAGGATCCATTATTTCTTTATTGAATTCACTCAGTATTAAAAAAAGAATGTCATGATACTTAACCATTAATTTAGAAAAATAAATTAATGTATTACAGGAAACGTTCAATTAGTAACCAGAAAAATTATTTGAAAATTCTAGTTATGTATATATATACATATATAAGCGAACTTAATTCTTAAAAAAGCTATTAAACTTTTCCGATAACTTTCTAACGTTTTCATGCAGATAGAAATGATAACGGGAGATAGTCTCCTTAGATTGTCAAAAAGTAAAAATTATCTATATCTCGAAAACTAATGATAGGAGTGAACTCTAAAATCACATAATCATGGCTTCGACGGCACTGATTCTTTTTTATGCAAAAATTAACGTTGATAATAATTCACGAATCTTTTTTATACGAATTTATAAAAAAATATTAATGTCTAAAAGTATGATTTTAATTAAAAAATGCCTAGATGGCGTTTCTGTCAATTTAATGTATTGTAATATAAAAGAGACATTTTAGTCTCATAATGTTTTGGGAAGACATAAATGAATTAATGTAAGTTTCATATTCGAAGGTGTTGATTCTCGATTTTTTTGTAATATGTTTGAATTATACTGCAATTATTAAGCAAATTTTATGTAGATTTTGTCTATTCAATTAATAACTATATCAGTATTTATATGAGGTTTGTGAAATATTTACAACTCTACTCTAATAATTTCCTTGAAATATTAATTTCAGTATCTTATAGAATTAGAAAATCCACAAATATACCTATGCATATACAAACAATTATAGACATACCTATATATATTCATATATAGACAATTTTCGTATACAAATATACACCTTGCTTAGACAATTTTAAGTAATGAAATTTTCCACTCTATGCCTTTCGACAGAAAAATCTAAACAGTTATAATTGAAAGAAAATCGGAAAATTATCAATTTAAAATTATATTTGTTTTTAACAATAAATAATGCTTTTGGAACATGATAAAATAAAGAATTTATAACTCATCCTACATTGTTTTACTGTCATTTGATGTGTTGAATGAATTTTAAATTAAGTCATAATTTAATAGTACTTCATAACACTATTGGGGTATAAAGAGTTAATACATTTGAACATTTCAACAAAGCAATATGTTTTTTTTCTTTTTTATTCTTTATGTGTAGATTCCGCCTTTTAAATTTTCAGGTATTGAATATCGGGATCTTCCGTGGGAAAATATTTTACTCCTTCGTCATGATGATGTTTTATTTTTTTTCACTTTTCCATTGTTTCTCTGTGTTGGTAACTGAATTGCACGAAGTTTTCTTTTCTGAAAAGTTTGTAGGGGTTTTTGTATGTGGCTTTTAATTCGAATAATCCCATTTCTCCAATCAATATGATTTCTGATATATACATTGGGTGTCCAAAATTAAAGTCACAAACACAAAACATGTGATTACTGAAGAAATATAATTGGTTCAATGCAACGGTAAAACCATTATATTTAAAATAGGTGGATTGAACTTTGTGCCGTTATATTAAAATAAATGATCAATATAAAATAGCACAAATAAAAATATATAAAATGTCAAACAGCTGTTTCGGAGCCCCCAAAGCTCCATCATCAGTGTCAAATTTAAAAGATTAAAAACTAATTCAAAAGTTTAAGTCATGTAAACATACTTGCGTCTCCGCACGCACGCAATATAGAATGGCGGTGAGTTTTTTTTTTTTTTTTTTTTTTTAACAAACGCGGAGTCAGGAAAGACATGTGACGTAGGAGACTAATGAAAGCGTACGGTCAGACTGGACGAGTTTAAGTACGTAAAAGAATGAAGGGGGGGGGAATCGAAGAGAATTAATTAAATGAAAGGTAGCCAGACATTTGAAAAATTCGGTGTACTGGACATATTATTAACTAAGTTGCCTGAATTCTTCCATATATGATAAGCTTCCCAAAAATCAAGGTCGTAAAACGACGAGCATTTCTGAATTATTGAACCTTATGAAAAATTAAAACTATGATTGCTAGACCAACAATGGATAGCAATCGCAGAGCGTTTAGTGTCACAGTGTTTAACATAGTTTTTATGCTTCCCCAAGCGGACCTTAAGGGGTCGCTTAGTTTGACCTATGTATATTCGATCACACTCACAAGATATCTGATAAATTTCCCAATGTGCAAATCTATCAATTGGATGATTGAGATATGTAAATTTGATTTTGTTAAAACGTGCATAAATTATTTTAAAATCGAATCATTTCAAAATTCTGGATATTTGATGGCTTATTCTCCATATTTTCGAGAACAGAATTTATTGAGCTTAAACTATCTGTCAACGATTTAACCTCTAACGATAAAACATCATCCACAGGATTCCACTTCAAACCTAATATCTTCAATAGACCCCTTTTACCAATGTTTAATCCATTTTGTTCCCATAATGCTTCCTAATCAGGGGAGTTCGACCTTAATTTTCGCAAGTTGAATCCACCTTTCTCCAAAATCGAAACAGCATCATGAGATAAATTATATGACTCATCTACACTTTTCAGCACCGGAAAATAAATCGTTGACATATAAAAATGTATTTAACATATTAACTGACTTGGGTTTATTTATTTCATACTTTCGAATGTGATTCTTAATTGTCCCACTCAGAATAAAAGATTAAACTTTACACCTGAACGGTAATCTATTCATGTGCATTATTTTATAATCCATTTCATTATTATCAGAAAACAAAAGAAATTTTATGAATCTGCTGTTCTCTTCTGCTCTTTTTATCATTAAAAATGCCTTTTCAATATCTCTGTTCTGTTTAATTATTGTACGTTACTCGAAAAGAACAAATTTATTGTATTTTTCAAAATCAGTCTAAAAGAAATTTAGACAAAAAAATTTCAATATCCAAGATGCGCTTTTTTAATTAAGAAATGTATTCATAACTATGAAATTGAAAAAATATATATAACTGATCCCTTTCTATAAATACTAATGTGTTAAATTCATAACCACCATGACAAATTGATAAAATCTCCCCAAAATCCCCATAAAAATTTCTAATTTCTGAGAAACAAATTAATCAGACTATATTCTAGTCATTCGTTAAGCAAAGAAAATTTCTCTACTAAATTACATTAATATACTGTACTAATTATTCATTAAGTGTCGAAATACCCTAGTGTTGTATTACCCTCATTAATTAAATCTTGGAGGAATAATAACACCTTCTATAAATTTACCTTCTTTCGGATAAAAATATAAATACACAGCAGAATTACCTCATTATCCATTACACGCATTTTAAATCATATCCAACCACGATCCCAGTGGTAAGACCGGTAACGCGATGAATTCCCACATCCCAGATTTCGAGTTGAATTCTCTCTTGGAGAAAAACAAAAAATTCTTCCGTTCTAACAAATAAAGCTGCTCATGAGTCCTATATATCCGAGGCTAACGAAAAAGACAGGCTACCGCGGTGTGTTCCACTTATCTTCTTTTACAGACCGCTAGAGTGACGTGATGCTCTTTTCGTACACCTGTATTGGTGGATTCGAGCATCACGTGACTCCCGCGGTCTGTAAAAAAAGATACGCGTAAAGCACCGCGGTAGCCTTTCTTTTTCGTTAGCCTCGCATATATCGCAGCACCGACGTTTCTTTGCACTTTTTGAGCTCAATTCAATTAATGCACTTTTTGTGTATAATACAGTTTATGCACTTTTTATGCTCAATTCAGTTTGTACTTTTTTGTATAATCAGAGGTACCAAATACGTTCAATTGTGTGCACTTGTTTTTCCAATTATTTTGCAAACATTTTGTAGCTGGGTAATGCTAATTAACGATACTGAGCAGGTGTCATCGCTCTTAAAAGGACTTGGCCAGGTCTCCTGATAATAGTACCAATTGTTTTGAATTGATTCCACTAGCTTGATACCACTTGCTGGGGGCTATTTGTAACTATCAAGCCGCCTCTGCTTGAGATTGACCAGCTTCAAGCCTACCGGCGGATATGCATCTCCGAGAGTTGTCTAAACGTTCAAGAAAACTTATCTGCGCTGAAATCTAGGGTGCTTAAATGCAATAATCACAACACTGAAGCCAAAAATCTCAGATGTTTACACGGTCACATTTCAAGTTCCGTTACAAAACTTACGCTAAATACCGTTTATTCAACACTGGATGCTAACGTTATGTTACCTTTACCCTAAAATATATTAGTACAAATTTTATCAAACTTAGTGGTAGCTATTGTGAATTACTGTTAAAAACGTGTATGTGACTTTAATTTTGGACACCAGAATATTTTTAAGAACTTCAATAAAATGTACTTTATTTTTTTTTTTAATTTTTACTAAATTGTTTATTAATTTGAGAAGTATATTACGCAATGAACTATAATATGAATCTTAATACATTTTCAAAATTTATGAATATACCTTTAAATGTAAATGGGATGAATAGCACCAACGATGTAAAACGGTTTCAGTAAAATAATCTAAAACATCGTACAATTTATGTCATGTTCAGTTTAATATTTTTTCACACAAATAATAATTATTTTCAAACATATTGCACTCCTAAATTAGTTGATATCAGTTATTCTATCAGAAATTTCGACGTATGAAAAGTAAAGCAATATAGCATAAATATTGTTCTTTAAATTACATTACATTACAAATCATTCGATAAGTTCAACTACCTGATCCGTCCGGCGTTGCTCGGAAATCAGGAACTTTTTTTTGCGGTTTCGATAAAAATAGTCATTTTTGGCGCGCATTCTATTCTAAACAAACTTCGTTTCGAATGAAATTCCGGTACTCGTCCCCGCTGCCTACGGCATTGTATAGGAGGCGTGCTCTGGACGCGATTCAATATCGTTTAGCTTCAATTTCCACCTATAAGGGCCGCGAAATCTTTTTACTTATTTATCTGTATCTTAATTAGTTCATGTTAAGGGGACAAGGGACCTTCAAAATCAGCAAAATCGCTCAAATTTTCGAAAAAAATGTCTTGTTCCCAAAAAATAAAGCTCCATGTGAGCTTTCATCTCCAACTTAAATAATTACAATCGGATGATTTTTTCGGATTTTATTTACATTTTTATAATTAATTAAACGGCCGTCGTGATCAGCTGATGTTTGTTTACAAATATTTGCAAATGCATTTTTTCTTCTAATTAACTGTTTATTTTTAATTTTCATTCAATTACAACCAATTGATGAATTTCTCAGTTTCATCTTGCGACAGATTACCAAAATTCTTGATTCCCTCCGCCCCCTCCCCCTTGTTGAGTGACTAAAAAAGTCATTTTTTACTGCGAGTAACTGAAAAAATTAATTTTTTTTCTTCGCAACGACTTGATAAATTTGTCGGTTTGATCTTGCGACAGATAACGAAAATTCTTAAATCTCCCCCCCGAGCCCCCCCCCCCCTGTTGAACGACTGAAAAAATTAAGAATTCCAAAGTTTTGCTAATCTGCCGCTAGATAAAACCAAGAAATTCATCAGATGGTTGCGAACAAAAATATAAAAATTTATTAATCAATTGCAGTAAAAATTTAATTTTTTCAAGGGGGGGGAGGGGGGGGGAGAATCCAGAATTTTGGTAATCTGTCGAATATGAAACCAATAAATTCAGTAACTGGTTTCGAAGATAAATCTCAAAATTTATTAGTCAATCGCACTGAAAAATGAATATTTTAGTCGCTCAACAGGGGGGGGGGGAGCTGGGGGTTGAATCAAGAATTTTGGTAATCTGTCTCAAGATGAAACCGAAAAATTCATCAACTGGTTGTGAAGAAAAATCTCAAACTTTATTAGTCAATCACAGAGAAAATGAATTTTTTCAAAGGGGGGGGGGGCAGAATGCAGAATTTTAGTAATCTGTAAAAAGATGAAACTGAGAAATTCAAAAATTTGTTGCGAAGAAAAATCTCAAACTTTAATAGTCAATCGCAGAAAAAATGAATTTTTTCAAGGGGGGCAGGGGGGAAGGGGGGGCGAGAATACAGCATTTTAGTAATCTGTAAAAAGATGAAACTGGGAAACTCAATAATTGGTTGTGAAGAAAAATCTCAAAATTTATTAGTCAATCGCAGTAAAAAATTAATTTTTTCAGTCACTCAACAGGGGGGGCGGGGGGGAAGAGAATCGAGAATTTTGGTAATCTGTCTCAAGATGAAACCGAAAAATTCATCAATTGGTTGTGAAGAAAAATCTCAAACTTTATTAGTCAATCGCAGAAAAAATGAATTTTTTCAAGGGGGGAGGCAGGGGGGGGGAATGGTGAGGCGAGAATACAGAATTTTAGTAATCTGTAAAAAGATGAAACTGAGAAATTCAATAATTGGTTGCAAAGAAAAATCTCAAAATTTATTAGTCAATCATACTAAAAAATGATTTTTTTCACTCGCTCAACAGGGGGGGGGAGGGGGAGAATCGAGAATTTTGGTAATCTGTGTCAAGATGAAACCGAAAAATTCATCAATTGGTTGTGAAGAAAAATCTCAAACTTTATTAGTCAATCGCAGAAAAAATTAATATTTTCAAGGGGGGGTGGAAGGGGGGCAGGGGGGGGGCGAGAATACAGAATTTTAGTAATCTGTAAAAAGATGAAACTGAGAAAATCTATAATTGGTTGCGAAGAAAAATCTCAAAATTTATTACTCAATCGCAGTAAAAAATGAATTTTTTCAAACACTCAACAGGGGGGGGGGAGGGGGGAGGTTATAAATAATTATTTTGGTGGAATCATACATTAAACATGTAAATGTTTTGCATATATATGATTTTAGTCCCTTTCAGGGTATATTTTCTTATGTTTACTAACACTAAAACTTTAAAATTGTTTTTCTCATTTCGAAAATTTTGTCGGTTTCCATTTTTTCAAAATGCTCCATGCGCATACTATTTCATCTGAATAGTTTGAAATTTTTTGTAGCTATTTATCATTATATTTGTCATAAAACTTGGCATGGTTTTTTGAAATGAGGTATAATTTAAAAAATTTAAAGGTAGTTAATTGAAAAAATATGATGCAAAAATGCGGAAAATTTCAAAAAATTTTGAATTTTTTTTTTTTACCTTTATATTCAAATATATAAAATTTGATGCCAAGTTTTATTTGTATATATAAACCAAACCTGCATAAAAAATATTGATGATTTTAATTGATATGGAATGCGCATGGACATTTTGAAAAATTCTGCGTAACGGTTAAAAAATTCAGAAAAATTCCTTATTTTTCTCCAAAATTTTTTTTTTTTAATTCTGGTGTGATAAATACATGACATAATGCATATAGTGTGTCCTTGAATAGTATTTAAAGTGAAATAAAATAAATAAATAAAAAAATGATTTTTAAGGTGCCCTGTCCCCTTAAGTTGAATGAACCAATTCCAGTTGAAGAAGATTCCAAAATTTTTTAGAAAACTTTGGTCGAAATATGAAAATGCCCTAGATTGACCACTTTCAAGCACCATATCTACCACAACCCCACAGCTATCGACATGAAACCACCATAGTGCACGATGAGAGACACGGGTCTACTAACCACACACAAACACTAGTGATCTGCGCTGGGTAGTTGTGGCTGCAAAGTGAAATATAAGGACACACATGTCTATTTATATATGTATAGAGAGAGAGATAGATTAAATAATGCCTTTTCAGTAGAAAGGTTTAAAAGCTATTGAAATTTATTTTTTGTATAATTTTATGTTTTTTTATTGATAGATCTTCCCATTTAAATAAAAAATTTAATTGAAATAAAAAATTTTATGTTTTCAATTTATTCAAATAAATTTAATTTTTGGAGATTTTGACATCTTTAAGAACTATTTTCATTTCGGGAATCTAGTTTATTTATTCACGCTTTCAGACCTAATTCGTTTATCTTATTGGACAAAAGTTAATTTCGTTCTTAATTACTTTGTCCTGGAGATATCGAAAAGAAAACTTATATCAAATTCTGCTGAAGGTAAAATGTTTTGAGAAACTTAGTCGATACATTTCATTAAGAATAAAAATATCTTCTTTCACATATATGCAATCACATCTCAGATATCGATAGTCTAAATTCCAAGATATCTTGATGCCGTAAAATGAATTTTATGCAATTTAAATGTTTAAAATTAATTAAGCAAATTTAAAATACGTCTACAAGATAATCTGATTTAGTTCAGGATATTATTATGTGACATAAAAATCAAAAGAAGTAAGTAATGGACATAATGAATCACTTATTGAGTAGAATGTTTGAAGATTTAGAAATCCTTTTGAAACATATCAATAGCTAAAGTATCATAAGCTACCAGTGGTGGATACTATACCAGTAATGCTTTTAAATTTTAATTAAAAATACACTTTTAAATTTGAACTAAAAATAGACTTTGACGTGCAGCGATTCTCGTCCCTCGTTGGATTGCTGATATAACTGTTTAGCATTAATATCTTTAACTAAATATATTTTAAGCCATCAGTTTCGAAGGTAGGTGATTTCAACCCAAACAATGCGGCCGTTAAGTTATCTCATCATGATTTCTTTAAATTTGGTATAATGTAAGTGAATTTATTTTTTTATGTTCGTGCTTACGTCTAAGCAATTTCTTTGCAAATTTTGCTTAAATATGACTAAAATTGGTATATGAAATTCATTTATTGTGTTTATGTTTTACTTTTGTATTAACTTAATGCATTTTTCAGGCATCCTGTACTGGTACCTCGGTATATCCACAATAACCAACTGTAAACAGCCCTGTCAAAAGCTGAAATTCTGGTGACAAAGGACGACAGTTTTGGGACAAATGTATAATAATATCACTAAGCTGAACACGCTTTTGAAAAAAAAATGAAACAGAAATTACACAGATTGTAATTTTCATTACTTATGAATATTCAAGCAACACATCTTTCACTGCTTTATTTTATAATATGATCCAACATTCTCGTTGCCACAAGGCCAGAAAATGTCATTACTGAAAGCTCTCGAGGCATGAAGCTAGTATGAATGTTTTTATTAATAATGAAATTAAATCACCAAGCGTTATGCACTTTTTTGGCCTTAGACGCTATTGTTCCATGTTAGCAAGTTACTAATAACGTACATTGAAGATAACATGTTCGTGTTTTCAGCTATTGTGCCGTTGTAATTATTTCTATAAAAATAAAAATAATAAACTCTCGTTAAAAACATATATAATAAAAGAAAAAAATCTAAATTGAAGCTTTTATAATTAAAATAGACGCATAATTCGTATTCTTGAAATACGTTCTGTTCTTCTTATTATAGAAATAATATAATCTATCCACTATTGATGCTTCATGAAAAAACAGATCATATATTTAAAAAAAACATTGTTATCTTTGAAATGTTAAAAAATTAGCGAAAAAAATTAAGTATTGTAATCTTAAACAATATTATACATTTTGTACAAAACTTTAAAATTCATTTATTAAATCTTACTCTGTTGAATTTTACTTTGTAAGAAGTTGAATATCTTTAATTTGATGAATTTTAAGTCATAAACGAATGCATTTTAATTGCTTTTTGGCACTAAAAACGGAAAGATATCTTTTAGTGCTGGTAAACACCGAAATTTCATAATTCAAAGTATTACAGCGATTTTCGTATGTGTTTGGAGTGTAAATAAATGGGATTTTCTGAATGCCCTTCTTAGTCGTAAGGGAACATTCCTCTAAATATTAGTTGTCGTAAAAGGGACGGTATAAAAATAATTTTGTATTTTAATAAGTATATAACTTATTGTAAATTAAATGCCATAGCTAAAGGCTCTATTTGATTTCTAGGCTTTTTGTAATTGGAAGTATACTTCTATCATCAGCAATTTAAAAAATAATCCTCATTAATTGTATTTTGAATGACCCAGTATATTTGTTTTAATTTTTGTTAATATTTTATAACAAAAAGAAATTTCAGTGGCTCGAATTCTCACTTAATCTTTCTTTATAAATCACTATAGGGTTCTTCGCATTACGAGCTACGCTCGCTCATCCCCCGTTCAGACCATTTATTCTTTAAAAAAACGCTAATTTGCTGTGTTTTTAAAATATGAAGAGAAATGGCTATAAATTCAGAAACTCAATAATTATTTGAATATAAAAATTACTTTAAGAAATTAATTCTGAGATCAAAATAAGAATTAAAATGCTTTTAATTTAACAATATATCATTGTTTTCCTTCTAACTAGTCATTAATTAATTTTTCTTTATAAGTGACTAGGGTGCTCTGCCCCGTAGGAGCAATACTCGCCTACCAACATTCATACACATCTTATTAAAACATCATTGTTTGCTGGCCTTAAAAAAAAAAGAAAACATCTGAAAAGGAACGATGAACGTAAAAGTTGTGGAAAATTTCACCATTTTGTGTAAGTAGAATAAAATATTTAAGTATTCTGAATAAAATGGGAATTTTCATTTTCAATATGATGACATTTTCACCAACTGAAGATTTCCCGATTATGAATTATAAATGCGAGTGCACGGGATCTGCTGAATATTGTGCGACTTTTACATTAAATACATTAAATTCCAATGTATTGATATCAAATTATTTTTAATCTTCCTCAGTTTCTTTTAAAAATACAGCAGCAAAACAACCACAAAAAATCAATTAATTATGTTAAATAAAATATATGTTTCAAATAATATTAAAAATCAAAATTTGAATTAAAGAAAAAGTTTGTTGTTAACCATGACCACAAAAACTTTTCATTATGTATTTGTTATGTATGTATCATTATAAAATAGTGATCCATGTATCATCAAAATATAACTTCAAAGCTTAACTAGTCGGATGTGCCAATCCCAAAACTTTCTTCTATCACAGTCATGTTAATACTTCAAAATTCGCTATCACATCGCCAATAAAACAATATTTTTCGTCATTCTGTTGTGCGTCAGCTGCTTGCGAATCGTCATGTTAAAGGGATTCAAACAATCGATGTATACTAAACTACGAAAAGTCCTTCTGGCCTGAACCGACAGGAACAGATAGCCTCCCTATTCTTTGGTTTTACGATTTTAGCTAATTTTACTGGAAAACACGAAGGTAAAATGCCTGGAACCTAAATAAAAAAGATTCAATCCCAGTTCTCGTCAACATTGAATTTGAATGAAAATATCGCCAAATTAGTCCTCTACGGCCAAGTTGGCTTCATTTATGGCAACTTACTTTGGTCGCCAAATTTGGCGATATTCCGCAAACTGTCGCCACGTTTGGCGAGAAATTGACGTTGGCGAATATAAATATATAGTGATAAGCATATAATAGGATTAATAGTTACAACAATGAAAGAAAATTTGCCGAAACCATGTTAACTAAAACTCATAAATTAAACCCGTTTATGGATGAATTCTGCTGTCTTGTTTGAAAATGTCAGGAACCCTAAAATTTCAAACCGCTCTATCTCAGCCATTTTTTAAGATAGAAGCAAAACAAAAATTGCTCCAGATTCTCCGGATCAAGGTTGAACATTTAAAGAAAAAATTTTTAGGATTTCTAATTTTTTTTAATTTGCACATCTTTTTTAATTTTAAATCTTTAAATGGCTATCACAGCGCCCCCTTTCGTCGAAATATCCCCAAATTGTAATAGAACCTGCTTGCCATAGCAAAAAACATAGAACAAAATTTTGGTTTAATTTGAAGCATAACATCATACACTTTTAGATGGTACAATATTGAAAATGGAACAAAAATATCGATCACAGCGCCCCCTTTCGTCGAAATATCCCCAAATTCTGATAGAACCTGCTTGTTATAGTCAAAAACATAGAAAAAGAATTTGGTTCAATTTGAAGCATAGCATCATACACTTTTAGATGGTACAATATTGAAAATGGAACAAAAATATCGATCACAGCGCTCCCTTTCGTCGAAATATCCCCAAATTCTGATAGAACCTGCTTGCCATAGCCAAAAACATAGAAAAAAAATTTGGTTCAATTTGAAGCATAACATTATACACTTTTAGATGATACAATGAAGACACACAGACGGACAGACGGACAGACGGACAGACGGACGGACGGACAGACGGACAGACAGACATTTTATAAAAACATGTTTTCCGGAATCTCTGACCTCTAAAACGTGTAAATCCGTCGAAAACCGGAAGTCGAAAAAAATTTCGATTACAATACTTTCTTCTATTTTAGATAGAAGAAAGTAAAAATGCACAATTTGCTTTACGCATGACGTAACCCAGAAAATGCTTTTCTTGCGAAATAATTTATTTATTTTACAATTTTCTTGCATTTTCCACATTCTTTTGTAAATATATATAATTTAAAATATTTTGTTTGAAAATATTATTATTCCAGCATATTAAAATTTGGCAACGGTAAATAAAACAAGTGGGTAGGTGTGATCGAAGATCGCTCAAAGGGTTTCGTTTAATATTCCTTGCAAAACACTTTATCCTTTCTTTAATAAATCCAAATAAATTTCATTTAGCAACAACAACAACAACAACAAAAGAAAAAAAGTCATGTTTTTTATAAAGTAAAAAATTACAGGTCTATTTTTTCTTTTTTTCGTATATGTAAACCAGCCCAATGTTGAGCTAAGTCCGCTATTATATTCTGGCATAATAATATCTGTCATGCGGACTAAATGCGATATTTTAAAAAATATATTTCAAAATTAAACATGTTGTACACCTTCAAAATGTTAAAATATGCGAATATTTCCATAATCGGATTTTTATCACGATTTAATATGTCTCTCAAACTCATATATTTACTATTCTCTATTACTCATATTGATACGCGCTTTGTATTATTCTTAAACATTTAAAAAATCCGTTAAACTTCCAATAGGACGTCAAATTTTCTTTTTAATTCTCTAATGAAGTGATATTAATCTGTTTTGTGTAAATACACATACTCATACTCCTTGTATTATTGATAAATCTTTGAAAATTTCGTTTTATTACCACTATGACGTGAATCATTTTTATTTCATATTAATATTTTTTTTCAATTTGTGAAGCTTTTTATTTCATTTTCATTTTTCACGTGGAAATTGTCTGATAGAAAATTAATTATTGTGGAAAGAATTTCATCGTGGGTTTTTAATTTTTGGCATCTGCTATAACGAAAAATGTTCAAATTGAATAGGAAAAGGCTGTTAGAATTTTGTTTTTTCATCTCTATTTATGAAAATAATACGAATTTTTCAAATTTTAATATTTTGAGCTCTTTATAGTCGGTATTCAGATTTATACACAAAGTTTCAACTCTGTAAGTTATATAGTTTTTGTGAATGGCTCTGTGACGGACAGACAACGGAGCGGGCATAATAGGGTTTCGTGAGATGAACGAAACCCTAAAAAAGGAATTAATTCTCTATTGAATTAATTTTCTATTCGGCTATTTCTTTGTTTAAAAAATTAGATACCTCCCTTCCTGCAAATAATCACATTTAATAGCTGATTAGACACTCAGCACCATAATTTAGTCACATATGCACCTTCAAGAGATGGGTAAATTGTCATGTATATTTTATAAAACTTATGTAAACTTATGAAACTTATGTAGCTTAATTATCTTGACCGATTTCAGCGTCGAATACCGCTTAAAAGTTCTTCGATTTAAAAACCATTTACTTCAGCATGTTTATCATGCATTTCTCTATAAAACTCCAAGTTATCATGTTTTTATATGCGATAGTTTTTGCAATATATGTTACGAAATTTAAAACGACACAGTCGATTTAAAAAAAGCAGCAGCTGCGGTAACGGATGCGTTAGTAACTCTTTCATTCAACCCTTTAGAGAGAAACATTCTGAAAGTTTGAAAATTTAGCTTACATTTGTGAAGAGTGACATTTTCAAATGAAGCTAAATGAAGATACTCTTTACTTTTGAAACTCTTAGAATAAGAGAATATTCATGATAACCTTGTTCATTAAGTTAATGAAAAGAGCTTCGTGGATTACGTGCTTATGGTGACTGATTTTCTCACAGCTGCACTTTTAAGCATCCAGATGATTTTTAAAAAGCATTTTTATGAAGCAGTGAAATATATCGAAAACTTCTTTAAGATGGGATATGCAATAAAATTGTTATAATATTTTTGTGCAGAGTTTTAAGATAAATATTTTAGAATATGATGATATTTAGCGCAGATTAAAAAAAACAAAAACATTTTCTAAATATCATTACACTTTCCAGACAGAGAATAAAGTTAAAAGGATAAATGAAAAAATATCTAACATACTTATTGAATAATTGCAGCTGCATTTATATGCTGGATAGGGAGTTAACGTTTTTGAGGTTAAATAATTACCAAGCATGAAATGAAAGAAGAGAAACTGTAATATATTTGATGAAAAGAAGTTACTTTTAATCTTTAAAATAGAAAGGATTTAAGTAAAAATAAATTAATCTTTAAGAAACATAAGGTAACTATAAATTTAGAATAATAATGAAAATATGCATTTGATCTTTATCATATACATGTACTTCTCCTTCATAGGAAAAAAAAAAATACTGACCTTGTTCCGATAAACATGTGTACAAACTGAAAACAAAATGTAATATCCATAATACCAAAATGTCAAAGTTTGGGCTACCACCATACAAAAAAATGGGTAAATAAACACATAGAAGACTATATAAAAATATATTTAATTTTTTTTTTCAAAACAATTTAGCAGTTTATTGTGCAAGGCATACTCAATTTAAATGACATTATGATGTTTTGTCTGCTTGTAAAATATAAATGTATAGTTATAATAGTTTCAAAATGCAAACATAATTATCATTTTCCTTTTTTAATATAGACACGTCATAAAAGACGGATAAGGAAATGGCCAATATATAATAATAATATATTTTTTGAGTGTACACACACACACACACACACATATAGCGCTATCAGTTGTTATACATGATCATGATAAAAACATTTACCTGCAGGCTAAATTGATGAGGCTGGTGTTTGGCCTTCATATTAAAATTTTTAATCATCAAAACAAAAGAATATCTTGCAGGGCTGATAAAATCTTCAAATCAGCATATGAATAAAAAATATATTTTTAAAATAACATATAAAAATGTAAAAGCAAAAAGAAAAAATATGCACCTGTACTAAATACCATGTACAGAAATATAACATGCAATAACATTTACAATCAACTGGAGAAAAGGACATTGTATTTTGATATTGAAAAAAAAAAATAAAATGAATCTATTTGGACACTACACTGTTAACTAGTATTTTAAAAAACACAAATTGCACAAATCGTGCTTATTAGTTGCTAAAATCAGTGTAAAAATTGTTTTAAACTCATAAAAGAGCTAAAATCCTACATGTTTCGGCTTTAAACTTAAAGCCATCATCGGGGAAGAGGAACAACACAAACGACTACTGATCTTTTAATTTTCCTGCTAAAATCAGTGTAAAAATTGTTTTAAACTCATAAAAGAGCTAAAATCCTACATGTTTCGGCTTTAAACTTAAAGCCATCATCGGGGAAGAGGAACAACACAAACGACTACTGATCTTTTAATTTTCCTAAAATCAGTGTAAAAATTGTTTTAAACTCATAAAAGAGCTAAAATCCTACATGTTTCGGCTTTAAACTTAAAGCCATCATGAAAATTAAAAGATCAGTAGTCGTTTGTGTTGTTCCTCTTCCCCGATGATGGCTTTAAGTTTAAAGCCGAAACATGTAGGATTTTAGCTCTTTTATGAGTTTAAAACAATTTTTACACTGATTTTAGCAACTAATAAGCACGATTTGTGCAATTTGTGTTTTTTAAAAATAAAATGTTTACTGAATACTGTCCATTGACAGGAAATTTTTTTGAGAAACTACAACGTTTGACTGTGTTTGATAGAAATATAAATGGTCTGTTAATACGGTAATAAAATTAATAAATAGCCATAAATAATTAGATCTAAGTAATTAAATAAGTTAATCTGAAATATCTTCAAGTAAACATTGTATAGACAATAAAATTGTTGTACCTGTTTTAACTATACAATTAACCTTAAATACCCTATCAACGTGAGCAAAAGTGACAATTGTAAATATGGAAAATTAAATAAAATATTTACATATTTTATCTATAAAATTTAAAGAATTATATCTAAATTATAAAGAAAAGCTACGTGAACTTTGATACAAATAAAATTTAAAATGCCAAAAAGAAGAGAAAGATAAGCACATTAGTTTTTTTGTGATACACTAAAGTACATGTATAAAGAAGAAAAAGGGACGTATGCAAGACTTATCGTCGACCATATGAAGAAATCTTGGCAACCTTTACATATGAAAAGTCTGCAAAAAGCATTTTTGTGAGTGTGCAATGTGGAGTACTTCATGAAAATCACATATACCAAATAATTACATACGAATCCAAAAGTAAACTCTGTATTTTTTTTTATCAAATTGCTAAATTTAAATTAGAAGTACAATACAGGGAAGTCTTTTTAAATTGTCAAGTATATAAGTCTTGCAGCACTGCAGCATAACACAAAAAAATGGCCCAGTTATGTCACTTAAAAATTCAAAACGACTACAATACTACAAACTACATATGCATAAATGCACCCAACCTCGGGAATTACCAATAATTTTCGGGTAAATATCCGATCTATTTTTTGTAACCCTGTATATGATGTATAGATTTGTATATATATATTGCGTAGAATGCTAAATTTTAGTTCAGTTAGGAAACGCGCAGCACAGTTTTAAATTTCCCTTCTGGAATTTCCGTCAATAAACGTAAGTGTACTGAAGAACTTTACCGCTTTTTGTGCTACCCTATATATAATCTATCGAATTTATGTACACCAAGTACAGTAATCCCTTAACATTCGCGGTTTTAACATTCGCGAGTTTTGATTATTCGCGAACATGAAAATGCGGAAAAACTTAACATTCGCGAGAATCTGATTTGATTATTCGCGATTTTTTTAACTGTATCTTTGTTTTTCTAAAATTACAATGGTTAACGATTGTTTCTCCTGTGTTTTCTCAATATGTAAATTAATTTTCAGTTGTCAACTAAAAAAGGAGCGAGTGCTGTAGGAAAGCAAAATAATAACAACATCAGATACTGATTGCAATAGTGATATTAGAATTGATAATGTAACAGAATCTTCAATCTATTAATTTAAAATGTGCTTTTGCAGGTTCTCGTAGATATGAAGCTGAAGCTGCAATTAGAAAATATAAGTATCTTTGAAGCATTTAGCTGTATTTAAATATCGTATTTTAATATTGTATCCCATACTGGCCTACTAATACACTATCAACTCTTTGTGAATAGAGAGAGTCGAAATTACTTTCCAGTCACTTTTCCAGTTTTATTCTCCAGTCACGTAATTATTTTCATTAAATAAATTTCATATTTATGAACATGTCTGAACAACCCTTCTACATATATGTTACGCATAAGGTATTGTTAAATAAATATTTTCTTTTGTTCTTTGAATTGCTGTGACATACTAATAAAAATGTTATAGAACGTAACTTTGTTAGTGCAGAGAGATAGACTCAACATTCGCGGATTTGACATTCGCGAGGTTTTCCTGCAACGTAACCCTCGCGAATGTTAAGGGATTACTGTAATAGATAAAAATGCGATTAATTTAAATACGCGTTCGTCAACTGAAAAAGCACTTCTACTAATTATTTTTTACAGACAGCACCGACTTCTTTTGTGCGTCCCTGTAAAGGAACGATGAATGCTATATACACAATATCCCATAGTAAGCCTCTTGTAATGCAATTTAGTGATATATATCAATTTCAATATGTTTGAAATAGTGAAACATTATTAAAATAAAGCGCAAACGATTTTTCTCCAGAGACCATAATGCTAGGGAATTAGTTTGAGTGTCCCTGTAAAGGAAATATAAGTGCTATGCACATCAGATTCTACAGTAAGTATCTTGTAGTGCAGCTCAGTGTTATATATCAATTACAGTTTGTTTGAAATTGTGTAAAATCAATAAACTTAACGGTAAATGATTTTTTCCCATAGACCGTAATGTAACTGAATTCTTTTGAGTGTCCCCGTAAAAAAGAATGTAAGTGCTACACACTTCATTTTCAATATCGAACATGCTATAGTAAACTTCAATAACATATATCAATTGCATGACAATACGAATATATTTACGCGAGTTAGAGCACGGACAGTCAGACAGACAAACCGAATTCATAAACACTTTTCAACTATGTTGGAAAGTTTTAAAAACAGAAGCCGGAACTTAAAATTCTTATAAAAATATTACAAGAAAACTATTTCATTGACAAATTTCATTAACGCGCCTCAGTGTCAAAGATTAGTGAGTACTTCATTTTTGTTTTAAGGTTATATTTATCACAAACACCACGTCCAGACTTATCAATAAAATCTCCGAATGAGGCAGATTTTTAATATTTTTTCAGCATTACGTAGGGTTACGATGGGTTACTGAATGAAAATAATTATAAAAATAGATAAGAAAATATCTGTATTAATAAAATATACCGGTGATGCCTCTTTTTAATGTTTTCTAGTTTTATACAGAAAAAAAAAAGTTTCTTAGTAAAGAATGAATAGAAAAAAAAAATAGTATAAGAAAACTGCTATATTAATAAAATCTGCGGATGATGTTTTAATGTTTTCCTAGCATTACGTAGCGAAAATGTGTTACTGAATAAAAATGATTACAATAAATAAATAAATAAATAAAAAATAAAATAAGAAAACTGCTTTAGTAATAGCTTTGCGCCATGTTGATAATTAAGATAAATAAGAACTTTTTAATTATTTTATTGGTAAACTGTGCCCCCTCTCCTCCCTGTAAGGATGTACAAAACAAAAAGACTATGCAAACAAGACAGATTGCTATTTTTCTACAGCATTGGGTAGAAATGTTATATTTCTGAATGAAAACAATTATACAATATATCTAAGACAACTGCTTTATTTTCTAAATTTGTAAGCACTCAAATAATAATTATAATTAATAAATTCTATTTTTTAAGGCTAAATTTTGCAACCCCTCTTCCGGCACATATATCAATAAAACTTCAGATGAGGTATATTTTTAATGTTTTCAGTTTAGAAACGTTTTATAGTGTTTCTTCCATAGCTGCGATATCTTCGCGTCTTCCATCATTGGGAGTTACTTTCCAGTCTATGAAGTGGTGTGTAAAATATATTTTATGAAATGCAAATATTACTATAAACTTAATATAAGAAAATACCTACGGATGCCCTACGAGCTTATTTTAAGTGCGCATTAGACATAAATAAAATTTAAAGGAATCACTAATTTCAGGTACTCAGGGGCATAAATCACATCTGTCAATCGGGGAGTTTTCTTATATACGAGGTATATCCACAAAGTAAGTTCCGTTTCTATTTCTATCCGCAGCAGCGCTGCGATCGCAGTTCCGAGCATGCGCGGTAGTTACTCTGACTGAAGGAGAAGAAATGTATGCCATTTTCAGATCGCTGCTGCCGACGTGTTATTTGTAGTGCTTCTTTAGAGTGTCAGCCTGAATTGAAAATGCCTCCGCTTGTGAAATCAGATCTGTGATTCGTTTTCTCAATGCAAAGAAAGTTAAACCAAGTGAAATTTATCGGCAAATCTGCGAGGTTTACGGACAAAATGCTATGAGTGATTCAATGGTTAAAAGATGGGTCAGACAGTTTAATGAAGGACGTGATCAAGTGCACGATGAAGAACGAAGTGGACGCCTGTCTTTGGTTACTGATGAACTGGTTCACGCAATTGAAGAGAAGGTTAAGCAAAACCATAAGTTTAAAATTAGTGCTCTTGCTGATGACGAGTTAAAAGAACATGTAACCACAGGGTTGAAAACACAGGCGGCAACCTTCTATGAAGAAGGCATACAAAACCTTGTGGCACGCTACGACAAGTGCCTACAAAATTTCGAAAGCTATGTAGAAAAGTAGTTTCACAGTTGTAGATTTTTGTACAATAAATATTTTTTTTTGTATCTGTTCACGTTTTTTATATAACTAAACGGAACTTACTTTGTGGAAATACCTCGTATTTGTTATGCTTATTTTCCTTCAGCAACATATATTTTCAAAGTAATTTTGATAAAGCACTACAAATCTGCCTCATATGCATATTTTATTTTACTGCAACTTTTTTATGCACTTTTTATAATTATTTTCACTTAGTAACTGATTTTCTCTGCGTAAATCTGAGAAAATGTTAAAAAACTGCCTTTTCTGGAAATTTTATTGATACTGCGCTTTTCTTATATATATATTTTTATATTATTTATGTCTCTATGTAAAATCATTTTCCAATTAGACTAACGCTCATAGGCTCTTTGCAATAAACCTAAAACATAAAAGGTTGATTCAGAAACAAATGATCATTTTTCAATTAGTCTAAAACTGCATAGACTCTTTGCACTTAGCCCGAAAAATAGCAGTCTGATTGGAAAAAGAGCAAATGATTCTCCAATTAGTCTGTCTCTTTTCAAACAGCCGTATATCCCAATTAGCCTACGACATATACAAGGATATCCTTTTCAGGTAGATGACGTCATATTCCGCTAACACGAAAAAAAGCGCTCAAAATTTCGAATGATGGACTTTTTTTTCTCTTTCTATTTTTAACTAAATTATCATTTAAATCATTTTAGTGAGTAAATAGATTTATCAAAAAAGGGAACTTATTAAAAATTGTTTTTTATAACGTAACTTTAAAATTCATTTAAGACAATACTTTAAAAGGTATTTTCAAGAAAATATAATTGTGACATATTATTCACAATATAATTATAACACATTACATTTTATTTCTCAAAGAATACAACATAAAATGGAATATTGCCAAAAACATTTAGCAACTGTAATTAAAGTCTCACTGCAATTGTCTTCATAATTATAAAAAATGGTATCAATTACATTATTAGAATGCCAAAAGAAATTTTCTTTTCACGTAATTAGCGCGACCAGGGAATGGGATTTATCGATTATGCATTTGTAGAACAGAATATTCTCCACTAATGGATTTACTTTATTTTATCATTATTTTTTTAATCTGGGGGATTTAAAGGAATATTTAATAAAACACGTTTAAATGAAAATTTAAAAAGGTTCATCCATATATTTGAAAATTCTACTTTTAATTAAATTACTAATTAAAGCTTATTTGATTTGTTATTAGTTGTTTTTAAAAAACAATTTGCGACATCTCAAATTATACAAAATAGTTATTTTTCTCCTTATAATTGTTTTGCATAACGTTGTGAATTTTTAAATGCATTTTTTAAATAAAATTTGAAATAACTATATCTGTTTGAAAATGATTCGTTGCACTATATAGAGAAATGATAAACGTAGATGCACTATAGAAAGAATTTTTTGGAGGCATCTATTTTAAGTTAGTTCTCAATTGACCTGCTAAACAACGCGAAATTTTTTGACTCATTTCCTGACTCATTTTTAAACGCACAGACATTAAATTGGCAGGCCTGACCGTGGAAGCGATTTAGAATCAAAATGAGTTTTCCCTGTTTTGATAAATATATTACTTATCGATTACTTATAACTTTATAAGTGATTTTACTCAACATTGTTAAAAATTTGCAGCAAACTGTCCAGTCATTTGACCGTTTTTATAGAAACCGGTTATATAACTGTAATTTAGCGCTATTCTGACCATATTGTACCCCATATTATGGTCAGAATACAGTTAAATTGCGGTTATGTAACCGTGTTTTACAAAAACGGTCAAATGACTGGACAGTTTGCTGCAAATTTTTAACAGAGAACCGACGATAGGATTTTCCCCTTTCACGCTTAGCTGTGTCGGGAATTAAGTTCAAACGCCGACTTTGACAGTATTTTCTGAAAGATCTACTGCCTTTATCAAAAAATGGAAAACTCATTTCAATGACATAGTTTCTGAATAAGAACAATTGCCAATTTTATCCGTTTCCGACTGAAAAGGAATTAAAAATTGTGTTAGAAAGTAGTTCCTTTGGATTTGAGAACAGCCTGAAAGCTGGGTGTTAAAATTATTCTTCGGTTACCAATTTACGTATGTCACCGTGACTATATGCATTTAAGGAGTAATTCTTCAGATCAGGGGCATCAGCGTTGATTTTGCATAAGATTTTAATTTCCTCTCACTCCACACAATGTCTACACTGAAAAAAAAATGTATATATTACACTATAATACTAGCACCCCATCTGCCAGTATTATACTGTAAAATCAACAATTTTTTCTTGCAGTGTAATATTCTGAAATCCGCATAGATTAATGTTAGATTATTTGTATATTTGTATATTTGTATATTTGCAAGATTTTCCAAAGATTCAAAAAATTAATCGCGGTAGCGTATTATTGTATATTTTACTGTTTATTATTGTTAATTTTACGGTATGATACTGGCAGCTGGGATGCCAGTATTATATCGTAAAATCAATATATATATATATATATATATATATATATATTTGCAGTGTAACTTGATTTTATTTAATTTTCTCTTTTTTTATATATACTACTAGCAGGCTATGCCCGCTGCGCTGGTCCATTTTCCAAATGAACCTTGAATCAAACGAAGTTTGGAACGAACGACGAATCCAATTCCGAAACGAAGTTTCGGAATTGGACCATGTATTTTCAAATAATATGGATCTTCACTTGGAAAATCCTTCCGCATTGCTAAATACAATGCGAATGCCATTGCGTTATTATATTATTTTATGCGTTATACAAAATTTGGGCTATTAAAAATCAACTCTTTAATTTGACGATTTATATTAGAGTTTGGTAGAGATATGTGGCCGTTGTGACCAACAGAAATTAAAATATTCTCCGAGTCGCCACACTACTAAAAAAGAGAGCATTACAATCATTGCAGAGATTGAAAATTGAACTTAAATAAAGTTCGGGTTATTCATTTTTTTTAAATGTGTGATAATAATTAATGTGTCGCAGACATTTACACTAAAATGTAAATATTTGACTTTATTTTTATAATATTAACTGTTATTTATATAATTTACATTTGAATATAAAAACTTACTCCAAAAATGTTGTCGTACACTTGAAAAAAACACCATTATTATGATCATGAACTATTGTTCCAATATTGTGACCGATGTCATGCTTATACCTTTTTTGGCTTAAAATCAAGTTGTTTGGCGACAAAAGTAAAATCAAAATCGTAAATAAAGAAATAACATGTAACTCAAAATTACAGTCTTTTAACACTTTCCAACCTAGTTGAAAAGTGTTTATGACTTCGGTTTGTCTGGCCGTATGCCCGTCTGCCGTCTGCCGAATACCCGTCTGCCGTCTGGCCGTGCTCTAACTCCCGTAAATATGCTCGGATTGCTCTGCAATTTTTATACGTTATTGTCGTTATCAATAGCATTTTCAACGGAAGTGTGTAGCACTTATAGTTTTTTACAGGGACACTCAAAAGAATTCCGTTACATTACGGTAAATGGGGAAAAATCATTTGCGGTTTATTTTAATGATGTTACACAATTTCAAACACATTGTAGTTGATATATATCACTAAGGTGCATTACAAGAAGCTTAATATGGAATAGGGTGTGCATAGCACTTACAGTTAATTTACAGGGACAGTCAAAAGAATTCCGTTACATTACGTCTATGGAGAAAAATCGTCTGCGGTTTATTTAAATAATGTTTCACTATTTTAAACGCATTGAAATTTATATATATCACTAAGGTGCATTACAAGAGGCTTACTACAGAATATTGTGTGTATAGCAGTCATCGTTCATTTACAGGGACACACAAAAGAATTCTCTACTGTCTGTTAACAATAATTCTGGGAAGTGCGTTTTAAGTTACTGAACGCGATTTTAAATTGAACTCACTTTGTGTCTATTACGTGGTGTGTATAAATTTTGTAGAACCTATGCAGGGAAGCACAAAAGTTCGCGAACACATTTTCGTTTATTGACAGAAACTCCAGAAGGAGAATTTTAAACTGTGCTACGCGTTTCCTAACTGAACTGAAATTTAGCATCCTATGTAGTATATATACAAATCTATAGATCATATGCAGGGCTGAATAAAAGTATTCGGATATTTTTCCGAATATTGTAAATGTTGGAAACTCCTGAAATTATGTTTTTAAATATGTTATGCGTTTTCCAAATTGTTTACTTAGATGTTATATTTCAGCTTATTAAATGATATGATTTGTAAAATTATTTTGGAAGCGTTGGAAAGTGTTACATAATCTATGCTTGACGCATGATTTTTCGTTCTTGTTTTAGTTACATCTGCTAGTTTCTTCTGTAAGTCACACGTAAGTCACAAGAGTTATATAAAAATAAAAATTAAATTAAAAAGTAAAGAACAACTCAAAAACAACATTGTTACTCAGATTTTATATAAAAAAAATTTCAGATGCATTTGTCTTAACTTGACGCAAACGATAAATCGCCAAATATGGTTTCAATTGCAATTTTTCACATTGAATAAATGTTTAAGCATTGCGAACATTCCCTTTTCATGTATAAATTAAATATTTTCGTTTTATAACATTCTTTTTCATCAAAACAGCTTTGCTTATTTTATTTAAAATAAAATTAGTAACTTTTTTTTTTATTTTTGAGATGTTTGTATTATTTTCTAAATGATATAGCCGTTTCAATTCTTTCACCAACGATAATGGTCGCCATAATATAACCAATGGTAACCTTTTCGTCCAAAATAACAGAAATTTCCATCATAATTCTATAACTAATATACGTAGAACATTGTGTTATATACTAAAACCTTCCCAGAAAAATTATCTGCGAATAGTGCAAGTTCCATCAAAATCCATTCAGTAAAACGATTCGAGTTATAAAGGAACCGAACGAAATTTCCGTTTGTGTTTTATATATACTAGGGAATTTAACCCGGTCTTCCCGGGTTACAGAACATACGCAAAAACCGATTTTTTCTAATTCTAATAGATTTTTCATATTATATATATTGTTTCAACTGATTCATTAACAAATCGAAAATGAATTTTCACTAGAACTTGAAATCAGTATCATATTCAAATAAAATTTTGAAATTTAATAAATCCATACTTTTGTATTAGCCGCATGCCAGGAGTTAATGGCCTAAAAATAGTCCAAGATTTCGCTGCTTTCTGCAAGCTTTTTATTATGAAAATTTCATCTGTTTAAGTGCGAAGTTCGAGAACATGTCTGTTAAATTTGCATTTAATTTATATTATATTATTATTTATATTTATATTTTGATGAAATTTTAATTTCGTAATAGTAAATAATAAATTCTCTGTTGTCTCGGATATTGTTCAGTTATGAAGTCGTTAATTCTTTCAACTTCTTTGTACAAAAAGGTTAAAATGCATCTTTTTATCAAATTATTACTCTGTATTTCCATTGTTGGATATACATGTTGAATGAGACTCTTAAAGCTATTTGGTTGAATGATGAATTAAGTAAAGTCAAAATTTTGACCTTCGCCAAATTTAATTGGATAATCAGAAAGGTTCATATTTTGAATTTGATTCATTCACATAATAAATATGAAATACCTAATATTAACATTTATCCTAATATTAGAAATTTCGAAGTGGCTTAAACAATATCAGCTCTATTACCATGCTTCACTACAGGCAAAATTTGTCCAAAGTCGCCAGCAAATACAACTACTATTCCATCAAATGGCGAATCATTTTTTATATATATATTTAACCATACGGTCTACTCATTTACACATTCAAATACTAATTTACTCATCAAGGGTGCTTCTTCACACATGATTAACTTGGTTTCTCTTATTAATTCAGCAAGATAAGATTGCTTGCTAATGCCACGCATCGATGTTTCGTTCAAATTCAGCGGTATTTTGAATCTTGGATCCGCTGTTCTACCTTGATTTAACAACAAAGCTGTGATCTCAGATGCAACAGATAACGCAACCATATTTAATAATCTCACCTTTTATTAGAACTGCATTAAGTAAAAATTTTTCGCCAGTACCTCCTAAAAAATAGACCTTAGAATTTTCATTTAAAGCAGCAAGCGAAACTTCATCATAAATTGATTTTTGATCTTTATTAGCCTGGCGCAAACGATAAATAGCCAAATATTGTTTGAGTCACAATTTTTACATCGAAAAATTTTTTTAAGTATCACAAAGATTACTTTCGCGTTTAAATTAAATAATTTCGATTTAGAAAATTTTCGCTCATCAAAACTTTACTATTATTAGTTTTATTATTATTTTTGTATTTTATATAAAATCAGTAACAGTTTCTTTTCTTTTACTTTTCGAGATATCTGTAATATTTTCGAATTAATAATAGCCATTTCAGTTCTTCAACCAACGATAATATGCTGTCGCCAAGCGGAAAAAAAATTAACAATGTTACCATCCAACCATTAAACCCGAAAAAAAAGTGAAAAATACGATTTTATTTTTATTTTTTAAAGCCATAATAAAATAGTGAATTAGGATAGTTTTCAATCAAATTGCATTTAAATGTAGATTTTTTCTCCCTATATAACAGTGTAAAAATTAAAAATGTGCGATGTTTAGAAATTAAAAAAATTGCTGTAGCAAAAATCGCAAAACCGAAATTTCATCGTCAAATGTTGCCATTTTTCAGAATGACGTCAGCGTTACGCACGGACACGTTTGTCCTTTATAATATAGATAGCAGATGAAATTAAATTGCTAGTCAATCGTTAAGTGAAAACAAGAGGAAGAATACGACCGACTAATCCTGCGTCAAGCACATATTTTGAAATACTTTCCAACACACTCAGAATATTGTAACAAAATTTCGCAGATCAATAGCATGAAAAAGAAAGTAAACAATTTGAAAAAAGCATAGCACATTTCAAAACCCAATTTTAGCAATTATCATCTATAGTCATAAAATATGCGAAGTTTTTTGTGCAGCTTTGTATATGCTCTATACTTATATATATATATATATATATATATATATATATATATATATATATATATATATATACTACATAGTATCCATAGTATAATTTAATTCAATTAAGAAACAGATGAAAAATCCCCTACAGCAGTTTCCGTCAACTGAAAATTCCCCTGCAGCAATTTCCGTCAATAAATGGAAATGTACTCCTGTTAGATTTATGTCACCCTTTATATGATCTGTAGAATTTATACTCACCAAGTAATATGCAAAAAAATAATTTAAATTTAAAAACGGATACTACAATTGAAAATCAAGTTCCAACAATTATTTCTCATCCACAGTACGGTAACAGAATATATTTGTGTCCCCCTGTAAATGAACGACAAATCCTATACACACCATATTCTACACTAAACATCTTGTAGGGCACCACAGCGATGTCTATAATTTTCAATATGTTTGAAACAGTGTAACATCATTAAAACACATTGAAACAATTTTCTCCCATGAACCGTAATATAATGGAAATATTTTGAGTATCCCTGTAAATGAAATAATAATGCTACGCAATTCATTTTTAATACTGAACATTCCATGGTAAAACTCAATAACACATATCAGTTGCATTACAATCCGAGTGTATTTACGCGAGTTACATCAAGGGCAGACAGACAGACAGACAGACAGACAAACCGAATTCATAAACACTTTTCAGTTATGTTGGAAAGTGTTAAAAAGAAACAGACATACGTATTATTTCAAAATTGTAAAAAAATTAAAAAACAGGTTTTATATTTTTTAACATATGCACAAAATTACATAAAACATTATACAAATAAGTGTGAATGGTCGAGAAAATTATTGACAACATTTCAAATAGATTTGATTATTTAAGACATTGCATAACAAAATTATAGCATCCATAATGTAACATTTAAATAGACTATTCAAATGTGCTATTTTCCTTTCCGGGAATGATAAAATATGAAAATCGTCTGAATTACAGGCGAAAAGCGAGGCTAACGAAAAAGAAAGGCTACCGCGGTGCTTTACGCGTATCTTTTTTTACAGACCGCGGGAGTCACGTGATGCTCGAATCCACCAATGCAGGTGTGCGAAAAGAGCATCACGTCACTCTAGCGGTCTGTAAAAAAAAATATAAGTGGAATGCTCCGCGGTAGCCTGTCTTTTTCGCTAGCCTCGGCGAAAAGCGTTATGACGTAAAAGAAAATGTTTCATATTTTTCGAACGAATGCACGAAATTTAATAAAATACTATACAGCTAATACCCGGTACCTCACCGATATATCTACCTAAATACAAGCTAATCGGTCGTATATTGAGAGTTTTATCGCAAGACATGCATACAAATATGCACACAGATAGACCTCAAAAACTTTTCGTTTCACCACAGTAAGCCTTAACTAACGTTTCGACAATTATTGTTGTATCTTAAGGTTGGAATGGCCATGCTATTTTAATAATACTGTTTTTGTTTGAAATGGCTCATTTTACGTGTAATTTAAAGGACAATTTTGTGAGCTGATGCTTTAAGCGGGAATTTTTAAGAACATTTGTTTAGGTATCACTTGTAAAAACAATAATGAATGAATGAATATTGCACTGATAATATCCATCATAAATCCTTCTCTTATTTTTTGTTAACTGGGTCAAAGTGTTGAGACACCTCGCAATAAATTATATACTAATGCGATTTGTATTAATCTTTAGTTAGTAATTTACCTTTCCTGGTAAATACATTACCATGCATTTTTAAACGTGTGTATGTAATTTAGACTATTTTTCGATGAAATACAATAGTTAAACATATGTTATATTCACATTTTTTCTCTGTAATTATAATTTAAGAATTACTACATTAACTTAGCTGTTTTACGTGATAATAACGATATTTTTTAAAAGTTTAAATTAGACCAATGATTTACATCGATGTGTAAAATGAATAAAGCTTTAAATATGGTCAGCGTATAGATAGAAATATTTGCGAATAGAAATATAATGTACTATTAAAGTGTGGCATTTTTGAAAATTTTACAGGATTATAATTTTTGAAATATTCCAGCTATATTTTATGTTTTTGTAATAAATGTTCATATTCGCAATAAATACAAAACATGAGCTTGAATATCATCTAGAATTTCTAATGAAGTAATATCAAATAAAATATTTCTTTCAACCTCAAGATATTAAGTACTACTTGATTTTGGGACAACTAGTGAATATCACTCTTCATTTGGTGGAGTACAGCGTATGTATAAGAAGTGTGTGAAGATATTCCTTAAAGTAAAATTTTCTTCTCAGACATACTTCTAGCCGTGTCTGTGTATGAAGTGTTCTACTAAAACTAATAAAGAGAATCTTATATTAGTTTCAACGAAATTGAATGACCGTAATTGTATATGACCAAAATTGAATGATATGACCGTAGGTAACACAATTATGTAGTCACTTGTGAAATCTATATATTGTTGAAATGTAGGTGCACAATCAATCGAACCCATGTTACTATATTAGTTGATATATTATACTTTTTGTGACAGGTCAAGAGTGAAGTCAAAAAGTAGCATATTAATTTTAACGTTATTTAACTAATGATTTTAACTCTTTTTCAAATAAAAATAATTCTAAATGAGACTTTTGTGTGACGCCAGATAATAACTCATAAAAATATCAGTTATGGCGACTTCAAATTGGAATCACCAAATGAGATCATTTGAGAGTCATTGTACGTCTAACTGAAGAAATCACATTATAGTCACACTGGGTTTGTGACACTTGTAACAATTTGAGACATATTTTGTAAATTCAGATGGACCTACTATGCTATTATAATTACTCGTTTCATTTTTAGAAAATCAGTAAAAGATATTTACTCTATGTTGCCCGTATCCCCCCAGTTTACTTGTGTTATCTGTAAACATTTCGTATTTAAACATACTGATATTTCTTAGGATACAATGACTGTGTTTCTTATATTTAGTTTTTGAAAATGAAAATTTAATATAACACTATTTGAACAAGAAATCAGTTAAAAGATTTTTTTAAAAAGATAAATATTATAGTCATTTCAAAAATATTTTTATACAAAAATGGTGTTCATTTTTAATTTTGATTCAGTAAAAAAAAATGGTCTTTTGATTTAATAATTTATTGTTGATGAGATATTAAAAATTAAGTAAAGAATAAGATATTTTTAACGTAACAGGATATTATTTAATTTTTATTCATGATATGTCAAAGACATTTTTAATAATTTCATAATGAAAGGAATAAAAAAGGAGGACACACTATACAATTTAAGTAAATTTCAATGAGTGTTATAATTCATTAACATATAATAAACTCAATAAAAAGAGAAAAAACTAAGTAAGAAGTGCTAAACTTAATTATATTCAATTTTATCAATACGATACTTAACAAACATTTTACTTTCCCTATCTGATACAGTGATTAATATAATATTTAACATTAGATTGATTAATTGTACCAGATTGCTTGATATTTATTCGGATGGTCATCTAGTCGCGGCGCACCGCAAGCACCACCCTTGTGATTCTGGTCTTTGGTTCGGATTCAGATATCCATGATTGTCAGTATAGAAAGATAAAAATACATTACAGCTAGAGAATAACAAATGTATTATTAATGTATCCATTCATTTATTTTGCACAAAGTTCATATTTCTCACAAATTCTGAGTATTAAAAAAAATGTATTTAGGGACTTGTCAATTGGGCTTGAACAAATCAAATGTCACAAATATTGTAAAATGCCAAAAATAATTGTATGATTCCATTTCATTCAAACTTTATCTTGCTATATTAATTTGTTTTTAAGCTAAAATCTAAAACAGGCTGTATATTTCAAAAACAGGATACTTAAAAATATTTATTTTAAAAATTTTCTTTCTATTATCGTCGATAAAAGTTAATCTGCACTGTAAAAAACAGATAGATGTTTTTTGATCTAGGAAACAGTAAAATTACTACAAACGAAAATATACAATTACCACTTCCGAGTTAATAACTAATCTTTAGAAACCTCAGAAACAAATATATTTTTGAGATACAAAGAATAATTTCTAAAAAGGTTTCGAGTTGTTTTTATAGTGCATTAATCAGTTTTCTCAAACTGGAACATAGGTTTTTCTGATGCTATCAATTCTCAAGTACACATTTTCATGTTCAACAAGCCTATTTTACACACAAATATAATAAATTAACAGCATTAAAATGAAAAATATTTTGTTACATGTATAAAATCAAATATGCAGTTGAAAATGTTTCATTCAGATCGATATTTCGGTTTGAGAAATCTGATTAGACTCATATATATATATATATATATATGAGTCTAATCAGATTTCTCAACATGAAATGCAAATGGAAATGTTATTCCGACGCTTTTAAATCACTTTCTGCGAAACGAATATTTATGGGACTTATATTGTCAGTTAGGTAATTTTGGGGGGAAGGTTTTAGTGTATAACACATATCGCTTTACGTTACTCAATTACTGAGATATGGGTGAAAGTTCTATAATTAGATCAACTTGATTATGAAGGATAATTTAATCCGAACGCTTATAACTCACGTTCTGCAAAACGAATTTTTATGAGACTTACATTATCAGTTAAGTAGGGGAAAGTAGGGTAAAACCGGGTACCTAACGATTTTCCTTTGTTGACAAAAGTCTAGAAACGCGGAAAAATCGGAGCACCCCACAAAAGTGTTTGAAGACATCTGAGCTATTGAAAAACCACACCTGTTGCCACAGAAAAATTCTTCTGTACTTGAAAAAAGGCGCTTTCTAGGACCTTCGGAAACAACTCCGAATTTTGGTGGTAGGGTAAAACCGGGTACTAATCAGAAATTACGTTACTACACTTCCAGTAACAAAAAGCTTTATTGTAATGAATTTTGAATCAAACTTAAAAACATTTATACATTTTTTAAGGTGAGCAGTCTTTTTTTTTTCAAGTTTTCAAGCACTTATTAATGTTGTCATATAATGCCTTTCTCAGCTTTTACTTCTCGCATCCGCTGCATTCCTAATGTACCCACTCTTTGCAGACAGAACATTGTATCCATCTTTCACCACTTGTTGAGTGAAGAAACAATTTATTACAGAATTCAATGCAAAACTATGGATACCTGGTTTTGCCCCAACATACGACCAAAAATCAACAGAGTCGTTATCATAGATAGCTGGACTTACGCACTTATCCTTTGCATTATAATATCGTGTGAAATATATAGAAAACAGTGGTTTACTTACCTAAATCGATCCGTCATGCTGGATTTATATGAAGAGCAGAAAAGACGGTGAAAAATTAAAACTTCTGAGGTGAATTTCTTTCTCATAGCACGGACACAGAGATTAACTGACTTCAAAAGTCGACGGGGACTTTGCTAGGGGACGCTAAGGGATGTAGTTAAGATTGGTTCTGTCCACAGGCAGCACCCATCAGCGAGAAATCAGGGTACACGGTTTTACCGGCATATCCGATTTTACCCTACTCTCCCCTAGATGTTGGAGAAATATTTTAATGCATAACACATCATTCTACAAAAGTATGGAAGAGAATTCTATAATTAGGTCAACCCAGTCATGAAAAAGAATTTCATTCCGAACACTTATAACTCAAGCTCTGCGAAACGTATTTTCATGGGGGAAAGTGTTAGTGTATAACACGTCGTGTTACCTTCTTAGTAACAGAGATATTGAAAAAAGCTCTATAAATATGCTAACCCGGGTAGGAATGGGAATTTCATTCCGAAAGCTTTTAACTTACGTTCTGCAAAACGGATTTTTATGGGACTGGCATTGTCAGTTAGATAATTGGTAAGAGACGGTTTTAGTTCATAACACACCGTTCTACGTCGATTAGTTTTAGAGTTATACGAGAAAGTTACATAATCACTTAAACCCAATTATAAAAGTTAACTTTTTTAAAAATCTACTATCTACTTTTAATACATATATAAAATAAAAATTCTTATTTCATTCCGAAATATTATAACTCACGTTCTACTAAACAAATATTTATGGGTCTTAAATTGGTAGTTCGGTAATTTTGGGGGCTAGGTTTAAGTATATAGAGCATTATTGTACGTTGCTTAGTTATAGAGTAATGGGAGAAAGTTCTGTAATTAGGTGAACCCGTTTATGACAGATTAGCTTTTTTGAAAAGCTCTACTGAGTGAATTTTGATGGAAGTTGCATTATTAGTTAGAGGAATTATGTAAAAATAAAACTAAATCTGATAATTATACGTAAAATTTTGCACAATGAATTGCAAAACTCCCATTCTATATGAGCTGAGCCATGGGCAAAAGTTAGTACACGATAAAAAATAGTCGGAAACGTTTCCGAAAATCAGGGATATCAAAAAAATCTTTGTTTTTATAAAGTGTTGAAATCTCGAAAATATTTGGTTTCTGAGGTTTCTAATGATAAAGGAAGCTTTTTGGAATCGGGTGTAACTCAGATGAGGTTGTTGGATATTTTCGTTTGATTATATTGTCGTAGATTAAGAAACATTTGCTTTTTTTAACAGTGTTTAAGCAATCGTGTAAGTTCTATTCCATTTAAAAAAAGTTAATATCCTTAAGTTAATGGCACAAAAAAGGCTTACATTTTTTTTGTAGCATTTCCCCTTATAACAATAATATAACCATAAAATTATGCTCTAGTGTAATATTATTTTTCCGAAATCATTAAATTAAAATAAAATTCTTCCTTCCGAAATTATAACTGAATAGTTATTTATGTCTCCAATTAATGAATATTTTTTAAGTGACAGAGAAAAACTTTTAGCACTTAATGTAAAATGGATTAATAAGAGCAAATATTGTTAAAATTTAAAAAAATGTTACATATATTAGAAAATCTCAAAATGATACTTATGTACCATCGACAAGCATTAAAAAATCATTATTAAGAGTTATTTGGACTGCCAACAAAAAAAAAAAATAAATAAAAAGTAAAAACAAATTGTTCATTTTTTTGTTTAGAAACATAAACATAAATTATCTGAGAAAATCTTCTTTCGTGAAGAACAGAAGTCTGATTTTCCAACCAAATATTCGAAATAAAAATGGCTCCGAAATAAAAATGGCTCCGCTATCTATTATTTTATTAAAAAAAACATTAGTGAAATTTATCCGAGGTTTATATGTAATAGCGAAATAAAAATATTTTATTCACATTTCGCTAGGGTTAATTTTTTCATACAGCATCATATGAGATCGCCATGCAGGAGATGGTTAAAATTTAATTTTATAAATTTCGTTCTACATTCAAAATATATGCTCTACATAAATAAAAATGCAAGTTTTTTTTGCGATTGTGGTTATTTTACTTAAATATTATAATCAAATTGCTTAAAATATATGCAAGAGAATTAAAATATATAAAGAGCTAATTAAATATATTTTTCTTTTCCACGCGGTCATAATTCTGGAACAGATAAACGTAACTGAGAAAATAAAAATCTTTCTTTGAACGAAAAACCCCAGAAATTTAATTTTCTGTGTAGTTTTTTTTCTTTTTTTTTTTTAAGTGCTTCAAAATTTTATTTTGCTTATTTATTTAACTCGGATTACGAATATTTATTTTATATTTTTACCTTTTATTGTCGTAAGAATCCGAATCTATTCATATATTTGTATTTGGTGTAATACGATTTTGAAACATTTATTTTATATTTGCATTCAATATTTTGAGAGTGAAAATTAAAGGCGTAAAAATGAAGTAATTCTACTACCTGTGATTCAGAGATTACCGTCTTTTTCAGGCGATTTTTAACACTTTCCAACTTAGTTGAAAAGTGTTTATCAATTCGGTTTGTCTGTATGTATGTCTGTGCTCTAACTTGCATAAATATATTCGTATTGTCGTGCAATTGATAAATGCTAATGAGGATAACATGACATGTTCGGTATTGAAAACGCAGTATGTAGCGTTTATAGTTCATTTACAGGGACCCTCAAAAGAATTCCGTTACATTACGATCTATGGGGAAAATCGTATCCGGTGTATTTTAATGATTTTACTATATTTCAAACATATATAAATTGATATATAACACGGTTGTGCACTACAAAAAGCTTACTATAGAATATGGTGTGCCTGGCACTCATCGTTCAACTACAGAGACACACAAAATAAAACAGATACAGTACTATCTAAGGACAATAACTCCTGGAAGTGCGTTTTACGTTCTAATATGCGCTTAAGGTATATTTTGTAAGGAATACTACCTATTACATTCTCCCCTATGTTGGAATTCCTGGAAAATTTTTGCAGATCTACACCGATCATGACTCCCAGAACCCAAAAACCACCCCCAGTTCAAAATTTTATCTATCTATCTATGTCACTTTTTTATGGTCACGATAACTTAAAAAATTCTGCATAAATCTCTTCCAAACTATACATAAGGGCATAAAATCTCGGTCAAGTTCGTTAATGGGAAAAGTCGAACATAGGGAGGGGAAATGGGGAGGCGGGGGCGCTTTTTGTAAAAACAGAAAAATCCCCATAACTTCTTAATTATGATACGTATCAAATCCGTTTAAAGTTATTATTACTTCTAGGAAAAGGGCAAAAAATTTATGTATGACAGATTTTTTATATAATTAAAAATGGCCTCAAGGAGGTGGGGGGGAATAGGGGTTTCAGAAGAAACAATTTCATAACTTTGTCAATTCAAAAGATATCAAATCCGCTTATACTTATTATAAATCGTCTTAATACTATCTACAACTTTTATATTGACAATTTTTTTTATAAAGCCAACCCTTACAGAAAAAAAATCTGCCGGCTTTGCCTACTTGACACGGGTAGATTTCGAAGTGGGCGATTCCAACTGCTGCATCATGGTAAAAAGGTCATTTCTTCTGCAATTCACAATAAACAGGCGCCCCACGGTCTGCGTCTTCGAAATCTACCTGTGCCTGTAGGCCGAGCCGTCAGAAATTTTTTTAATTAAATTAATATTTTGCCTATTTCTTGGTGTGTATAAATTCTATAGATGATATACAGGGCAGTACAAAAGATCTCGAGTACATTTCCGTCTATTGCCGGAAATTGCAGAAGGGGAATTTTCAAATGTGCTATGCGTTTCCTAACTGACCTAAATTTTACCATATTATGTAATATATACAAATCTATAAATCCTATACAGGACTGCAAAAAAAGAAACGTGATATTTTCCCGACTATTGCCTGAAATTGTGTTTTCAAATGTTGTATGCGGTTTCCAAATTGTTTACTTAGACATCATGTTTTACCTTATTAAACGGTAAAGATTTTCTAAACTTTTCTGGAAGTATTCGAAAGTTTTTCATAATCTATATTTTTCGTTTTGTTTTAAAAAAACAATCTGATATAAGAGTCATATAAGTTTAATTTTCTAGGGATTGAGAAACTGAATTTACAAATCTCTGAATCTCATGATATTTAAACTTTTCTTTTTTACAATCATTTCTGAGATTTCACATATTACTAAAGTAATGAAGATGCAAAATTTAATAATGCTTGAAAGATTACATTACTTATGTTTTTCTAATTAAATAAAAGACTGGATTCCATAAGTTATGGAAGCGTTAATAACATCAATAAACAGATGTAATTTCTTATGTTTTTTGTTTCAACGACTAAACTGTTTTACTGTTACTATAGCTGAACTTTTTCTCATATATAACAGAAAAAAAGGAGTTATATTTCTAAGCCAACAAAACATAAATATGTGTTGTATGATAAATTGACAGAGTATTAACGCTACATGTGTTTTGTTTCCGTTTTAAACTGCATTTTCTATAAATGTTAATCAAACAGAGATATGTGAATTTATGTAAATAAACTAGAGACAAATAAAATATATCAAATGTAGAGTTTTGTGACCAAAACAATAAACATGTATTAAGATTAAAATTTCAAAGAGTAAACATTTAACGACAATTTGTAATGTTAAGAATAGCTACATATGCCTCAAACATTTTTTTATTTGAGTATGCTCTGTTTCGTCTGATGAAGAGAGCAGTAAGTTAATTACTACTGAAACGATAGCCAAATTGCACTTTGTTTTGTAAAAGTTTAAAAGTCCTTTTTATTTGTATGGTGCAGTCTCGATACTAAAATTCAAACTAAGTAGTTTATATTTCACTGGCTTCAGAATAAATAAAACACCACTAATGAGTAGCAAATATCCCCTCAAAAATTAATTTACGGCAATTTATGTAAAATAGTAGGTTTTTTTATTATTAAACTATCTACAGATTATTAAACGTGTTCTATCTGTAAATTTAAATTATTTAATTTCTTTCTTTTATTTGAAACAACTGTTGCATCATATTTCTCTGATATATTATTCTTACATATGTACATATATATTATGTTTTATGTAGGTTTTTTTTGTTTTGTTTTGTTTTGTAGGTGTTCTTTTTCCCAATACAGTGTGATTTTCTTCGAAATAAATTGAGATGACCGTTTATATGTCATATAATGATGTCATAAATCATCATTTACTGACACATTGCACAAAGATTCTGCTACGATGAAAATGTATTTGTATGTTTGAAACATAGATATGTTGTAAAAATGCTGTTATTATAGATTATGTTTCACTGCGTTAATGATGTTTATGTCTCACAGCACGTTAATAATTAACAGTGATAATTATAATAAGAAATAAAATAAAGTAGTCAATTTTTTTTTTGAAAATGAAACGTAAATACATGATTTCTTAGTTTTAATGTTTCTCATTAAAAAAGAGAAAAGTATTTACGAATTTATAGAGAAAAAATGTAATATTTAATACATTCTTTTTTTATTTGCAAAATTTCATAATTCTTTATTTGTATTGAAACAGTTACGCGTTCTGAAATGTTCCTTGTTTCCAAATTTAGGGTATATGGATTTGCGCCATAAACACGATTTGCCTTTTTCAAACTATAATTTTAACAAATCCCTATGCCAAAACTCGTTTTAATTAGTCAAAACCAATTTAAACTGAGGTGCTAAATCAAAACTAGTTTTGACGAATCCCCATTTAGTGAAAACTAGTTTTAACAAAAGCAAAACTACTATTATCTAAAATGCTTCAATTAAATATTGAATTAATAAAAAAATGTCAAAATTGTGTTTTGATATAAATTTTCACATAAATTGTTTATGCTAGTAACTCCCCTAGTAGGAAATATCACAACTTCGTATTTAACCTGCCTCCCTACAAACGAATTTCGCTAAAATCTTCAAAATAAGTATCTGCCATTGCCAAACAATCTTTTGATAAAAATGTTCACGCGCAGTTTTTATTTTTAATGCTAGTAGATCACCTAGGGGGAAATTACAAAAATACGCAAATTACACTCACTTCACAGGAAAAAGAATATCCTCAAATCTCCAGAATAAGATTCTACCATTAAAAAATTTATGTTTTGATAAAAGATTTCATATTATGGGTGCTCTTATGCTAGTAGCGACCCTGATGAGAAATTGTATAACCACGATATTTAGACTCCAGGTATGCTTTGCATAACTTTTACATAAAAAACAAGTTTTTTTTTTATGCTAGTAGATCACCTAGGGGGAAATTACAAAAATACGCAAATTACACTCACTTCACAGGAAAAAGAATATCCTCAAATCTCCAGAATAAGATTCTACCATTATAAAATTTATGTTTTGATAAAAGTTTTCATATTATGGGTGCTCTTATGCTAGTAGCGACCGTGATGAGAAATTGTATGACCATGATATTTAAACTCAGTTCCCACGAACAAAATTTTCCCAAATCTTCCGAATAAGCTTCTGTCATGGTTAAATTTATATTTACACATAATAGTTTTTTTTTAACTAGTAGGGATGGGACCTAACCTGGTTAAAAATTGAGCAACTACGCAAAGCAAACTCATTTTCCACGAGCGAAATTTTGCTCTACATCTTCTGAACAAATTTACGCCATGGTCAATTTTATGTTTTGGTAAAAATTTATATAATATTTTCACATAATAATTTTTTTAAATGGCAGGGATGGCACCTAACCTGGTGGAAATTTGCATAACTACGTTACTTAAACTCGCTTCTATTTTAATTTAGCTCAAATCTTTAGAATAAGGCGTCCGGTATACTCAATTTTATGTTTGATACACATTTTCTCGTGATAAGTTCTTAAGGCTCAATCAGAAACGGACAATACGCGCAACTTTGAGCACATCATGCAACTTTACACGCAGCAAAAAGGTAGGAGAAAATGATTATGATTTGCTAAAAGATGCATTAAATGCTGCGTCTAACTTGGTAAGCGAATTCCTACAGCCAGTCCTTTATCGCTCCCTTGGCACATAGTACACGGGCTGTCTGTCATTTCTCGCAACTTTCTTTAGTATTTACGAGCAGGGAAGACCGAGCTATGCTCTGTCAAAATTAAATTTCAGTTCAAATATCATGACCCATGACCAAAATGACCCACTAATTGAATTTTCTCGAACATGTGACTTAGCCCAACAGTCTTCTCGTGCCCGAAAACCATAGGATGCAAAATTTAGCGTAAATAGTCTGAGCCGTTTTTAAGATAAAATAGCTTGACCCATAATGACCCAGGACCAAAATGACCCACTAATCGAAATTTCTCGAACATGTGACCTAGCCTAATAGTCTTCTTGTTCCCTAAAGCTGTAGGGTGCTAAATTTATTTCAAATCCTCTGAACCGTTTTTAAGATAAAATAGCTTGACCCATAATGACCCATGACCAAAATGACCCACTAATTGAATTTTCTCGAACATGTGACCTAGCCCAACAGTCTTCTCGTGCTCGAAAACCATTGGATGCAAACTTTAGTGGAAATCGAGCCGCTTTTTAGATCTTGACCCACAATGACCCAGAAATGACCCACTAATCGAATATTCTCGACCATGTGACCTAGCCCAATGATTTTCGCGTGCCCGAAACTCATAGGATACAAAATTTAATCAAAATCGTTAGACCGCTTTTTAGATAAAATTAATTTGACCCGCTTTGACCCAAAAACGACCCACTAATCGAAAGTTCTCGAACATGTGACCCAGCCCAATAGTTTTCTCGTGCCCGAAAATAGTCGGATACAAAATTTTGTCAAAATCGTTTAAACCATTTTTTAGATACAATTAGCTTGACCATGACCCAAAATGACCCACTAATTGAATTTTCTCGAACATGTGACCTAGCCCAACAGTCTTCTTGTCCCCGAAAACCATTGGATGCAAAATTTAGAGTAAATTGAGCCACTTTTTAGATCTTGAACCACAATGACCCAGAAATGACCCACTAATCGAATTTTCTCGAACATGTGACCTAGCCCAATGATTTTCGCGTGCCCAAAACTCGTAGGATACAAAATTTAATCAAAATCGTTAGAGCCGTTTTTTAGATAAAATTAATTTGACCCGCTTTGACCCAAAAATAACCCACTAATTGAAGATTCTTGAACATGTGACCCAGCCCAATAGTCTTCACGTGCCCGAAAATAGTCGGGTACAAAATTTCGTCAAAATCGTTTGAACCGTTTTTTAGATACAATTAGCTTGACCATGACCCAAAATGACCCAAAATGACCCACTAATTGAATTTTCTCGAACATGTGACCTAGCCCAACAGTCTTTTCGTGCCCGAAAACCATTGGATGCAAAATTTATTGTAAATTGAGCCGCTTATTAGATCTTGACCCACAATGACCCAGAAATGACCCACTAATCGAATTTTCTCGGACATGTGACCTAGCCCAATGATTTTATCATGCTCGAAACTCGTAGGACACAAAATTTAATCAAAATTGTTAGAGCCGTTTTTTAGATAAAATTAATTTGACCTGCGTTGACCCAAAAATGACCCACTAATCGAAAGTTCTCGAACAGGTGACCCAGCCCAATAGTCTTCTAGTTCCCGAAAATGGTCGGATACAAAATTTCGTCAAAATCGTCTGAACCGTTTTTTAGATACAATTAGCTAGACCATGACCCAAAATGACCCACTAATCGAATTTTCACGAACATGTGACCTAGCCCAATGGTTTTCTGGTACCCCAAAACGGTAGGATACGAAATTTCGTCAAAATCGTTAGAGCCGTTTTTAAGATAAAATTTGCATATATAACCACACACAAGATTTGCTCGTATTAGAATATATGCTTTAAAACGTTGTATTGTATCCATATATCTATATATATGTTTTAAACTCTGAGCTTCAAAGGTGTATGGCTGGAACTAAATTTATGAGTAAGAGTTAAAAAAAATGTTATGTGCTGTAGCCATTAGTTTACAGAAACTTTTTTAAAAAAGGACAGACCAGAAGAATAAAAGTGTGACACTACTATAGTTTAATGCAAGAACTGGAATTTCAGATATGATTATATTTATATAATTTCATTGAATTATATTTGGATTTTGCGAAAACACTCGAACTATTTCTGTCTGGTTTTTAGCACACTTTTTATACTGTAATGCTGCATTTTTAAAATTTAAAATCCAAATTTATTTATTTTTAACGCTATGTATATGCTGATTTTTAAGTCAATCCAAAATACATAATTTTGGAGTGCTTTTCTTTAAGGAGTCAGTGGACATTAAAATCCAAATTCTACAGTTTTCAATGGATTAATATGAAAATTGGCAGGCTCGTAAATAACAAGCTAAAATATATATATTCAAAATTTGGCGTTACAATAATAAGTTTTTAACTAATTAATTTTTTTAATTTTTAAAGTAACAAATAATCGTCATATCGTCATATTTTAAAATGCCCCATTCACATTTCTTTTGCATATAATATCACAATATTTATTTATGAGATCATTTTTAACACTTTCCAACCTAGTTGAAAAGTGTTTATGACTTCGGTTTGTCTGGTCGCCTGGCTGTGCTCTAACTTGCGTAAATATACTCGGATCGCCCTGAAATTTTTGCATGTTATTGCTGTTTACTATAGCATGTCCCCTATTTCAATTGAAGTGCGTAGCACTTATGTCAAAGATATCCTCATGATAACTACCAGCATGAATAATCAATATAAAGGACATTAAACGTCTCATCTCTATACCACATATATAAAAAAAAGAAAAAGAAAAAGAAAAAAGAAAAAGAAAAAATCTTTGGCGGGTAATTAAAATAACTGAAATATTTTTCAGCAATTTCTGACGCACTGCATTAATAACAAGAACCGAAAACCATGCGTCACGCATAGATTATGTAACGTCCCCCCCCCCCCAAACACACCCAGAAAACTGCAACATAACTTCCCCGTTAAATAAGGTGACAGAAAACATATAAGTAAACAATTTGGAAAACATATAAAACATTCAAAAGTCCAGTTTTAGCAATAACTTTCTATAGTCAAACAAGCAGCCGAATTATTTGTGCAGCCCTGTATCTATCTATAGATTTCCATATATACTACATAACAAGCTAAAATTTAGTTCAGTTAAAAATTTCACTTTTAGCAATTTTTGCCAGTAAATGGAAATACACTCGAATTCTTTTGAACAATCCTGTATATTATCTAAAGATTTTTGAACGCATCACATATTAAGCCAAAATTTAATTCAGGACAAAAACACATAACACAATTAAAACGCACTTCCAGTAATCTCCAACAATAAAAGTCAATGTAATCTTGTTCTTTCGTAGCCCTGTATATGAAGTTATTTATAATCTACTAACTTCTATTAGTATACACTAAATACAGTTCAGCAGGAAAATGCATAACGCAATTAAAAACTACTTTTAGACCATAGGCAGTATTATTTACGATATCCTTTGTGTAGTCCTGTATATGATCAACATAATTTATACACACTACATACTATGCAAAAATTTAGTTAAGCTTAAAAACCTTAACCAAAGTTGAAAATGTACTTCCAGCAATTACCGCTTTTAGACAGTACAGTAACCGAATTCTTTCGTGTGTCTCTGTAAATGGACGATAAGTGCAACGCGCACAATACTTTTCAATAACTTCAGTTCTGTCGACTTCATTATTTAAGCCAATATGAATTACCGTAATAGCATCATCAAAAGGCGCCGCAAGTGATATTTTCCTTTAGTGCATTACGTAAAAGTAGTATTTTGTGGTACCCTGTAAATGAACTATAAATGCTGCACTCTTCACTTCCAATATCGATCATTATATATTAAACATCAATAACATAAAAAAAAAAAATTCCAGGGCAATCAGAGTATATTTACTTGAGTTACAGCTCCGACAGACGAACAGACAATCCAAAGTCATAAACAATTTTCAACTATGTTGGAAAGTGTTAAAAATGATTGGTAAGGATAATTGGTGCTTAAATGATTGAAGAGTTTTTAATACTTTAACATTTGATGGAATATGAAATTTTGAAACAAATTTTATTCACGAGGATATATGATTAAAATTGAATTTCCGTGCACATACATAAGGCAACACAGAAAAATCCTTTTAAATTTAATGTATAAATATTAGAATAATATAAATTAAATAAAACAAGTTAAGGCTTATATGAATAATTCCTGTAGTGAAATTCCAAAGTACTTTTAGTAACTGATTAAGATTTTTCAATTACTTTATTTATTTGCAGGGAAAATGATTCGTTAAATAATTAAACAGAACAAATGATATATTTCATAAAAGGTGAAATGATAATATTGCAATGTTATTAAGAATTGTACATATTAAATATTGATCAATATAATATATTATGTAGTGTGATATATACCACATACATAGGAGCATACGGCTATTTTTTTCCCTGTAAGCACTCTCTTGCTTTCAAGATGCAAGAGAGTGCTTGGCGACATTGGCGACAAATAGACGAAACGATATCAAAGTTCATAAAAATCAAAAAGAAATCAGAAATCCTCGAAGTAGTGGCTTACGCAAGCTCCTGTGACGTTATTGGTCAGATTAAGCAGTTTACGTAGCAAAACCCATTTGACGTCGAAAAAACTGCGTGTAATGTTTCAAATTCGAAATCTCAATCACACAGCGTTTCAGCGCAACAGCTGAGGGAAAAGTTGAGCGATGAGCCTAAAGTTTCACGTAAATAGCGTGTCTGATTGCCGCTTTACACTAGTAATGCACCTGGTAGAAAATTGAAAACTACGCAATTTAAATTCATTTTCCACAAGCGAATTTTGCCTAAAGTTTCAGAATATCTTCCGAAATGGTCAATTTTATCTTTCGAGAAAAATTTTCACGCGATAATTTTTTGCATGCTATTATCGCCGCTGGTGGTAAATTGTATAACTATGGGATTTAACCTCACTTTTCAGAAGTTATTTTCACTGTATTCTTCAAAGTAACCTTCTGCTATGGTCAAATGTATATTCGGTAAAAATTAGTGCATTTTCCGGTCTATTCTTATATGGAAATTATAACCCAAGTTAAAGTTTCATAGGACATATTCAACTCAAATTTATTTTAATTTCATAACGCCTCTGTGCAGGAAATAGAGAAACATTTGATTTTTTATATTTTACTGCATGACAGCCTTAATGAAGGCTAAAATAGGTAGGACAAATTCACCCCAACTATGTTTTGAGTTTGTAGTGCTCTCTGGCAGGACATAGGGTAATTAAATATATAAAAACTATTTTATACGAAGATTGAAACTCGAGTTGCGCCAACGTTGACAATATTTTCTGAAAGATCCTTTCCCTTTTTTGGTGAATGGATAAAGGCAACGCATCTTAGGGATTAATGGGAAAGATATTTTTTTTACAGCCGCCTTAATCAACGTTGGGTTTTTACTATGACATGCTTTTCAGCTAGAAGTATTTTTAACTGCTAAAATAATTAATAATAGAAATTATCTTATCATATTTAATTAATTCTTGTTCTAACTGAAACCTAACTGAAAGAAATCAATTAGTATTTTCTATTTTTAGACAATGGAAACGTATACAATAAAAGATGTTAAAGTTGGTGTTTTGAATGAAATTTTTAGACGCGATAGCTCGAGAAAGCTTATCATGAAACAGCAATCGCTTATAACCGAACTCGTAAATCATTTTTTGAAAACATAAAGAACTCTCTTCGATTACAAATCATTTTACCTCTTTGAATGCTTTTAGGGTTAAACATGAGTCCAATATTGTATCAGAAAGTTTTGAATAGTTGAGCAGGAACACATATTTTCTGAGAACCGCCTTAACTAATTCGGATATTTATTCCAACATACTTTCCAATTAGAACCAGTTTTAACTGCTAAATCCGTTAATAATTCAAAATATCGTACCTTAGTTAATTCTTATCTTTAACTGAAACATAACTGAAAGAATAAGAAGAAGTTGAATAATGTTTTACTGTAATGAGAAGAAGTTGAATAATGTTTTAATTTTTTTGATAAATACAAGGGATCTTTCAATATAATCTATCAAAATTGGCATTTTGTACCCAATTTCCAGACGAGGCAGCTCGAAGAACGTCGCCATGATACAACAATCGATTACAACAGAGCCTTTTGAAGGTATATTGCAACATTACAAGTTTTGCAAGATGTAGATTAAATTTCAGAGTTAACATGATGAAGGTAAATGAAATATCATATGCTAAAGTCGACTTGTGTTTCAATAAAATAGTTGCTAAAACAAGACAAACTAGTATTGTATATATGGCAGTTCCACATCACCTGAGTCGAGCAGCGGCGCAACGGCGGTGGACAGCCGTGGAGCACTGTGCAGCTGTGCTCGCTGTGCGCGGTGGAGCAGGTGAAGGTGGCGATAAGAGCATGACCAGCGGTGGGTGACGATAAGGATTTCTACTGTAAGACGGGGAGATTACTTAAATTAATTTTAATTGGGGGACTTAGAAAATTTCAAATCGAAAAAGAATTTTTTTTTTCGCGGAGAAATGTCTACTACAGTACGAGGTGAATTTCAACGGATTTATTTTAGCGAATTAGATTTTTTTAAATTAATTTTAATTGGAGAACTTAGAAATTTTTCGAAGCAAATATTTTTTTACAACTAGAGTACGCAGTTTAAATATGAGTGTATGCAGTAGAAGTGAATGAATAATTAAAAATAGTCATTAAGAAATAAATTAAAAAATTAATTAATTTTAATTGGGGAACTTAGACATTTTTCGAAGCAATATTTTTCCTCAAAGAGAGTACGCAGTTTAAATATGAGTGTATGCAGTAGAAGTGAAAGAATAATTAAAAATATGAATTAAAAATGGTCATTAAATATTAATTTTAATTGGGGAACTTAGAAATTTTTCGAAGCAAATATTTTTTCAACGAGAGTACGCAGTTTGAATATGAGTGTCTGCAGTAGAAGTGAATGAATAATTAAAAGTATTAATTAAAAATGATTATTAAATAATTAATTTTAATTGGGGGACTTAGAAAATTTCAAATCGAAAAAGAAATTTTTTTTTTCGCGGAGAAATGTCTACTACAGTACGAGGTGAATTTCAATGGATTTATTTTAGCGAATTATATTTTTTTTTTATTAATTTTAATTGGAGAACTTAGAAATTTTTCGAAGCAAATATTTTTTTACAACTAGAGTACGCAATTTGAATATGAGTGTATGCAGTAGAAGTAAATGAATAATTAAAAATAGTCATTAAGAAATAAATTAAAAAATTAATTAATTTTAATTGGGAAACTTAGACATTTTTCGAAGCAATATTTTTCCTCAACGAGAGTACGCAATTTAAATATGAGTGTATGCGGTAGAAGTGAAAGAATAATTAAAACTATTAATTAAAAATGATTATTAAATAATTAATTTTAATTGGGGGACTCAGACATTTTTCGAAGCAAATATTTTTTCAACGAGAGTAGGCTATTTGTTATACATGTTAGAGTATATTACAGGTGAATTTTAAAAGTCAATAATGATTTAATTAAACATGGTCATTAATAATTTTAATTGGAGAACTTAAGAAATTTTGGCGAGATTTTTTTCCCTCAACGAGAGTACGCAGTTTGAATGTGCAGAAGAATGGTAGATGCGAATGAAAAATAGTAATTAAAAAGGGTCGTTAATTAATTTTAATTGGAGGACTTCAACATTTTTGGGGCAAACAGGCTCGTTTTAATGAATTCGATACAGGTTATGGTAAAAGATACAGGGTCCCGTATGAATTATACTGGGCTCAATTTTAATAGCACTCCCCTCCCCCTCCCTTTTTTCTTTACCCAAAGTCGATAGAAGTTAGCCTAACAATACACACACAAAAATACAGAGTGATACAAAAAGAAGAATTTTAACGTATATATAAAAGTGTAAATAAACAAGAATGAAAAATTATGCGTAGCGCCATAATTCATGAATCACTTTCCAACATTATCGAAATGTTATGTGAACAAAATATAATTTTACCATATAGTGCATAATTAATTAAAATAGTGAACCGATCCCCTTTTTAATAAAAAGGTGTCCTTCACAAAAATCCAATTATGCATAAGAACCCTTCCTAAAATCAGATAATTTACACCTTACCCTTTTTTTTCAATTCAAGTTAGGCTAAAAGTACAACTTACACATCGATATGTTCAAAATATAGAAAACCTTCAAAAGAGACTGTGAAAAGTTATAGATTTTAAACCCTGCCCATTAAATAATGTGACTATTTGTCTCCCAGGACCCTTCACAAAATATAACCCAATTTGAATCTCAGAGGCCTTAACAAAATAATGTAAAACGCGTCCTATTTGAATCTCAGTCCACCTTCACAAAATAAATCCAATAGATTCATGTTATATTACGGCGACAGAAATACGAGGGACATTGACCTTTGATAAAAATCCAATATCACTCTTTGAACGAAAAACTCCCTTCGCAATGTACCCTGTAAAAATATTTTAAGAAATAGACTGCTATTTTCAAATGAATTACGTATTCATACATTGTAAAAAAAATAGGTTTTACACGAATGCATTTTAGTATAACGTGCAAAATATATATCTATATTTTAGAATTGAAATTAAGAAATGAGTGTTATCCCTTGGTACACATCTTCAATAGACACATCGCTGAGTCATATTAGCAGATAAGCGAAGATCTTGCTTTGACTTGATACGATGAATCACTGACGATAAGAAATACCTGAGACTCGTAGTTTCTGACACATTTTAGGTTGGTAAATGTACGAAATTAGCTTATAGTTATTAATCAGTTAAGTTTTAAAAGGCTTCATTGAAAAATAAGAACTAAGAAATAAAATTAAAAAGGATCATTAATTAATTTTAATTGGCGAACTTAAACATTTTTGGGATAAGAGACGGGTTTTAATGAACTTGATACAGGTTATAGTACAAAAATACAGGGCCCCCTATAAGATATAGGAATTAAATTTTAAATAACATAAAATTAAATTACATTTGTTTATGCTTTTTGTATAGTAAAGTAGAGAAAAAAGTATACTAAATTGGGTTTATACCATTCTAACTTAAAAATTTCTTTTGAGGAATGAATAGGATAACTAACCTTTTGACTTTGTTTTTATAAAATATATATATTGTACTTAGAGTTGCAAAGAACCGGTTTATTCCCGGGTTTATTTCCAATAGACCCGGTTTATTCCCAGGTTAATTCCCAAAAGACATGGTTTATTACCAAAAAACCCGGTTTATTCCCCAAAAAACCGGTTTATTCCCAGGTTTAAACCGGGTTTTTTCTAGCCTTTGCAACTCTAATTGTACTATTTAGTTAGGGCATTATTTCGAAATTTTGTTTTGTTTTAATATTGAAAAAAAAATATATATACATAAAGTTATATTACCTAAAAAGTGTAACCATAATGTACTGGACTTCATCCAATTTCGACCTTCTACTATGCTTGTCTTACAACAACTGAACGATAATGTGTTTGCTTATCTCTTAAAACCACGGGATATTGTGACGTCATGGATAAGGCATATGGTAGAATACAGAACGAATAGGTATTATAAGACAGAAAAATAAAATAATCATAAATCATAAAATTTGCATACTTTATACAAACACTTACAGTATGAGAAATGATTGCTACTATTATCTATATGAGAAAATGAATCATTAGCTAATCTTATTAGTGTATGTCATATTTAACTAACAGGCTCGAACATGCGTGAATTTGGACTCGAATTATTCACTGAATGTTAAAAAAAAATGATTTATATTTATATTTAATATTTATATTGTTTAACATTTTAAAATTCTATTAAAAGTGTATACATTAGTATGCTTGTGAAAGGTCTATTTTTAAGACGAAACATTGTATGAAGGGTCCTGTTTTAAAGTTAAAAGTTTCATGAAGGGTTCTGTTTTAAAGTTTCGTGAAGGCGTTTGTTTGAAGGACCCTGTTTTGAAATGACTTAAGAACGGACAATTTATTCCTAACCATTTTCATAACTAAAAATAGTGTAGTTTGCACACATTATAAAAATACATGAATATATTTATACATTATGCTATAGTTTTTGAAGTATTTTTTCAAAATTAGATTCATACAATAAAGCGAGATTGATACCGTTAATGTATACGAATTCCTTCCTGTTACCCTTCATAGCTTCAACTCGATTCGTTATATATGCTGCATTGTGTATTCAATGAAAAATAATAAATAAGAAATAAAATTAAAAATAGTAATTAAGAGGTCGCCTTAAGAATTTTTGAGATAAGAGATTGGTTTTAATTAAATAGGTAAATGAATCTAATTCGATACAAGTCATACTAAAATAGAAATTACACTACAAATACAGAGTCCCCACAATATATATGAATTATACTCCACTAAATTTAATAGCACCCTCCCCTATTTTCATAGAAATGGCTTCAATATAATTTAGGCTAACAATATACAATTAAAAAAATACATAGTGACCAAAAGAATGATAGGAATTCGATATATACTACAACTTAAGTAAAATATAATTTCTCTTATCGCATAAAATATATTAACAAGTCCTGTAAAAATATATTAACAAGACATGAACTATTAATACATGAGTTAAAACATATTGGTTATACAAAACATATATATAGAAATATATATAAATTTATCATTAACTAAAAATGTCAAGCACGATTTACTGGACTTCACCTAAATTCAACTAGATTCTTCACCACGTGGTTTGATGACATCACTGATCGCAATAACATTTTAGATAAGATTCACTGATAGGAACACATTTCAATTCATTTCTTCTAAAGAAAGTATACGAGTTTATTCTAAGGTCTAGGTATGTAGATATATAGTAGGTTAGTAGTAATATATATTTAAAGTACTTTTTATTTTGTTTTAAAAGAAATGGTTATTTTTCTCTTTACGTAGGGTAGTCAAAATTAAAACATAAAATATTAAATTTAATCTTTAGTAATACAAAGACTTACACATACAGAAACGCATGTGGTGAAAAGTTATAGATATTAAACCCTGCTCATAAAATAATGCAACTATTTATATATATATATTTTTTTATTCATGTGCATCACATATAATTATAAAATTCAATTTTTTTTGTTGTTGTTAAGGATAATCCAATAACTCATGCTATAAAACGCGTGTGAAACGGAAAATTGGATATAATCTGTGTTCTAATTGTGAAAAAGTATTAGGTTGGAAACGCATACATGATTACAATCATCTATCAGAGATGTATACAGGGGAGCTGTACATATGGAATGTAACTTGAACTATAAGCAGTGTAAAACAATTCCTGTTATATTACATAACTCGAAAAACTATGATGATCATCATATTATGACAAAGTTAAGAAATTTCAAAGATCATGAAATCGACGTGATTGTCTCTTCTTCTATGAAGAATTATATAACCTTTAAAATCAGAAAGCCAACATGTCCTGTTTATAGGGCCTTCATATATTATTTTCGTTTGCGCTGGTTTTGAACCCGCGAACTTCAGCTTGGACTTATTATTGATACGCTAACCATTGGGCTGTCCGTGCCCTGATGCTTTCTCGCTTTCTTATAAATACTATCTATTACAATCACACTTTTTTCGACTCGTGATATATCATTTGAATCAACCTATATATATGTTGGGTTTGCTATACTAGAGGTCTCTAAACTTTGCATATATGACTTTCATTATAACTTGATATAGAATACTTAACTTACCATATTCAAACACACAATATTTATAAAGATATAGAAAAATGTCGTGATTTCTTTAAATTCTCTAATTATTCAAAACCACATCGTATAAACCGCATAAGTTCCGAACCCACAAACATATAATCAGACTTGCCATTTTATAGCCAGGACACTAACCACAGGGCTAAGTGAGCCCCCGCTTATTTTATAGTCACAACACTAACTATTGGGCTTAGTATGCCCCAGGCTAATTTATACCCACCACGCTAACTATTGGGCTTAGTGAGCCCCTGCTTATTTTATAGTCAACATACTAACTATTGGGCTTAGTGAGCCCCAGGCTAACTTATACTCACCACGCTAACTATTGGGCTTAGTGAACCCCCGCTTATTTTATAGCTACCATGCTAAACACAGGGCTAAGTGAGCTCCAGGCTATTTTATACCCACCACACTAACTACTGGGCTGAGTGAGCCCCAGGGTATTTTATACCCACCACGCGTACTGTGCTTAGTGAGCCCCCGTTTATTTTATAGCCACTACGCTAACCACAGGGCTAACTGAGCCCCCGTTTATTTTATACCCACCACGCTAACCACAGGGCTAAGTGAGCCCCCGCTTATTATAAAGTCAACACGCTAACTACTGGGCTGATTAAGCCCCAAGTATTTTATAGCCATCACGCTAACTACTGGGCTGAGTGAGCCCCAGGTTATTTAGTCACATGGATATGATTTCCAAGGTATATGTCCTTACTTGATTTAGACCATTGCCTATTGTAAGATAAAGCTTAGAAGAAAATTGATAAACCCCATACATTTCCCTCGAAAACTCACTTGTATTTTAATAAATTTCTGTAGAATTCAGCATAGTTTATTAAAATTATATACATTCTCATTAGTTTATGAATCTACTAACTTATAATATCTATATGGTAACTTGGATTATTAGTATTCCCACTTAAAAATTTCTTTTGTAGATTTAATATAATAAACACTAACATGAGTCTGACTAAACTTTTACCATTTTCATTTCAACTTAGTTTTAGGAAATTTATCTATATAGCTTTAAATTTTACTGTTTAGTTAGTCTATTATTCCAAAGTATTATTTTTTTAGTTCTAATATTTAAAACATATACATATCGTTTTATATAGCAGGTATCAAATTGATTTAAAGTCATATTAAATATATATATCTATATATATTAAATATATATATATATATATATATATATATATATATATATATATATATATATATATATAATAGTATCTGTATATATTGAAATATATATATACAGATACTATTCATACCTAATACGCCAGCTAGCTAAACACCCAACCGTCTCACACCAAGACTCTGAGAAAAGTGAATGCTTGTTCAGGGCCTTATCAGCTAATGTAATCACTGATAAGATTTGATCATGTGATATATGACGTCACTGATTAAGTGATATCATGTGACCATGTGGTATAATTCAATACGTCACCAGTGACGTCAGAGATCATGTGACTAGGTCATAAAACAGTCAATTACTAATTGCAATTAACAATTTACCTTTAATTGATTTGTATAATATATATATATATATATATATATATATATATAGATAAATTAATACATGATTTATCTATTATTTCGTAAAACATAGTACATGTGCTATGCACTAGCAAACCCAATATATATATAGGTCGATTCAAATGATATATCACGAGTCGAAAAATGTGTGATTGTAATAGATAGTATTTATAAGAAAGCGAGAAACCATCAGGGCACAGACAGCCCAATGGTTAGCGTATCAATAATAAGTCCAAGCTGAAGTTCGCGGGTTCAAACCCAGCGCAAACGAAAATAATGTATGAAGGCCCTATAAATAGGACATGTTGGCTTTCTGATTTTAAAGGTTATATAATTCTTCATAGAAGAAGAGACAATCACGTCGATTTCATGATCTTTGAACTTTCCTAACTTTGTCATAATATGATGATCATCATAGTTTTTCGAGTTATGGAATATAACAGGAATAGTTTTACACTGCTTATAGTTCAAGTTACATTCCATATGTACAGCTCCCCTGTATACATCTCTGATAGATGATTGTAATCATGTATGCGTTTCCAACCTAATACTTTTTCACAATTAGAACACAGAATATATACAATTTTCGGGTTCACAAGCGTTTTATTGCTTGAGTTATTGGATTATCCTTAACAACAACAAAAAAAATTGAATTTTATAATTATATGTGATGCACATGAATGAAAAAAAAAATATATATAAATAGTTGCATTATTTTATGAGCAGGGTTTAACATCTATAACTTTCACTACATGCGCGTCTGTATGTGTAAGTCTTTGTATTACTCAAGATTAAATTTAATATTTTATGTTTTAATTTTGGCTACCCTACGTAAAGAGAAAAATAACCATTTCTTTTAAAACAAAATAAAAAGTACTTTAAATATATATTACAACTAATCTACTATATATCTACATACCTAAACCTTAGAATAAACTCGTATACTTTCTTTAGAAGAAATGAATTGAAATGCGTTCTTATCAGTGAATCTTATCTAAAATGTTATCGCGATCAGTGATGTCATCAAACCACGTGGTGAAGAATCTAGTTGAATTTAGGTGAAATCCAGTAAATCGTGCTTGACATTTTTAGGTAATGATATATATATATATATATATATATATATATATATATATATATATATGTTTTGTACAACCGATATGTTTTAACTCATGTATTAATAGTTAATGTCTTGTTAATATATTTTTACACGACTTGTTAATATATTTTATGCGATAAGAGAAATTATATTTTACTTAAGTAGTAGTATATATCGAATTCCTATCCTTCTTGTGGACACTATGTATTTTTTAAATTGTATATTGTTAGCCTAAATTATATTGAAGCCATTTCTATGAAAATAGGGGAGGGTGCTATTAAATTTAGTGGAGTATAATTCATATATATTGTGGGGACTCTGTATTTGTAGTGTAATTTCTATTTTAGTATGACTTGTATCGAATTAGATTCATTTACCTATTTAATTAAAACCAATCTCTTATCTCAAAAATTCTTAAGGCGACCTCTTAATTACTATTTTTAATTTTATTTCTTATTTATTATTTTTCATTGAATACACAATGCAGCATATATAACGAATCGAGTTGAAGCTATGAAGGGTAACAGGAAGGAATTCGTATACATTAACGGTATCAATCTCGCTTTATTGTATGAATCTAATTTTGAAAAAATACTTCAAAAACTATAGCATAATGTATAAATATATTCATGTATTTTTATAATGTGTGCAAACTACACTATTTTTAGTTATGAAAACGTTTAGGAATAAATTGTCCGTTCTTAAGTCATTTCAAAACAGGGTCCTTCAAACAAACGCCTTCACAAAACTTTAAAACAGGACCCTTCATGAAACTGTTAACTTTAAAACAGGACCCTTCATACAATGTTTCGTCTTAAAAATAGACCTTTCACAAGCATTCTAATGTATACACTTTTAATAGAATTTTAAAATGTTAAACAATATAAATATTAAATATAAATATAAATCAGTTTTTTTACATTCAGTGATTAATTCGAGTCAAAATTCACGCATGTTCGAGCCTGTTAGTTAAATATGACATACACTAATAAGATTAGCTAATGATTCATTTTCTCATATGGATAATAGTAGCAATCATTTCTCATACTGTAAGTGTTTGTATGAAGTATGCAAAATTTATGATTTATGATTATTTTGTTTTTCTGTCTTATAATATCTATTCATTCTGTATTCTGCCATATGCCTTATCCATGACGTCACAATATCCCGTGGTTTTAAGAGATAAGCAAACATATTACCGTTCAGTTGTTGTAAGACAAGCATAGTAGAAGGTCGAATTTGGATGAAGTCCAGTACATTATGGTTACACTTTTTAGGTAAGATAATTTTATGTATATATATATTTTTTTCAATATTAAAACAAAAAATAAATTCGTAATAATGCCCTAACTAAATAGTACAATATATATATTTTATAAAAACAAAGTCAAAAGGTTAGTTATCCTATTCATTCCTCAAAAGAAATTTTTAAGTTAGAATAGTGTAAACCCAATTTAGTATATTTTTTCTCTACTTTACTATAGAAAAAGCATAAACAAATGTAATTTAATGTTATGCTATTTAAAATTTAATTCCTATATCTTATAGGGGGCCTGTATTTTTCTACCATAACCTGTATCAAATTCATTAAAACCCGTCTCTTATCCCAAAAATGTTTAAGTTCGCCAATTAAAATTAATTAATGATCCTTTTTAATTTTAGTTATTATTTCTTATTTTTCAATGAAGCCTTTTAAAACTTAACAGATTAATAACTATATAGCTAATTTCATACATTTACCAACCTAAAATGTGTCAGAAACTACGAGTCTCAGGTATTTCTTATCGTGAGTGATTCATCGTATCAAGTCAAAGCAATATCTTCGCTTATCTTCTAATATGACTCGACGTTGTGTCTGTCGAAGTTGTTTACCAAGGGATAACACTCATTTCTTAGTTTCAATTCTAAAATATAGATATATATTTTGCACGTTATACTAAAAAACATTCGTGTAAAACCTTTTTTTTTACAATGTATGAATATGTAATTCATTTGAAAATAGCAGTCTATTTCTTAAAACATTTTTACAGGGTACATTGCGAAGGGGGTTTTTCGTTCAAAGAGTGATATTGGATTTTTATCAAAGGTCAATAATGTCCCTCGTATTTCTGTTGCCGTAATATAACATGAATCTATTGGATTTATTTTGTGAAGGTGGACTGAGATTCAAATAGGACGCGTTTTACATTATTTTGTTAAGGCCTCTGAGATTCAAATTGGGTTATATTTTGTGAAGGGTCCTGGGAGACAAATAGTCATAATATTTAATAAGCAGGGTTTAAATTCTATAACTTTTCACAGTTTCTTTTGAAGGATTTCTATATTTTGAACATATCGATGTGTAAGTTGTACTTTTAGCTTAACTTGAATTGAAAAAAAAGGGTAAGGTGTAAATTATCTGATTTTAGGAAGGGTTCTTATGCATAATTGGATTTTTGTGAAGGACACCTTTTTATTAAAAAGGGGATCGGTTCACTATTTTAATTAACTATGCACTATATGGTAAAATTATATTTTGTTCACATAACATTTCGATAATGTTGGAAAGTGATTCATGAATTATGGCGCTACGCATAATTTTTCATTCTTGTTTATTTACACTTTTATATATACGCTAAAATTCTTCTTTTTGTATCACTCTGTATTTTTTATGTGTGTATTGTTAGGCTAACTTCTCTCGACTTTGGGTAAAGAAAAAAGGGAGGGGGAGGGGGGAGCTATCAGAATTGAGTGCAGTATAATTCATACGGGACCCTGTATTTTTTACCATAACCTGTATCGAATTCATTAAAACGAGCCTGTTTGCCCCAAAAATGTTGAAGTCCTCCAATTAAAATTAATTAATGACCCTTTTTAATTACTATTTTTCATTCGCATCTACCATTCTACTGCACATTCAAACTGCGTACTCTCGTTGAGGGAAAAAAAATCTCGCCAAAATTTCTTAAGTTCTCCAATTAAAATTATTTAATGACCATATTTAATTAAATCGTTATTGACTTTTAAAATTCACCTGTAATATACTCTAACATGTATAACAAATAGCCTACTCTCGTTGAAAAAATATTTGTTTCGAAAATTGTCTAAGTCCCCCAATTAAAATTAATACAGGGTTTTTAACTGACGCTATTCAGAGCCGCCTGTAGCTCGTTCTAATAACTGGATTGACACAAAAGTTTGTGAATGGACTAAGAAAAGCATGGGAAAAAAGATTCCAATAAAAAAAAATTAGTTCCAATCACCACCGATAGGGGGAAATGTGGCGCTGTGGTAATTTATGCAACTGATAATTAGCATAAAATACGGGAAATAAATGAAAATGCAAATTTTTACTTACGCAAGCGACAATAGCACCAATAGTTTAAGTTATAAATGCATGCGAAAAACACCGAGAAACAATTTCAGCTCAGGTTGAAAATGAATCTCACGTTACCGCAGCGCGCGTTACTTGTGAAGTTTTATTATTGTAACCAGTGCAATGCCCCAGCCGTTCTTTGTTTATTTAGAACTCGCCATAAACTGCGCAAAGGACCTTAGTTAATGTATTGAAAGCAATGATTCTGAAATTCGAAGAAACAGGCTCGCTAGCAGTTCGGTCAGGCAGAGGACGTAAACTGGTGGCAGAAAAAGTGATAATGGATGTTTCAACAGCGATCAACGAAAGGGAAAGTGTAAATGATGAATAAAACATGGCATTTTATCCAAATTATTAATTTTGTCTGTTTCAGATGGTTTTTTTTCAATGTACAGCGCCACATTCCCCCCTATCGGCGGTGATTGGAACTAATTTTTTTTTTGTTGGAATCTTTTTTCCCATGGTTTTCTTAGTCCATTCACAAAATTTTGTGTCAATCCAGTTATTAGAACGAACTACAGGCGGCTCTGAATAGCGTCAGTTTACAAAAAAACACCGTGTATTTTAGTTGATATTATATTAATACTTTTAATTATTCATTCACTTCTACTGCATACACTCATATTCAAACTGCGTACTCTCGTTGAAAAAATATTTGCTTCGAAAAATTTCTAAGCTCCCCAATTAAAATTAATATTTTAATGACCATTTTTAATGCATATTTGTAATTATTCATTCACTTCTACTGCATACACTCATATTTAAACTGCGTACTCTCGTTGAGGGAAAAAATTGCTTTGAAAAATGTCTAAGTTCCCCAATTAAAATTAATTAATTTTTTAATTTATTTCTTAATGACTATTTTTAATTATTCATTCATTTCTACTGCATACACTCATATTCAAATTGCGTACTCTAGTTGAAAAAAAAAATTGCTTCGAAAAATTTCTAAGTTCTCCAACTAAAATTAATTAAAAAAAAATCTAATTCGCTAAAATAAATCCATTGTAATTCACCTCGTACTGTAGTAGACATTTCTCCGCGAAAAAAACATTCTTTTTCGATTTAAAATTTTCTAAGTCCCCCAATTAAAATTAATTTAAATAATCTCCCCGTCTTACAGTAGAAATCCTTATCGCCACCTACCGCTGCTCATGCTCTTATCGCCACCCACCGCTGCTCATGCTCTTATCGCCACCTGCTCTCCCTGTGCTCCACCGCGCACAGCGAGCACAGCTCCACAGTGCTCCACCGCTGTCCACCGCTGCTCCGCCGTTGCGCTGCTGCTCGACTCAGGTGATGTGGATCTGCCATATATACACTACTCAAACTGTTCACAAAAGAAATATTTTCAACACAAATTCGAATTCCGTTTTGAAAAATACATAAAAAATTAACTTTTGCACATTTAGCTACATTACTACTTGTCAATGGACACTATAAAACAAGTGGAAATTGCGTTGCATCTATCCTGCTTGTTTTCAACTTGAGTACAGCGGTCATACATTAAAACAATATATAATTAATTTTATTTCAGTTTAGTTACTTTATTTCCCAAAAGGGAGCTTTTTGGCGTAAAAAGGAGTGTAGTTGAATCTGTCACGTTTAATTTAACTTGGCGCACGATTACCATATGAGAAAAATTTTAAAAAGTTTATTTTGAAATTTTAAGCAAAAATCGTTTGTGAGAAGTGAGTATAAATTACGTAGATGCGGAATCTCTCAACAGGGATGCTACTAGCACAGGGGTCGCAGCGTCCTATATTTTTTTATATATATTTGATACCACTATTTTCGAACTATAAATTTCATGGTAGATTTCTTTAAAATCTGCAATAGAAGGATATTGTGAATATTATATTTTGAAAATAGTGGTGGGGATTATTAAAAAATATGTAGGATGCGACCCTTGTACTAGCATAAAAAGCTATCATGTCAAATTTTTTATTTAAATTTTATACAGATTTGACGATACTTGTTAATTGTAGCTTTAACTGAAAATGGTTAGAGAATACTAATTTTGTCTAGTCAAAACTAGTTTCTACTAAGAGCCTCAGATAAAACTAATTTTGACCAGTTGAAACTAATTTTTACTATTCAAAATTAGTTTTGTTAAAGGGTTGAGATAAAACTACTTTCAACTAGTAAAATGGGGTTTTAACTGATTTCTGTTTAGATGGTACCATATATTATGAAAAAAAAACTTTAGTTAATATATATTCTAAAACTGTGCAATAATATCAAGAAACATCCTAACGCAAATTAAATTACAAGGATAGTTTATAAAAATGTTATTTCACTATAACATAGAATATAGGCATACATAAAAATTAATATTTCCATTACAAATAACTAAATGCAGTTAGAAATAATCATGAAAACTTTGTCAATATCGTAAATAAAAAAAATCAAATTTTTGTATCTCTTTTGAACAAATAGGAAATATAAAGATTTCATATATGTATCATTTTTTAAAATATAATAAACAAAAAGTTATCTAACTTGTATCATTTCCTGTACCTTTTTCTCGAGCTCGCTTTAGTTTAATAAAAGCACATATAGAAGTTTTGTATTTTTGTTACAAAAGTATTTCCGAAAACATCAAATTTTATCTCTAAAGAATGTAGGTCATGCTAATGTTTCAAGAACAGCAATATTTGTTAAATAAATGCATTTTCTGTGTAACATCATATATCAACTACATGCATATATATATATATATATATAGGTTTAGGAAAAAATAATGTACATAGAGAAATTAACAATTATTTGCACAACCATATTCGACATAATATTACGCCAAAATTCCATCCATTGTAAGTATTTGTAAGGAATGTGCATGTATAACCCTCGCAACGGTACCATGTACATAATTCTACGTATATTATTTTTTTTGTAATATTAGTTAAATATTGAGTTTACGTTGTAAATAGTTACAATAAAACGTTAATATGGCAGAAAGAATTGATTTGCATTAGAAACATTTGTAATGGAATGTCTCTATTGTAGAAACATTTGCATTATGTTTAATATATTTGCTTAAAAATACAAATTTTTTATAAATATTGGTTTTATTGGTCTTAAGTTGCAGAAATATTTCTTGTCAATATTCTTTCATATTCAATTTCTTGAAAAAATTGCAAATAATTTCCGAATTTTGTGTCAATATTTCATGCTAACTAATCTCCCTATATTTAAAGAAGGTATTGTTTTATTTCTTGAATATTGTAGCAAGGAAGAAGGAAATCAGAAAAACTGCATTTATTGAGAAAATATAGATACGGAATTATAAATTTTAAGCAATATCTTTGGTAACCTCTGATAACGATGCACATATTTCAAACTTTGAAACTAATCTTTTTAATATTTATATTTACATTGTTGCTTTCCAGTATCAATTTCACGACAAATTTTTTAAAAGAGACACATTTGACGGAGAAATAAAATTATAGAATAATAAATACAATGCTATCAGAAAAAAAAAGTAGTAATCGACTATAAACCTGATAAAAAAGAACGTGCTATTAGGTAGTTTTCATTATAAAAAACTACATATTGCAGCATATATATATATATATATATATATATCTGACATTTGTCATTCTGTAACTCTCTTATTTATGAACCGATTTGGATGTGACTGAGTCTGTGTATAGGACATACCAAGGTCTCAAACGAGTTCGTTGTCCATCTTCATGCGCCATCTTGTTTCAAAATGGCAGCCAGTTAAATATTTTAATTAAAAAAAATTCAAACAAATGTATAAAAAATTATAAATTGAAAAGTTTATTTCTGTTAAGTGTTAGACCATGACACAAGGATTCCGGAAATTTTTTGTTTCGACTTTATCTTAAAAAATGACTGACATATGGCAGTTTGAAATTCTAGGGTGGCTGACATTTTGAAACAATTTGAATTTTGTTATGTTGTAACTCTCGTATTTTTGAACCGATATGAATGTGACTGATCATGCGTTTAGAACATACCAAGGTCTCGAACGAGTTCGTTGACCAGCTTCATGCGCCATCTTGTTTCAAAATGGCGGCCAGATAAATATTTTTATTTTATTTTTTAAATTAAAAAAATGTATAAAAAATTATAAATTGAAAAAGTTGTTTCTGTTAAGTGTTAGATCGTGATGCAAGGATTCCGGAACACTTTTTTGTTTTGGTTTTATCTTAAAAATCCCTGACGGCTCGGCCTACAGGCACAGGTAGATTTCGAAGACGCAGACCGTGGGGCGCCTGTTTGTCGGGAATTGCGGAAGAAATGACCTTTTTACGATGATGCGGTAGTTGGAACCGCCTACTTCGAAACCTAACTTGTTTGCAGGCGGAATCGGCAGGGATTTTTTTTTTTTTTTTCTATAACGGTTGGTCCTATAAAAAACTTGTAAATATAAAAGTTTTAAATAATATTAAGAGGATTAATAATAAATTTAAGCGGATTTGAAATCTTGAGAATTGGCGAAGTTATGAATTTTTTTCTTCTAAACCCCCCTCCCCCCCCTTAAGGCAATTTTTAATTATATCAAAAATCTGTCAAACATAAATTTTTGGCCCTTCTCCTAGAAGTAATAATAACTTCAAACGGATTCGATACGTGTCATAAGTAAGAAATTATGGGGTTTTTTTCTGTTTTCACAAAAAGCCCCCCCCCCCCATCCCCCCCCTTGGTTCGATTTTGTCCATTAACGAACTTGACCGAGATTTTATGCCCCTTGATTTTATGTATCAGTTTCGAAAAGATGCGGGAGTTGGAACCACCTGCTTCGAAAAATAACTTGTTTGCAGGCGGAGCCGGCAGGGATTTTTTTTGTTTTTAATTTTTTTTTGCTATAACGGTTGGTCCTATAAAAAACTTGTCAATATAAAAGTTTTAGATAATATTAAGAGGATTAATAATAAATTTACGCGAATTTGATATCTTGTGAATTGACGAAGGTATGATTTTTTTTCTCTTAAAACCCCCCCTTCCCCCCCCCCCTTGGGGCCATTTTTAATTATATCAAAAATCTGCCATACATACATTTTCGACCCTTCTCCTAGAAGTAATAATAACTTTAAACGGATTCGATACGTATGATAATTAAGAAATTATGGGTTTTTTTCTGTTTTCACAAAAAGCCCCCCCACCCTCCCCCCCTTGGTTCGATTTTGCCCATTAACGAACTTGACCGAGATTTTATGCCCCTTGATTTTATGTATCAGTTTGTAAAAGATTAATGCAGAATTTTTCCAGTTATCGTGGTCAGAAAAAAGTGACATAGATAGATAGATAGATAGATAGATAGATAGATAGATAGATAGATAAAGTTTTGAACTGGGGGTGGTTTTGTGTTCTGGGAGTCATGATCGGCGTAGATCTGCAAAAATTTTTCAAAATTTCCAACTTAGGTGAGAATGTAATAGGTAGTATTTCTTACGAAATCTACCTAAAAATGACTGAGATATGGCTGTTCGTAATTTTAGGGTGGCTGACATTTTGAAACATTCTGATTTTTGTTATGCTGTAACTCTCATGCTGAAATTTGCATTCAAATTCAGTATTAACGAAAACCGGAATTGAATCTTCTGTAATAGGGTTCCAAGCATTTCAGATTCGGGTGTTTGAGTAAAATGAGTTGAATTTTTTAAAACGTGGACTATGACAGCTACCTTGTCCTTCCGGTACTGGCCGGAAGGACTTTTTTTTTAATTAATGTCATATTTTTCCGAATGTAGTTAGGTGAAAAATTTAATCTCTGTTAAAAATTAAAGAAAAAGTGAAAGAAAATTCAACCATTGACCATGCAAAATGTATGAGTGCCAAAACATAGTTTTTTTTTTTATTTTTCAAAACACCTGATTATGGTGTATCTCCAACAATAGTTCAACTTTTCATAATATTATCGCAGTATGTAACAGAAAATCGATACTAATAGTTTTACACACTTTTAATATGGGTTTGGATGTCAACAGTATGTTGTATTTTACTTTAAACATATGTCTTTGTCTTATTGGCCTTGTTTACGAAGCATAAAGGTAACCAATTTATAGGTTAACATTTTACCAATTTATAGTTCAACATTTTACCAGTTTGCCTGTTTAATATTTTACCAGAACATGTATAGCATTTTACTGCTGGTTCGATAGCGCCATATAAACCATAAAACATTTTAATCCGTATAAACTATATAAACCTTAAACCTGTGTTTAACCGACACATGTTTATGGTTTAATATGAGTATCAATTGTTAAACAATTGTTTTACACCATTTTATGGTGACAACTTTTTTTGCATCATGTTTTGGTGAAATGTTGATCCAAATTTTCAACATTGTAAATGGAAAGTGATATAATTGAAAATTAATTAAAACGAATTTTTTTCCTTTAAAGTACTGTTTAAAACTCTACATAAATATATGCTATTATTTATTTATGTTCTAATATTTTCATTGACAGTGTATTTTTTGTGTGTTTCTTGCTAAAAATAACAGGAAAATGTTTTATTATTTTTTTTAAATATTTCTTAATGATAAAAGTTTTTTTAACATTTTACCAGAACATTGTGGCAAAAAACTGCCACAATAAGAATTCTAAACCTTGTTTCAACATGGATGAGCTATAAACTTGCCTATATTGAACAGAACATCACTGTAAAAAAAAAAAACCGTCAAATTTACGGCAAAAACTGCAGGCAGCAATGTTGCCAGCAGTTTTTACGTAAAATAGCAGTAAAAATCTATATCAATTTTATCGCATATTTTCCGTCATTTCAATGGTTATAAATGTAGTAAATTTCACAGCCATTTTTCCGTACAAATTACCACAAAATGTTCTGTAATTTTAACAGTCCTATTTCCGTACAAATTATCACAATAGCTGCTGTAATTTTAAAAGCCATATATTTTTTTAAATCATTGATTTTAATCAACTTTCATTTTTAGATGACTATTAGAATAGTCATAAAGTTCATCGCTTGTTTGAAAAACATTGGAATTCATTATTTTATGTAAAGAAATTCAATCCCATATAAAACATTTCTTTACTGCTTTGTATATGATATATATAAGAATTCAGAATTTATAAATAGGAATTTTTTTAATGTGGCAAAACTGAGACATCAAATATTCATTATAATACTATGTTTAAATACATTATACACTGCTCAAAACAATTAAAGGATATTGCAGTTTTAGGTGGATTTTGTATCTGGGAAACTTTTTAGCTGATTGATACATGGTCGACAGACATAGTAGGTTATATGAGAATAAATTACACATGTTTGGCAGAAAAAAATGCATTTTATTGCGCATTTGTGTACAAAAGGAAAAAAACATAATTTTTGCATATGAGAAAAAAAGAATAAGAAAAGGTGTTTTCTTCAAAGAAATTCATTTTCAGTAGGGGGTATGGTTTCCACGGGCGGCCAGCAACGTTGAACACCTTTGAGGCATGGACTCAATGAGGCTATTAATGACGAGTTGGGGTATTCTGCCCCACTCTTCCAGAAGAGCTCTTTCCAGTTCTTGGAGAGTTTGTGGGGGTTGTTGGCGGCCAGAAACTCGTCTTCCTAGAGTGTCCCAAACGTGCTCGATTGGATTCATGTTTGGAGAACACGCTGGCCATTCCATTAGAACGATTCCTTCCTCGAAAAGGAAATCCTCCACCAGGTTTGCACGAAGTGGCCTGCAGTTATCGTCCATTAAAATGAAGTTATCTCTGATTGCTGCAGCGTAAGGGACTACAATAGGTCTGAGGATCTCATCCCTATATCGGCGACCAGTCAGAGCTCCATCTCGAATGATGTAGAGGTCAGTGCGCCCGTCAATGGAGATGCCACCATACACCAACACTCCTCCACCGCCAAATCTGACACTTTCGCGCACGAACGCAGGATTATTCCTACTGCCACGGTCCCTCCAGATGAAAATACGCCTATTATCCGGATGCACAGAAAAACGGGACTCGTCAGAAAACAGAATATTGCTCCATTCATTTCTCCTCCAGTTGACATGCTCGGTTGCCTACTCCCTGCGGTCGCGACGATGCCTTGATGTTAATCTAACACATACCATCGGTCGGCGAGCATACAGACCTACAGCATGGAGCCGGTTTCGGACAGTCTGAGTTGAAATCGTGGTGCCTGTAGCCGAGCGAAGGTGTTGTTGGAGAAGAGTAGCGTTCATGTTTCGGTGTCTCCGAGCTGTTAACGCTAAATACCGATCTTCATTGGGCATTGTTGCCCGTCTACGACCTTGCCCTGGTCTTCGGCCTGCACATCCACTCTCCAAAAAACGGTTCCAGATCCTGGAAATGACACTTTGTGACACTCCAATGGCTTGCACTACTTCGGCTTGAGTTTGGCCCCCTTCTAACCTACCAAGAATTCTCCAAGCTTCTGAATCTGTCAAATGACTTCGCTGAGACATCGTACTCATCGAAACAAAGCAATCACTGAATGCCGATCATCCTTGTCTTCATTCTCTTTTATCCAGTTGAAAGTCAAATTTCATTCGCTGCCGCTGAAGCGACATTTTTGACGTCGAACTCAAAATTTGCATACTCCACAGTTTGAAAACCAGAAAAATTTGCATTTGTGATTCTCTTCTTCTATTTTCGGCAAAAAAAATTTCGTTTATATCTTTATTTTATATAAAACTTCAAATATCCTTTAATTGTTTTGAGCAGTGTATATTAGGGTGGGCCGAAAATGCACTTTTGCACAAACTTTCGAAATCGATGAGGCTTGGGGGCGGAAAAGTTGTGTATTGGGTTGCTCAGTAACCATGTAAAAATTTTTTGAAATCGAACAATATCTTCAGGTGGCGCCGGCGCCTTAAAAATTTGAAATTTTGACTAAAACAGACCTTTTTCTTCTAAAAACACGATTTTTTGCATTTTCGAAATAGATTACGCTCTAGTGCGGAAAAGTTGTGTATTGGGTTGCTCAGTAAACATGTAAAATTTTTTTGAAATCGAACAATATCTTCAGGTGGCGCCGGCGCCTTAAAAATTTGAAATTTTGACTAAAACAGACCTTTTTCTTCTAAAAACACGATTTTTTGCATTTTCGAAATAGATTACGCTCTAGTGCGGAAAAGTTGTGTATTGGGTTGCTCAGTAAACATGTACATTTTTTTTTAAATCAAACAATATCTTCAGGTGTCGCCGGCGCCTTAAAATCGGAGATTTTATTCAAAACAGACATATATTTTCATGAAAAGAGAATTCCTTATCGGTTTTCTATTTCACCCCCCTTCTTCTACTAAATGAAATGCTCTCGCACCTGCAGTCCACGTGACAGTCCACGTGACCCTCAGTGGTACAGGATTGTCTCTTACATTCCTTATCAGTTTTCTATTCCACCCCCCCTTCTTCTACTAAATGAAATGCTCTCGCACCTGCAGTCCACGTGACAGTCAGTGTGATAATATGCAATACACAGTTATCGTTTAGTTCAGTCTAGTACAGAAGCAATCAATAAGCTTACTTTATGTCGTTTGTTCATCGAAGAGCAGTCTCTTTAGATATTTAAATGTCATTAACTAGTTAGTTATAGTTATACTTTTGTCACAATGGCCGGTTGTCATTCAACTAGAAAAGTTACAGATTGTTTTGTTTTTGGTTTGCCAGAAGAGCTGAAACCTAACGTCTTACCAACTTACAGTCAAGTTATGAAATTTTACTTCCTTATAAGAGAACAAGTGAAATCTTCAAATCACGGCAAAGATCCAGCTTTTACTGACATTGCCAATGTTGTTGCTGAGAGGGTAGCTGATTTGTGGAAGAAGTCCTCGATTCCTACTATTTCTCATTGCAGAATTGTGCGCATCCTTAAATCATATCATGCTAAGTATAAAAATATCCTGAAAAGTAAAAACAAGTCTACGGAATCCTATAGGAACAAAGTAAAGGAATTTTTGGAAGACGCCGAGAAAACTCTCTTTGACATTGCCACATGCAAATGTCATTCCTTTAAAGCATGCTGCTGTGAAAAGGATAGAAAAGTGCCACATTTAGAACAACCATTTTTGATTGATCAACGAACCGTCAGAAAAATGATTATCGGGGGCATTGATATAAAAGTAACTGAGAAGCTGCTCCGAAAGCAAAATAGGCAATCCAAGACAGTGTTGAAAGCTGCTACAAGTGAACAGCAGTTCCAAACACCAAAGTCTATGTTCGAGTCGCCTGAGTTCGAGGATTGTGAGAACGAAGAATTTGAATATGAAACGCGTAATGATGAAGGATACACTCCTCCTAGATCCAGAGAGAACCATTCCAGAAAAACGAAAAGAGAGACCAAGGTAATCAGCCAGATGAGGATAAAACTGCCAACCACAGCACTCGCCTGCGATAGTGCAGGGATTGGAGACAGGCCTGCAGCGAAAATTATTTCTGCAGTTCTTGAAGATGTCGGAATGATTTCTGATAATAATCGTTCCAAAGTTAAAGATAAAAATAAAATAAGAAGAGAGAGAAAGAGAAAACGAAGGGAACTACAATGTAAAGGAAAACCAGAAGAGCTTCAAGCCCTCTTTTTTGACGGACGAAAAGATAAAACTTTAGCAGATCAAATCAAGGGAAACAAAAAGCACAGGACAACGGTTATTGAAGAACATGTAGTTTTAATACAAGAACCTGGATCTGAATATATCGGCCATGTTTCTCCAGCTAGTGGTTCTGAAAAATCTATTAAGAGCAGCATCGCTGAATATCTTTTACAGAATGATATCAACACTGAAAATCTTTTGGCAGTTGGCTGCGATGGGACACCCGTTAACACAGGTTGCAAGACTGGAGTTATACGTCTCATAGAAGAAGATGTTGGTAGACCTCTTCAATGGCTCATATGCATGTTACACGCAAATGAGTTACCGTTGCGGCATCTTCTAAAAAAGCTAGACGGTCAAACAAGTGGTCCTGAAACCTTTTCTGGTCCAATAGGAAAAGATCTCGAAACCTGTGAGCTGAAACCGGTAGTCAATTTCAAAAAGGTTGATGTCGTAGAGTTAGTAGCAATATCAGAAGAGCTTCGAAAAGATCTGAGTACAGATCAACGATACATGCTGCAAATTTATGAAGCTGTAACATCAGGTTACTGCTCTGTTGCCCTAGCAGAGAAAAAACCAGGAAAGCTAGCGCACTCCCGTTGGCTAACGGCAGCATGTCGAGTTTTGCGCCTGTACATTTCAGTTACAAATGTTTCAGCAGAACTGAAAACCTTAGTAGAGTTTATAATTAAAGTGTATGTGCCGATGTGGTTTGATATAAAATCCAAACCGCATTGCAAAGATGGTGCTAGACACTTATAGAAGATGATTAGCTTGTCACATTATCTCCCAGATGACTTGAAGACTGTCGTGGATGGCGTAATAAGCCGAAATGCTTTTTTTGCGCATCCTGAAAATATTCTTCTTTCGATGCTTACGGATGAACGAAATTACATCCGACTGCTTGCAATACGAAGAATTTTAAAAGCCAGGGAAAATAAACAAGAAGGTATCCGGCGGTTCAGTGTTCCTGTAATAAAATTCGAAGCAAAAGATTATACGGACCTAATTGATTGGCACCAATCAGTTGTTACGGAGCCACCAATGCTTCGTGCAGTCAGCAATGAAGATTTCCGAAATATTCTAAAGGAGAAAATATCTTTACTAGAAATAAAAGAGTTTCCATGCCACAGCCAAGCAGTGGAGAGGGCAATAAAAATAGTGACAGATGCTTCAGCTTCTGTGGTGGGACAAATCGAAAGGGATGGCCTTATAAGGGCGAAATTAGAATCACAAAGAATAATTCCTTCATTTGAAAGCAAGACGAAATACAAAAAAGGCCAAGTAGATCAGGCAACAGAAAAGTGAAATATTTAATAAAATCTCAGTGTCCATTATATGGTTGGGTGGTTGGGAGGGCACGGGTGGAACTCGATATGCAGCCACCTCCTCGTGGTGAGTTCTGGGTTATCTCAGTGAATTTCCTCTGAGATAAGCAAAGAGCTGCATTGCTTCATGTTTGTTTGCTTACTTGGCACACATGACAGCAGTAAAAGATGAATTCAATTATTATTTATGTGTTTATTGACGTTTCCTTTTTTCTGCTGAACAAACCGAATTTTAAAGGCTCAGGCTCCACCTGAAGATATTGTTTGATTTTAAAAAAAAACTTACACGGCTACTTAGCAACTCAATACTAAACATTTCTGCACTAGAGCGTTATCTATTTCGAAAATGCAAAAAATCGTGTTTTTAGAAAAAAAGGTCTGTTTTAGTCAAAATTTCAAATTTTTAAGGCGCCGGCGCCACCTGAAGATATTGTTCGATTTCAAAAAAAATTTACATTTTTACTGAGCAACCCAATACACAACTTTTCCGCACTAGAGCGTAATCTATTTCGAAAATGCAAAAAATCGTGTTTTTAGAAGAAAAAGGTCTGTTTTAGTCAAAATTTCAAATTTTTAAGGCGCCGGCGCCACCTGAAGATATTGTTCGATTTCAAAAAATTTTTACTTGGTTACTGAGCAACCCAATACACAACTTTTCCGCCCCCAAGCCTCATCGATTTCGAAAGTTTGTGCAAAAGTGCATTTTCGGCCCACCCTAGTGTATATAGAGAGAGTATATTTGTAGTACTAAAAAAAGAAACACTTCAATTCTGAAGGGCGAGAAGAATTTAGATAATATATATATATATATATATTTTAGATAATTGGACTAGAATTACAAGCTTACGTTTATCTAATACAAATATAAAATACCATTTGTAATTAAACACTGATATATAAACAATGCAGGATGCAGGCTCCTAAGCGTAAGTCAAAAAACACACCATTTTGCTCGCTTTCGCCGTCGCGCGGGAAAGAGCACGTACTTTTGAATAGAAGTTCCTTGCGCAGATCATGCTAGTAAAATGTCTTTGCGCGCAGGCGCCGATTAGAAAATGAATGATGTGATCCGATTGGTTATTCGCATGAAAGGATTTTGAAAGCGAAAACGCTGGTTAAATCTACTGTTATATTTGCGGTATTTTTACATACGGAAATATTACGTTGCGATTTACTGGAATAAATGCAGTGAATTTGACAATCATTTTTTACAGTGATGTTAAAATGTTGAAAGGAGAATTGGTAAAATATTCAACAATGAATTGGTAAAACTTTCACCTATAGAGAAATTACCTTATGCAAACAAGGACCCATCGGAAAAACGTTCCTTTATCTTCAGAAACCCCAGAAACCAAGAGATTTTCAAGATTCAAAGACGTATTTATGAAACATTATGTTACTTTTGTTCCCTGTACGTTTTGGAAACGTTCCATTGTAGTTTTACAGTGCATTAATCGACTTTCTCAGCCTGATATCAATACAAAATATCGTTTGTTCGAATGCTATATAAATTGTCAACCAACATTTTCAGCTGAGTAACAGAATTTATACATATAAGAGTAACGCGATAATGTTAATTTTGCGCTGTTAATTCAGCATTTTTGTCTGTTGAACATCAAAATGTTTACATGAAAATTGTTAGCATCGTAAAAAACCAATATTTCTTCTTGATACCGTTTCGAGAACACTGATTAATTAATATATTACAAAAACTTCTCCGAAACATTTCCGAAACTTACGGACAGCAAAAGAAATTTCTTGTGTTAATTATTTTTTGTTATCTTTAAAGCTCGGAATTTTTTTATTTCTGAAATTTCTGAAGATAACAGTGGGTAAATTTATATCATAGTTTCGATACCCTTCTTGCTATATCAGGAAACATATATTTTGTTTTACAATGTACGGACAGTCAGTCATTCTTGAACCTTTATTCGAAACTGAAACCCCTTTATTTGTAGCTAGCGTCCGACCAGAGATCGGATAGGATCGCGCTTTATAGTGACATACACTATAAAAAAGGATAAATGTTTCTTAATCTAGGAAAATATAATATAACTACGAACTAAATTATAAAATAACCTCTTCCGAGTTACCCACCATTCGGAAAACGTTCTTTGTCTTTGGAAACCTCGGAAACCGATATATTTCCGAGATTTAAAGAAGCATCTATATAGAAACAAAATTTCCTTTGCTACCAGTGATTTTCGAAAAGGTTTCAGAGTATTTTTATAGTGCAATAATCAGTTTTCTAATTCCGGAATATAGGTTTATTGGATTCTATCAATTTTCAATTAAACATATTTGTTACGCTTGCATGTATAAATTCAAAAACGCAAAAGCTAAAAATTTTTACTTGAGAATCAATACCATCCTACAAAACGATATTCTGGTTTGGTTAAACTGATTTATACACTATAAAAACTACTTCGAAAGGTTTCAGAAAATCCGTGGCAGCAACAAAAAAAAATTGTTTTCACAAGTGCTTCTTTAAATCTGAAAAAATATATTTGTTTCTGAAGTTCCAAAAGATAAAAGAATACTTTTTGAAATCGCGGTAAGTTAGAAGATGTTATTGAATATTTCCGTTCGTGGTTATACACTGCTTAAAAAAATTAGGGGAGCAAGCAAAGAAGTGGAGAGAAATGTGCGAGACAGCCGTGCATGGGCATAAAATGAAGAGTACACGTGTATGAATGTGCAGCACAGAAGAAAAGACGCAAAAAGTTTTGTAAGGAACCATTAATTCTTTGAAACGATGGAAAGAACATGAAACGGTGGTTCAGGGCAACAATTTGGTTACATGTAAATCACAAAAAAAGTATTGTTTAGAAGTTATGCAAGATTTTTACTACGGCGTGCGGTCTCCTTGAATAGCTAAGACTGCTACACGCTTGTTTTTTATGGATGCGATGAGGTTACCGATAAGACTTTGTGGAATACTGTTTCACTCTTCAAGAATTGCAATCTAAAAGTCCCAGACAATAAAAGAAGGCATTGGTCTCGCTTCAATGCGTCGTTCGAGTGCGTCCCAAACATGCTCGAGCGGATTAAGATTAGGAGAACCTGCTGGCCATTCCATACGCTGTATTGTTTCAGCTTCAAGCAAGTTCTCCACATGACGACTTGTATGCAGTCTGGTTTTATCATGCATGAAATCAAAGGAATCGCTAGGAGTACAGCGTAAGATACAACACGAGGTCTTATTATCTCATCTGCATACATTTGGGCCACCAAACTGCCATTCAGAATGATATGCAGGTTCGTTCTATGCTGATTCCAGTATAGGACGATTCAGCATAGGACGTTTCAAACCCATGCTGGTTCCAGCCAATACCGCGAATCCACCTCGTCTTTAATGTGAACTTTCGCAAACGAATAGGGAGTTATTTTGAGTGCCCCTATCCCTCCATACCAAAACATGACGGGTGTCACACTCCAGACTGTAACGGGACTCGTTTGTAAACAGCACTTGACTCCAATCCCGTTGCCTCCAATCTTGATGTTCGGCAGCCCACCCTTTTCAGACCACACTGTGGCTTGAGGTCAACGGAATACAGACCATTGGCCTACGTGCATATAGACCACCCTGATGAAATCTATTTCAGACTGTTTGGCAGGACATCCTTCGTCCTGTTGCCCAGAGCAACTGTCTTTTCAGCTGAGTAGAATTGCTTGTTCTGTCTCGACGAGCTGTTAACAGTATATATCGGAAATCAGTTGCTGTGGTAGCACGTGGCTGACCTTGCCCTGGTCGACGTCTAACATTTTCTGTTTCTTGGAATCGATATCGCAGCCTCGCAATGGCATTTCTTCGACTCCAACAGCGTCTGCTACACTTCGTTGCGTTTGCCCGGATTCAAGTCTTTTGCTAATTTTCCAAGCCATGGATTCCGATAAATGACGTTGTTGTGGCATTTTCAAATCACCTTTACTCAAAACACACTCACAACTGAGACCGTAAAACAGACATTTCTGTGAAATCCTGATTTCTGCACTTATCTGTTTTTTTCTGGTTTTTGACGTCACGAACTTCGATTTCCATATGAAGTTTTATTTTTCTATTTTCTGCTACTCTTTAAATTATCGATGTTTTCATTTACGTTATTTATTGGTGTAAGTATTTCCCTAATTTCGTTAACCATGTGCTTCCCTAGTTGTTTTGAGCAGTGTATTATATTTTCGTAGATTAAGGAACATTTGTCTTCTTTTTACAGTGTATTGAGATTTCATAGAACTATTTGTTGTGATTGCCAGTTACATCTACCCTATATATATAAAATCCTAATGAAACAACTTTATGAAGCGATTTTAAGAAACGAATTTATGAAACGAACGATCAAGCGAAAAAATGTTAATTTCAATATATGTAGAACGCTGGCGGTAATGAAAATTTAGTATGTTGTTACAGTCACCCACAGAATATTTTTTTCTAGAATAAAGTGTACATCGAATTTATAGTCATTTATGCAGAGCCGCACAAATGAATACAAATATATGAAAAGATTATATGTAGATTGTGTTGGATATGTAGAACGCTGGTGGTAATGAAATTTTAGTATGTTGATACAGTGACCTACCGCATTTATTTTCTCGAAGAAAGTGTATATAGCATTTACAGTTATTTTACAGGGCCACAAAGAAATGTCTACTGCAGAAAAGGAATGAAACAAATGTATGTTAAATGCGGGATTCATAGAATGCTGACGGCAGTAAAATTGTAATATGTTTTTAAGAACACCTACAGCATGTTTTTCTTGAATAAGGTTTATATAGTATTTATAAATATTTTACAGGTCCACACAAAATAATACGAATATATGAAACGAATATATGTAAAATGTACGATTGTATAACTCTGAAAGGTATGAAATTTTAGTATGTTGTTAAAGTCAACTACAGCATGTTTTTTCTTGAAAAAAATGTATATAGCCTTTATAGTTATTTTACAGGGCCGCAGAAAAGAACTGTGTACTGCAAAAAAGGAATGAAACGAATATATGTTAAATGCGCGATTCATAGAATGCTGAAAGCAGTAAAATTTTAATATGTTTTTAATAACACCTACAGCATGTTTTTCTTGAATAAGGTTTATATAGTATTTATAAATATTTTACAGGTCCACACAAAATAATACGAATATATGAAACGAATATATGTAAAATGTACGATTGTATAACTCTGAAGGGTATGAAATTTTAGTATGTTGTTACAGTCAACTACAGCATATTTTTTCTTGATAATGTATATAGCATTTATAGTTATTTTACAGGGCCGCAGAAAAGAACTGTGTACTGCAAAAAAGGAATGAAACGAATATATGTTAAATGCGGGATTCATAGAATGCTGACGCCAGTAAAATTTTAATATGTTGATAAGGATGTCTACAGCATGATTTTTCTCGAAGCAAGTGCATATAGCAGTTATAGTTATTTTACAGAGCCGCACAAAAGAATGTGAATATATAAAACGAATATATGTTAAATGCGGATTTATAAAATGGTAACGGTAATGAAATTTTAATCTGTTGTTACAGTCACCTACAGTATACTTTTTCACGAAGAGAGTGTATATAGCATTTATAGTTCTTTAAAAGACCGCACGAATGAATATGAAAATAACGAATATATCTTAAATGCGTGGTTTGTTGAATGCTGACGATAATGTATTTTTAGTATGTTGTTTTAAAGTCAGACAGAGAGGAAGCAGAAAGCAGACAGACAGAGAGCAGACAGTTAGCAGGCAGACCGGACTGACAGATAGACAGTAGGCAGCAGACATACATACAGCAGACAGGCATACGGCATATAACAGGCATACAAGCATAAACATAGTGTAGACAGATAGCAGACATACAGACAGGCAATACACAACAGACGGACTGCATCAAACAGCAGCCAGGCAGACAGATAGCAGAAAGTAGACAGACATACAACAGGCAGAGTTACAGCAGTCAGACATACAGCACATAGTAGACAGACAGATTCACAGTATACGTTCACTGACAAAGTGTAAAGCAGACAGACAGATAGACTGCAGACAGCAGAGTAGACAAATGGAAGATAGACACCAGACAGACAGACAGCATAAAAATAGCTGCCAAAGCTTCGGCAGACAGAAGATAGCATGGAGCAGACAGACGCAGAATAGATAGCAGACAAACAGACAGCAGACACACATGCGGCAGACAGACATACAGTAAACAGACATACAGCAAATAGCAGACAGATAGACAGATAGACAGACAGCATACGGACAACCGACAGTGTGTAGACCGACAGCAGATAGCAGACAGACAAACAGAAGATAGGATCAGACAGTTAGAACAGACAGAGAACACGGAAAGCTACAAGACAAAGTGCAGACAGAGAAATAGTAGGCAGGCAAGTAGCAAACAGACAGCAGTGTGTGGGCAGACAGCAGATAGCAGACATACATAAAACAGATTGCAGATGATTATCAATCAGACACTATACAGTAGGGTGGTCCAAAATTTGGAAGGTGAAAATTTGTTGGGTCCTACCCTTCTGTTTTGTTCCAATGTACTAAAAAATAAAGCAGATCAAATTTGAGAGCATTTCAGTAAAATTTTGAGGTAGCTCCAGTCTCGGACTGGCCCGCCGGGCAACCGGCCCGCGGGCCGGTGCGCCCTCAGCCATTAAATCTGCGCCCTCGTCCAGATGATGTAAAAAAAAAAAACAGATGAAGTCTAAAAAAATTACGGCAAATACTAGAGTAACTAACTTTACAACATTAATAAAAATACTATTCTGTATATATTTTTTAAATAACATTCATTTTTTGCAATAAAAAAAAATATATAGTGAACTATTTTTCTCTTTGCAAGCACTGTTTGTTTTTGAACATTTCTTTGTTTCAGGAGAGCATCCAATCCAAATCTTTTAAAACCTGAAGTATATTCAATCTGTTACCAATGGCGCAGTCTCCGTGCAATAAATTTCAGACTGTCTGGCACCAAAGAGTGTCGCTTCTATTTAATATTTTATTATCATTATTGAGTTTGCTGAAAAAGCATTTATTATATATATGTCATATACTTATCTGAAAAGTGCAGTGTTCCTGTATTTGTAACAATTCAAATGTATCTTATAATTTCTAGTAAATGTTTATAAAATAGGTTTCAGAGAATTTTATCCCGGCAATTGGAAGGTAATTCAAATTTTGTTTTTTTTGTTAACAATTACATTTTAATATGAAAAAAGAACTGATTCAGAATTGTCTATAAATGTAATAATAACAAGTTTAAAATTGTACGACAAACATGACAAAAAGGTGCGTTCGTACTATAACTAGTTTAAGTGAAATGAATTATATTGTCTGTTATTATAATATGATTAATTGAGGGGGTCGGGGCAAGAAAGTGCCAAGCCACATTTTTGGTGAAATAAATCTAACACTGTAATCTGTTGGTTAATATTGTAAAATGTAATATCCAACATATAATTTGTTTCTAATGTCACTTGGTGGCAGCATCTATGACAGGTTTTGTTTTTGACCCAGATGTTTATGGCCTCAATGAAGATAGCTAATTTGCAATGAACGTAATAGTAATATCATTAAAGTAATGCCATATTATTATTCAGAATATCTCAAATGTTAGTAGGACACTGGCGAAAAAACTTTAGGTTATATATCTTGATTTGATTATTTGATCAAATTTTCAAATAGAAATATCTCAGAAGTTCAAAAATGTGGCTTGGCACTCTCTTGCCGCGATTCCTTCAATTTTCGTAGAAAAATAAATACATTTTAAGTTGGCAGCATTTTATCTTTTGTTGACATTTACTGAAAATTCCAATGGGAAACTTAAGCCTAGCTTTGAAACTTTCAGAACTTGAAATCCATATTTAGACTCTTTTTCCATTTAATGTATATTTACCCGGAAACATCTATCCAAAAAACTGTCGGTAGATTATAGGATTGCTATCATGAAACGCTTTTAGTTTGCAAATTCGGTTTTTAAATTCAGTAATACGGAAATAATAGGACGTCATCACCATGGCAACATAGAATCATTACCTATCATGGGGTATCATTGAATTAATTACGTATGATAGGATTTAATAGAATGAAGAATGTGATTATAACTTGGTCATAGAGATTATAAAATGTCATGTATGTCACATAGGACTATAACGTCATACCCGGTTTTTCGCGGGTTTTTTTTTTTTTTTTCGAAAATTTCTCAGAATTTTTTTTTTTTATATACTTCTGCATGTTCGAACGTTTCGAAAATTTTGTAAGTTATGTAAATCTTGTCTACCGAGATGCTCTAGAAATACTGTGTCGAAATAGACGTTTAGATACTTTTAGCATAGAAAAAAGATCGTCTCCGTGAGGCGTGAAGTGACCTGCGTTCGCCGGTGTTGTTGAAAGGGTTACAATTCGCATTTTAAAATACCGATTTCACATTGATTAAAAGAAGGATTTAGATTTTAGAGCTTATTTGTGGTCTCCGGTACCTTTAAAATTACACCCAGAGCAGGCATGTCAAACACGTGGCCCGCGAATCCTTAGGCAATTTACCCGTGTTTAATTTAGTTGTGTTAGAACACGGATGCTAAAAATACACTTAGCACGAACACTTGCAGCTATCGTGGTCTTAGAGATGGCGAATATCCGAAATATATGTAAATTAGTGTTACCAATTTGACGGGCATTTTTAAATATTCAAAATGCTTCCACTATTTTTTAATAATAATATGTATCTTATTTATTATGTTATATGAGGAAAATATTTGTCTTCAGAATGTGGTAGCATTCTGAATTTAAAAAAGTCCCTGCTCTCTGGCAACAGTAATGTATTATAGACAGATATAATTCAATTTTACATTTTGGCACAAAAACATTGAGAATACATAGATTACCAATCGGAACGTAGCAAAGAGTCGTAAATTTTTTAAAGTATTTTTACTTATAATGTTAATTTGTTTATGTTGAAACTAATACTTTATTTTACTACTATCTTAGATTTTACACCATTTTACAAAATAATATTCTGTATTTATTAATTACTAAGAAATGCATTATAAAATAATAAAATTCAGCACTAATTAAGAACAGTTAAAATTTTAAAAAATTTAAAAAATAAAATTATATAGCTTTAAATGAGTTGCTTTGAAAGTGGCATAAATAATCACTTTTGTGTTCGACGCAAAAACCCCGAATATGCGATCCAGGTTCTTCATCTGGGCATTAGTCGAACTTAGCTTTTAGTCGGATTTAAGCTCTTTAATTATTTTTATTACTTAGGTTAGTAATTGTGTATGATCTTTCTTTCCTTTTTTTAATTGATATACACACATTTTATTGACATACTCTCATACATTCCAAGATTTATAAAAAAAAAAAAATGTGTTAAAGCTCTTTACCCTATGAATAAATATGATAAACTAAAGATGGACATTGCATACTTTTCTAAAGGTGATTTACAACACAATTATGTTCAAAAGAAAACTGAAATTTTATGCTTGATATGTAGAAACTGTTGGAGTTTAAAAAGAATGTAACATTAAGAAGTGCTACAGCACAAAGTATAAAGAAAACTCACAAAAATCTGGCTAAACATAGAAAAGATAAACTGTCAGAATTGAAACTGATACTTCTTAAAAGAGAATCAAACTGCTTTCACCAAGCCTATTGAATGAAATACATTTGCTTAAAAAAATAATTATTGTTTTTAGCACATTAATTGTCCCGGGAGTCGAAATCACTCAAAACGAAATTGAAGAAATGATGTCTAGCGCAGTTAAAGAAATTAGAAAATAGTATAAGTATAGGTACCGTTGCTAAAAAGATTTATTTATAACGGACTGATTTCTAAAAGCTGGGTTTGTGCTTTTAAACTTATATCTGTACGTAACATTCTTAATAATCGCCAATCTGCACAAAAATATCTTAGAAATGTGGGTATGAAGATAAACAAATCTACCTTTTTATACGGAATTTGACGGCTTTCCATTATAAAAGCTTAACTGAAATGTTACAATTTTCATTTTAAATCCACAAATTATAAAAGTCTACCAACAGACAAAGTACTTGGAGTTTTCATTTCAAATTACAAAGCCCCTGAGTAAATTTCAAAGCAAATTTCATAATGCTATCTTGTTAAAAACATAAGAAATTATAACACCTTGTAATAATATACCTCTTTCAATTACTAAAAGATGTAAAATGAAAACATAAAGAGTAAAATAACTTTTATTAGTCTGTAGACATGTTTCGGCTCTATCCGAGCCATTATCAAAACAAATTAAAATAGTCTATAATTGCACGGTCTTTGAAGTTATTATTATGAAACTCTATCATTTAACCTTTCACGCATTTTTTATTTTTACTTGGTTGTTTATTTGCATATTTGTAATCATGGAGTAACTCAAGCCACAATTTCGATAAGTTAAATAATGCTGCATCGTTACATATTGTATCCAAATAAATTTCAATGAAAGTAAGATAATTTTTCACTCTAGTCTACACTATCCATCTATAATAAGAGAAACCATATATGTTGAAACACGCAAAAATACAATATGTAACGATGCAGCATTATTTAACTTATCGAAATTGTGGCTCGAGTTACTCCATGGTTACAAATGTGGAAATAAACAACCAAGTAAAAATAAAAAAATACGTGAAAGATTAAATGATAGCGTTTCATAATAATAACTTCAAAGACCGTGCACTTATAGAACATTCTTATTTGTTTTGATAATGGCTCGGATAGAGCCGAAACATGTCAACAGACTAATAAAAGTTATTTTACTATTTATAATGTTTTTATTTTATACCTTTTAGCAATTAACAGAAGTATGTTATCATGTTATTTGTTAGTATTAGCGTTTTCAAATAGAATTTATTACTTTGATAAAACAATTTTTTAATGTATTTCAATTTAAATGTTGCCAGGCACTATAAAAAATCATCAAAGTGGAAATTTTTAAAAATACCAAATATATATATATATATATATATATATATATATATATATATATATAAGATTTTTGAATTTCAATAAATATGAAAATTGGTTTAATCTATTTACTTCAACTCTAATGATTGATGTTGAAATTATTCTTCAGAATTCAATACTGCTGTTAATCAAAATTCAGTGCGATTTCATATTAAAGTGAAAATATATGGATTTGGGGTTTCAAAATTTCTGTAATTATTCATCAATCGGCCGATTTTTTAAAGTATAAGTGTGTAATTAGGCATATTTTAGCTATGTTCGGTAGCGCACTTTTATACGACATCTTTTCATAGCTGCCAACCTTTTTTTCCCCAAATAAACATAATTTGAATCCGAAAATGTATTTAATAAATCAAATTAAATAAGTAGCCCATGGAATACAACACACATTTTATTAAATAACTTGTCTCTTTCAAAATATGCTTATTTTACTCGAAGAAAACACAGAAGATTGGCAGCTATGCTTTTGTTAGAACAGTAGGATAAAACAGCGTGTACAATCAATTTTTGAAATAAATACAATTTAGGAATTTCAATTAAATTTTATAGATTTCGTTAATGAAAAAAAAATGAGTATTTTTCAAAAATAAGATAAACTAAACTATGTATTACAGTAACTTTGAAACTTGGCGTGAATATTTCTTTAACATGGCTGTGTTTTGTAAATAAAAATTTTATCCTGTGCAATGGTAATAATATTAGTATCTACATTTTTTTAATGTGGCCCGCGGCTTTGTATATAATGCTTAATTTGGACCGCGGCGGTAAACAGCTTTGACATGCCTGCCCTAGAGAAACGTTAACATAAGGGAGAAAAATGTCCTTCGGGAAAACTACCTTTTTGAAAAAAAAAAATTCCAAAGGTTAACAAAGATATTTTATCGAATATATTGCAGCATTTGAGACGTAAGAGTATGATCTTTCTGAATATGACTTCCAATTTCAATAGTTCTAATTATTTTTGCCGATTTAAAACTATGAAATAATACATACACAAACACACACACACACACACACACACAAAGAAAAAAAGGAAACGCGTGTTTACTTATTCACTCCCTCCCGATGCGTAAATCGGGTTCTGGGCATGCGCAGATGCTTTTGCTGGCTCTCAAAGAAATATATGAGTTTTTGATTAATATCTTGGCTAATTATCAAAATATTAAAAATCTGAGCCTTTAGGACATGCCTTGCACTGCCTAAATCTAAATTTTCAGAGCTGTGCGAGCTGTAAATTTCGCTAGCCATCGTCAACAAACACACAGACAGACAAAAACTTTCTTTTATATTATTACTATAGGTAACAGAGAAGTTTACGAAATTTTTTTTTACTGTAGCTATTTAATTACGCACAGTTCCGTAACTCTTTACCATGTCCCCAGAAATCATTTGGAAAAGAATCGACCAGAAACTCCTGGAAACAACGGGTTTTAGAAGTTTTCGGTGATGTTTATGGAAAAAAAAAGTTCCTTTGTTTGTCTATAAATTTTGGAAAAGAGGTTTCTGTTAATATCGGAAGCTTGTGGTTGGTTCATTATTGCATGGTCAATTAAGGACTTGCAGACAAAAATTTACAAATTAATTTTCGTATTTTATTATTATTATTATTATTATTATTATTATTATTATTATTTTGCATCAGAAAACATTTCTGAAATTTTGTACAGTGTAGAGATCTTTATAAATAATCGGAAATTTCCAAAATTTAACACAGAAATCAAATTTTTAAAATATTGATATTTCGGATTATATTTTTACAGTCTATTAATTATTAATGGATATTGTCACAAATACATACATAGCGACTTTCGATAGCTTAAAACTACCCGTTTTAATACTTTCGTCATTTTTAAAGCAATAGAAAATAATACTTTAATACGTGAAAAACATTCCTTTTAAAAAACATAACGAATATCTTTTTATTATCTCACTTCCGTGCCGACAAAACATTCTACAAAACCATTTCTACAACAACAACATTTTTTCCACACAGCTTGGAAAAATACAGTTACAAAAACAAAAAACATCTTGCTCACACAGCTTAGAAATTTACATCTACAAAAACAAAAACATATTTCTCACACAGCTTAGAAAGATACATTTATGCAAACATCGCCTGTTAGTAGGAGCCAAGAATACGTTTAATTCAATTGGATTCGCGACAATCTCCCGCCTTGAGTTTTCAACAGGAAAACTCAACAATATGCACAACAAAATTCAAAATAAAACAAAATATGTGTAACATTATACTTACATTACATGGCCAAAGTATAGATATTCTTAATCCTAATTTTCAAAGACAAATTATACAAATTTCTGCAAAAATTCAAACAAAAATTAAACATATTATTACAAATTCAAATTAACACTAGGAAATGAGATCTACTAAAAAATAAGGAAAAAAGTTTGAAAAGTTCAGTGTTCAAAAAAATAGTCTTATGACTGAAAACGATTTGGAACAGTCACTGTTCTACCACTTCTTGTTCGTAATATTGGTTCTAAAGAGTTTTCTTTTGGAATCTCTAGATTATACAGTTTTTGTATTGGTCTTAAAAGTTCACCATTTTCAGTTTTTACCCGAGCAACTCTCGGGTGACCATCTTTTCCAGAAATTAGTTCTTGCACACGAGCTAAAGTCCAATACGTACGTTTCTTATCAGACTCTACGAGAAGGACATCACCAACGGTCAGTTGCTTGGTATTCTTTTGCAGGGAATTTTGTTGGCGTAACTGCCCTAAATACTCAATACGGAATCGTCTTCTAAGATGTTCTCGAACTTGTTGTCTATACTTTGCTCTTCTGTTTAATTCTTGTGCGTCAATTGCATCAAAATCTATCACATCTGAAGATCTTATTTCTTGAAGAAACATTGATGGTGTTAAAGGTGCTAGATCATCCACATCTTCTGAGGCATACGTGAGTGGTCTAGCATTTACAACTTGTTCGCAGTCACAAAGAATTGTGATAAGCTCTTCATAGGATAATGAGGCTCTACCTAGTACTTTCCTCAAGATGCGTTTCACCATTTGTATCAACCTCTCCCACCAACCACCCCATCAGGCAGCAGTAGGCGGATTGAATTTCCAACGAATCTTTTGTACAGCTGCTGCAGCTGAGATCTGTTCCCAATCGATGTCTGAAAAAGCTCTATCTGCACCGACAAAATTTTTACCATTATCAGAATAAACGGTCGTCGGTCTTCCTCTTCTCGCTATAAAGCGCCTAAAAGATTGGAGGAAGGTATCTGTTGCTAATGACGTCACTAATTCTAAATGTATGGCCCTGTACACTGCACAAGTGTACAACACAATCCATACCTTTTTTCCATTTTTAAAATATAAGGGCCCAGCTAAATCTACTCCAGTTATTTGGAATACTGCCGCATCTTGAACTCTTTCTGCTAGCAATGCAATAGGTTCTGACTCTGTCTTCTGTGCACTAAATATTTTACAACGCACGCATTTCTGAACTACTGCTCGAATGGTTTTCCTGGCTTTCAGGATCCAGTAGTCTTCTCGTATAGATGTCATCAAAAAAGCCACTCCTGCATGTAATAGCTCTTGGTGTTTCCAGGAGATCAATCGATGGACTACAGGATGGTCAGACGGCAAAAGAATTGGGTACTTAAAATTGACAGTATCTTGTCGATAGATGACTTGTGTTTTTACTCTGATGATACCATCTTCATCACGGATTGGTCTTAGGCTACGAATTTTCTCATTATTTTTTCCATCAAAGCTGTCTTTCTGGATCAAAATCATTAATTTTCTTTCAGCTTGTTCTATTTCTAAACATGTAAGATCAGATACTTCTTTTAAATTCGGTTTTCTTGAATTACTTATGAATCTTAGAATCCATGCAATCAATCTTATTATTTTCTTGTATGATGAAAATCGTCGATAATACCAATCATTAGGTTTCGTGTTCTTGTTTAATGCTGAAATGACACTTTTCCGTTTCTCAGTATTAATAACTTCTTCATCTGGTGATTCGACACTTTGAGGCCAAGTAAATTCTGGCTCAGCCAGCCAGGCTGGTCCCTCCCACCATTTTAGCTGCAAGAACTGTTCAATGGAACAACCTCTGGAAGGAAGATCAGCCGGATTAAATTTTCCTGAAATATATCGCCACTGATCTTTCTGTTACAAAGATCTGATTTCTTCTACACGATTCCAGACAAATGTTCCCCATCTATCATCTCGCTTTATCCAGCTTAAAGCTGTGGTTGAATCACACCAATAACAGATCTTCAAATTTGGAATTCTTAAATCAGCAATGACACGACTACCCAACCTGGCTCCAATGCAGCATGATAACAGCTCTAACCGCGGTGTAGTTAGGTTCTTAAGAGGAGCTACTCTTGCGCGTGATTGTATAAAACTCACCAAAATTTCATTTTTCTTCTTTACTCTCAGAAAAACACAAGTAGCATATGCGTGTTTACTTCCGTCACAAAATATGTGAAGACTTACATCATTTTCAAAATTATGTAGATTCATCCAGCGCTCAAGTTTGATGTCAGAAATTAATTTTATTCCTTGCACCCACTTCAAAAATTGTTTAGCTAAATTCTCTGGAATTAATTCATCCCACTTTAATTTCAACTTCCAGCATTCTTGTAGAATAAAATTAGGGACAAAGTCACGGGTGAGGCAAATCCCAAAGGATCAAAAACCTTCTGAGCCAATGAAAGTAGAGCTCGTTTTGTAGGAATAATTTGCTCTTCCGCAATAGGGCCGATTTTGCAAGATAGGGTATCGTTTTCTAGATCCCAGTTTAAGCCTAGTACTGGTATTATGTTAACTGTTGAAGTTTCAGACATAATTTGACAGCCATCCCCTTAAATTGAATTTCGCGGAGGACAGTAACATTCTCGATTCAATTATGAACTTGTTTAACTCTTCAGTTGTGTTGAAACTACAAACACAATTATCTACATACAAAGATTCATTCAAAGTTTCTGCTGTAGAAACAAAATTGTCAGGTGTACTTTCCAGATGGTGTTTCAGAGTAGCCGCTAGTAAAAAAGGGCTGCAATTGATTCCGAAAACCACACGTTTATGTCTGTAAATTATATTATCCTTCCATAAAAACCGTAGATAGTCTCTATCACTTTCTGTAATACCTATCTGTAAGAATGCCTTTTATATATCAGATACTGCACCAACAGGAAATTTCCGAAAACGATGCAATATTGTCGGAATAATTTCAATCATATTTAATCCTTTATCTAGACAATCGTTTAATGAAGGAAAACCTTTCACATGAGCCGAAGCATCAAAAACCGGCCTTACTTTAGTAGTTTCACTCGATTCTTTAAATACAGGCCTGTGTGGCAAATAATGTATTTTGGATTTTTTATTATCGACCACCCTTTCAATTATTCCTGCATTTAACCATGTATCAAATACTTCATTATAAACTTCAGTTTTATTCAAATTTGATAACCTTTTCTTCGTTGCAGCAAGTCGTTTTTCGGCCAATTCTCTATTACTAGGTAAGCGGGCATTATCTAGTACCCAAGGCAATGCTACTTCATACCTCCCATCTGAATCTATTCTTATGTTTCTTTTAAAATGTTGCATAGTTTCTTCATGAATTTCATTTTTAGTTTTAGATTCAACCGGATCAGTTATACCAAGAATATCTAGCTTCCATAAGTCAGCAACGGAACTTTCGTTCCAAAGAGACGAAATAACCATAAGAGAATCATTTGTTTCAGATTTAATGCCTGGAATTTTCCCCATGAGGGTCCACCCCAAATGGGTCTTTACAGCAACCGGACCACTTTTTAAAACTTTAATATTTCTGGTGAGTAATTTTCCCGCCACATCGGAACCAATTAACAATTTAATTTCGTTTTCGATTTTACATACATTGTTTTCAACATCCGAAATCTTAATACCATATTTATTTAATTCTTTTAATCAAGGTCCATTTGGCCCCTTTTTTATATTAGAACAAATAACAGGAACATCTAAAACATGCATATCACATTTATAACTATTATCAATACTACTTAAATGAATTCTATATTTGTTGTGGTTTGTCTCACTTGTTTCAACACCACCAAATAATTTATGAATTAATTTAACTTCATCAATACTTTTACAATTCAAATACTTAATTACATCTTCTGATAAATATGAACGCTCTGAGCCCGTATCTATGACTCCCCGTACAATTTTTTCTTTGCCATCGTGCTTTACACGTACATGCAAAGTTTGTAATAACACTGATGGGTCGGAACCTTGAGTAGTCAAAACAGTATCACTACTCCCTGACTCCTGTTTACGACTTTCTAATGCCGTATTACTCTCTTCATTACAAACATTTTGACACATTACAGCAAAATGCCTTTTACCACAATTTAAACATTTAATCTTCGATTTACAGTGACGTGAAATATGATTTTTCTTAAGACAGACAAAACAAGCCCCCTTTTTCAAAATTATACTTCGTTTATCTTCAAAAGAAAGCGAATTAGCTTTAAAACATTTTTCTGATAAGTGACACTTGTCACAAAATATACATGTTTCCTCATATTTCTTAATTAAATGTTTATCCTTAGATTTATCACTTACAAATAAATCAGTAGCAGTTGGCACAGAATTATATTCAACATTTTTAAATCTAGTAAAATTCTTAGATTTATCAAAACCAAAACTAGTACGCGCCAATAAAATACGTTCTTCAGACAACACTTCATTTTTAAAGAAATTAAGTATAGAATTCTCACGATCCCGTTCCCAAATTCGGAGAACGTCATGAGGTAAACACGATTCCACCAACGGGAATAAAATGCTAGCGTATTTATCCTCTGTGACCCCAAGAGATTCCAACGATCTAAGTTTGGTTTCTAGGTTGTCATATAACGACGACAAATTACACTCTCTTTTCGATGTATTATTATTACATAATACCAGCTGCAGCAGATCGCGAACATAAATTTGTATCAGAGTGTCTTCTCTTCCGAATCTTTCTTTAAGATGTTGAATTACTTTAGCATAATTTTCAGCCGATATAGGATAACTTTTCACAATTTGAGACGCTTTCGATTTCGGAGTAATTGCTTGCATCAGATATACGAACTTCGAGTGATCGTCTAACACAGTGTATTCGTGAATTTTCTTGAAGGTATTCCAAAATGTTAGCCACGATCTTGAGTCCCCATCAAACGGCTGCAAACTAATTTCAGGTAATCTAAGGGTGCGGGATCCCATTCTTTCGTTTTCTATCGAATTAGATAAAAGAGGCTGATGTTCGACGGTAGGCTTAACAAAAAAATGTCTTACACTTTGCTTCACTGTTATTAATTTTTCATGGTATTCCTCGCATGCCTCGAACTCTTTTACATAATCTTTTTCTGGAGACCCATTTGCCAACATAAAATTTAATATTTCGTCATCTGTGGAACGTAATCTTGATGCTTTGTCTACTAATTGATCTAAAAGCTTTTCTATTAGATTAACATCTGGGCTTGACTGGTTAATAGCTTCGTTTAAAGCATTTAAAGTCTTTGTAAATGCGCTTCTAAGGGGTGTTCTTTTTATTTTTAACGCATCCATACTTGAACAGTTTTCCACTTAAAAAATATTACTTCCTATGTCCTTCTGTTCGGGCGCCAAATTGTCGCAAATACATACATAGCGACTTTCGATAGCTTAAAACTACCCGTTTTAATACTTTCGTCATTTTTAAAACAATAGAAAATAATACTTTAATACGTGAAAAACATTCCTTTTAAAAAACATAACGAATATCTTTTTATTATCTCACTTCCGTGCCGACAAAACATTCTACAAAACCATTTCTACAACAACAACATTTTTTCCACACAGCTTGGAAAAATACAATTACAAAAACAAAAAACATCTTGCTCACACAGCTTAGAAATTTACATCTACAAAAACAAAAACATATTTCTCACACAGCTTAGAAAGATACATTTATGCAAACATCGCCTGTTAGTAGGAGCCAAGAATACGTTTAATTCAATTGGATTCGCGACAGATATTATTGGCTTTCTATAAAAGTGGTAAAATAATGAGCTTCTTTAGTAAAGTTGCGCCCTTCAAAAATCCAAGGTCTGCGCCCTTTACAAGGACCCAGTCCGACCCTGGGTAGCTCAATGTAATTTAAGTTTGCAACATTGTACTACAGTGGCACCCAGTGAGTAAATATCATTTGAACTGCAACTTTTATCAGATTATTTCTAAACCATAACTTTTTATCAGGTAATTTCTAAACCATAACATTTATCAGCTAATTTCTAAACCATAACCTTTTAGCAGATAACTTCTAAACCGTAACTTTTAGCTTATTCTAAACCATAACTTTTAGCTTATTCTAAACGATAACTTTTGTGAGATAGTTCCTTGGCTTTAAACAACTTTACAACATTTTCACAGTGTGTTTATAGCATGTTTTGATTTCCAAAGTGATATGTTTAGCAAGCATCAGTAATCAGGATCATGTCTTCACTTTTGTTTTTTTGAAAAAGAAGATTAAATAAATATTTTTCTGTAAAGTATAATACTTAATTTTAAGTATTATTATGGCAACATCATCTACTTCAACAAGATCAAAAACAAACATTTATCTCCTTGGTTCTACTATAACTGAGCTTACTGGCAATAAACTACCTTCAATACGCATGGCACTGGGTCTTTTTTTACATCAGCATGTTGAAATGAACAATACTATAAGGGAGTCTTCAGAAACTACAATAAGAGAAATTACAAAATTTTGGCAGAAAGCTAGAATCCCAGTGCAAGAGCTCAGAAATAGTCAGTTAAAGCTGGAAAAATTGTTTGAGAAGTGGAGGCTATTAAAGAAAAAGAAAACTAGAGTTACAGTTACCCAAAAGAGCAAAGAAGATGAATTTAATTCGAAATTTGATGATCTGTTTGATATTGCACATGCTAATGTTCTTAACATGATAAAAATTTCTAAGGACAAAGACTTCCTGTTAGCACAGTGTGAGAAAGGAAGAAAGGATTCTATGCTAGGTGTGGATAAGTGTTTGGAGAAGAAAGAAAAAATGGCAGATTTAAGAAGGAAAGCTATCTCTGAAAGAAATCAAAGAATGAAAGCAGTTTGTGAAGAAGCAGAAGCAACTGTTCATTTATTATCTTCAGAAGAATCACACGAAGTTGAAAATGAAGTCGAAGAGGCATCATTCCCAGTAACAGAGAAAGGAACGAACAGCTCATCCAAACAGAAAAGAAACAGAATGAGAATTATGACTCCAAATCTGGCTGCAGCTTTAGACAGGACCAAAGTTTCAGACCGAAAAGCTGTGTTTGTCGTTGCCGAAACAGTAAAGAGCTTGGGTTGTGAAGTATATGAAGTAACTCTTAGTAGAAGTTCCATTCGTCGAGAAAGAATTAAACACCGGTCTAAAATGTATGAGCAGCTCAAAGCCGAATTTGGAGAACATGTTAACTTAACAGTTCACTGGGATGGTAAACTCTTACAAAACCTAACTTTGAAAGATAAAGTTGAGAGACTTCCAGTAATTGTGTCTGGAAAAGGAGTCTCTCAGTTACTTTCAGTGCCCAAGCTTCCATCAGGAGACGGAGAAGGTCAAGCTGCCGCAGTATATGCGACCTTACAGGATTGGGGTATAGATGATAAAGTAAGTGCCATGTGCTTTGACACAACAAGCGTCAATACTGGTCGAATTAAAGGCACTTGTAACTTACTTGAACAAAAAATGAATAAAGAGCTGCTTTCTTTGGCATGTCGCTACCACATTATGGAATTGATTATTAAGGCAGTTTTCGAAAAAAGCTTTGGATTTTCTTCATCACCAGAGGTACCACTATTTAAAAGATTCCAAGCGAACTGTAATTTTATTGACAAAGAGAAGTATGATATGGGAGTTAGTAATACAGAAATTTTGAATCAAATAATAGATATAAAAGATGACATAATTAATTTTTCTAAAATACTACTGGACAAAAATAAACAACCAAGAGATGACTATCGAGAATTTCTTGAACTTATCTTAATCTTTTTAGGCGAAACCCCTTCTCGAGGAGTCAGATTTATGGCACCTGGAACCATGCACCATACTCGCTGGATGTCCAAAGTGCTGTATAGTCTAAAAATATGGATGTTTAGTAGCCAGTTCACCATTACTTCAAGAGAAAAAAAATAAAATTGCAAAAAAATATGTGTATTTGCGGTACGAGTATATCTGAAAGCTTGGATGACAGCACCATTGCCACAAAGTACACCTTTCAATGATTTCAATTTAATGAAATCTCTGTTACAGTATAAGAATATTGATGATGAAACATCTAAAGCAGCATCAGAAAAGCTAGCCAAACACCTTTGGTATTTATCTGAGGATCTTGTCGCCTTAGCTCTTTTGGACAATCAAGTGCCTCATTGCCTTAAAAGGCTCATAGTAAAGGCCATGAAAGACGTTAATTGTAAAAAAGGATCCACAAAGCGTCCTAACATTACACTTGAAACTTTTATCGACATGAAATTTGAAAACTTTGTAACGAAGCGGTCAGCTTTATTATTCCAACAAATGTGCTACCAGATGCGTTCCTCCAAGTAGACCCAGAAATATGGGAAGATCGAGAGACTTTCTGTAAAGCATTAGAAATTGTCAAATCAATAAAAGTTGTTAATGATCAAGGTGAAAGGGGCATAGCCCTAATTCAAGAGTTTTGTGGAAAAATAACGTCCAGTGAGACACAACTACAATACCTATTGCAGGTGGTTGAAGAACATCGACGAACATATCCTGACTGCAAAAAAAACAGAGTGTGGCAGGTACTGACAAATACATGATTATTTAAATATTAATGGCGTATATTTACTTGTCAATTATTTATAACATATATTGAATATATAAGTGTATTTTAATTACGTAGAATTCTCAGATTCTTACCCCCATGTATGGCAAATAAATCTTTTTTAGATATTAGTAGCAGTTGAATTCTTTAAATTGTAAATTTACAAAAAAGGAAATTTTTAAGAGTGTTGAGCTACCTCTAAATATTAAAATTTTAAGCTCAAACTTCATAATATTTATTTTTTAACTAAAATGTACAAATTAAGAGGATAGCACCGGTAAAAAACTTAAAAAAATAATAATCGACATTTTTTGGACCACCCTACATACAGGCATACAGCAGAAAGAGAAACAGCAGAGAGAACAAGCAGAAAAATAGTAGACAGACAAACAGCAGATAACATGCAGAAGACAGACAAAAGACATATAGATAGCATACAAAATCCGACAGTCTAGACAAATAGCAGACAGCAGGCATACAGGAAACAGATAGACAGACAACAGACGGACATATAGAATTCAGACAAACAGCAAATAGCAGAGAGACAGAAGACAGACACCGAGAGAATGTAGACAGATATACAGCAGACATATACAAGGCAGACAACTAGTCAGACGGAAACACATACAGAGAGAGCAAGATAGAGACATGAAGACCAAAAAAGTCTGGGGGTTGGCACATGAAGGGCGCAGGGACAGAGCCCCCTACTCTCCTTATATAAAAGATCGAAGTGTAGGAAAGTGTAAGTAACCATTCCGTGGCGAACTCATGCATCTTATTAACAATGTACCAACATCTTAGATTTAAACAAACAATGAGATGTGTAGTGAGTCATTCATTTTTAACAATAAATGATAAAATAAAAAAAAAAAAACTTTCGCGCATTGAATAGTGTAATCTCCTGTAGTATCTATTTATATATTTAAACCAGAAGGGTGTTTTTTTAGTTAACTGCTTTGAGCTTTCTGCACAACCAATTTTGTTAATTATTTTTTTTTAAATAAAGATTTTCATTTGTACATGTGCACGCACTAACTATTTTTAAAATATTCCCATTTTTTATATTTTAATTTTAATTTTAAACTTTTTTAGGAAATTTATTCAAAATGATGGCAATCGAATTACTTCCATTGTTGCAGAGAAAACAGAAATAATAAAAAATATTTAGACATGCGGCTTTTTGGACGTCTTTTATTTGCAAGACATATTTTGGTAAAAACGTTTATGCACGTGTACTTTATTTTTATAAGCGAATAAAAATTCATATTTATTGTGACGTTACCAGAATGTTATCTATCTTTATGCCTATTGATGTCATTTTTTTCATTACAATTAAATAGAGAATGTATTTTTATGTGAATACATGTTGGTTAAGCATAAAATTACGTACATAAAGTACGCGTGAAATGTTTCCGCAAGTGGAAATGACGTTATGCTTAGCTTGAAATATATTTTTACATTGCAAAAACTATAGAGAAAAATTGATATTATTGTGTCAACATTTTCAGATTTTTCATTTCTTAATTAAAAAGTTATGGATTAGAATGGGTGCTTTTATTGATTACTTCATCTTGATTGTATACTTTGTTAAGAAATTATCCGTTGAAGACATCTGTCTGATCTGCAGATTGTATATTATTATTGTAAAATAATTTCTTTATTTTTTCATGAAAATTGATTTATAAATGTGTTGTTAAAACCCCAGAGACCAATGCATTAAACAGGTCCTAAGCTGCACGTCATGCCCCGTTTCAGGTCCGTTTTCCTTATTTTCGATGAATAATATATGAATATTATTATCAATTATTTCAAATTTTAAATGAAGTAGGGGGCTCTGCCCCCTACGAGCTACGCTTGCCAACGTTCGTTCTGACACCGCAAACTTTAAAAACACTCTGTTTTGATCAACTCTAAAACGATTATGGAATATTGAATTATAATTAAACGACCAGTGACTATCTGTTGTAATCGGGTTTCCTTTCATTTTCCTTTGATTGGGGGGTTTTAAGGCCGAATCAACTTCTGTCGAAACAGCTAACAACTGTTTTCGTGATTCATAAAATAAGATTAATTAAACATTTGAAAATCAACTTGTGCAAAATGGTTAAGCAAGCAATGTCGTTGCATCCGGAAATTTATGACGATGCTATAGAAAATTGGGTACTTCTCCATTATCCCGTCTACTACTTTCTATAAAAGAAAAGAGCTCTCTCCAAAATATAGGATTTAAAGCCAAAAGTGCATATCTGTAGCGTCGCATTCAATTGACATCAGATGCGTTACGCGTGTCAGTTACGTCATCGAGTGATCTTTAATTCAACGTTTACCTGTATTTTTAATAATATTTTACTAATTTATTAGTTATTTCGTTGATTTAAATGTAATTATTAAATGTAAAAATATAGTTTTTAATTGAAGGGAAATATTATTAATTGTTTTAAAACTTGCAATAATATGTAAAATATTTTGTCGAAATAAATTAATCTTACCCTACTTACTGATTTCAAAACGCGTAATAATTTATTTATTTCTCCTTTTAATATTCACTCGCAAGTATATTTTTTATTCCGTTATTTTCTACATTTATTGCTTTTAACACGTGATTATTATTATTTTAAAGTTTTATTTCTGTTTTTAATAGTCACGTTTAAATACATTTCTTAATTGAAAGGGAATATTATTATGTGCGCTATTTTACAAATTGGTAACAATTGAAATTTGAATTTTATGAAATTGAATTTTATGAAATATGAAATAAATCTTCATCAAAATAATGAAAATTTTGAATAAAAAATTGAAATATAACCTCAAAAAATTACTCAAATCAAAAAAATAATTGCAGTCTGCACACCGCAAGCTTGTCAACTATATTCTTATAAATTATTGTTAAATTCATGTGCATTGTTTTCGTTTCTATAAAACTTTTTTAAGACAACTATTTTGACCAACTTTAATATTAAATATCTCTTTAAATAATTCTTCGATTTAAAAACTGACTGCTTCAGCGTGTTTATCGAACATTTCTTTATGAAACTACCAGTATACATATTTTTATATGGAATAGTTTTCTGGATATTAGTCTAGAAAGACTTGGAGGCACAAAATCTTCATTGACAGCGGCTGCAGCTGCGGCTGCGGCGGCGGTGGTTACTTTTTTTTAATATAGAGAGAAACCACAATTTTTATCAATGTCGTAGGACGGGCATTTACACTAGAAGTGTCATAAAATGATGAAAAGTTGAAGGATTGTCGGTGTTTCACTATACTTTGGAGTTTAAAAAAATCAAGTGAACAAAAATTTTGGGTTTCTGCTTTTTCGTTTCACCATCAAATGCTTCAACGTGGAACTTAATTTTTTTTACATTGTATTTAGGTATGCCATGCTCCACAAATTTTTAACTGGTTGCTATAATTTCTCCAAATTACGTGTGTTTATTCTACAGGGTGTCACAAAAGTCTCCGTAGAACTTCAAAAATTTATTACAAAAAAAATAATAATAGGCCTATAGCAAAAATAATTACAACAGTGCATAGAGTAACTTAAAATGTTTTTTTCTACTACCTTAGTATGTTAGTACATTAGGGTGGGCCGAAAAAAACTTTTTTTTTAATTTTTTGATTAGCTATACCGCGGAAAACTTGCCTCTATTGCCAAAAAGTTCTCGCACTCCCCTCGAAAATGATAAAAAGAGTATATTTTCTCAAATTTTAGGGTCGATCCGCTACTGCCAAACGTAACAATTTATTTATTTTATTTGTGCATTATACTAAGCTACCCTAGAGGCAAGTTTTTCGCGGTATAGCGAATCAAAATACAAAGCAAAAAAATTATCGTACTCCCCCTTGAAAATGATAAAAATCTTATATTTTCTTAAATTTTAGGGCCGATGCGCTACCGCCAAACGTAACAATTTTATTTATTTTATTTTTGCATTATACTAAGCTACCGTAGAGGCCAGTTTTCCGCGGAATAGCGAATCAAAAAACAAAAAAAAAGTTTTTTTCGGCCCACCCTATTGTACATGAGATCCTTTCGTAGTACGAAGAATATCAAGTCGATATTCCAATTCCATCCACGTGCGTTTCAGCATGCTAACATCAACAGTAGTTACAGTTACAACTGTTTGATGAAATCTGAACAAAAGGTAATAATCTCACGGAATTGAAACAAAAACTCCAAACAGCAGTAGCTACTGTTGATGTTAGCATGAAAAATGTTCGTGGATTGAATTGGAATATCGTCTTGATATTATTCGTGCTGCGAAAGGATCTCATGTTGAAGTTTACTAAGGCAGTAGAAAAAAAGTTTTTAAGTTACTCTATGCACTGTTGTAACTATTTTTGCTGTGGGCCTATTATTATTTTTTTTGTAATAAATTTTTGACGCTGTACGGAGACTTTTGGGACACCCTGTATTACAATATTGAAATATATATATATATATATATAATTATTCTCCTCAGGATGTAAAAAAGTAAGAATTTCGTATTAACTAATATTTTCATAATAGCTTTTATTACAGTCTTGGTTATTTTCAGAGATTTTTACTCTTCACCTATTTCAGCAGCAATAATTGACGCAAAAAATAGCAATGTTTCAAAACACGCATCAGTAATGCTTTTCTGATTAAGCAAATGGGTTAATCTCCTGAATTACTGAAACGTTAATAATATCATCAAGGAGAATTTTATTTTAATGCTTACAGTTTCAGCAAAGAAGTTTATTTACTGTTTATTATTTTATTGCTGTGGAGTAATTAAAAAAAGTGATTTGATATTAATTTGATAATTGTTTTTTGGAATTTTAAAGAAATATTTGTTGTAATTTTATTGTCAAAACTCTCTTTACAATGCATTTAAATTTGTAAAAAAAATATTTAATATCACATTTGCTGACAAAAAATTTAAATGCCCCCCAAAAAAGAGTTTTCTGTTACATTATTTAAAAAATTATATTCATCTATTGCTACCTTTATATAAATATAGTCTTTAAAATTTCTGTATAACTACTTAACTTTACAAAATGAATGTTGTCCCCCGTAATTACTTTATTATATATTTTTCCCTTTTCTTCTTATATATATATATACTAGCAAGCTACGCCCGCTACGCTGGTCAATTTCTTATCACGAACTTTTAATCCAACAAAATATTGACATTTCATAATTCACTTTTATATTTTAACAGAATAATAAGGCTACTATAATTTGTGACTCGTGCTATAGCCAATATAAACGCCAGGACACGTCGCCCTTATCATTATCTTTTTACGCATGAAGAATTTGCTATGGTACTCCATTGTGAAGTTTAGTAATTTTTCAAATTGAATATTTGAAAAATGGCATAATCATTAGATTTGAAATTTATATCAAGAAAAATACAATTTTTTACCTTTCAAACGCAGTTTTCCTAACAATTTTCTGACAAATACTTTTGGAGCTACTATTTTTTTTCAGTAATTTCAAATGTTTCATTTTCCGAGATTAATCTGTGGCAACAATTAGCGAAAAACCCAGTCGTCAGAAACGCATAGTTTTTTATTAAAGAGGCTGTTGGAGTAAGGATTGTCACCACCAATTTGCCACCATCACTTTTGAAATCGTTTCGGTAGTTCCAGAGATTCCATAGAAATTGTAATTTAGAATGTTTTTAGAACGCTTTTCGCTCATTTCACCCTTTTAAATTTCGAATTTTTTTATTTTGTTTTTAGAGAGCATTTACATCTTATAAGTAACTACAATGCCAAATTTCATATTTCTAGCACCTTCAGTATAAAAAAAAATCGCAATTTTAGAACGTTTTTCGCTCCTGCACCCCCCCCCCCCTGGCGTTAGTGACACCGATATAAAATATAGCCTATGTTGAAGCAGAGGTTGTCACCATCAATTTACCACCATCCCTTTTGAAATCGGTTCAGTAGTTCTAAAGAGTCCATAGAAATTGTAATTTAGAATGGTTTTAGAACGCTTTTCACTCATTTCACCCTTTTAAATTTCGAATTTTTTATTTTATTTTGTTTTTAGAGAGCATTTACATCTGATAAGTAACTACAATGCCAAATTTCAAATTTCTAGCTCCTTCAGTATAAACAAAATCGCAATTTTAGAACGTTTTTCGCTCCTCCTCCCCCCTGTGGATAGTGGCACCCACAAAAAATATATCCTATGTTAGAGCAAGGGTTGTCACCATCCATTTGCCACCATCACTTTTGAAATCGGTTCGGTAGTTCCAGAGATTCCATAGAAATTGTAATTAAAATTTTTTTAGAAAGTTTTCACTCATTTCACCATTTTAAATTTCGATTTTTTTTTAAATTTTATTCTTAGAGAGCATTTACATGTTATAAGTAACTACAACGCCAAATTTCAAATTTCTAGCTCCTTCAGTATAAAAAAGATCTCAATTTTAGAACGTTTTTCGTTCCTGCACCTCCCTGGGGTTAGTGACACTGACTTAAAATATAGCGTATGTTGGAGCAGGGGTTGTCACCATCAATTTTCCACCATCACTTTTAAAATCGGTTCGGTAGTTCTAGAGATTCCATAGAAATTGTAATTTAGAATGTTTTTAGAACGCTTTTCGCTCATTTCACCCTTTTAAATTTCGAATTTTTTTTTATTTTGTTCTTAGAGGGCATTTACATCTTATAAGTAACTACAACGCCAAATTTCAAATCGGTTTGGCAGTTCTAGAGATTCCATAGAAATTTTAATTTAGAATGTTTTTAGAACGCTTTTCGCTCATTTCACCCTTTTAAATTTCGAATTTTTTTTTTATTTTGTTCTTAGAGAGCATTTACATGTTATAAGTAACTACAACGCCAAATTTCAAATCGGTTCCGTAGTTCTAGAGATTCCATAGAAATTGTAATTTAGAATGGTTTTAGAACGCTTTTCACTCATTTCACCATTTTAAATTTCAATTTTTTTTTTATTTTGTTCTTAGAGAGCATTTACATCTTATAAGTAACTGCAACGCCAAATTTCAAATCGGTTCGTTAGTTCTAGAGATTCCATAGAAATTGTAATTTAGAAAGGTTTTAGTCCGCTTTTCGCTCATTTCACCCTTTTAAATTTCGATTTTTTTTTTATTTTGTTCTTAGAGAGTATTTACATCTTATAAGTAACTACAACGCCAAATTTCAAATTTCTAGCTGCTTCAGTATAGTAAAGATCGCAATTTTAGAACGTGTTTCACTCCTGCACCCCCTTGGGGTAGTGGCACCAACATAAAATATAGCCTATGTTGGAGCAGGGGTTATCACCATCAATTTGCCACCATCACTTTTGAAATCGGTTCGGTAGTTCCAGAGATTACCCCCTACAAACAAACAAACAAACAAACAAACAATCTTTACTCCTCTATAATATTAGTATAGATTTACTTTTTTACGTAAAAATCTCATGTTTGATTTTGTTTTCCTGTTGATATTATTAACGATATGATTTTATTTATTTACTTTATTTTTGCAATATTTGTATTAGTGGCGTTAAACGTAAGTATTTAAATATAATAGGATAAGCTGTTATTTAGTTTAATTTTAAATATTTTTCTCCTAGTAATATATCACGAGTTTGCAACTAATTTTAATAAAATTTTCCAGAATTATTTCTCTCTATCTTGTGTGATTATTGTAAAAATTAATATTACATACCTTTCAAAAGTTAAATAACGACAAAAAAAAATGTGAATCTTCTATTAATTAAATTTCCATATTTATTATTAATAAAATCGTGAATCATTTCTGAGAATTCTCCCTTCACATATTACTCAATCAATAAGTGACGCGAAACTTAATTATGCTTCAAAGCTTGCATTAGTAATGCTTTTCTAATTAAGTAAACGTGTTAATCTCGTGAATTATGGAAGCGTTAATAATATCAGAGAGCAGATTTCAAATTTCATGCATTCAATTTTTAATGACGAAGTTATTTCACTGTTTCTTTTCCTTAGAGATTAATAATTAGGAAGATAAATTTTCAAAACGATAAAACTTTTCGTATTTCTGAAATCTTGAAAATACTTTATTCTGAACTTACACTGTGAGAGCAAAAGTAAAGAAATTAAAATTTACACAGAATAAAAAATATAACAGATGATTTAAAAAAATAATAATAAATATTATTTTCAGATTCTTACTTTCGTGATTATTTTTTAATGTTTTTGAATAGAGATAAAGTTTTCTTAAGTAATTTAATTATAATAAAAAGTTTGTTAAATATATTAAATATTTACATATGAAAAATTGAAGGTATGTTTCTTATTTTTTTAAATAATTTTTTAATTTATTTATAAATCTTTTCTCTGCATGTTTTTCTAAACTCTCTCTATGTTTGTTTTCATTTAAGATTTTATTAAGAAAAGAAAACTTCTAATTTCCTCCTTATTTTATTTTTCGTAATTTTTCTGTATATTTTGTTATTTCTTTATTTTTTCTTTCACTTTTTACGAGAAAGTTTCTTGTTAAGTTCTAATGCTTTCTCAATGCTAGATACCCAAGAATGTTTGTCATGTTCTCCATGCTTTTCTTTTTATATTCAATTGGCAAGTAAGTTCCTTCGGTTTTTCGCCGGTTGATAGTTCATTTAGCTTCCGCCTTCCCTTTCTTCGTACCACCGCACAAACCGATTGTGCGATTGAAAGGTTATGTTTCATGGAATCTGTGGGGGAATGTTTTGTTTCGTAAAAAATTGTATTATGTATGCGCCTTAGCTATGAAAATGGAAGAGAAAAACGTACATTATCATCATAATTTGATGTACTATTTGAGAAAAAGTAAACGACCAATGGAAGCACAAAGAATGATATGCAGTATATACTAGAATGATACCGTTACATTCGCGTGTGGTTTACAAAATTATGTTCTCGATATTTTACCACAAATGACGAGCCGCACTTCTGTCCCCCGAGATACATTAATTCGAGCGATTTCAAGACAATTGATGTTGTAAATCTATCCCAAACTGTGCAGGAAATTGCTACCGTGTTAAATATCTCCCATAAAAAGGCGAAAAACCGTTTGCGTTAACTGAGATAAGTTTACCATCTCGACTGCATCCCAAGAAGATTATGGTCTCCGTGTGACTAGATTTCAAGAGGGTCCTTTATTACGAAACAGAACCATTTATTCAACTTTATACTGATCTCAATTAAATAAACTAAGTAATGCTTTATATCAAAAACGGTCGGAATTGGTCAATCGAAAAGGTGTTGTGTTCTTACTCGTCTTTAATCAGAGCAGAAAATTTTGAGTCTTGACTGGGATACTTTGTCTTATCCTGCGTATTCACCGACTTTGCGCCATCCGATTACCGATTGTTCCAGTCGCTATAAATCCAGTCGCAGCAGGAAAACCTTCGCTGACGAGAGAACTGTTAAAATGCACCTGGTTAACGTTTTCGCCATTAAGTCAAATATGTTCTATGAACGCGCCATTATTGGAATTAGTAGAAAGACGGCAATAGGTCATCTATAACAAAAGTCAAAATATAATGGAATAAAATGTACTAGGTGTACAGAAATCATTATGTTTTTTAACCTTGAAAACCGTGCGAACTTGTTTGCCAACCCAATAAAAAACAAACTATACAGATGAGATATATATAAATACAACATATCATTAAACAAATTAAAAGAAAACTTGATTTTAATGAATGATTAAATTATTGTAATGATGGTTGAATTATTCATGATTTACAAGTTCTGTGTCTCATTAATACACATTTAGCCAGACAATGAAAGATTAAATGATTTTAATCTGGTTTTAATAGTTAAATATTCAAATCTACATTATTCAAACATTTATAATTTGAAAAATTTGCATCTCATTAATAGGCATTATAACTAGCGTAACAGAGAATGCGTAACAGAGAATTTCGATGCACATTTTATCATTATAGTTGTCAGTATTAAAGTCTAAATACGCAAGAAATACTATAGGGAAACTGCGTACATGCCCAGTAGCCAACATATATAGTTTCTTCTTCACATGTGAAAAACATTGAAATAAATAAAGGTATGAAAAATATAAAGGTATGCAAAGAATTGGCCAAAATACTGTTTGACACAGTTTTCAAAATTCTTAGCTTATTTATATATTTGTTTCTTTCTTTTTTACAAAGCTATACGACATGAATATAATGCTTCAATTATAGAAAATCAGGACCATTCAGGACTTTTGACACCGCAATTGCTTATATCAGTGTTTGATTTGATATGCATAGAAATCTGCAGCATTAAATTAAAACAAATTCCAGTTGTGTATTAAATCTGGCGAAGAGAAAATTAAAAACCGGAAATAAAGGTTTCAAGCACGTTTTGTGACGTAAGAAATTTTGTAAATCGCAAAAGAAACATTTTTTTGTGTGATCTATTATCAGCATTTCTGTTCACAAGAAGTATTTTCGTATTATAACAATGCTGCTTTACATATTTGTAGTATGTTATTTTCTGATATGTTGTATACTTTTGAAATTCCCAGGCTAATTCCTAATTTTAGTGTAAATTTTAGTGTAGTTGTAAGAAGTCACATCAAAGAGAGCATAGTTACTTTACTATATTTCGATGCACATTTTATCATTATAGTTGTCAGTATTAAAGTCTAAATACGCAAGAAATACTATAGGGAAACTGCGTACATGCCCAGTAGCCAACATATATAGCTTCTTCACATGTGAAAAACATTGAAATAAATTGCAGGGTTTAGACTTTTGGGATTTAAGCGTAATACTGTGACTTGAGCTGCATTTAATTTAATTTAGTAAAAATACAGATCAATTTTATCACAATATTCTTACGAATGTTTAAAATTCATTGTTATATTGCGAAAAGTGAGAACGTGCATGTATATTAGTTTCCTTCAAGCAAAATTTCCTTTACTTATGCCGGTGTAAAAAATAATATTATAAAAGTGAAAACATCAGAAACTAATATTTGGAAACGTCAATACTTCAATATTATTTTATTAAGCATTAATTTCTTATGAGTTCTTTCAAAATTATTTTGAAAATTAAAAAATTATTTATAGCAGAGTTATTTAAGAGATAAACATCTGATGATATATTTTTTCATCTAAATATTGCAGACTCATTTTTCTTTCGGATATAAATTTTAATACTCAAAAGCGCAATATTTAATATAAATAAGAAGTCTTGTGTTTAGAATACATTAAATTCTTAAACATTTTTCTAAAAGATTTATTGTCGAATTTATTTAGGTAATTGAGAGTAATATTGAATAAATTATTTGTTTTAATACATTAGTTTTCAATCATATCCATAAATGTACTTTGCACGATACATTTTAGCTGTCATAACATTCAGCATCAAGACTAAAGATGTCACAAAATATACGATATGTTCTTTAGGAGTTAATTTTGTGCTATCTATATAATATGTAAACTAAGCTGATTTATAAAATTTAATAAAATTTGATCGGAAGCCATTGTAAAAGCTGTGTTAGAATCACCGGTTATTATCTCATTGACTAAGTCTTCCTTAAAGTTAATACGTGTGTAAAATAATCATTCAGATAGGAGCATGAAAACCGTTAGTGCTTAAGGCTATTTGCAGCACAAGACGTAAAATAATTTTGCTCTATTTGCACTATTGATGATAACCAAAAAGATTATTCGAAGCAATATCGAAAATTTACAGCTTTAATGTCTATACTAAATGACTAAACCGAATGTTCATTATTCACTAGAACAAAAACAGTGTTAAAAACTTCTTTTCTCCACTAAAACCTCTGAGTTTTTCCTGAGTTCCCCCATCTATCAGCCAGTCTATTTATACTTGTGAAAAATCCCCAACCGAATCACCTAAAAATATTAATTAGTCTATTAATTGCCGAAACGTCAGTGAAGGCTCACTCTTGAGACCCGAAAAGTTTCTGGTTTCTGTCTGTTAGTTTGTGTGTCTGCCTGTTTTTCTGTTCCGCGATAACTGCCGCAAAAAGGTTCGATTAGGTTGATTTTAGTTGGGTATGTTGGCGAGGTACCCAAAATTAGCTGTATAGTTTTTGGTTAAATTTGGTTCATTCGTTCGAAAAATATAGAACATTTTATTTTAAGTCATAATGCTTTTCAATGGGAAGTCAGGTGATTTTTTAATTTTAACATTCCGCGAAAAGAAAATCACGCATTGGGATAATTGTAAATGCTAAATTATGGATATTAAATTTACGAAATGGATGTCTTAATTTAATTTTATCGCTTTGAAAATTTCCCAATATATTTATTGGAATTTCTAAATTAATTTTATAAATTATTGGGAAATTTTAAGCATTAATTTGAAAGATATGAAAATTTTAATTTCCCATTTTTTACAAAAAATTCCAATGCATTTTCTTTCTCTCTTTCATTAAATGGTTGCTAAGCAACTATATTTCAAAGAATATCAACAAAGGGAAATTCAAGGGAATTATTTTGACGCGAAATGTTATTAACAAAATGGCTAATTTTCGGGTGATTTAATTTTTTAATATGTTTTTTCTAATGAAATAGATGAGAATTTATTTTAACTACTAAAGAAGGATGACCAAATCGGCTTTCCAAACGAAAAACATAAAAACGTTGAATGGGAAAATGGAATATAAGTTTCATAAGAGAAATTTACATTTGTATAAGCATATCAGTACAAAAACCCTTAACGGGTTAAAAGTTGTGACGCAGCACTTTCTTTTGGCTTTATGAATTTTAAATATGGGTCTTAAAAGCAATGATATCAAATTTAAGTGACGCTATGTTAATAATTATTTTTTTAAATCATAATTTTCTTTTTAGTTTTATTTATATTCACAGGTGCAATTATTATCTTAATATGAAAAAATATATAAAATTTATTCGCTGATGCTTTTTCATTCACATCTCTCATGAATTCAAAATATGGGTTTTAAAAGAAATGATATCAAAATTTGAGTGACACCTTGGCGTTAATTTAATAGGACTCTTTTAAAATTCAATTTAAATTATTTTTGGTTTGTCTTCTAAAGTATATTTACACATACAAACAATACTTTTAATTTTTCAATACACTTTTAAATATATTACTTTCACTGAGCCTATATTATGTATTGAAATGTATTTATTTCAATAAATTGATTTATCTTCTGTGCCACGCTATCCAAAATCATAAGTAAAATTTATGTAAATGATTATTTTGCGTCATATTATCCACTTGAATACATTTCCCTTTGTTTGGATACTATGACGCAAAATAATCATTTACATAAATTTTACTTATGATTTTGGATAGCGTGGCACAGAAGATAAATCAATTTATTGAAATAAATACATTTCAATACATAATATAGGCTCAGTGAAAGTAATATATTTAAAAGTGTATTGAAAAATTAAAAGTATTGTTTGTATGTGTAAATATACTTTAGAAGACAAACCAAAAATAATTTAAATTGAATTTTAAAAGAGTCCTATTAAATTAACGCCAAGGTGTCACTCAAATTTTGATATCATTTCTTTTAAAACCCATATTTTGAATTCATGAGAGATGTGAATGAAAAAGCATCAGCGAATAAATTTTATATATTTTTTCATATTAAGATAATAATTGCACCTGTGAATATAAATAAAACTAAAAAGAAAATTATGATTTAAAAAAATAATTATTAACATAGCGTCACTTAAATTTGATATCATTGCTTTTAAGACCCATATTTAAAATTCATAAAGCCAAAAGAAAGTGCTGCGTCACAACTTTTAACCCGTTAAGGGTTTTTGTACTGATATCATTACTTTTTTAAGGTTATTGATGAGAATGTCAATTAGTCGAAATTAAGCATAGGGTATAAATTAATCATTAAAATAAAATTTTAAAGAAATGCTAAAAAAGACCCCTTGGACCCCAATAAAATATGAGGGTGGTGGCCCAGGGAGAGGAATCCAAGACTCAACTTTTAAATTATACAGCGAGAGAGTAACACAATTAGAAGGATGAAAATGCATGGCAAAACCCGTTTGTTCCATCTTCCTCCGCCAAAGGACGCAACCTTTTCTATACAAACATAGCTGAAAATTTTCGGACCGTCGATTCCGAGTCAAATGAGCCATACGTCGTCGTGATCGGTCCCATAGAACCCGATAGGAAAGTGCCCCCTGGTGGTGAAACTTGGAACTAAAATCGATATATCCTGTCGATGTCGAGTCGAATGAATCACACTGCATTGTGATGGGACCCATAGAACTCGAGATAGCTGCAAAATCCGTTAGTTCCATCTTCCACCACCAGGGGGCGGACTCTGTTCCATACAAACATAGCTGAAATCTTTGAGGCTGTCGATTTCGAGTCGAATGAGCCATACCTCGTCGTGATGGGGCACATAGAACACAAGATAGGAAAGCACACTCTGGTGGTGAAACTTGTAACTAAAATCGATATATCCTGCCGATGTCGAGTCGAACGAATCAAACTGCATTGTGATGGGACCCATAGAACTCGAGTTAGATGCAAAATCCGTTAGTTCCATATTCCACCACCAGGGAGCGCACTCTGTTCCATACAAACATGGCTGAAATCTTTGAGGCTGTCGATTTCGAGTCGAATGAGCCATACCGCGTCGTGATGGGGCGCATATGACCCGAGATAGGAAAGCGCCCCCTGGTGGTGAAACTTGTAACTAAAATCTATATATCCTGTTGATGTCCAGTTTAATAAATCAAACTGCATTGTGATGGGATCCATAGAACTCGAGTTAGCTGCAAAATCCATTAGTTCCATCTTCCACCACCAGGGGACGCACTCTGTTCTATACAAACATAGCTGAAATCCTTCAGGCTGTCGATTTCGAATCGAATGAGCCATACCTCACCGTAATCGGGCCCATAGAACACGAGATAGGATAGCGCCCCTGGTGGTGAAACTTGGAACTAAAATCGATGTATCCTATCGATGTCGAGCCAAATGAATCAAACTGCATTGTGATGGGACCCATAGAACTCAAGTTAGCTGCAAAATCTGTTAGTTCCATGTTCCACCACCAGGGGGCGCACTCTGTTCTATACAAACAGCTGAAATTTTTGAGGCTGTCGATTTCGAGTTGAGTGAGCCATACCTTGTCATGATCGGGGCCATAGAACCTAAGATGGGAATGCGCCCCCTGGTGGTCAAACTTGAAACAAGTTGAATGAATCAAACCATGTTGTGATGGGACCCATAGAACTTGAGTTAGCTCCAAAATCCATTAATTTCCCCTTCCACTGCCAGGGGCGCTCTCTGTTCTATATGAACATAACTGCCCCTGGTGGTGAAACTAAAATCAGTAAGTTCTATCGATGTCGAGTCGAATGAGCCAAACTGCATCATGATTAGGAATGCACAACCTGTGGCCCGTGATGGATAACTGGTGGCCCGCAGAGACCATACATGCCAACCTATCCAAAAATTTCGAATTTCCTTAATAATTCGTGAGAAAAATTTGCAAATTTTGTCCATAAATCGTAGGAAAATATGAATTTCATCGATCAGGCGCATAAAATCATGAATTGCATCGACTGGATGCGAATTTTGTCAAATGGGCATGGAAAAATCACAAATTTCGCCATTTTGTCGCTAGAAAAAAAAACGCAAATTTCAATAATCGGTCAACAGAAACCAGAGACGCCAAAATCAGTAATTCCGGAGTTGCAAATTTCGTCAATCACTCAAAAAAAAAAAAAAATCTTGAATTTAGTAAATCAATTGTAAAAACCTGCGAATTTTGTCGATAAGGCACTTAAAATCGTGAATTTCATGGATCGAGCAGCGAATTTCCTCGAATGGCGTGGAAAGATCGAGAATTTCAACGAACAGTTGCAGGAAAAATTTTCAAATTGTCCATAGATCATAGGAAAACATTATGAATTTTGTCTATCGGTTCTGCAAAATTATGAATTTTGTCGATAGGCATGGAAAATCGCAAATTTCGACAACTGGGCTTGGAAAAAGCAAGAATTCCATCGAATGTTTGTGAAAAAATTGTAAATTTCAACGAACGGTAAAAAAAAAAAAAATAATTTGCGAATTTCGCCATTGTCTAGAGAAGAAAAATTGTGAATTTCATTAATTGGCCGATGGAAAGCATATCAGTTGAAAATCATGAATTTTGTCAATCAGGCACAGTAAAAACATGAATTTTGTGGATCGGGAGAAGGGAAATCATAAATTTTGTTGAACACATGCATAAAAATCATGAATTTTGTTTATCAGGCATGTAAAAATCATTAATTTCGTCAAACGGATGCATAAAAATCAAGAAAGTCATCAATTGGGTGCGTAAAAATCTTGAATTTCATCGATCAGGCGTGTAAAAAATCATGAATTTCATCGATAAAGTGCATAAAAATATAGGACAAAATTGCCATTCGCCAATCGGCGAGTAATACTGAAAATTTGCCGACTGACTTTACTGCCACCACTGGTCAAACTTAATAGTTCCAATTGCGATGATTCAATGGAAAAAGATTTTTTCCCCACTGTCGCTCGACAAATTTCAAAACCATTTGGCGAATTTCACGATTTTTTCAAAGAAATTATTTGACGGATTGTGATTTTTTTTCTTCTCGAAGCCATTCGACGATATTCGAAATTTTTTTCCCCTGAAACCAGTTGATAAATTTTGTGATTTTTCCACTATCAATGAATTTTGTGATTTTTCTGCTATCGATTGATGAATTTCGTGATTTATCGACTATCGATTAATGAATTTCACGACTTTTTCCATAAACGAACAAATTGTGCACTTTTTTTCCACTGCCATTCGACGAATTTTGCAATTCTGTTCCGCGATTGTTAGACAAATTTCACTATTTTTCTCCCGAGATCATTTGACGAATTTTGTGATTTTTAATTTTACTGACTGATTGATTTATATTTAATAATAAAAGTTAAAATGTTTTGATTTAAAAACAAGATGGCTAACTGAGGGTGAATCCCAAAACTTAGCCGCATCATCAATGAGTTAGCTAATCAAGCATTTAGCTCTTACAGTTTGTTTAAAAGGTGCACACAAAAGCAAAAAATATGAATTTTTTTTAATCCTTACCATCACTGTTGAAATCCTGAACCAATTAGAATCTAATTGTGACAGTGTATTTATCTTGCAAATATCATTGAGGAGTTTTTTATACAGGGACACGCAAAATCAAAACATCATCATGATAACATTCAAATTACTAAGTCAATTCAAACCTAATTATGCCAAAGTATCAATCGATGAATTCATTAATCAAATATGTTGGGCAAAATCCTAGAACAAGCAAAACATCCGATTTGGCTATTTTTTTTACGCACGTCAACCAAAAAAACGGCAACTTCCAAATTCTACCCAATCAGAACGCATGCTTTTTAAGCTTAAGCAAGCAGATACTTACACACTGCTTACGGCAAGCTTTTTCACAAAATAAACAAATTTTATTTCGTTTTACAATTATTTACAAAGTTTCAGCAAGTTTTTCTTCACGATTTTTCTATTTTTACAAACTTTTAGCAATATTTCGTCTGGATATTTCAATTTTTACATACAAGCATTTAGCAATTTTTTCCTCCAGATTTTTCTATTTTTAATAATTTTTAGCTATTTTTTCCTCCTTGCTAAAACTTTGTAAATTGTCATAAAATGGAATAAAATCAATGTTTACTTCGTGAAAAAATTTTCATAGAAACTGTGTAAGTAGTGAATTCTCTGCTACAAAGAACACAGGTTATGATTGGGGAGAATCTAGAGAATTCTGATTTTTCAAATGCACGAAACTCATTTAAGCACCAGTTAGTAACATGTATATGTACTCTTTGCGTACATTAACAGAAAAAAAAATCCTGGATGCATGAAACTCCCTGTGCAGCAATCTCTAGAATGCATGAAATTCATCCAAACAGCGGTTAATAATTGATATATATATATATATATGTGTGTGTGAGTACGCTTCGCGTACATTAACTGAAAAAAAAAATCCTGGATGCACGAAACTTGCATTTCTCTGACTTCGGTTTTTCGAAATAGATAAAATGCTTCAGGGATTCAATCCAGCATCGCTGAAATGTTACATAATCACAGAAGATCACTAATTATAATTAAAATATAGATAAAATGCTGAAGTGATTACAAATTAATCACTGAAGCATTTTATCTATACTTCAAAACATATTTGTTTTGTTTCTCATTTCCAAAATAATTTTCATTCATATTTACTTATTATAAGCATGTTATTTAATTTTACTGACTGATTGATTTATATTTAATAATAAAAGTTAAAATGTTTTGATTTAAAAACAAGATGGCTAACTGAGGGTGAATCCCTAAACTTAGCCGCATCATCAATGAGTTAGCTAATCAAGCATTTAGCTCTTACAGTTTGTTTAAAAGGTACACACAAAAGCAAAAAATATGAATTTTTTTTTAATCCTTACCATCACTGTTGAAATGCTGAACCAATTTGAATCTAATTGTGACAGTGTATTTATCTTGCAAATATCATTGAGGAGTTTTTTATACAGGGACATGCAAAATCAAAACGTCATCATGATAAGATTCAAATTACTAAGCCAATTCAAACCTAATTAAGCCAAAGTATCAATCGATGAATTCATTAATCAAATATATTGGGCAAAATCCTAGAACAAGCAAAACATCCGATTTGGCTATTTTTTTTACGCACGTCAACCAAAAAATCGGCAACCTCCAAATTCTACCCAATCAGAACGAATGCTTTTTAAGCTTAAGCAAGCAGATACTTACACACTGCTTACGGCAAGCTTTATTATACAATTTTAACATAAATTTTATTTCGTTTTACAATTATTTACATAATTTCAGCAAGTTTTTCTTCACGATTTTCTATTTTTACAAACTTTTAGCAATATTTCGTCTGGATATTTCAATTTTTACATACAAACATTTAGCAATTTTTTCCTCCAGATTTTTCTATTTTTAATAATTTTTAGCTATTTGTTCCTCCTTGCTAAAACTTTGTAAATTGTCACAAAACGGAATAAAATCAATGTTTACTTCGTGAAAAAATTTTCATAGAAACTGTGTAAGTAGTGAATTCTCTGCTACAAAGAACACAGGTTACGATTGGGGAGAATCTAGAGATTTCTGATTTTTCAAAAGCACGAAACTCATTCAAGCACCAGTTAGTAACATATATATGTACACTTTGTGTACATAACAGAAAAAAAAAATCCTGGATGCATGAAACTCCCTGTGCAGCAATCTCTAGAATGCATGAAATTCATTCAAACAGCAGTTAATAATTTATATATATATATATGTATATATGTGTATGCTTCGCGTACATTAACTGAAAAAAAAAAATCCTGGATGCACAAAAATTGCTATATTCCGCACTCCCTAGAATGCATGAAATCCATTCAAGCTGCGGTCAGTAATGTTCGCACAAAAATCGGTTTACAGCAATCTCTAAAGTGCTTAAAATACATCTTATCATATAAAATCAACAAAAATGCACTTACCGTTATTTCTCATCCTTCGTTTTTTTTTAATATTTCACAGGATTTATCCTTTATGACATAAAACACATTTCATAAACATAATTCAACAAATCTGACACACAACAAACCAACCCACAGACAATAGAACTCTATTATAGAATATTCTAATCTGTCAACCAACCAATCAAATCTAATTCCCTCAAAAACCAGCTCAATTTTCAGAACCATGCATTCTGCTCATGCTAGAACCAAGCACAGAAGGCGTGGAAAAAACGTAAGAAATAAACCGGTAACAAGAAAACTCATTTATCGCTTCGCTAAATTCGATGACGCCAAGCGTCTCGCTTGTTCTAGGATTTAACCTATTTTTCTTAATTATCTGTCTTAGTTTGTGAATAAATTTTTGTAATGTCAGTTGAAACTGATCTCTCGTACATAACGATGCATCACATTTTTTTAATGTTTTTTTTTTCTACACCATGATGTTGCTATTTAACAACATTATTTTAATTTTAAAAAGAAAACAAACAACTAATAAATCAGTAAATATGAACGTTTTGCACTCCTGAACCCCCCCCCCCAAAAAAAAAAATATATATATATATATATATATATATATATATATATATATTGTTTTAATTTCAGGGTAACTGAAGAAAAAAAAAATCCTTCTATAGCGTTTCTATTTTTCCATGCACTGTGAAGATTTTTTAACGGGTTCAAAAACAAATTTCACAAATACTTCTAACTTAATTAACAAATATTTCAAAAATATATTTTTAATTCCATGTTGTTTATGTATGAAGAAAGAAACAAAAGTTTGGTAAACTTCTATCTCTGTTTAAATAGTCTATTTCAAGAATAAAAACATTCGGTAGAATGCATAGCTTTGACAATACATAAACAAAAATGAAGAATACAGTACCCTTTTTTTTTTTTCAATTTCTTATATTTGGTGCAAGATACTACTGAATACTTTGCTACAAGATTTGTTTAAAGATATTACCCTCTCTCATGATTTTTAGGTTTCCAATGCCACGTCTACCATTGCCCCGAGAACTGACGACTGATTTCGTGATTTATTAAGTAAAATCTATATTTAACATTTGAAAATAAACTTTCACTAGAAAAAAAAAAACAACAAAAAAAACAATGGTAGAACTTTGCATTTCTCTGACTTAGGAAAATAAATATTAGAAGATAAATACATATTTCTTTATTATCTGTTTTTAAAATGCAAATTTAAGAAATGAAATTGAAAAAAAAAAAAGGTACTGTATTCTTCATTTGTTTATACAGCTGATCAAATATACGCATTTCACTGAATGTTTGGATTCTTATACTATGAAACAGAAGCTTACAAACGTGTTTTTTATCGTACATAAACAACATGGAATTAAAAATATATTCATGAAGTATTTGTTAATAGAAGTTAGAAGTATTTGTGAAATTTGATTTTCAAAACTTCAAAAAATGTTCATAGCAGCGAATCGCATCGCACACGAAGAAAACAAACTGATGATTGATTCATTTTGAATGATTCCTTGTTACGCAAATTAATTGATAAAAAAAAATCTTAATCTTTTTTTTCCTTTAAAAAATCACAAATTAAATATAAATAACAATTAAATTGTATATGTATAATTATAAAATATTTCAATATTTTAATCAAGGAATCTAAATATTTTTCGACTTAATGAAGATTTTGATATAAGAAATTCTTTATTATAACAAAAAAGAAAAATATACAAACAATAATTTAATTTAATACATATATATTACATATTAAAAATTGCATTAAAAACTGTTTTCGTATTAAAAAAAAAAAATCTAAATAGTTCTTCAGCCAGATATGATTGCGAAATCGCCTTTAACTATAACCGTGATACCCATGAATATCCTGACCGCGCAGGAATAAAAAAGGGTGAAAAGGCCGAAAATCTTTAATGTTAGTCTACCAGAAAAAGCATAAGAAAAGAGTCCGATTTTGAAGCTGGATTATATAAAAAACAAGAGTTTTCCTACGTTAGCTCAAAATCTTACTCTCTTCATCTAAAAGCGATTAATATAATATATTAATTTAAAAAAAATCGTTCGATCCATTTTCGAGATAACACCTCTGTGCCCATTACACCATTACATTTTCCATTTTCGCTTAAAAATTGGTTTCCAGATCTCAAAATCTACTGCATGTAGAAATCTATAAATTTCAGGATAGAGTTAGGCCATAGATATAAGACTAATGTGAAAAAATCGAAACGGTATGCCTCATATTTACTGAGATATTAAATGTCGGCGTTTCGATTTTCCTTTGATGTCCTGCTAGCTGTATATATGAGAGTGACGGAATCTTCGGTTTTGGGCTTACGGTTTTCGGTTTTTCGCTGCGTCACTCAAGAGACTACCGTCTCTTATGATTTAATACACGGAATTTTATTCAATTTCAGCAACATATGATATTTAGTGGTTGAAAATTAAGTATTCTTTTAAGGATAGGATAAAATCTCCTGTACAAAGAGATGGTTAATTTAATGAAATTAAAATAGTAAATGCACTCAGACATATACTCGATTAATGAAAGCGCACAATTACTGGAAACTGATAATATAAAGTGACAACGGGGGGTTCAGGGGGGCTCCGCCCCCTGAAGATATGTAATCTTATTCTGAAAAAAATACAGTAATAAATAGTTTATCCTATCATTTATCCGACATAAAATTGTGTTTAATGTGATACTTCTAAAATTTTTGGAACTTTCAATAAATCTTATATTCTTATAAATGTATAAATAACTTTAAAAAATTTAATTTTAGGCTATCAAATATTATGCAAATTATATTAAAAATTAGTGAGATTAATGAACAATGATTTGTTGAGCTGACGTTGAGGCCTCTGATCTGTAGATTTATTAATATTAACTGAAGAAGTTAAAATATCTTTAGTATAGAAGAACTGAAATCAAAATTTAACTAAGGTGATTAAAAATGAGCGTTTTTACAATCTGCGATGTAAACCGGAATGCTTATGCTTTAAGTTGACACAATAAAAAAAAAATAATAACAAAATTTATTTACTTGAAACGCGAAAACAAAACTTTCTCTTAATGTCTTTTTTCTTAGGATATTTCTCGTTTCTGTTGAAGATACATTTCTTTTTGCTATCCCGATATAAAGCATTACTATTATACACACACCGGACAAAAAATTAGACCTATGGAATAAGTATAAACTGGTGTTTTAATGGCTCACAGTTTTCACGAATAACAGCTAAAATACATCGTAATATTGCAAGAAGAAGTCTGTGCATGATGTTTACATCGATTTGAAGCCACTCTGCTATCAGTTGTTCCCGGAGATTTCTGAAATTACTATGATGTCCATCATTCCACATCACTTGTTGTTTTAGATAGCCCTACAGCTTTTTATTGGATAAGAAACAGGGTAATTTGATGGTAATAAATAGGACAGAGCTTTTTCAATGCTAGTCAACTAGTTAGTCAGTAACAAGTTTAGCTCGGTGCACGTGACAGTTATCCTAGAATAATGGTTTGTCCATAACTGAATTCTGACAAAAAAGTAAGAAAAATTTAATACCTGTTACTCTAAAATTAGAATGTGGTCGTGATGATTTAATATGTTATTAAATGCGACATTGGGAACCATATTCAAGAACGTAAAACATCCCCAAAACATGACACACTTACCTTTTGTTTGTACTACACTTTGAACACAATCCTCATGAAAAGCTTCATTTGGTCTGCGATGTACTCTATATCTGGCATCAGTATTATCGAGGAATCAACGAGACTCATTTGATAAGATTACTCACTTTCAGTCTAGTGTTTATGGAATTTAATCTACTTAAGGAGTATTTTTTATGAATACGTGTTAACATGGGTGATTTCCGTGCACTCTACTCCATTTGTCTATATTATGGAGTTCCCTCCTCTTAGATCGCTCAGACATTGGAATGTATGGCCCAGCATTGACGTTTACCTGCAATTGCCTCTTTGATTCGAATGAATTTTTCAGCACATGATTTGACAACGTTCGGCAAACTCTGTTGATTATTCAATTAAAAAAAAACACTCTTACTCAATAAAATCTCAATTTGATACATTATTATTATATATGTATTCACAATAATAAAATATTCACCTCTCATGGGTAATTCTCAAAACACATCCATCGTATGACTCGTAAATAGAACACAGACGATAAAACACATTGCCAAAACACAAGACATAAATATGACGAAATACGCAAGCGCTCGTTGAATGAATTTCATTCAACTACAATTACATTACATAGTTACAGCGCCTAGAATACATAGTGTGGAAACCGGCTATCCTTGTAATGCTAAATTATTTTTTAACACAATTATTTCAAATTGGTAAAGTAATCATACAAGTTGTAAATTTCCAACTGGACGAAAAATGTCCGGGCCAGGATTCGAACCTGGGATCGCTGGGCTGAAGCCGCCACGCTCTACCACTGAGCTATCCCGGTTGAATCTGGAGGGCATAATTCATCCAGTTAACCTCATTGATCGAAGCATCTGGTCTGATATTTTAATCAGCTCAACAGAAAAGATCGCAGGTAATGGAACTCCAGTAAACGCTGGATACGTGAATACACTAGATTGCGATCTTTTCTGTTGAGCTGATTAAAATATCAGACCAGATGCTTCGATCAATAAGGTTAACTGGATGAATAATCTAGTGTATTCACGTATCCAGCGTTTACTGGAATTCCATTACCTGCGATCTTTTCTGTTGAGCTGATTAAAATATCAGACCAGATGCTTCGATCAATAAGGTTAACTGAATGAATTATGCCCTCCAGATTCAACCGGGATAGCTCAGTGGTAGAGCGTAGCGGCTTCAGCCAAGCGATCCCAGGTTCGAATCCTGGCCCGGACATTTTTCGTCCAGTTGGAAATTTACAACTTGTATCCTTGTAATGCTTTAAAAAGTGCTAAAAAGTTGTAGCCTATAAATGTGCAACGGCGCTCCTATAATAATAAAGCGATCATTCCCGCCGAAACATTTACAATGTTTACGTTGAGAAGAGCTAGCAGGTGGCGCTGCGATCCCATCGTTATCTTTTTAGCAACGTTGTACATTTATTGGATTAAATTTTTTAGTACTATTTTGTAGCAGATTCCCACACTGTGTATTCTAGGCGCTGTACCATAGTTATACCTTAATTTAAAAAAAATAATAATACAGTATATGCTGGTAAACAATAAATTACGAAAGAAAAGATAGTAATTTTTTACACGGGTAAGAAACAAATTTTTGTTATGGGCCTCTTAAAAATCTCTCTGTGAGTTTTTAAACTTACTGCCTCGAATTATACCTCTGGAGGTGCCTAGTCAGGTGAAGGTCTCGTCGCCTGATCAAGGTTCTAAATTACGAGACCAATTACTTTCTCTCCCTTAATGTTTGCTTTTTTAAAATCTGTCAATTCAACAAAGCTAAATAGAAACCTTGAACCGGCAAACAAAGAGAACTGTAGCAAACCACTACAGAGCAAGCACTGCAGCGATGCCAACAAAACTATTGTCAGGTGGATCACAGCCATGCTGTGATCAGGTGTTTTTCGCCTCGCTCCCAAGTACTAACTCGTCAAGCTAGGCACTCATGCCGGGGCGGTAGGGGCCTGGTTAGCAGTATATAAAAAAAACTTACTACCTCTAATGATTCTATCATTACATGGAAAGATCTCTACAATTCTACTTAGAGGACAATTGCAAATAGCAACATTGTCCTCCTTAATAATCATTAAATCATTTATTTGAACATTGTCTTTCTCAAACATTCATTTTCTCCTTTGTCGTAAGGAGCTCAGATAACCTTTGGAACATTTTTTATAAAATTATTACGGACGTAATTGTTTTATATATAGGCATAACGGATAGGCATAACAGACGACGTATCTTGCGACAGTTAGAAAATTGAAACCGGACAAATTTAAAAGGAAAAATGAACGAATCAAATGCATCGAAAAGTGGGAAAGATTGGACTCGGGGCCCTGAGCCTATCAAAAAATCCTTGCGGCTTCCAGCTTAATGTTCGTCATTATCATTTGAACCACCAATTGGAAGAAGGGAATAAATCTAAAAAATAAGAATGGAGATAATTTAAAAAAAACTTTATAACTTTTTACTTTCAACTTATAGGCTCATGTGATATCAAAGATAATGAAGAAAATATAAATTCTGATTTATTTACTAATAGAGCTGGCTGAAATATATAATATTCATTTATATATGTATAGGTAAATGTGTTGGATTTATTCCCTTCTTCCAATTTATCATATACTATATACAAAATAATTTGAAATAATAAACAATATAATGACAAAAACGATTTATTTATTTTAAAAAACCTAAGGATACTCTATTATTCATCTATTTGTTCACTTTCGGATCTTGTAGTTGGCCGGGTCAGAATAATATAGTAACAATCTTTGAATTCGTCAGGAATATGTTGGATTATTTTTTTATGTCGTTCATTTTTTCTCATTTATGGGTATTTTAGTAACATATGCCGGAGTTTCTGGTATTTTCGGGTTTGTAGAAGGTTTTTGGAGCAAAGATGTAGCTTTAATGGAACCATCGATAAATTCGGAACATGTCAATTAACCTTTATGACTTGAACTATATATTCAAAGCTTCTATATTGCGAAATCTTGAATATTGTTGCCTTGTCTAATGACTTACAGCTTTTCTTGAAACATCGCTGCCATGTGTTTTTAAAATCAAGTATGTCGTTAGAAGTAACGGGTTTAACTGAAAAACTCCTGATTTTTGCTGCCAAAATAAGATTATTATATTCATTTGGAACGTAAATTCTGTCCTTTTTCCTAATGAGTCTGTTAGCGGTCCCGAAATTTCTGTCACATTGTAAAAACGAACGCACAGGAAAGTATTGATAGATATTTTCTCAAAACTATTCATTACAACAAGAGTGAGAAAGAATCTTATAAGGGTATTATTTTTATTTTGTCCCCCGCAAACATCGCTAAAAACGTGTAGTTCTTTGACAGAGGGATCCATGTTCTGTATAGTTTTCCACAATAAACTGCATACTTTATCCGGGCCCCGTTTAGCTTAACCCTCGTGGTAAGTGTAGAAATCAGCTGAGTTCGTCCTTATGTCTGTGAACACAAAACACATACAGCCATAGTTTTCTTAAACAAAACATCTCTTAAACTGGGATCTTAGGAATGGACAGATTTTGCATGTAATCAAATACAATGGCTGCTACATTTTGTCTTTCCCGACACAAAGCCAAAATTTCTTTCTGTTTATTATAAAACTTTTTAAAGCACTTTTAAGATGTATCATTTTTTCCGCAACCGCCACTCTCATCGCATCCTCATTGAGAGATGGACTTTTTATTTTTCTATATTCGTACAGTTGATAGTTGGAAGAAGGGAATAAAGGAAGGATATGTTTCCTTCTCCCAACTAACTATTTTTATAGCCGCATGAATCTATACGAAGCGAATTGTTTTTGTTCTTTACTTCGAACTCACAAGTAAGTGCTACGTCTAAAGAATGTAAAAGTGTAGAAAAATGAATGTGTCAAAAAGTGACGTTTATTCCCTTCTTCCAATTGGTGGTTCATTTATGAATTAGGGTTCAAACTTTTTGTCCTATGTTTTAGTAACATAAGCTGTTAATAAATTTATCATTCGTAAATTTTGAAAAATTCTCGTTTATGGTTAAAATAATAAATTAATGAGCTCCTAAACTAGATAAATATTAATTGTGGAATTTTTTTATCAGAGACTATACTTTAAATTTCACGTTATATTTCTTAAATAAATGTGTTAAGAGTATATATACGAAATGTTCCATCGTTAGTAAGTTCTCATTTCAGTGACATTCCTGAGAAATAATATGTTTATACAAATTTCATAAAATCCCCTAATTTACTTTCGGAGTTCAAAAAGAAGAGTGTTTAGTATCCGACATTTCTTAGAATTTCAAATAAACACACGTCAATCTGTTTTAAGAATAACCAACATTATATAAGAAACTGTCTAAAAAGCTCATGAATAAAATCACCTCCAATTAATCTATGCTTAAAATCAAAATCCAAATTCATTATTTTAAAAAATTTGAAATTTAATGTATCTTTTATTAGCTTCTGCAGCTGTTTTATATAATAAAAAGTTCATGATTTCGGTTTGTGTGGCCATCTGTCTGTCAGGTTGTCTGGCAGTTTGTGTGTCTGTCTATCTGGCCTTCTGTCTGGTCGTACTCTATCTCGCGTAAATAAACTTAGATTTACCATGAATTTGATATATATTCTTAAGGTTTATCATATGACATTTCCTATTGAAAATGGAGTGTGTTGCATTTATAGTTCGATTGTAGGGAAACACAAAAAAATTTCGTTATATTATGGTCTATGGGGAAAATCATTTGTAGTGTATTTTAATAAAGTTAACCTATTTCAAATCTAATAATGTTATTATATAATTAAGGTGAAATACAACATTTTTCCTCTGGAATATGGAGTGCATATCATTTATCATTCATTTACAGGGGCACACAAAATAATTACGTCACAATATGGCCTATGGGAAAAATCATTGCAAATGCATTTTAAAGCTGTTACATGACTTCAAAGATAATGAAATTGGTGTGTATTGATGTGGTGCACAAATAAATAGTTACTGAAGAATACGAAGTGCATTTCATTTATTTGTTAATTTACAGGGACACAAAAATTATTTGGTTACAATACTGTCTATGACCGATAATTACTGGAAGTGCGTTTCTAGAAAGTGTATGCGTTTTTAAACTTAAACACCAATTTTAGTAAATTACGTGATGTCTCTACTTTATGTAGCTCATATACAGGACTAAGATATATTAGTATAATATAAATAAATTCATATAGAACTGCTCTAGGCAACATTTTGGATAGATTATCTTTTATGGATGGTAATTTTTAGAAATGCGATTTTAGTTCAGTTATGCATGTCCTAGCTGAATTAAAATTTAGCTTAATATGTGTGTGTATAAAAATCTGTAAATCATATATAGGACTGCAAAACAAATAGCAAGTTACGTTGTATGGACGATACATGCTAGGAAAAAAATTCAAATGTGTTAGGGTTTTCAGCTAAATTAAATGTTAGAAAACCATGCATTGTGTACACAAATCTATAGATCATATAGAGAGTTGCTCAAAAGAATTAGAATATATTATCGACTATGGGCGCTATTTGTTAAAATTGAACGCTCTACTGTATTACTTTTAGCTTATTAAGAAGAAATATTTACCATTGGAAATTTTTTTAGGTGTATTTAGTTATTTCAAATATTAAAGCATTTTTGTTATTTGGTAGCTGGCACTTCGATTGGAATTTTGTAATAAAACTGTATAATTCAGTTGTGAAGAATTTGTTTTCCATCAGTATATATATACAAAAAAAGAATAGGAAAGGCATATTCTAGCCTATTACTTTACAGAGGAAAATATTATACCTTTTCATTGGTTACCAACAAAAATAAAATCTTTAAAATGTAAAAGAAAAAAGTAATTCATGGACAGTTTTTGCATAAGAAATCTTATCAAATCGGAATTCAATATTCTTGTAACAAAAGTTTCTCTTATAGTTTGAGAGAACTCAGTACATTTCTACTTTATTTTGTCTGCGAAGCTTCTTAGGGAGCTTTTTACAATCTTTTCTTTCTAAAAGAAAATTGTCATTGCAGCCTAAAGAGCAGGAAGTTAAGTTTTTTTTTCTCCTTGCAAGTATTTTTGAAAAATCTATGTGCATTTTGATTTTAAGAAAAAATATTTTAAATTCTAAATAGTTCTGTTCTGTTATACAATATTTTTTTTTCTTTATTGCATTGTTCCAGGTAAGATAAAATACGGAGTTAATCAACCTTAAAAAATGTCCCATTATAAATGGGAAATATAAATTTGGTTTCATCTACATTATAAAACAAAACTATGTCTGTCAGTAACACTGATGTCAAATGGACGGTGGCAACGACCTGACTAATAAATTTCTAAATATCGCATAATTTCACTTTTTGTACCGTCGAATCGAAAACAAAATGCAGTTTCAAATGCACTTTGTTTGAGAATTCTATCTGAATTTACTGCTTTTTTGTGGTTTTATAAATAATTTTCATGCATGCATATTTTTTAATTTGCGTACAACCCAATTAGGAAAGATTAAGTCGTTTACACTTAAAGCAGTGTAAATTATTTGACGTTTCAATGTTTGCATCAAATATACTATAACTAAATTATCAAACAAGCTTAATGGCACGTATATGATTTTTTGGACATTTATGTTGTTTTTAATTTGAAGTTTAAAACTACACAAATAAGTAAATAAATAAACTAATTTAACAGATACGTTATCAAAATATGCGCTGAAATATTGAAGCAATCAGAATCATAAAGAATTGAAATTTTTGAAACTGAGTGAAAAAGTGTCCTTTTCGGGCATCGAACCCAATACATTTGGCTTAAATCGCCAACGCTCTACCTATTCAGTTACCTGAACCGACAACAAACCGACACATTTCACTCAGATAACCACATTTGGTCTGCTATGTAGACAATTCAAAAGAATATACCGCAGGTCAAGGAAGTCCATTAAAGATGGATATGATACACTTTATTATTCTTAAGTCAATCAAACTTATTCATAAAAATATATGAATTTAAAATTTTACAACTGAGTGAAAAAGTGTCCAGTCCGGGCATCGAACTCAATCCTTTTGTCTTAAATCGCCAAGTTCTGCCTATTGAGTTACCCTGGAACGACAATCAGCCGACTGAATTTCAGTCAAAAAACCTTACTAACAATAGCATTTGTCTTCCATGTAGACAGGTAAAAAAAATATACAGCAGTGAATCCATTATATATAATCCAGTATATCCATTAAATATTCGATACGAATATACACATTATTATTTTTAAGTCAGTCAAACTGATTGGTAAAAGTATTGAGCGAATTGAAAAAATTTCTTTTATCAATAGAACAATAGAATAGATAACAATAAAGAAGAAACAAATTTTAATTTGGTTATTTTTTTTTTCGTAAGACCATGAATTTTCATACTAAATTTCATTCGTGTTTATAAAATTTCTCTTTAATTTTTCAAAAAAATAATGATCACGGCAACTTTTCAATATTGTTATTATTTTATTTTTCAGCTACGTAAATGTTAATAACTTATTTCATTGCTAAATTCAAATGAGAAAATTCAAGTGTAATAATGCACAATACAAAAATGTATGAAAATTAGCATTGCTTTTTAATTTCTTTCAAAATCTGATCGAAACTTTTAGATTCCGTATACTTTTTCACCAGCCCTTAAAACAGGTGTTGAAATTTCCGAGCGTCATGTTGCCTTTGGAGATCAGAAAATTCAGGCTGGAGAGTGGAGGGTAACGGACGGAAATGTGCAGTCAATTTCGGATCTTGAAGCAACATTTCTCTTACTGTCCCCAAAAACTGATAATCTTCTTTTTTCTTTTTCTTTTTTTTTCTATTTTACATGCAATCTTCCATAATGTCATTTATTAATCACAATATTGACTTGTACTACCTAATTCAAACAGACATTATTTTATTTTAAAAACCACATTAAAAAACAGTGCACATGTCCAAAAATTCTAAAAAATACTTTCAAACCACACTAAAAATAAGTCAATATATACAACAGCTTTAACCCTTCTTTGCATGAGTTTTTCTTTTACAATTGTGTTTTTTTTTTATACATACATTAAATGTTAGACACCAGAAATTTTAAGAAAGATTTTTAACTTTGTTCAGCAACATAGTTCAGGGGAAATTTACTGGATTAATATTTCTATATAAATATAGTGGTGGCGAAGAAGTTGATTTATTTATTAATTAAGGGTTAAAATATTTTCACCTCCTTGTCTAAAGTACCATCAGTTACTGATGTTCTGTTTCGTCCTCGCTAGTTACCATTTTTGAAGTCTTCCCTATTTTTCCCCATTCATAGATAGATTCATAATATATGGCGCCACATATTATTAGGAAAAGGGAAAAATAGGCAGACTTCAACGAATGTAACTAGCGAGGAAGAAATAGAACAACAGTAACTGATGAGTGCCTCAGGATCAACAAGAGAAAAAAAAATTAAAGCTTTTGTACAACTAGACTAATTTGTATTGTGGTTTAAAGATACTTTTAGAACTTTTGGACATGTGCACTGTTTATTAGTTTACTTTTAAAAATAATATAATGTCTGTTTTGAATTAGGTAGTACAAGTAATAATTTTGATAATCATCATTCACGACATAATTTCTCCTTTTTTAACTGTTTAGCGGAAAAGGGGCTGAAAATATTATTAAATTTAATTTATTCCATTATTACTTCAACATATGAGATTTCATATTTAACTCTACTAGAACAAAAATATTTCTAGTGAAATGCTAGTTTAAATTCAATGCTGCATAAGTGAATTCGTCGGTACAATTGTTTTTACAATGTCATAATGCTATAGGACAGCATATTGGTAATGATTGTTATTTCCATGATATGGTTAAAAGTATTACAAATTTTGTTAAATCATAAATGGAAATTTAATAAGTTTTATTGATCGATAAAAAAATTTATAATTTATATAAGTCTAAAAAGAATTATTATAGACATGTGATTAGCATCACAATGATTGTCAACACACTGAATACACAGCAAATGAAAAGTAAAAATACCATCACTGCATTCTCAGACAATAAGTGAAATATTTTCAATTGGTACAAATTGTGCCGACAAGTATTTTTAGTATAGCGACTGCTCTCAGATTTCAAATTTCGTGCCCTGTTCAATAATAAAATAAGTATGAATGTATTTTTTTAACACTCTTTTGTAAGTATTCAATGTTTATCTTAATAATCACTTCTAATTTCATGAATGCAATTATTGAAGTTAAAAAAAGTCCGTTTCAATATGTTAACTTGACGTGGATCCCGTTTATGAAAAATTCACCCTTTTGATTTATGCTTGGTAAAAAGTGCGCACTAATGAATTTTTTTTTAAATTATTTTTTTATCTGTTTATTTTTAGTCCAGTCAAATTAGGTTTTTTTCTGGACATAATTACGAAAGTTTTGAAACTTGGCAATATTGTTTGAGAGGGTCTCCTAATAAACATACTAAAAGTTCTGATGGATGGGGGTGAGCGCGAGAGGGGGGGGGGTAAAAGAAGGTACCATTTTTTGGTTTTTGTTAATATCTGATAATCCATATGTCCTACGGAAAAATTGCTAATACAAAAAATAATGAAAATTAAATTCTCTACAAAATAGGTTTTCTACATTATTCTCCAGAGTCCATAGTTAACGAGATAATCGCAAACAAAAATCAAGAAATTTGTCAAAAGTCACACCAGCGCCAGAGAGTGAGTCAACGGCATTGCACTTACTTAACATTACACTTATTTAACCTAAACTTAAAAGAGCGTTAATAAATGCTGTCTTCTGGAAAATGGAATCCTGAAGTATAACTTCCACAAATCACATTTTTTGTTAACTAAAACCATACAAAAATGAAAAATGCTTAAAATACATCCAGTCAAATTTGGCAGATTTTGGACTTATTACTTTTATCACTCGAAATTGGCAATAACCATTCAGCTGTTAAGTGATGCTTTGCGTATTTCTCTATGGAATTATTTGGAATCATATGCACTGTGTATTTCTTTGTGGAATCACATGCACGGCTGCCTGCAACTATTGCCATGGAGACTGCTCAAACAGTCCACCACCTGTTGAGGAGGATGTCCCAATGGAAATGGAACACAAATCATCTTCTTTTGAAATTTTCCATTGAACCCGGGGTAACCAAAATGATGAAGGACTTGAGTATATTGTTTATTCCTATATCATTGTATTTTACGCATTTTTCATTTTTCTATGTTTTATGTTAACAAAAAATGTCATTTGATAAAATTATTGTTCAGGCTTCTAATTATCCTGACCACAACATTTCTTAATGTTCGTTTAAGTTTAGGTTAAGTAAATGTAATGTAAGTGCCGTGGACACGCTCTCTGGCGCTAGTGTGACTTTTAACAAATTTCTTCCTATTTGAATGCGATTATCTCGTTACCTATAGACTCTAGAAAAAAATATCAAACCTATTTTGTAGATAATTTAATTGTCTTTTTTTTTGTACTAGCAATTTTTACGTAGGACTTATGACTTACGAGATATTAACAAAAAACCGAAAAATGGTACCTTCTTTTACCACCCCTCCTCGCGCTCACCCCTACCCATCAGGACTTTTAGTATGTTAATTAGTAGACCTTCCCAAACATTATTACCAAGTTTCAAAACTTTCATAATTATGTCCCAAAATCACCAAAATATGCCTAATTTGACTGGACTATTTATTAGATTATACGGCGCAACAAGAAAAAAATAAACATTATTTAAACTATGTATTCAGAGTTTATAAATTGTGTTCTAAACGTATAATCATAATTTAATATTAAATTATTAATTGATTAAAGCGTATTTTTTTTAATATAATATATATTTTTATTTTTTTTATACATTTTAATGTTTAAAATATTTTATTATTGCAGTTTCACAGCCAGTTGCCCTATTTTAGAGAGCGTGGTTTGGCGCATAATAAACTTCATTGCTTCTTATATAATTCTAACCATAAAGGATATTTGACAAATTATCCCCCCGCAGCCGGATAACCAAAAAAATGCTTTAAAATAATATATTAATTTATAGTTAAGTTCCAAAAATGTTGTATTGTTATCGAAAACACGCCTGTGTACATAATTTGTTTTATAAATCTAGACAATTAAGAAATGAGTGAAAAATCGATTAAAAATTCAAATTCTACATACAAAAACAAAGTTAAGTTAAATAAGAAAAACTAAACTTGTGGCGCTACAATGAATTGAGGATCACGGCCTACAGTGCCTAGCCAAGTTTCTTGACCATGAACCCTGATGTGCTATATAACATATGTCCCGGTCAGGTTGTCAGCCTAACGCAGAACCACCAGTGTTTAGTATCCAAGCAAGCTTGTTAGTTATTTTATCGACTCCAAATGTTTGAAAGGTTGAGTGAGCATTGCCCAATCCGCAGTCCGGAATCGAACTGTGTACCTGTAGCGTGGTAGTGCGGCGCGCTGACCGGTAAGCTACTGCGCTGAAAGAGTGTAAAAATTACGTCTTACTTCATGAGAAAGAGATACCTTGTTGAGAAGTAAAATCAATCATTTTACAAAGAGTCTAAATATTTGTTCTATTCAACGAAAGTTTTTTCTTAACCCTTTTGCTACTAAACCGCTCATGACGCCGTGCCAAGCAAACTACTGTCAAACCGCCCGATCACCCAAGGAATATGTGTTGCATTTTCTCCCCCTCGGAAATATCCAACTGTTGTCGCACAGTAGGTGATTATTGCAATAAACGGGTGAGTAGGCTTTTGTACTAGTCATGTTATGGAGGTTCCCCTTTCGAAGATTAGCTGTCTTCTTATTGTGCTGCGAATAAGTAGGCAGACAGAAAAAAGGTGGAGAAAAAGTTGCGCAGCATATTTCAGCGTTCCTGCATTTGCTTTTTTTTTAATGCTATTGCATTTTTAGACTCCAGTATTCAAAGGAGTAAATGTTGAACGATATAATATAATCAAATTCATTTATTGAGAGTTACAGTCGAAAGAAATTTCCTACGTCTTTATAATAAAATTATTCATATTTATTTATACTTAATTGTGCTGTCATTCCAGACAATATTGTTTTTTTTTAAATTGCATTAATATTTGATAATCAGTTCATTTCTTGCTTAGAAGCATGTATTTAATTATTTTGCTAAATATTCTTATGCTTTTTCTATTTTTTATTTAATGGAATTTTTTGCTTTTTTATTTTAATATGTTATTTCTGTATGTTTTGCATAATTAGCTATTTTTCTATACATATCAGTTATTAAACAACTGTTTCAATTTCAAAAACTTACAATATATTTATTTACATTATTATTAAAGTATATTTTGTTTTCCTAGTATTTCATTTCACCTCACAGTGATAAAAAAACATGAAAAACAATTTCCTCTTTGGAAAAGCAAGTCTGTAATGCGATAGCAATATAAACGTATTTCCTTTTTTTTTTACTTCAATAAGTGCTTAAACTTTAGTCACAGTAAGATCCAACTTCTTCGTTTTGTTTGTTTAGAAAGTAATCTACGAATTTCATTTAAAAAAATACTTTTTTATTCACCTTTTTATTAGTTTAATTTTAAAAAAAATACTTTTTTAAATTAAACTTTTTTTCTTGAAGTAATTAAGTACAGAATCATTTTCTTTTTACCTTAAGGCGATATTTTAAAGGCAGTTATTCATATTTAACTGTTAAGGGAGTATTTTAAAACACATTTTTTATATTTATTTACAAATTTAAATTTGATACAGATAATGTGAATTTGACATCTTTTATTAAATTCAACAGGGAAAACAATCACTTGGTATATATACTGAAAGAAACTAAAATATTAGATTATTGCAACATTATCTTATAACTAAGAGAGAAATCAGAGTGAGGGAACAGCGATAACTTATGACAGGAAGTGACCAACGAAGTGACAGGGCAGCGTTGCTTATGATGGCTGCAGAGTTAAGCACTGAATGGAGCCCATTAAAAGAGGTGACAAGCGAGCCGCCTGTGATGATTAAAAAATTGTATAATTATATACTGTAACAATAATTATTTCCGGTAAAGGAAAATATTTACATTCATTATTAATTATTATTCCATCTTTTTGTGCATTTATTTAGAGTGGAAATACCTGACTTTCTGTGAAAATTAGAGGTAAATGAAAATTTATTAATGCATATCGTTGCGTAATTTAAAATACTTTACTACACATTTTTACATATTTTAGAAGTTTTAAATGCATATTTTAAAAACAAATATTGCATATTTTTGCATTTAAAAAAGTTTTAGTGCATATTTGCACGCATATTTTGGACCTTTTTGTAATACATATAATAATCCAAATTCTAATGATTACACTATTTTCCTTTCACTATAAGCGTCTGGAGAAAAAATAACTTCAGTTTTGTTAAAGTAAGATCTACTCTTTCACAGCTTTCGAAATACATTTTCTTCAATCCCTTCGTGCAAGATGTATAATTCTATTCGTTACTGTATTATTAAAAGTGCGTTGTTGCAAAAGTATTGTATGTTTTTAAAAAGTATTGTTAAAATTCATTGTTGCATAATTAACTTCAATAATAGGAGTTTGATATTTTCTATCTAATTCAGTTTTTTAAAGAATTCCCAAAATTTAGCTTACTTTTAGAAAATGTTTCTGCATCTATTTGATGTTCTAAAGTATGTTAAATTTCGCATTTTTCCATATAATCACGGACACAGGCAGACAAACATGTCCTTAAATAAGTTTAAACTATTGCTCCTGTGTTTCCGATGTTTACATAGAATGTTATTGCCTTTTATTAGGATCACGTTCAAAACTTATTTAGACTAAATGAAGAAATCGTTTACATGATTGATATTTAAGGTATAAGTAAGCCAATTATTTTGAGTCCTTTAGGCACAATATGTAAAATTTTCATCGTCATAAAAACTCATTTTTTTAATGATCTTTCTTTATCAGGACTTGATATCTCATTTCTTTATGTTAACTTCGGAATGGGGGATATCAGAGTGAAATTATTTTATACGCGCAAAACCCGCGGATTTGAAATATCCCAGGTGATATTTTTGTGCCGTCTAAAAATTGGGATTAATTTTAGTGGTACGGACAATTTAGGTATTAGAAATTAAGTCAAATTTTGAAGAAACTTCCTTTTTGAACCGGAATTAGTTGAAATTGAGACTTGAAATAATGAGAAAGTTTTCATTCCAACCCATTTGTAGTAAAACAGATACAGTTCAGTCTATTTAATAACTCTGTTTATCAGCTACTGTAAAGTGAAGCATCTTGTAAAATCAGTTCAGGAGTGTCAGAGTCTATTTCCAGAAAACAAAAACAAAAATATTTATTTTTTACAATATTAGAATATCTATATTCACAATAAAAATCAAAATATCATTAAATAATAAGTTGGAAAACATTGTTTTAGTTTATTTAATCGTCTTTTTTGTACAGCGAAACGCCAGATATGAAGTACGTTCTTACCAAATTTACTACCACGTTTTTTTATTACAATCATTTGCACTTACCTTTTACTCCCATTGCTCAGAAAAGTTGTATCTAAAAATGGCATGAAAAATAATTGATTTTTATTATATTTTCATTTGTTAAAAAAAATAAACATTGTTCTCGCCACATCTACGTCTTATAAGTAAGTTCTATAGAATCTCTATGCCAAATTTAAAGTTTCTAAGATGAAAACTGCAGAGAAATCATAGTAAAAAATTAACTGAAAGAACTTTTCCACCTACTTCCCTTACTTGAATTACGATTAAAAGAAAAACTTGTGATGGATTGGCTACTATGATCATGTGAGTAGGCGATGTTATGAATGAGAACGTAGTTTTTGTCTATTAATTGTCCATATCCGTAGAAGTTGGTCAAGGCTATGTTTATTTAACTTTCAACCAATGACTGTGAAAATCTCGGAACTTGTGAGTTTCTGCTTTTCATTGATATTTGTGCAAATTGTTATAGCTCGTTGTTAATCGATTATTGTTAATCGATGTTTCGGTATATAAGCTTTGGAAATGCGTTTGGAAGTTGGAACCTGGGTCGAGTTTTTCCTCTATGAGAGTACGTTTAGATACTGCTATCGAGTTATCAGTCCGAAGCTGAATAGCGTATAAGCAGTTGCATTAGTCTGGACGGAGATATTGAGATCAGTGTTCGACTAGTCGACAGCGTGTAGTTGGATTTTTGTTGAAGGCATCCTGACTTGTTGTTATCTTCAAAGTTGTAAGTTCGTTTTGAATCTTTATATTTAATATATTGAAGTTTTATTTTACTGAGTACAGTTTCGGGAAAGTGAATTATTTTGCAGTAAGGGAAATTTAGTAGCGTCCTTTCTCAAGTCCCAGCCCGATTAAATTTCAATAAACTTGACTTTTAAAACTTTACCTCTGGTGCTCTCTTTACGACTGAATGGCCTGGTTCACTCTTACTAATAGCAATGGCTGTTACAAATGGCGCCCAACAAGAAGGATTAGGTAGCCGTCAAAATGGCTCACGACACCCATTTGTCGGTTTAGCTGACGGTGCCTATGAAGAATGTCCACAGCCCAGAGAAATTGTACCTAGAGTGTACTCTACCGTAAATTTCTATGTGACCGAATTTTTAAGTAAATTAAACGACTATGTTTCTTTCAACAGTATCCCGGATAAAAAAAGTACATTGTGTTAAAATGTTCATTGAAGGAGAGCCTTGTTTGGTTAGACATTATTGGACGATTTCTAGTCACAGATGACGCTAAGCGATTCGAACAAACCTGTATGGAATTAAATAAATCCGAATGACCGTAATGAAACTGATTTAAGGCATGAATTTGACTGAAAACGTCAGTCTATATATAAGAAAGCGTCAGTATTCTTTGTAAGAAAACATGAACTCAAAAATAAATTGGAGCTTGATTTTCAGCATACTGAATTATTAGATGTTCTTCTTCCTCTGTTCTCTTTACCTATACAGGATTATGTCGAGTTACGCGCTCCAGAAAATTCTCGGGAATTATATCAGTTTTTACTGAAATATGAGGCACGGCACGAGGGTGATCACCATGGACGTTGATCCACACGGGACTTTAATGAGGGGTATAGATTTGTAAATAGGTCCAGAAATTATGGTAATGAGTTTAATAGTGACAATAGAAGGTTTGAAAATAATGCTCCTGGTCATGGTAATTCTGGTAGTTATGTAAACAGTCAGAATTTTCCAAATAGTGATGCTGGTTAAAGAAATAACGGTGAGAGTCATAATTTTCGCAATGGTGGTTTAAGAAGAAGTGAGGGGATGAATACTCGTAATAATGGTTTTGATAGAAGGAACGAAGTCAATCAAAGGAATGCTAACTCATCCAGGGTTCCGCAGTTAATGGTTGGTGAAAGGTTAGTTAAGCATAAAGAGGATAGGTCTTTTGGAGTTCAAAATCGTCAGTTGGATTTAAACTTCTAGGTGGCTGTTGTGCGGAAGGTCAGCATTCGAAAGTAATTTTTTAAAGCCTTCTGTAATTGACTTAATGAAAATAGTTGTTAATCCAGTTGAATTACCTGAATTGTTAATTGTATTGAGTGGAATAGTTTTAAAACGTGTTTTGGATACGGGCGCGGACAATAGTTTCATATCTTTCGAAGTCTATAAGAAATATTTTTTGTATAAAAGGTTGAGGCATTCTAATTTCTTAGTTCAGTCAGCTCAGGGGGCGGAGTGTAGCATCAATGGTCTTGTGGATTTAGAGGTGGAAATAAGATCAGTTAAAGCGAGTTGGCAATTTTTGGTGTTAGATGGTTTAAAGGCGCTTTGCATTGTCGGGGTTGTTTTTATGAAAGATAGAGGTATAAGTTTAGATTTCTTTACACAGACATTGTAGGTAAATAATGATGAGAATACTTGTACAAACGAGTTCTCATCACCCACTATTGAATTCACTGAATCTGGTATGAAAAAAGGGAGATAAAGAAACTTAATAAATTATTGGAGTATTTCAGGGAAGTATTTTCAGATAAACCGGGTTCCATACATGTTTCTTGGCATGAGATAAATACTGGTTTGAACGCACCAATCGCGAGTAAACCTTACAGATACGACAAAGTTAATAAATAAATAATTAATTATCACATTGAAAAGATGCTCCGTGACTATATTATCATGCCAATTGAATCTCCATTCGCGTCACTAGTCGTATGCAGAAAGAACAATGCAAAAAGCATTGAGGATCTTGATGCGTGGAGGTTCGCAATAGATTATCGCAAATTAAATTCAATAACACAATATCCACAAAATCCAATTCCAGTTATAAACGACATTTTATCCACTATCCCTAGCACAAAAGATAGATTTAAATTCCGGTTATTTTCAAATAGTCATGAAACCTGAAGATATACCAAAAACTGCATTTATTACACATAACGGATGTTTTGCATTTAAACGAATCAGTTTCGGCTTATCAGGAGCCCCAGCCACGTTCCAGAAAACCATGGATACAATTTTGACACCCCTCCTTGGTTTTGAAGTTTTGGTTTATTTAGACGATATTATAATTATGTCAGAAACAGTCGAGGAACACATTAAATTATTACGCGAAGTATTTACATTACTAAGAAACGCAGGTCGCACAGTAAAGTTGGAAACATGTAAATTTATTCGTAAAAAATTGAAATATCTTGGGGTTAAAATCGCACAAGAGGGCATACAAACGGACAAACAAAAAACGGATGCAATTAGGGCAATGGTACCTCCAAAAAATGCTAAACAAGTAGCAGCATTTTTAGATATGGTGGCTTGGTTTCAAAAATATATACCTCACTTTTCCGAAATCTGCGAACTATTATATGCTTTAAAACGAAAGAAGTTTAAATTTGTTTGGTCAAAAGCGGCTCAAAATGCTTTCGAACATTTAAAAAATGCTTTCATTTCTTCACCTGTTTCGGCCCATCCAGATTACTCTTCACAATTTACATTATACTGTGAGGCTAGTGCAGTAGGTATTGGAGCAATGTTAGCTCAGAAAGGTTGCCCCATAGCTTTCGCGTCCAGAATTTTAAATACAGCAGAAAAAATTATTCAATTACTGAACGTGAATGTCTTGCTGTCATTTGGGTCTTAAATAAATTTAGGTGCTTTTTCACAAATATCCCTTTCAAAGTAATCACTGATCACTCTACTCTCACTAAGTTAACACACAATAAAGGTTTATCTTCTCGTATGGTTAGATGGTGTTTGAAATTAGCGGAATTTAACATTGAAATTGAACATAGGGCAGTTAAGAAGAACGCAATATCGAATGTTTTGTCGAGAAACAGTAAGTTGTTGAAATGGTTGAGGAGGTTAAAGTTTGTGCTTTGTCATCTTTGGTTTTGAAGTCTAAATGACAACTCATACGGGAAAAGAAAAAGGATTAGGAATTCAGTCAGTTATATAGATATTTAGAGGATGGTGAAATGGTACAAAGTGCAGCTGCGCACATGTTCCAGAATTGGTTCCAAAATTTCAAAATTATAGATGGTCTTTTGTTTTATTCTAAAACCGTCAATTCTCGTGGTGAATTACGAGTTCACATTCTAGCTTCTCTTCGTAAGGCCATCTTACATGAATTTCACGACAATCCTTTAACAGGACACCTAGGTATAAGGAAAACATATGCGCGACATTGTGATACCTGCTACTTCCCTGAAATGCGGGAAGCAGCGCGCGCTTACGTCTCCACCTGCGACACATGCTAAAAGTATAACTATAAAAACATAACTCCAGCTGGAAAACTATTTACAATTAAAAATTCTTTTCCACTAGAATGTATTGGAGTTTATTTAATTGGTCCATGCCCTTTAACAGGCAATAGATTTCGATTTGTTTTAGTAATTGTAGACTATTTTAGTAAATGGGTTGAGTTCATCCCACTCAGAAATGCTTCAGGCAAAATTGTAGCTAATGTTTTATTTAACGGGTTCATTTCAAAATATGGTGCACCATCTCAAGTAATTAGTAATCACGGTTCCTGTTTTATGTCCGAAATTGTTAAGGAATTATGCGCACAGCCTTAGATCTCACACACTGCTACTGTTCCATACCAACCCCAGTCTAATATGTCTGAGAAAGTCAATAGAACTCTCATTCAAATTATTTCTTCGTTCATTGACACTCATCACACTATAATTTTGATCCGTTCCTGCAGCATTTTGTTTATGCTTTACGTACGGCAGTACACGAGTCTACTGGTAAAACCCCTACAGAATTATTTTTGGGTCGTAAGATTATTACCCCCTTTCAGCAATTGATTAGAATTTCAGGAAATGAACACGAGTATATGATTCAGGATATTGATAAATTAGTTAAGGAAGAACAAATGCAAATGGGAAAAACTCAGGAAAATCAAGCATTATAGTATAATATGCGTCGCAGGGAGTTAGATGTTAAAGTTGGTGATTTTGTTTTGTTGGAAAGGCATTGGTTAAGTTCTAGTCGGCAAAAACTAGTTGCTAAGTTTGGGCCTAAATTTGAGGGACCGTATAAAGTGTTAGAAGTCAAAGGGAATAATTTGTTATTCATGTTGAGGGTTCCCACACTACAGTCAATTTGGATCTGGTTAGAGTTTACAAGTTTAGGGACACTGACTATAAAGGTTCTTAAACGTCACACTGTGAGTCACCTATGCCTCATTAGAGAATCTCACAATCTTCTCGTTCCAGTAATTCTTCTAATAGTGCTGATAACCGAAGTCCAGAGTTAAAACGTAAATCTATTCCTCAAGTTAACCAAGGAAAGGTGAAACGGTAAAATGATCTGACAGTACCTAAAGTGCTGGACAATAACTCTAAAAGACAATATTCAAATTCGGAATCGTCAAAAATTGCTAAACCCATAAGCAAAAAGAAACAAGTCAACAATAGTCAATCTACTTCGCTTAAACCCTGACAAAAGAGACAATTTTGTGATAAATCTACGGACATTCCAATAGCCGCTAAGAAAGGTGATAATAATTTTATTCCACTTAACCCTCAATCGAAAAGACAGCTCTCGACCGATAGTTTCTTACCTCAATCTGATACTAAAAAGTTTAAGTTTAAATGTGACGCGCAAAAGCGTGGAAATGACAGTTTTCCCCTAATAGATAAAAGCAAGGCAACACTAGATACCGGGCTTGCTCATTCACTCTCAAAACGTCACAAATGGTGGCTGACCGCGACCAGCGATTGGTCCAAAGCAACGCGCCCATCGTTTTGTGCCAATCGCTGTATGTCTTTCCTCCTAGTCAGCCACCTTTTGTGACGTCATCATAATGAATGAGCAAGCCCGGTATGTAGTGTAGCCCTGATAAAAGACGTCGGAGAATTGGAAAGAAAAGGACTTTGCCCTCGACATTGGTATCTGGAGCGTCACGGAAGAGACAGCCTTTTGACCATACAGTCAACGACTTTAGGGCTGAATTTGTCCAGCGGCGCAATCTTCGAGACCTGAATAGAACAAGTCATCGAGTGGAGCCTACGATCCGACAGCATGGCTATCATATACGACTTCAAGCAAGACAAGCGACAGTGGCATCTCCATATGAGTCTGAAGAGGAGCGCAGCTTTGTCCAAGGTTTTTGGGGACAGCGCCGGAGTTCTTCCATGAGCTTGCAGGCATCAAGTTCGTCATTATGAAATAAGATGAAAACGTTCCATATTATTTCCATTTAAAGTGCATTTATAAAATGTCAACAAGTTCTATGGACTCTGTAAAGCAGCGGAACTGTTTTAGTAGTATTTGGACCAGCGTTTCGATTTTGTATCTCGGCTTCACAAGTTGTTGTGCATTAATTTATGTTTCAAATTTTTTGCCAAAATTTAAGTTATGATGTCAGAGTACATCTCTGGTTTCACTGCTTTCATGTTCTAAGACGTTGTTAAATTATTGTTAATTAGTTGTTTTTATATGTGTAAATATTGTTGTATAAATGTTATATAAATATTGTATGATATGTCCAAGTATATATATATATATTGTATTATTATAGATATTGTATTTCTCTCATGAATTGATAGTTATTATTGGGTTTTTACACGCGCCGCAAGGTTAGGCGCGCACGTGTTTTGCGGTCAAGCAAGTGTCCTTGACACGCGATTTCTATCTTTTACTTTGACTAACATGTCGATTAACTTAGTTTTCTTCCTTCGGTCGTTTTCGTGCTCGTTGTTGGTTTAGCTTTGGGTGTTGTGTTTCACCAGTTGCTAACTTTTCTATTTTGCTTGTATTTTATTATGATATGGCGTAAGATTGATGTACTGTAAAGTTAAAATGATGTGTATGTTTAATGATGTTTATTTCAAGAGGTTCAACCATCGTAGTACAGATATACTATTCATATGAGTTTTTGTTATTTTTAGTTAACAAGAAGAAGATTGATGTTTCGGAAGATTTTGTGATGTTAATTTTAAATAAGCATTGAATTAAGTTTCGCAGCTCTTAATAACTGTTAGTATGTGCCCAAATTTGATATGCTTGAGAAAGGCCTTGCGATGAATTTGGGGAGATAGTGTTTGGCACAAATGGGAATTTCAAAATTTCATTAAGTTACTTTGTTAGATAGGCGGTTTGGTAGCAAGTTTTTACTGTTACAGTTTGCACTTTTTTGGTAAATTGCGATGTTTTGTTAGGTAAATTTGTGTGTGGATTTTGACAATCTCTTGAATTTTTTGAGGAAAATTTTGTTAGAGTATTATGTTGATACTCCATGTTTGAATGATATTTTCGAGGAAGTGACTTTTGTATAGATTTGACCAGTTTGTTGTTTGATGATGGGTTAAAAGTACAAAATATACGTTTGGACTCAAAATTTAAGTTTGCCCATCACATGTTGTTTCTGAATTGGCTTCAAATTTTAAAGACAAAGACGCTGGTCATGCATTTCAATCACCGCTTTTTCTTTCACAATTTGCAGGGGGGTGGTTGTGATGGATCGACTACTCTGATCATGTGAGTAGGCGATGTTTTGAAGGAGAAAGTAGTTTTTATGCACTAATTGTCCATGTGCGTAAAAGTTAATCAAGGCTGTCTTTCTTTAACTTTCGTCGAATGACTGTGAAAACCTCGGAACTTGTGAGTATCTACTTTTCATCGATATTTATGCAAAATGTTATAGCTGGTCAATCGATGTTTGGGTATATAAGTTTCGGAAATGCGTTTGGAAGTCGGAACTTGGGTCGAGTTCTTCCTCTATAAAAGTACGCTTAGATCCTGCTATTGAGTCATCCATCCGAAGCTGAATAGCATATAAGAAGTTGCATTAGTCTGGACGGACATATTGAGATCAGTGTTCGACTAGTCTACAACGTGGAGTTGGATTCTTCCTGTAGGATCCTGACTTGTTGTACTCTTCAAAGTTGTTAGTTCGTTTTGAATCTTTATATTTAATATATTGAAATTTTATTTTATTGAGTACAGTTTTGGGAAAGTGAATTATTTTGGAGTAAGGAAATTTTGGTAGTGTCCTTTCTCAAACCCCAGTCCGATTTAGTTGCAATAAACTTGACTTTTTAAACTTTACCTCTGGTGCTCTCCTTTACGAATGAATGGCCTGGTTCACTCTTACTAACAGCAACGTCTAATACAAACTCATTTTGGAAGCATCATATCCTATTAGAAAAATGCATGTAATATTAAAAATTTCTCACTCCTGTAATTTCAAATTAATCATTAATATAAATCATTTTCCAATCATTTCGTCCTGTTAAACCTCGAATATTTTAACAAACATTCTTAGCGAGCATTTATGTCTCAAAGGTAAGCACCATGCCAAATTTCACGTTTCTAGCCTGAGTATATTCAAAGCAATCTGAATTTTAGAATGTTTGTTGTTCTTGCATCTGTCTAAGGGCTGTTGTACAAAAAGTTGTGGTACAAAGTAGCCCAGTATTAAACCAGTTACTATTACCAGTATTATCTTGGAAGAAGTTTTGAAAATGGTTCTGTAGTTCCAATTATGAAAGTTTTTTGCTCATTTTACCATTTTAAATTTCTAATATTTTAAAAACTATTTTATACGAGAATATACGACATAAAAGTAACAATCATGTCAAATTTATATTTTCTAGCTTCAATAGTATCACACAAAGCGCAATTTTAGAAAAAAAAATTTCCTTTAAAATTTTAAAGTTTTTATTAACTGTTCTGTGCGAGCATTTACTTCTTAAAAGTAGCAGCCATGTAAAATTTCATGTTTCTAGCATTAACAATTCCTAATAAATCGTATTTTAGAAAGTTAAAAAAAAAATTGTGCACATTTCATTTTTTTTAATTTTGAATTTAATTTAAACACTTCTAAGTGGTCATTTACAACTTAAATGTAACCAACATGACACATTTCAAGTTTCTAGCTCCAGTAGTATAACAGGAATCTGAATTTTAGAACGGTTTTTGCTCCGGCACCTGCTTGGCGGTAGTGATACGGACATAAAATATGGCCTCTGTAGGAGCAGAGACTGTCACAATCATTATGACGCTATTATTTTTTAAGTTGGTTGGGTAGTTTCAGCAATTACTTCCTACAAACAAGCAAACGTTTCCTTTTTATGATATAGTGCAGACAGATCTCGTACAGTAATCTAGTACAAATTACTTATGAGAAAAAAAAGTATAGTAAACGGGAAATGAAATAAGTAAATATCTTTCTTGAAATGTCAGTTTGTAATGGATTTGTTTCATTTTAAGTTTGTAGGAATTTCTGCTGAATAAAACTAATCAGAGTGTGAAAACTTAAGAAATTTGAAGAAAAGAAATGTTTACCTGATCGTCAGTCGTAATGTGAATACTAATCATTTACAGTTCATGATGTCTCAATTTGTAAAATTTTTATCATGATATAAAGTTATTCCTTCAAAATGTTCTTCCTTTATCAGCATTTCGGATCTCTTTTCTCTTCGTGATGAGGAGGATAAGAATGACATTATCTTTTATTGCTTACGGGAATGATATGGCATACAAAATCGTAATGTAAAATGTGAATTTTTTTTTTTTATGTTTTTAATTCTGAAAGAAAGGTATATGATTCCCACTGTTTTTATTTTTGAATTTAAAGGCATTTCTTCTCAACTTTCAGCTAACAAAAAGCATTGTGGAAATGGAATCCCATCAAAAACGTCACATGTAAATAATGCATCCAAGTCTCGTTACTCTTTTACCGTAAAAAGTTCTGTGATCATGTAAATCTAAGTTCAGCTATCTTTTTAAGCTTCAGCTAAATTTTCATTCACAAATCACGCCTAGTCTCTACATCTTTAGTTAATTTTTATTTTGTGACTTGGCAATTACGCAGCACGAGAATGTGACGTATATAATTCGTCTTAATCAAATAATACCATCCCATGCCATAACATAGTAAGATGTAATAACTTCTCTGAGCTACGTAATTACCAAGTCACAAAATAATCATTAACTAAAGATGTAGAGACTAGGAGTGATTTGTGAATGAAATTTTCAGAGTTAATAAGATAGCTAAACTTGGCTTTACACGATCTCAGAACTTTTTACGGTAAAAGAGTCACGAGACTTGGCTGCATTTTTTACATGCGACGCTTTTGATGGTATTTCACTTCTTTTCTTGACTTTGGGCTGTTTTTGGACACCGTCTACTGGTTTTCACCAAATCTCCATATTGTCTCTATTATTTGAAGGTACCAAACATTTGGAGCATTAGTTCCGTTTGCAAAGTCTTCTAGATAATAAGAAGTTTCACGTTTCTAGGCAAGCACTAAGTTATTGGGAGAAGTCAACAGCACCTTTAATTGCTGCCATGAAAGGTGCTATCGGTGTACGTTACTACTGTTATCGCTAGATACTTATATTTGACATAATAGTACTAAAGTACTAGAGAGATGTTAAGATCTAAAGCTAGTTTAAGAACTGATAGCTCTGCTTGTAGAAATAAGTCATTTAACAACATATATACTGTAATAGAAATTTCTGTTTAATTACTGTGAGCATTCTCTCAGACCGCTTGATTGAAAACTGAATTAACAACTATTAAGGGATAAACATGACAGATGTAGGCTTCGACAAGGTTTGCTAAAATGCGGAAAAAATAATCTTTTAATTTTACAATGTCGAATAAAAAATATATTAAGGTGAAAATTTTGTTCAAGAACTGTCATATTGAAATGATTTGTGTATCAAAGCTTATTAATCAATGACATATCTAAATATGATTCTGAAAATTCCGTTCATTATTTGTATAACACCGAGCAAGCTTTTTTTTCAACTAAATCAGATACTGGATATTAGTTTAAATATACTAAAAATGATGATAATTGTTTTGTAAATATTCAATAAAATAGAAAATCTGGTTATTCTAAATGTGATTCTGGAAATCATATTAACGTTATGGGCAACGGATATTTTAAAAACCTAAAATAGATGCCTCTGTCCTGAAAACAAATAGACTATTAAGAAGTTATACGAGTAATATTTGTAAGCCTGATGAGGTTGTAAAAATAAACATAAGTTACAAAGTTTTAACCTTGTGTATAATAATTATATCTAGTTAACTTAAAGAAAGATAATGTCTTAGGAAGAAACTGGATTCGAAACCTAAAAATAATTTAAACCAATTCTAACAGAGTTAATGTAAATCAGATTCCATTCAATAACATTAAATATTCTACTGATATCATTTTAAAATCTTATTTTGATATATTTGAACCGGGAATTGGCAATGTTACAAATTTTATATTTTCTTTAATATTACGCGATGATTCTAAACCAGAGAATTGAAAACCACAATCTGTACTATGATCACTGAAAGAAAAGGTTGATCTTGAAACACTAGATAAACTTTTGACTGATAGAATATTAAAAAAGTTGACCATTGTGAATGGGGACCATCATTTTATCTTATTCCTAAGTCTGATGGCTCATTACAATTGAATCGATCATTTCAAAAGCTTAATAAGTCACAGAATCAGGACTTTTCAAAAATTAAAAAAACTATATTATTCACAAGTAAACGAATTTTTATGTTGTTTTTTGGGGCTGATTATAGAGTTTAGACTTCAAAGTTTGTGAATATCGAATAATTTTTAAAATTTATGAATAATAAAAAGAATAACAACAGAAAAACTATTCCTGACTTATGTTGTTTTTGCAAGAAACAAGGTTTGATGGTATTTTATTGAACAAAACAGTCATATTAAACATATTTTTAATCAAAATTAATGAAGATAGCACCTATACAGGAACATTTTTATGTTTTAGTTTGATTTGCATACAAATGGTAACATGGTATCCGCATGTAATCTGGTATTGCATGCAAAAAACTCTTAAGTCGCTGACATTATGTCGTTTAACCCATTCGCTGCCGGTTTTTCAATCTAAAATTACGAATTCGTACCGGAAATTTCGAAAGAAGAATTTTTATTTTATGTAATCACGAAATGTCTGTAATTAAGTAAACTACATATTGCTATTAGTATTTTCTGGTATGAATTCATGAAATAAAATTCCGGTAATTTTAACCCGGCAGTGAACGTGTTAAGTAATAAACGAAAATTAGAAAGTATTGTTTAAAGAAGAAGGAATATACTGACTTTATTACCCAGATCATGGCTTTACCTTTAATGAAGCATTTGCGACAAAAAATATATATTTGAAAAAAAAAACTTGACTTATATGTTTTTTGAAATGACCGAATCAGTTGTGCGCAGATTAAAAAGTTACTCTATATAAACAGCTGCATGATTCAATACATCCTATACAAAAATAAAGGATATCATCAATAAACTTCATGATGGATATTATATTTGTAAGTTAGATATCTATAAAGCCTACTTACATTTCGCAGTGGGTGAGGAGGGCGCGGAAATTCATCAATAGCTATACATTGTGGAACATATTTAGCAAGACACCTCTGTATCAGAATTAAATGATAATCTAGTGAATTTCCTGCATTCATACATGCATATATCTCTATCTCTATAAAACAGTAGGTGTTTGTCTGCCTGCCCGCGGATTTCTCCGTAATTATAACACCTAGGACTCTAAAATTTTTGTCATGTGTATATGTTTTCACCGGAAAGTGCAATTCGGCGCCGGATTTTTAAATTTTAATTTAGATTTTTTAAAAATTAAAACGTGTATATGGAAATTTGGGTTCGAGGCTTTTTACAGCTCTCCGCCTAGTTCACGGTAACGAAGCAGCCAGCCAATGAGAGCAGCGGTTATTACGGGATATAGCGAGCGATAGCATTTCCTTCCTTTACGGGAGCGGCTAGCCACAGATTTCATTGTTTTGTTTATGTTTGAGTTTTATTTTAAAGAAAAGGAATATATTTTTGACTGATTGAGATTAAAGTAGGTTAGTTTTGATTGTATTCATTCTTTGTATGTTTAGTTGCCCCCATATATTATGTTTTAGGTAAGAATATAACTTGCATTTTACTGAATGGTTTCATAGTAGCGTTCATATATCTGCTCATGTTCTGAAATGAAACAAACTGTTTTCAATAACAAATCTTAATGAATTAAATTAATCTTACACTTTACTATAAAATGTACAGTTCTACAATTTATTGCATGTTACAACGTTCTCGGGAACTAAAAATGTAGTAAAAAACTCTTAACAGAAAGATTGTAAATTAACAAACTCATATATATAAGATATAACTTTAAACTGATATGCCGCATCAACTGTTGTCGAAATCAATGTAATGTAAATATTTCTTAAATATTATGATTTTGTTTAAGAATTGGAAACATTCAGTGAAGTGTAGATTGTATTTTTTCATCAAAACAATTTGATTTGCAAGTATGAGGTAAAAAAAAAAATCACCGTTTTCTCACATGATGAGTTTTATCAGAAAGTAAAACAATAAATAAATATGAATTATTTGCGGAGCTGTTTCAAAATAATTATAAAGAATAAGTCTTTAAAAATGTAAAATCAATGTTATTTCTGGCCGAGTTTTTTTAAAAATAATTATAAACCATTTTAATTTGTAAGCATGTTGTTAAAAAATCACCATTTAGTGAAAAATTTTGTGTTTTATAAGAATCGCCCAAGAACGGACATGCAATCTGATATAAAATTTATGTTGTCATCGCACTCTTTATAATTATTTTTGTTCAGGGTTTTCGGGTGACGTTATTGAATTAGTGATAGAAACCGCTCCGCAAATCATTCATATTTACTTATTGTTTAACTTGCTGATAAAACTCATAATATGTGAAAAAACGGTGATTTTTTTTTTACTTCATATTTACAAACTAAATTGTTTTGCGGATTGTAAGTATGAGGTAAAAAAAAATAACCGTTTTCTCACATAATGAGTTTCATCAGAAAGTAAAACAATAAATAAATATGAATGATTTGCGGAGCTGTTTCAAAATAATTAAAAAGAATAAGTCTTTAAAAATGTAAAATCAATGTTATTTCTGGCCGAGTTTTTTTTTAAATAATTTAAACCATTTTAATTTGTAAGCATGTTGTAAAAAATCACCATTTTGTGTGAAATTTTGAGTTTTATAAGAATCGCCCAAGAACGAACATGCAATGTGGTATAAAATTTATGTTGTCATCGCATTCTTTATAATTATTTTTGTTGAGAGTTTTTGGGTGATGTTATTGAATTTTTGATAGAAACAGCTCCGCAAATCAGTCATATTTACTTAATGTTTTAACTTGCTGATAAAACTCATAATATGTGAGAAAACGGTGATTTTTTTTGTTTTTACTTCATATTTACAAATTAAATTGTTTTGAGGAAAAAATACATCCTACACTGCACTGAATGTTTTAATTTCTTAGCAAACTCATAATGTTTAAGAATTATTTACATTATATTGATTTAGACAACAGTTGATGAGGCATATCAGTTTAAAGTTGTATCTTATATATGAGTTTGTTAATTCAATGATGTGAAATTTATGATTATTTATTTATTGTTATTTACAATTTTTCTTTCTGTTACTGTTATTGGACTACATTTTTAGTTCCCAAGAACGTTGTAATATGCGATAAATTGTAGAACTGTACATTTTATAGTAAAGTGTAAGATTAATTTGATTCATTAAGATTTGTTATTGAAAACAGTTTGTTTCATTTAAGAACATGAGCTGATATGTCTAGCGCTATGAAAACATTCAGTAAAGTGCAAAATATATTCTTACCAAACACATAATATATGGGGGCAACTACGCATACAAAGAATGAATACAATTGAAACTAACTTATGTGAACCTCAATTAGCCAAAAATATATACCTTTTCTTTAAAATAAAACACAAACATAAACAAAACAATGAAATCTGTGGCTAGCCGCTTTCAGCTGTGAACATGAACTGCCGTCGCTGGATCCTGGATCATCCCATATTCACACCTGCTCTCATTGGCTGTATGCTTTGTTGCTGTGGATTGGCGGAGAGCATGGAATAGCCTCGAATCCAGAATTCCGTATGCATGTTTTAATTTTAAAAAAAATCTAAATTAAAATTAAAAAATCAGGCGTAGGTGTTATAATTACGGTGCTTTCCTCAGGCAGGAAGACATAATAGGTTTGTTTGTATAGAGGTTTGTGTGTGTGCTGTTTTTAATAAAGACAGTTGCATTTTTTCCGCGACCCTTTCACGAAAGTTTTTTCTGCGAACCTTTCACTAAATCAGCAATTTTTTCGCAATCCTTTGACGAATTTCGTATTTTTTCTGCGATCCTTTGATGAAATTCAAGTTTTTCCTGCAATCATTTGACGAAATTTGCTTTTTTTTGTGATCCTTTAACGAAATTAGTGTTTTTTCTGCATCCTTTTGTCGAGATTCATGTTTTTTCAGTGATCCTAAGACGTAATTAGTGGTTTTTTCAGCGATCCTTTGACGAAATTCACGTTTTTCCTCTGATCCTTGGGTGAAATTTGCATCTTTCCCGCAATCCTTTGATGACAATCGCATTTTTCTGTGATCCTTTGATGAAATTTGCTTTTTTAATAATCCTTTGACAATATTCGTGTTTTCTCTGCTGCCTTTTGACGAGATTCATGTTTTTTTAGCGATCCTTTGACAAAAATCGTGTTTTTTCAGCGATTATTTGATGAAATTCGTGTTTTTCTCGCGAACATTTGACAAAATTCGCGTTTGCCAGCGATTCTTTGATAAAATATGCTTTTTTCTATTATGATAGGGAAAAGCGGATTAGGATAGGTAGATAGGGAAACCCCGTTATCTGATCGGGATATGAGATGTAATTAAGAAACATTTGTATATTTGTAATAATTAGCGGAAATGGGATGTTTCTGTGTGTGCTGTTTTTAATAAAGACAGTTGCAGTTTTTCTGCGACCCTTTCACGAAAGTTTTTTCTGCGAACCTTTCACAAAAGCAGTATTTTTTCCAAAATCCTTTGACGAATTTCGTACTTTTTCTGCGATCCTTTGACTAAATTCAAGTTTTTCCTGCAATCATTTGACGAAATTTGCTTTTTTGTGATCCTTTAACGAAATTCGTGTTTTTTCCACATACTTTTGTGGAGATTCATGTTTTTTCAGTGATCCTACGACGTAATTCGTGCTTTTTTCAGCGATCCTTTGATGAAATTCACATTTTTCCTGTGATCCTTTGGCGAAATTTGCGTTTTCCCCGCGATCCTTTGATGAAATTCACATTTTTCCGTGATCCTTTGACAAAATTCGTGTTTTTCAGCGATTATTTGATGAAATTCGTGTTTTTCTCGCGAACCTTTGACAAAATTCGCGTTTGCCAGCGATTCGTTGATAAAATATGCTTTTTTCTATTATGATAGGGAAAAGCGGATTAGGATAGGTAGATAGGGAAGCCCCATTATCGGATCGGGACATTAGATGTAATTAAGAAACATTTGTATATTTGTAACAATTAGCGAAAATGGCGAGATAAAGGGGGGGGGGAACGACTTTTTATTAAATATCGCATTTATTCTACATCAACTTCCTCTCACCACCAGGGGGTGCTTTGCTATCTCTGTTTCTATGGGGTGGATCACGACGGGGTATGACTCTTTCCACTCGACATCAATAGAGCTTACTGATTTTAGTTCAGATTTTCACCACAGGGGGCGCTTTCGTATCTCTGGTTCTATGGGCTGGATCATGACGGGGTATGCCTCATTTGACTCGACATTGATAACCTTAATTATTTCAGTTATGTTCATACAGAACATATTGTGCCCCCTGGCGGTGGAAGGTGTAACTAAAGGATTTTGCAGCTAACTCGGGTTCTATGGGTCACATCACGACACGGTTTGGCTCATTCGACTCGACATCAATAGAGCTTACCGATTTTAGTTCCGAGTTTCACCACCAAGGGGCGTTTCGTATCTCTGGTTCTATGAGCTGGATCATGATGGGGTATGTCTCATTCGACTCGACATCGATAACCTTAATGATTTCAGTTATGTTCGTATAGAGCATGATGTGCCCCCTGGTGGTGGAAGGTGTAACTAAAGGATTTTGCAGCTAACTCGGGTTCTATGGGTCACATCACGTCACGGTTTGGTTCATTCGACACAACATCAATAGAGCTTACCAATTTTAGTTCTGAATTTCACCAACAAGGGGTGATTCCCTATCTCTGTTTCTATGGGCTGGATCACAATGGGGTATGGCTCTTTCCCCTTGACATCGATAGAGCTGACTGATTTTAGTTCGGATTTTCACCACCAGGGGTGCTTTCCTATATCTGGTTATATGAGGTGAATCACGACAGGGTATGACTCATTCGACTCTACATAGATAGAGCTTATCGATTTTCATCACGAGAGGCGCTTTTCTATCTCTGGTTCTATGGGCTGGATCATGAAGGGGTATGGCTCTTTCGACTCGACATACGGTAATATATGGGAGTGTGTATGGCACGCCCAGTGTTTGCTGTCTAAGGTAGTGGGGCCCCCAACATTAGATTTGTTTAAAAATAAAAAAATGTTCAACACTGATTTCAGGTACATTTAAGGTTGTTGGCACGGGCAACGCCGGGCGGGTAAGCTAGTTCAATATATAGCTGGAGGTAAGGGCAAATTTTGATGATTTAATTATTCAAGATAAAATATTTGGTGAATGTATAGATTGTTTAACTGACGTTTCTGAAAAGTTTACTCTATATAATCCTCATTTCCATGTAGATAATTGTATTTTTGAATATTTGAGTCATATTATCAGTTCTGGAGGACTTACTAAATTTGCTTAAAAATGAAAGCAATTCAAAATGCTGCTAGACCGAAAAATGTAAATGAAGTAAAGGAAATTTTTAGGTCTTGTACTACTGAAAATTCATTAGAAATAAAAAAAAAATATATCCCCCAATCAAAGGGAAATGAATCGCAACCCGATTACAGAAGATCACCACTAAACGTGACAATATCATTCAATCTTCCGAAATCGGGTAATCTGTTTAAAACAGAGAAATTAACAAGTTTTCAGAACCTGCGGCTTCTAGACGAGGATTGGCCAGCGTAGGTTGTAGGACCAGAGCCCTCGTGTGTCTAAAATAACTATATAAGTAACAATTTTGACTCTCTAAAAAAAACCTTAAAGATACAACTCTTGAGAAAATGCATCCACTTTTACAATAACTCATATTTAAATTTTCTCTCGTACTTTTCTTTTAAATATCGTCTGGCATTATATTTATTTAAAAAATTAAAAGTCCATAATTTATTGCTGCGTGAAATTGAAAAATTATTATGCATTAAAATACCAAAAACAAGATTTTTTTTAACACTTAAAACTTAATCCTCTCTTTAGATAATCAAATTACATTACACTTTATTTCTTTTCCGGAATGTACTTCTTTATGTACCCAGACTAAGTTGTAAAATCTATCTTTAAGATATTAAGGATGTCGTAAAATGGGCGCGTCGGAAAACAACGTGTATTAAATTTCCGATATTGCATCATCATCGCTGGAATATCCTAAATTATTTCCCAATCGACAAATATTTTCTACGTTCTGCACTTTTCTGTTAAGCCTTCTTAAAATCTTTAATAATAATGATAATAATAATAATAATAATAATAATAATAATAAAATAAAATAAAAAGTTAAGTGATTTATGGAAAGCCTGTTAAATATTAAAAGTGTTTCAAATAGTGTTCGTTTTTAGCAAATTTATTTAATTAGTTGTCAACAACTAACATGTGAAATATTTAATAATTCGTAGAAAATGATTAACTCATAATTAAACTTTAATAATAAATTGAAATAATGTTTCAATAAAAATGTAATTTTACTCTAAATTATTCTATGACGTGGATGTTATAAATTGGGTGAAAATAATAATTTAAAAAAAATGCATATACTGAAAAACTGGGCTAATCTGAAATATATTTTTTAAAATAAGAAAAAAAATGCAAAAAAGAAAAAATGGTATTAAAAACAAAACTAATTTTTAGCATACATATTATTGTATTACTTACGAAAAAATGGAAGAAACGTTTAAATAAACGGTTTGATATTTCTGTTTAATTATTCTTTGGGGTGAAGAAAGTCACTGGATTTTCCTGACGAACTGTTGTGATTCTGGGTTGATGAAGCAATATTATGCCAACGTTTCGTGTTTATAGCATCAGTTGTCATTAGATCTGGAGGATGTTCTACCTAGTGAAGTGCTACTTCTAGTGTGTTTGCCGCATCAAAATCTAATACGGGAACACAATTGGTCCCATCTCAGATAAGTAATCTTGGGGTTTGTTCTGAACCAGGGAAATGATTTCTTTATCTGTGCAAACCTGATGAACTTCATTGCTGTAGAAGAAAAACAGTTCACTGAAACTCTCTGCGACTCTATGGTAGACAACTTCCACATTTTGGAACGCAGCAAAAAAGGAATGCTTGATTCATTTTATTACGAATATGTGATGATTTGTCATTAATTTGAAAATAAAATGGGCATTGCTTCTTCATATATTTTGATTTAAATCATGTATACAGCTGTGAATAGACAATATATTATTCTGATTATTAAGCGTTACTTAATTACATAACATGGCAAATTCATCATTTTCACTCAATTTTTGAAAATGTCAATTTTTTTCTTCCTCAAAAACCTGGAATTCTGCTCATGAGATAAAACATTTCGTCTTCGACTTCTATATTTTTTGTATAATTCGAATTAAAAAAAATTCCAATTATATGGGATTAGTAAGGTTCTACATTACATCATTATTTAAAGTTTTAATCCCCATATAAAAGGCCGTACACTAAAAAAACTACTTTAAAATACCTACTTTAAGAGAAGTACATGTGTCAGGGTACGCTCTCGTAATTTATTCTGAAACACGAGCCTATATTCATGGAAGATACGGCCATTAAATATTTAACTAATGCTGCTAGCATTCAGTTGATTGCATATGTTGGTTTTCTTAAAATCCGATGGCACTACTTTGGTTTTAATAATGTAAAACTTCAATTAACACATTGTTACAATTAACACATTATTAATCATGCAACACATTAATGCATGATTAATATTATATTGCACTAAAATGTATCAAAAACAAAATTATTTTATTTGAGCCTATCCCTACATAAAAGAGAAATTAATCACATTTAAATATTTCCTAAAAACATTTCTTCGTGTGCGGGTGATGGTTATAAAATCTATCTTTAACACTTATAACATGTAGTAAATTGGACATTGTAAGACTAAAACGCGCATAAAATTTCCGATATTACTTCGTCATCGAATACATTTGAATATCCTCATCAGTTTTCTTTCGACAGATATTTTATTTCCCGTGAGTGTTATTTTTTAATCCTACTTTTGGATTATGTTAAAGAAAATAATTTTCTTACAGTGCTAGGTGAAAGCTTTTCAAGAATGAAAAGATTTCTTGTTAGTTATATAGTTGCATTTTGTGAACGTGGACCACTATAATATTGTATTACTTGATCTACATATTTTATATGAATCACGTAAGTTATATTTAATTGTACTTGCATTAAAATTATAGAAGTCTTCTCCAATTCGGATCCACTGGAAAATATTTAAAATATAGTTGCATTTTGCGTATGTGGACAATTACTTTCATATTATTGTATTTCTTGCCCTACACATTTTATGTGAATAATGTAAGATACATTTAATTGTACTTGCATTAAATTTATAGAGGTCTTCCCCAATTTGGCTCCATCAAACATATTATAATATCTAGATGCTAATTGAATTCATTGCACATCTGATGAGGAATGCATTACGTGACCGGTATTATGATGCAGTTTATGTGGTCATCTACTTTTATGTTGTTTTTGTTGTTAGAGATGGTCAAAACTTGCGTTATATACGTACTACTACAAGAGAAACTAGTATAATGCGGTTATCAGAAGAAAAAAAAATTCTATACTAATCAAATATATTATTTTAAATAATACTGTTACACTGTAACAACTACGAAGTATAGTGGATTTCTTTGAATTTAACTCGGAGTTACAGTATTCTGTAGGTAAAATCAAACACAGTTGAACAGAGTCCCGATTGGGTATTCAAATACAAAATTGGATTAACATATACATTTTTAATTAATAACTTCCAATATAAAATTTAGTGCATTTCTACACTGCAAAAAAAATATTGATTTTACAATATAATACTGGCACCCCAGCTGCCAGTATTATACCGCAAAATTAACAGTAATAAACAGTAAATTAAGCAGGTAGCGTATTACTGCTTATTTTACTGTTTATTACTGTTAATTTTGCGGTATAATACTGGCAGCTGGGGTGCTAGTATCATACTGTAAAATCAACATTTTTTTTCTTTTTGCAGTGTACCCAATAGAATTCGAAATACCGCTATAATGTTCATCGTAAAAATGTGGCGCAGAGCTCTTGTGTGAAGAAATTCAAAATTTTATCAACATAATTTTTAATAAATATTAAATTTCGAATTAACATACATATTAAATTTCATGACATTCCAGTCTACAGATGGTGACGGTGTGAGGGATATCGTGAAATACACAGCAAACCAGCGCCTCCTGTTCAGTGGACAAAGTCAAAACTAAACAATACAATTTTTAATAAATTCTTTATTTATTAAATTTGGTGATATTCCATCCCCAAAGATGTCAAAATATAGAATAGCTATGACGGAAATTTTGAGTAACATAACACAGCAGTGCCACCTGTTGAGCAAAATGCACCCAAACCTAATCCGTACCAACTTATTTCAAGGTATAACACATCTATTCAAAGTCTATTCAAAGTCTAACTGATTGCGAAGTTCGTCGAAATTCCCGTAGATGCTGATATGTAACTATCATTAAAATTGTGAGAAACACACCTGTTGGAATATATACATCGAAACCTAATCAGAATATGTTTATGTAAATGTTTAGCGAAACAGAAAATTTAATGAAATTCCATCCCATAGATGTCAAGATCATAGAAATCGTAATAAACACAGCATAGCAGCACCATCTGTTGTACGATGTACACCGAAACGTAATCAGCACCTATCTATGTCAAGGTCTAACTGAATCTGAAGTTTGATTAAATTCCGCAAAAATGTATTTATTGTTCCAAATTATCCTATGACGTGAATGTTATAAACTGGGCAAAAATATCATTATAAAAATGGATATAGTACAACATAATATATATATATATCATGTATATATTATGTATTATCATGTAATATATGTATATAGTACAGTATAATTCCTCGAAACCGAACATCTGTAATTATAAATTCTGGATAATCTAAACCGTATACAGTATAAAAATCATATACTGTATAAAAAAAACCTTATACCATGTAAAAATTATAGACCACAATTCATGTGTTTTGCGAAAATAAATTTTGAAAGAAACATATTTTTAAATAAATTATAAAAAAATATATATATATGTATTGTAACCAATAAAAAAATTAACAGAAATTGATTTCTAAACGCATCAAATATGCGAATCCAAAATCACGGCTAATTTCGCCAAGTATTTTTTGAGTTATGCTTAAAAATCTGCCCTCATTGTCACTATTTTGCGACGATTACATATGAATTTAATATTAAGAGTTCCAAATTTTAAACCTTCATAATCTCTAAACTACTTGATAGAATGATTTTGTATTGGGAAATCCAAGGTAAAGTTTACGGATGAATTCAATCATGATGTCAAAATCAGGTGATCGTATTAGAAATTTCAGAGTGTGGTACATTTTAACTATGAAGATGACCCCTAAAAATTTTTTTAAACATAAATTGAGAAAAAAAAAACACAATTTCTAGTTGCATGGGTGTTTCCTTTTATTTCTGTGACAATTTGGAGATGTATGGAGAGTTTTCATTTTTTTGTCCGACAGTACATACGTACGTTTTAAATCATTTACCTGTAGAATAAGATTTTGATAAAATTCTTTGAGAATACGTTTGAGATAAATCATATTCAGGGCTCGATTAACCTTTGAAACTAGGAGAAGAAACTATCAATTCAGGGCTCGATTAACCTTTGAAACTAGGAGAAGAAACTATCAATTCAGGGCTCGATTAACCTTTGAAACTAGGAGAAGAAACTATCAATTCAGGGCTCGATTAACTTTTGAAACTAGGAGAAGAAACTATCAATTCAGGGCTCCCTTACATTCGAGAAAACTTTTCTAAATTCTACATACATGATAACTAATCAGTGCTATAAATTTTATTCTCGGTAGGTATCTTAGCTGAGTTGACATATATTTCATAAAATAGTTATTTTAGGTTCCGTATGTATACTTTAGAAACTCAGTAGTTTAGTGGTCAGCACGTCGCTCAACCACGCTACAAGTCCAGAGTTCCACTCCCGACTGGGCAAGGTTCACTCAACCTTTCATCCTTTCGAGGTAGATAAAAAGAGTACCAAGCTTGATTGGGAGCTAAACATTGAGGGTTCCGCGTTATATTGACTATCTAATCTGGGGTGTTGTATAGCACCACAGTGCCCATGGTCAAGAAATCAGAGTTGGGACTGTGGGCCATGATCCTATCTTAAGGGTTGCAGCGTCACAGAGTTTATATATATTATAGACAGAGTATATTTACTTGTAGTATATATACTTGTTGTAATATCGAGTTACCTAGGTGGTTTCTAACTTGCACATCAGGATGTTATATGAGCGGTTAACAACCTATTGATCACATAAGAACTTCCAGTTAGATAAGTTTCCTGAAGTAGTGTAGATTTCCACTTTCATTAGACAAACTTTACGTCCAAAAAATTAACAACGCAATGTAAGAAATAAAAATTTTAATTAGGTCCCATTTTACAATGATTTTGGGTCCTCTCTTCTCTTACATTTTGAAGAGGTAAATCGTGTTTCACGTTCATTTCGGATAAGCACTGATTAAATTAAAGGAGTTATTTTTCTTATCTCCGAAAATAAAAGTGAAACCATTGCATGTAATAATATTTTCACCTCTGAAATAAAGTCATTTAACAGAACAGCATCATATACTATTATTTTGTGATGTGAATGTGAATTTAATTGTTACAGCATTTTCATTTTAAAGTATGACATTAGAGGTATATACCGGTGGGCAAAAACTCACTGAATATGTAAAAATACATAAAACTGAATGCTTAACTGTAAAAGTGTGCAGTATGTTATGCATAAAAATCAGAAACAAGATTTTATTACTTTTTGTGGTACAATTTCTTTTTTAATTTTGTTAAAAATTGGTACTTTACCATATTGGAAAATAATCTTCACGCTGATAACATATCTTTTATAAGAAATGTGTCTGCCCTTAAACTTCAATTAGTTTGGTAGTAGCTTACTAGTTTTTAAGAGTGAAGTTGATTGATAAGACATGGTTTGAAATTTGTGAGGTTCTTTTACATGAATCGAGTTAAATGGCGTCTAAAAAGCAACGTTACTGTAACACATTTTATCAACAAAATTCTGAATTAATTTTTTCCTGCCGTGCTCCTCCGGGTGTTCCGGAATCAATCCGGTCTCTTGAGACGCGGAGGGATGACCTGGAGCCCGGCAGTAGGCGCTGTGGCGTCCGGATTCCATTTTCAGGAGTTTGGGACAAAGCAGAGCCTCCGAGGGAGCAGTAACCGACGTAAGCCCACTTCCTGGGCGACTGGGCGGCCGGCTATCGCTGGTTTCGTCCGGACAGCTGTAAGTGCAGCCTGGGGATCTCGAACCGGACATGATTCGAGCGGCCTCAAACTCATCCTTTCTCAGCGTACTGCACTCCAGGGGATAGACAAGATGAATGCTTATCTTGTCCGTTCCCAGGGTCCCTGGCGGGGGGCGCCGGTGACAGCGGTCGTTGAGATATGGAGCCAGGCGTCGGGAGCCACCTGGTTAAGGTTTTGGAAAGCTGGTGTTCTTGTCTAGTGAGAGTGAGCTAGCGGGCGCGGGCGGTTGGTTACACAGGTCTGGGCGAACCACCGGGACGAAACTATCGCACTACTTGTTTCGATCCTATCACTTTTCGCTTCCAATACTAACGCTCTCCTGGCCCTACGGCTCTGACGGCCTAGTCCCCCGACAGCGTGGCGGGGGTCGGAACCCCCTTCTTAGTTTTTTAGCCTATCTGTGTTCACTAACCTAGTTTTTAAGTTGTGGTGTCCATTCCCGACTAGAGAGACAAGAGATCACTCGTGTGAGTTGTTCTCGATCTCGAATTGGTATATAGCAAATCATGAGAGGGAGCCCCTGATTAGTAGGTGGGCCCTGGTTGCTCTTATGAGCTCTCCAGACATGCCCGGCTTCGAGAATGTCACGGACTGTCTTTAATGAACCGAACCTGTCCGGCCACTCTCGTACCCATGTGTGGGGCTAGGATCGCGCCGTAGCAGGAATCAGGAAAACATGGGGGCAATGTCCAGTAGTGGATGTGAGCCGCGCTTTTTTAAAGCACCCTAGGAGTCTTAGAATATTCGAATTCAAGTTATGAATTTTGCAGTAAACCATTTTTTTAAAATAGATTTTTCTAAATTTTCAAAATGCCTTGTAAGTTCATCTGGTTCTAGAGAATTTGAAATATTTTTCAAATAAAAAAATGTTTTAGGACAAGACATAAAAACCAGGAAATATCAGAAAAAAAAACATTGGTTATTTACCTTTTAATTATTGCCAGGACTGACGACTACTTCTATATTCAATAGCACCACAATTTATAAAAAAAAATACTTTTGGTAGATACAGCTTAAAATATCCTAGAATAAGTTTATCGCAGAGATTATTTTACAAAAAGTGGACGAATAGGATAAATAATAGTTGCTGGGATGTACGCGTACGGTGTCCCAGCCCCATAATCAAAAGGTTAATGTTAAATACATTTGATATCAAATATCTTATTTATTATTAGTATTAATATTATTATTACTAATTATTATTACTAAATTATTAATAATAATATTCATAATATTTAACAATAACTTACAATACCATTAACTATTTATTTTAAACTTTTATTCTAGAAAAAATCTCTAAAATGTTGCCACGTAATTTACCTTTCTTTTTTTAACATTCGAAAAATACACTTTATAATGTTTTCAGTAATAGTTTGGAAAAAAATTCTAATATAGTTCAGATTACACAAATTAAAAATTGTTTCTCCAAATATTTCTTAATAATAAATATCATTTATAATATTACAAAGTTTTTGACTGAATTATATTTGCTTATTTTAAATGCTGTAAATAAACATTTTTTTTCTTTTTTTTTTTTTTTTTTGCAGACAAGTATACTCGGGGCTTTTGCAAGGTTTTCTTAAAAAATTTCGTTAAAAAGAATGTCTCTAAACATATGTTAAGATAAATAATAAAAAAATGGAATGAATAAATAGAAATTAAATTTTATGGGGCTATTAATTTTTAAAAGTTAATGCCAAAAATTTTTTTCCAAAATGGTATTCTGCTATATATTTATAAATATATATTAAGTATAACGAAGAACTAATAACTGAACACAGTTTAGTTAACTGAGCAATGCAAAATACACTTTTTGGAATAACATTTACATAGCTTCCAACACTCCCATTTATTGAATAACACTATTTTCGAATAAAAATATTCAAGATATTTAATGACAAAAATTCTACTATAAAATAAGAAGATTACTTTGACGGAAATAGTGGTATCAGAAAACGGGGGGAAATTAACAGCTATGCTTTTATATAAACAAACTAAAAATTTAAACATTTAAGATATAAAACAACATGCAACATCTCATATTCAAAACAACTGTCAATTGTATATATAAAAAAAAACATTGTTATAAAAATTACAAAATTTTGGTAGTATATTTTATAGAATATGAATATTATAAAGAATATATATTTTATAGAATGTGTTTATAACAAAAATTAAATATTTTTAACATTTTCCAAAAGGTTTCTAAAAAAAAATCTTTTTAAAGAGAAACTCTACTTACTATATTTTCACCATTTCACAAGTATAAAAAGGAAGCAGTTCAATGCAATATTTCATTTTAGCACATGTAACATTATGGATGTGGTTGCTCGTAAAAACTCAATTTAGGTTTCTTTCTTCTCGAAGTAAAAGTATTTTACAACTGAGAATGAATAAAAAATATATATATATAATTCTTCCCTGCCACAAGTAACAGTATTATTACTTTGACTTTATTTGTTATAATAAAAGGGAGTGTATGTTTAACACTCTCATACATGTGAATTGTTTTTAAATGAATGAAAAAAATAGATAATTAAAATAGATTTAAATCGAACTTGTACTGAAAGTGTAATAAAAAAAAATACACTTTTTATATTTCATTTATATTTTATTTTCGACTATTCGATGTTTAAAATATTTTATTGTTATATTTTCACAGCCATTTGGCATGTTTTTGTGAGCGTGGTTTGGCGTATCATTAACTCCTTTGTTGTTGTGACTCGTATGCAGTTGTAATCATAAAGATTATTTTGCGATTTATGACATGCGTTCGGATATTGAAAAAAGTCTTAAAATTAATTAATGTATTTATAATTAAATTATTAAAATATTCTTTGTCATCGGAAACCTACCTGTGAATATATTTTTTTATAAATTTATCATATCAGGAAGTGATTGAAAAATCGACAACAAAATTCAATCTTTAAAGGAATTTAATATGATGCAAGTTAAGTTAAATTTAAAGTATAAAAATCGATAGTTTCGAATTTAAAAAAATATATATATTTATTACAAAGACAAAATACTAACATATTATCTGGTTTGATAGCACTGAAAATATTATTAATAATTATCAAATAGTATAATTTTAAACTTTGCATATACAGGGTGATTCATAAAAGATGGGCAGAACTTTAAGGGGTTATAGTACACTTAAAGACAAATAATATTAAATAGGAGACTAAGGGTCCCAGACGTATTCCCAAGGAGATAGGGGGCATTAAAGTTTAGGGTCCGAAATTTCAAATGATTATAAAACATGGAAAAATTGGTCGATTCGTTTGCGGTTTTTGCAAAAAATTTTCTTTATGCCAGTATTTTCTTGAAATAAAATTTTAAAGTTCAATTTCAAAAAATGCCGATAGGGGGCGCTTTAGACTTTGGAGTAACAAACAACTATTTTTTAACGTTATTTTTTGTATTTCTTTAAATGATTTCGAAAGCTTAGACTTAAACTTAAATTTTGATCTAAAAATCTGAGTCCTAACGAGTAGTTAAGTAGCGTAAACTGAAATTTGAAATTTGAAACCCTTCTCCCCCCAGAACAAAAATCAGTTATTCCCGATCTTTGTGTCGTAGATTAGGCTCTAACTACTGCCGCGTTTTGCTAAAATTATTCTTTATGTCAGTATTTTCTTGAAAATAAATTTTAAAGAAAATTTTCAAAAAATTCTGATAGAGTGCGCTTTAGACTTTGGAGTAACGAACAACTATTTTATACCGTTATTTTTTGTGTCTCATTAAATGCTTTCTAAAGCTTAGACTTAAACTTAAATTTTCAGCTCAAAATCTGAATCGCTGAGCGTGGTTCAGTAGCGAGGGGAGGGGGTTCAAATTTCAACTTCTGAACATAGTTCAGTTTGCACTACTTAACCATGCCCAACGATTCTGTGCTGTGATACGAGGCAAAAATACAACTTTCGTCAAGGACTGCATAGTCGGAATTCACTCATAAAGGCACTGACACAGTTGGAAACGTCGCTCATGCAAACGTTAAAGCTCCATTCCTGACGCTAGTCACCGGGTGAAGAAGGAAACAGAAAGTATGCAAATGTCAAATGGGGAAGAAGAAGAACACGTATGCAAAATTTCGACACGATTCAGGCATAAAAACCACTGAACGGTGAGTCAAGTGTAAGTCGCTGTAGTAATGAATCGGAAGATGGTGCCCTTCACGAATAAGGAAAAGGCTGAGATGCGTTTAATTTACGGAGCGGCAGATGGAAATGGTGCAGAGGCACAACGAATGTACGGAGAGCGATTTCCTAACAGGCGGTTGCCTAACCGCAAAACTTTCGAGCGCTTGCACAGACAGTTGTGTGAGACGGGATCATTTCTCGCTTCCCGGTCGAATGCAGGTCGTGCAAAAAAGGACGAATCAGTAGTTGTTGCAGAAGCCATTCTGGATGTAGTAGCGGCGCAGCCTAGTACAAGTACACGAACAGTGGCTAGCCAGGTGGATACCTCACAGTCCACGACTTGGAGGGTACTGAAGGATGAACATTTGCTCCCGTTTCATGTGCAACGAGTCCAGAAACTGTCTCCAGGGGATTATCCAAATCGTATTGAATTCGCCCGCTGGTTTCTGCAGCAGAACGCGCTAAATCCACATTTTGGACGAACTGTGCTTTTCACCGATGAATGTACCTTCACACGTGAAGGTACATTTAACACACACAATGCACATGTATGGGCGGATGTCAATCCACATGCTACGTATCCACATGCTCATCAGAGACGCTTTTCCATCAATGTTTGGGCAGGAATCCTCGGAGACCACCTAATCGGACCGTACCTTCTTCCTGAACGCCTCAACGGTAAAACATACCTCACATTTCTGCAACATGTGCTGCCAGACCTGTTAAACGTTGTTCCTCCACGCATCCGGCGGGTCATGTGGTTCCAGCACGATGGAGCGCCAGCCCATTACGTACGAGACGTCCGCAACTATCTGGACATCACATTTCCGAACAGATGGATTGGTCGAGGTGGTCCTGTTGCTTGGCCTGCTCGCTCGCCAGATCTTTCACCCCTCGATTTCTTTTTTTGGGGACGATTGAAGGCTCTTATGTATGAGACACCCATTGAATCCCCCGAGGAACTGGTCGCCAGACTTTCCGCCGCTGTAGGGGAAGTGCTCGAAAAGCCTGATGTTTTCGCGAATGTTCGCCGTTCCATTCGTCGCCGTTGTTCTGCGTGCATAACCTCTGGTGGTCACAATTTTGAACATTTATTGTGATTACATGTTAATAAATATGCTTTGGTAACATAATCCTAATTTGTGTCTTTTTACCTCGTATCACAGCACACAATGTGTGGACATGGTAAACTGAACTGTGCTCAGGAGTAGAAATTTCAAACCCCTCTCCCCAGAAACTTAACCACGTCTAACGATTCAGATTTTGGGCTGAAAATTTAAGTCTAAGCTTTAGAAAGCATTTAATGAGACACAAAAAATAACGGTATAAAATAGTTGTTCGTTACTCCAAAGTCTAAAGCGCCCTCTATCGGAATTTTTTGAAAATTTTCTTTAAAATTTATTTTCAAGAAAATACTGACATAAAGAATAATTTTAGCAAAACGCGGCAGTAGTTAGAGCCTAATCTACGACACAAAGATCGGGAATAACTGATTTTTGTTCTGGGGGGAGAAGGGTTTCAAATTTCAAATTTCAGTTTACGCTACTTAACTACTCGTTAGGACTCAGATTTTTAGATCAAAATTTAAGTTTAAGTCTAAGCTTTCGAAATCATTTAAAGAAATACAAAAAATAACGTTAAAAAATAGTTGTTTGTTACTCCAAAGTCTAAAGCGCCCCCTATCGGCATTTTTTGAAATTGAACTTTAAAATTTTATTTCAAGAAAATACTGGCATAAAGAAAATTTTTTGCAAAAACCGCAAACGAATCGACCAATTTTTCCATGTTTTATAATCATTTGAAATTTCGGACCCTAAACTTTAATGCCCCCTATCTCCTTGGGAATACGTCTGGGACCCTTAGTCTCCTATTTAATATTATTTGTCTTTAAGTGTACTATAACCCCTTAAAGTTCTGCCCATCTTTTATGAATCACCCTGTATTAACCCAAAGTAGAAAGTAATAAAGCATTTTGGTCAGGTTCTCTTTGAGATCCAAAACCAGATGTTCTGCAAAAAAACTCGTCTCTCATGCAGAACAGACATAAATTCATTAAAAACGAAATTTCGAACTAAATATTTAAAAAAAAGTGATTCTGCTATCTGTATTTCACAAGAATTGTTGAATTTCACATGAGGTTTATAAGTGACAAAGGAGTAAAAATAAAATACGCATAGTTCTCTAAGGTCTGTTCTCCAATACAACCTATTTGGAGATTACCAGGGCTAAATTATGTGGTGTTCATATATTACTATGGTACGAAATAGGAAAAATTTGAAATTGAACTTAAAATCATACGAATTATAACTTTTCAAACTGTGTTAAAAAGCGTCCGGCCTGGACAATTCTTCCTTCATATTTTTAATATAAAAAAAACTTTTTGGTGTTGCTAGTGGATAATACAAAAAAATATATTTAATGTAAAAAATCTATTATAGTTTTCAAAAAAAAAAAAAAGTTTTCACCTATGTTATGTAACTCGAGGAACCCGGGTTGCGTCTCTTAATTTTATTAATACTTTTAAAATATTAATTTTACAAATTTTTATTATTTAAAATTAGCATAAATAGTATATCTAAAGTAAAAATGTTCCATTTTCTTGTTAGAGAGTCATCAATCGATCTAGCAAGTCATCAAAAAATCAGCATGCACAAAATAGATTATGTCTGAAAAATATTTGTGAATAATTTGATCTTATTCAAATTCAAAATTACAATACATATATATTTAAAAAAATAGTATTTCTCGAATAAATGAGACAGACACAAACAGCTTCTAAATTTAAAAATAATTTAATCAAACATAAATATTTATATTACATGCATGTAAATGTTTGTTTTTCTTATTTATAAACAACATGCAACTTCTTTTAAGAGACACGGTAAAATAGTTTTAGGTTTATATTAGCAAAATTTTCATATTATGTTTTCGTGATTGAATATTCATGTAATTAGCAAATAAACTGATCAGAAGCACAGCATATAAGAAAAAAATATAGAATTATAAATTAAATAAAATGCATAAGCATTTAAATGCTATTGAATCATTGTTCTATAAATAGAAGTGTTATATTAAAAGTCAAAATAATAAAAATGTGACAGACCAGTGGCACAAGATTATTTCCTTATTCGTTGAGATTTCGTGGTTCTGGGCCGGTCTAAACTTTCCCCAATTTTTCGACGATTTTCATGAGAAGATATTTGTCGTATGTATTCACATGATCTCTCACCATTAAAGCTCCGTACAGATGAAATTCGCTACGAGAGTCATAAGTTATTTCTCTGGTCTTTCTATTCCAAAGGCACTTTATTCCGTTGTGGCAATTTTTATATATCTTCAAAAGTCTGAAAGCAAAGCGCATGCAATCAACAAAATGAATTATCACAAGGGGGGGGGGGGGTGATAAACATGTCTTTGAGACTCTATCGCTGTTCGTCGCATTCTCTTGCAGTGTGGCAAAATTATTTCCACATCAAAGAAGCCGAAAAAAACACCACCTTCTGTCGCTTAGATATGTGTCAAAGTAAGTGTGCGCGAAAGCACAACTACATAATAAAAGCCATACATTATTATTTTGGTGGTAACTTTTTGCATAGGCTCTGTGGTAAGTTGTAAAATGTGGTATTAGTCTTCAAATATTCAAAGCAAAGCGTAAAAAATTAACAAAATAAATTATCTTATATATATCTCAAAAACAACCATCTTTTACGATAGCCTTAAGTAACTTTGGAACAACCACATTGTAGCTGAATTTAGAGCGCAAACTTGCAAGTCAGCCTGAGATGGGCGTAAATCAAATCCCTTCCGATTCTTCTCGAATCAATTTCTGGTCCGGTAGAAAAGAAGGGGAGATTCAACAAGAGAAATGGGTTGTGTCAATAGCTGTCAGCACAGAAAAAATAACACCTAAAATGGGTAAAAAAACCGATTTGGGTTGAAAGATTCTTAGATATAAGGTTACCCAATTTGGTTTCATGTCATGACCCATGCCTGTTTTGGTTACCACTGTGTATCCATTTTGGGTAATATTAAGACCCATTTTGAACACCACCCAAAATGGGTGTTTAACACTGCCCAAAATGGATACACAGCCTAAGAGTGAGTTGCTACAGTTTATATCAACTGGTCTGTTCAAGAGATATAATCCATTATATTTTGACAATTTTTAATCTACTTTATATATTAAAATTTGTACTTTCTTCGCCACTTGGTGTTATACGATGTCGCCTATTATGAGCTATTTATATACCAACTTCCGGTTTTCTTTTTAATTTGTTTCTATTTACACAAAAACTGCTTATCATTAATGTGACAAGAAAAGAATGAAATGACGAAAAAATGTATTTATTATTACTGTCTTTTTTAAATAATTTTTGAACAATTAAGAATGTTGTACAGTTCATCCGAAAGGAAAATTTCTAAAATTACGGTCGTATGAGCTGTAAACGTTGAGCCGGTATAAACGTAGACCAGTGATAATTACGAAGGCAACACTTCAAACTCAATATTCTGGATACACATTTTTCATGTTTTGCCACGATAATTTTTGAGCAAGTTAATGAATGTACATTTTTTTTTTTTTTAAATAGAGAAAATTAAATTCTCTATAAATTATATCTAACAGACAAACAAAGAGAAATTTTTATTTTCAAGTCATAACAAAAAATATTATTAAATTTTATGGATTGTATTTTATTTTATTTTATTATTTTTTTTTTTTTTTTTTGTAATAAAAAAAAATGTAATTATTATTTTTTGTTCCATGTATATTGGAGAAACAATTTAATAAGCTGTAAAAAGAAAAAATAATGACTCAAAAATATGGAACCTTGACTTTAATATCGTGACAAAACTAGTTGTACAAGATTAAAACTTTTGTTATTGTTTTTATTACAATTTAACAAATATATTTTTTTCTATAAAACATTTAAATTAATGTAAAAAGGAATAATACTGTAAATTAATTACATGTCGCCTAATCCACGATCAAACTACAGTCATTCATCGTCATATCAAACCTTTCTAATGTTCTTAACTATTAAAAGGACATGTAATAAATAACAAAATTCCAAAATTTTTGTTTTATGTGTGTTAGATTTTGATTATTGATGTTTTTAAAAGTTTAGGTATTTTTATGGCATTTTTATGAATTGCCCAATATGAGTTAAACATTTCATCTATAATTGTTTGACTAAATTTCAGTTTTTATTATTGTGCATTCATGAAATACTACACTTTCCTAATTTATTAAAAACATGAAGAGCAAAATGAAATAGTCATTTTTCAGCTTTCTCATTCAAAAAAGAAATTGCTTTTAAAAATTATATTAAACAAATAAAAAGGAGTTTTAAAGGGAATTTTAACAATAAAGCGTAATTCAAGATACTGGCGTGTACGAAAAATAAAAATAATTTGCACACTAAAAATCCTAACTTTTAAGCTTTCTCATTCAAAAAGAAATTGCTTTTTAAATTTATTTTAAACAAATAAAATAGAATTTAAAAGTAAATTTTAAAAATAACGAGCAATTTAGAACACTAATGCATACGAAAAAAAAAACCTACTACAAGTCTTTACTTACAATAATAAGAAAAAAGGTTGAAATGAACTTTTTCTTCTTTTTCAAACATCAGACAAAATTAAATTAAGCGAAATATACAAATTTCTTTAATACTGGGCTCAATTAAATACATTTGCTATGTTAATGCTTACGGAACTTAATTTTTTCTAAAAAGAAAATATTTATTTTTAAATATGGATAAAATTCTTAAAAGACTTTGGTATGATGTATTGTTTGTTTTTGTTGTTTAATTTCAATATCTTAGATGCACTTACCGAGATGTTTCTAGTTTAATTAAGTATATTATTTTGTAACTGTAAATAATGGAAATTTTTCTTTAAATGTTTAATTCAAAATGCATTTTAATCCAAACGTATTTTATGTAAACTAGTGTAATTAATATAAAGTTCAAATATGCATCTCCATACGTATTTTTGATGCGTCAAGCATTTAAAAACTATTCATTTGCTTAAATTAATAGCTCTTGCAAATAAGCATAATAATATACAATAATACAACAACAACAACAATACAATAATATCTTTTATTTTTCATAAAGTATATACCTTATAACAGCTATGCATCTCAATGCTGTTATCTATTTAATTTTTCACAAAATTTTAACAAGTATAATATTATCTAATAAACATTATTTTACAAGCATAAAGTGTATATAAAATTTCGTTTGAAAGGTGAAATTTTGTAAAATTTGTAATAATCTCTTAAAATTTTATACAATGTAACTGTAATGTATGTTCTGTTTTAGCTTATGTTGATATAGATTAGCTATTTAGGATATATAAAAAATGTTATTATTATTTTTAATTAAATGTTATTTTCCATAGCAGAATTAATAGGTCTAAACTTTTAAAAGGTTGCCAGTAATGTGTAGGCCAACCCTAGTTTGTCATGTTGATACTTTTTTAGGTATAAAATTATTATTGGAAGACCAAAAAAAAAATAATAAAAATTGGTCTTATAAGTAACTGGATTTTATAAATTAAGTTTTATTATTTTGTATTTAGTATTAATACTTATTTGTAACTGAGTCCTAGGTAATTATAAAAATTCAGGCTATTGTAGAACAATGATTAAAGGGTTATTCCTGCATGCAAGGTTAAAAAAACGTGTATTTTTGGGACTATTATTATTATTATTATTATTATTATTATTATTTTATTTGAGGAAAATGAAACAAGACATTTGAAAAACTGTATTTGTATTTTGTTCCATTCACTTAAAAAAAGGGGGGATTGATTTTTGTAATGATGAAACAAAGTTGCGTGTCCTCAGTACCCCCGGAGATGGTGTCGTTCTGGTAGCCGTCCAAGGTGGTCACCGAAACAGTCTGAAATGGTATCTGAAATTAATAAAAACATAATGTCTTTACTCCGAACACTGAAAACTAGAGAGTAATCGTTAAGTTTTTTGAAAAAAAGAAAAAGAAAAAAAAAGGATTTTAAACAAAAGGGCGGCCGTTCAATTTAAGCTACTGATTTTCACAAAAAAATTTAGAAGTTTGATTGTTTATATATATATATATAAACTTATTAGATCGCCAAAAGGAATGTGTCCTTTCTAGATAATATTGTTGTTAAAATTTTGTTCAACTGCCATTTGTTTGTAAAAGATTGGTTCAGAGTTGTACGAGTTATCGTTTTCACCGACTTTAAAAATCACAGATTTAAAGATTCAAGTTGTGATTTGTGAATAATAGAACAATGTAAAACAAATAAAAATGCAATAGAAATTGATTTTTTTAAAGTTTGCATGTAGATATAATCCCTTAAAAACAGGAAAATAATCTTATTTTTTTATTAAATATACGATTAAGATTTTAGGTTCTAAAATTATTAACGAAATTACGTAAGTACGAATAAAGAAAATAGTGACAAAAATGCATACACGCCTCTTAATCATAGATTTCTATCATTTGATTAAACGAATATTATTATTCGAAAATAGTAGCAATCAAATTCCTTAATTATTCACAATTGTAAAACTGACATGAACATAGATCTTAAGACATAGTCTTTCTAAAAAAAAAAAAAAAAAAAAAAGACTCTCATATACAGCCAAATTAAAATCTTGAGATTGATATTAGCCCCATTTTATTAAAACTTGAATTAAAAAAAGCTTAAACTAAGACATTTTTTTAAATAATTCTGTCATGCAACCAACATCCTTCCAACCCCCTTTTTTTTAAGTAAACAGAAGTGAAGAGAAGCCAGAAGGAATGGTGGTTTGTTCCAAGGGGTAGGATGTGGAAATGCATCCGAGTACATTTTGGTTATTTTAAGAAGTAATGTTTGGTGGAATTGTTATGAATATTAGTGAAAATGTATATAGTGTAAATATTATTGTAAATACCAGCTCTCATATTTAATAAACTCTGTATTTAAATTTTAAAAAGAAGAATCGGTGCGTCATTTGGCTGTCATGATATTACAGCACGCTCTCTTACGAGAACCAGAGCTATTTCTACGATTTAAAATAATAAAATATGTGCTTTGGATCGCAGTGTTTGGATTACAAAATAGAGGTGAGCTATTTATTTATCATTTGATTGTGTAGTAAGATACAGTTAACTTTATTCTAAAATGTTTAAAAACGTAACTAAAGCGGATTTACTTCTTGTTCTGCAAGAAATCGGCGAAGAAGCTGATGCGAGTAAGAGAGTACCCGAATTAAAAGATTTGTTATTGCAATCTAAAGAATACTTAAAGAATAAAGATTTCGTAACTGAATTTTTATCGACTACAGTTTCAGAAATAAAAAATGGCGAGGAAGTTAATAGATTGCGTTTACAACAACAAATGAGAAGCGAGAATTTATCGCATAACGAAGGGGAAAATAATACATCATTATCACTAGATAAATTAATTACAGCAGTTCAAGTTTTGGTAATTCCAGTACTCAAGAAAAATGAAACATGGAATCTCTTTTTTGATTCTTTAGAAAGAGCGTTTAAGCACAAAAGTGTTCCAAAGGAATATAAATCGGAAATTTTACTGAAATTAGTAGGTGAAAAAGCAGGAAATGTTCTTGTTTATATTGATGATGAAGAGTTAGCCGATTATGATAAAATTAAATCTTTAATTTTGAAAGAATATGAACCGTCCCCATTTACCTGTTTACAAAATTTTAGAAACTCTAAAAGATTACCTGGTGAAACCCATCAACAGTTCGGTTCCCGATTAAGATCCTGTTGGTTAAATTATTGTAGAATTCGAAATGTTATAGATTTCGACTAACTTATTAATTTAATAATATCAGATAAAATTTTTGAAACTTTGGATTGTGAGCTTGCAACTCACATTGCAGTCAAACAAGGCGAAAGCTGGCTTTTGCCCGATCAGTTATCGAAAGATTGTGACATTTATTTTACTGCAAAAGGCAGGTCTTTCGAGGAAACAAAATTGGAGAAAAGACCTATTTATCGTGAAGTGAATAATGAAAATACTAAGTATGTTCCGCCACAATTAAGGAATAATCAAGTTATGTATGAGAACAGACACTTCCCAAAATCGCGTGATTGTTACATTTGTAATTCCTCATTACACTTAGCAAAATTTTGCCCAAACAGAAGAAATAAGTACGATAAATCTTATACTCAAAATGATGATCAGGGCCAGAGAAAACCTAAAACTCAAGAAGATACAAATAAATTGAATCCAAAAAAAAATAATAATGCAGTAGTTACTAATGTTAATTCCATGCATTTACACATGAATGATCAATTAAACGAAGTTACACTTTTTCCTTTAAAAAAAATCATTATTTATGTAGAAGGAAAAAAAATAAAAGCTACTCTGGATTCAGGTACCCAAATTAGTATTTTAAATACGTCATTAATTCCCAATCTGAAAATCGAAGCTAAAGGTAGTATTTTGTTACAATCCGCTTTCAAAGAAAAAGTACAAGCAAATTTGGCTACTATACCCATCCATTATAAATTACCTAACATTGGAATTTATGTGACTTTAAATACGCTTTTTGCTTTCAATGAAAACTTAAATGTTCCGTGTTTAATAAGTCCAGACGTGTATAATGCTTTGATTGAACTTCAAAATGAAGAGTTGTGTAATAGTCAATTGCAGGAGTTCGAAGGTCACGAAGCTAAAAATAGCTCAGAGCTCCCGCTGGCGGAAGAGAAATTGAATGTTTGTTTTATTTTTTCAGTGAATGAACAAAATGATCGAAACGATGAATTTTCAGAGTTTAAAAGGTTTTGTAAAGCACAAAAAGATTGCGCAACTTTAAAGAATTCATTCAAGGACGCTAGATTAAGAAAAAATAATTTTTTGATACGGGATAATTTATTGTATCATAAAGAAACTATTTGCGGTGATAAAATATATCAGCTCGTTTTACCGGAAAGTTATAGAAGTAAGGTTTTAGAATTAGCTCATGATTCAATTTTTGGAAATCATTTAGGGATGCGAAAAACTAAAGAAAGAATTAAATTATCTTTTTATTGGCCGAATATTTCAAGAGATGTAGAAAATTATTGTAGAACATGTAAGAACTGTCAGTTAAAACGCCCTGAGAAACAAACAGATAAAATTCCGATAACACCTGTTGTCCGCGCACCATATCCATTTCATACTGTAAATATTGATTGTATAGGTGAAATTATTCCGCCGTCAGGAAGGAAGCATAAATATTGTCTTACTTTAATTGATCAAAATTCTAAATGGCCGGAAGTAGTACCATTATGGAGTCTCTCTGCGAAAACAGTATGTGATGCTTTATTAGATATTTTTATGCGCACCGGAATTCCTGAAGTTAACTGTTCAGACCAGGCCGCTAATTTTAAATCTGAACTGACTAAAGAATTTGAGAACCGGTTAGGGGCATGTCCTGGCCTTTCAACTCCATCATACCCTGCCTCGAATGGATTTACTTAAAAATTTAATCGTGTGTTTAAACAAATGCTACATCATGTAATTCGTACGGATCCTATTAATTGGGATAAACATATTCCTTTTCTGTTTTTTTCCTACCGTGAGGTGCCAAATTGCACAACTGGAGTATCACCGTTTAAGCTCATGTATGGTCAGGAAGCTAGAGGTCCCTTGGCAGTACTAAAGTCATCATGGTCAGGTGAAATCCCATTACCATTGAATCTTAGTAATTCAGCAGTAGACTATTTACAAGAATTAAAAATAAATTTGGAAAGAGCCGCTGACATTGCTTCTCTAACTGCTGCAGAAAAACAAGAAAAATTACACTCGCTATTTCAATGGTCGAAGTAGAATGAAAGAATTTGAAAAAGGTGATTTAGTATATTTACTCATCCCTGATTCTACCAATAAATTGTATGCTAGGTGGGCAGGACCTGGGGAAATACTTGAAAGAATAAAACCACATTCGTATAAAGTGAAATTACCTGATGGGGGTGTCAGACATGTTCATGCGAGTAAAATAAGGAAATTTAACGTAAGAGTACAGACTGTTGGGGTCATTTTTGAAGACGATGTAGAATTTGGTTAAATTCACCCAACACCAATTAAAGCTAATACTTCGAATGAAAATAACATAGAAGTAGACCTTAGTCATCTGGAGGTTCATAAACAATTAGAGTTAAGTAAACATCTACAAAAACATACCCCATTATTCTCAGGCAAAATTCAAGTTGCCAACGTTGGAGCACACAAAATTCGTTTATTACCAGGTGCGAAAAGAAAGAAACCATATATTTATAAAATTCCGGAATCGCTAAAAAATGAAGTGGATAAACAAATAGAAGAGTTAGAGCATCAAGGACTTATAGAAAAAAGTGAAGCTGAAATACTTTTTCCGGTCGTATGTGTCGCAAAGAAAGACGGTAGCATGCGCTTATGTATAGATTTTCGTCAATTGAACACAGTGACAAAACCTTTTTATTACCCTATGGAAAATGCAACTGAATTAATTAATCAAATTGGAAGTGCTAACATAATTACATGTTTAGATGTATTAAAAGGGTATTGGGAAATTCCTCTAGAAGAACAGAGTCGAGATCTTACTACTTTTAAAACCCATCGTGCTCAATACCGATGGAAAGTCATGCCCTTTGGATTGCGCAATGCGGCTTCCACATTCCAGAAATCGATCAACAATGTTCTGGATGAACATCGTGAGTACAGTCGAGCATATTTGGATGATATTGCTATTTTTTCAAATGACTGGGAAAATCATCTGAAACATCTTGACGCTGTTTTATCCAAATTAACTGAACTGAAATTCGCGGTGAACGTTAAAAAATGTGTTTTTGCAAAGGCACAGATCAAGTATATAGGTCATGTCATAGGAGGAGGTTGACATGAGCCCGATCCGGAGAAGTTACGTGCCATTGAGATAATAGAATCACCTAAAACCAAAACAGCTCTCAGAAGTGCATTGGATTTATTTAATTATTATCGTGACAACATACGAAATTATGCTGAAATCGCCAAGCCTTTAACCGACTTGACAAAAAAGAAACTCCCAGAAATTATTCCGTGGTCTGAGATTGAATAAGAGGCTTTCCAAACTTTAAAACATTTATTGTGTGAAGCTCCTAAGCTGTATACACCAGATCCTAAAAAGCCTTACACTATTCAGAGTGATGCCAGTTCTTATGGAGTTGGTGCTTGTCTGTCGCAAAAAGATGAGAAAGAAAATTTGTGTCCTATTAGTTTTGCTAGACAAAAGCTCACTAAGGTGCAACAAAACTGGTCGACTATTGAGCGTGAAGCTTATGCGGTAGTATGGGCATTAAAGAAATTTGAAGTTTATGTGTTTGGTGCGGAAATTGAACTAATAACTGATCACAATCCCTTAATATATCTTCAGAAATCTGCACCTCAGTCTGCAAAATTACAAAGATGAGCCTTATCTCTACAAAGATATAATATAAATATTTCTCATTACCCAGGTGCAAAATTAAAAAATGCAGACAGTCTGTCACGACTAGTTACTGTATAAGGATTATTTAAGTGATACTTTCTTTTGTGTTTAATTTTGGTATGCAGTATTATATCAAGTCGTCTTTCCATTTGTTTTGAATTGTTAGTGTTTTTTTTTTTATGTTTATTATATATTCATTATAACTATTATAACAAGGCTTCTATACATCTGTTTTGAATTGTGTTTTTATATATATATTATGTTGTATAGTTGTATGGTTGCTATTTGTCAGATTTTGTTTCGCTTTGCGTAGTATAATCTTATCGGGGGGAGGGGGGGGGGTCATGCAACTAATATCATTCCAACCCTCTTTTTTTAGTAAACGGAAGTGAAACGAAGACAGAAGGAATGGTGGTTTGTTCCGAGGGGTAGGATGTGGAAATGCATCCGAATATATTTTGGTTATTTTAAGAAGTAATGTTTGGTGGAATTGTTATGAATATTAGTGAAATTGTATATAGTGTAAATATTATTGTAAATACCAGCTCTCGTATTTAATAAACTCTGTATTTAAATTTTAAGAAGAAGAATCAGTGCGTCATTCGGCTGTTATGATATTACAAATTCATTGAAGTATTATTGTCGAAATTCAAACATGTGAAATGAATTAATATGATTTATGGTTGGAAGTTAATTTACTGCGACTTTAAGAAAATTCATATACAATTTCCTTCTGGATTTTCTATGATATGAAATCTTCGGAATGCAACACCTGTTAGAACTAAATGTGTTATTGATTGGATCACAGATGTTTCTGCATTTATGGAAGATTATACGAAATTTCAAAATACATGCATAAATTAATGTAAATATATGCGTATAATTGTACGTTTGTATCTAATAGTTATGAACCAGAAGGTATTATAAAGTAAGATACATTGAAAACTAACCTGTTACATTTATATTGAAAATATACTCGTGATATGAAAAAAAGGGATTAAAAAAATATTGCATTAAAATTTTAAATAAATTCATTTATATGTTTATTTTAAGTACAAATACTAAAACGGAAACATTTTCTAAAAGAAAGTTTAACTAGTGTGAAATAAGAGACGTAATTCCGAATTTAGTACAAACAAATGCTTTAAAAAACGTTTCACTCTGAAAACAAATGCAATTATTATTATTATTTTACTTGAATAATGCTATTATTTATTAGTTAAATTATAAAAGTGGAAAAATTAATTCATACTATAATTGTCTGTTTGTATCTATTAGTTATGATTTATAACACTTTTCAACATAGTTGGAAAGTGTTTAGGAATTTTCTTGTCTTTCTGTCTGACTGTCTGCCGTCTGTCTCTCTGACCGTGCTCCAACTCGCGTAAATATACTCAGATTTCTATGCAATTAAAATATATTTTTGAAATTTATCATGACATGTTCGGTATTGAAAATGAAATGTGTAGCGTTTATATTTCGTTTACAGGAACACTAAAACAATTCTGTTGCATTAAGATCTATGGTGTTTGCGGTGTATTTTAATGATGTTACTCTGTTTTAAACATATTGAAATTGATATATACCACTTAAATGCACTACAAGATGTTTAATATAGAATATAGTATTCATCTATTTACAGGACACACAAAAGAATTCGGTTACAGTACGGTCTGTGATCACATCCAAAGGCATTCTACTACAATCGCATCAAAATCATGTCATTTTTAAAATGTAAATTTCGTAATTTCCTGTTCATTCCCATTGTAAACTTGATTTCTTGCTTTAGCAAAAAATTTAATAAAATTAATATTATAAATATTTTTATATCGAAAGATGCAAATGCAACCCCGTCCGGTTGCTACTCCAGCTAGTCATATAACATTTCTTCATATTTAAGCTAGAGTATTTTGGCATATGGTAAAATAGAAAAAAAATTATATTAAATTTGGTGCCAGTTTATTTCGCGAAGCATATTTCTTCCAAATTGTAGTTATTTTAGAAACACTTACATGTCACAAAAATCTTTATAAATTGCTACTTTTACCTGGACCCATTTATTCAAATGTCAAAACTGCAATATTCTGTTTCCAGGCAATTTCCCAAAACTGAACTTATCTTTATTTGGTAACAGAAAATAAAATATGCTTATACATAACATATATTGCGAAAACGTCTAATCCTCAAGTCTACAGAATACCTAAAAAGAGAGAGAAAGTTATATTTCTGGAAGGAGCATATAAATGTTTTCTTAAATTGACTTCAAGCAATAAATATTTATAAATATTCATTTATTGTTATTTTTAGGAATAAGCTTTGTAAATAAATTTTTATTAGCTCGTGTTAACTAATATTTATTTTAAATACTGAGAACCTAAAAATTGTATGAATTGCAGTTTATGATGGTTGTAACTTTTAATGTTACTGTCATAGTATATACAATGCATTTAAAAACAAATGTTCGATAATTAATATGCCTTACTTTAAATAACTTTGTGTTTCCAATTTTTTTTTTTTATACTATTCAGAATTTTTGGTATATGAATTCGGAATTTCTGACTAAAAAAGTAATTTCTGTAATGCACACTAATGATGCAAATGGGTTAACTTCATATATTAATGATTGCCGTCTTTGTCGCTACAATAAGCCTATATTATGTAATGCATACAACTGATAAAGTTTCTATAGTTTGTAAGGCATTATATCAGCAATATTGAAGATAATAAAAGCTGCCATCGAAAGACAGGTATGCGCATTCTTTTGTACATAGTTAAGTGTGCAATATTTTATGTTACTGTTGTAGTACACTGAAATAAAAAAACATTTTTTTAAATCTAGGAAAATATATTATAATCACGAACAAAAATATACAATAACCAATATATTTTTGAAATTTACAGGAAAATTTATAAAAAACAACTTTTATTTCCGACACGAATTTTCAGAAACTTTTTCGAGTTTTTTTTTCTTTAGTTTGTTAATCAGTTTTCTTAGGGGGAGTCTTCACTCATTTCAAAAAATATAATTTTAAACCTATGGCCAGGTTGTTTTAGAATTTGTCGTTTAAATTTGAATATTTTTAAAAGACTTTTTTTGCATAAGATAGCTGAGGTCGATCCCTAATATGGCTATTTTTTACTTTTCGATTTCAGTTGCAGATTTTTTTTTTATTATTAAGGTACTTTCACTTTCAAAATCGGTTCTAAAAGTGAAATTAAAAGTTCTATTAAAAAAAATCTGCAACTGAAATTGAAAAAGTAAAAAATAGCCATATTAGGGATCGACCTCAGCTATCTTATGCAAAAAAAAAATCGTTTAAAATATTCAAATTTAAACGAGAAATTTAAAAACAACCTGAGTATAGGTTTAACATTATATAGCCGGTGTTTTCAAGTGAGTGAAGACTTCCCTTAAACCGAAATATAGAATTTTCGGATGCTATCAATTCTCAAGTAAACATTTCCGTGTTCAACAAGCTACAAGCATATTTTTCACACAGACATGATAAATTAATAGCACTAGTCTTAACATTAAAATTAACATTATTTTGTTATTCTTGCATTTATAAATTCAATTACGAAACTGAAAACAGTTTTCGTACGCATTTACCACAATTTTTTAACAGCATATTTCTAATTAATATTTAAATAGCAGAAACTGTAGACTCCTCGTTTAACTGCAGGATTTGTAACACTTTTCTGCATTAAATAAGGCTGAAAATTCTATTAAAAAATTCTGGTGAAAGCGTACGAACCATGGAAAACTTTTATATGAAAAATGATAGCATTCAAAAAACCGATATTCCGGTTTGAGAAAACTGATAAATACACTATACAAACTACTCGGAAGCATTTTCGAAAATACGTGACGCAAAAGAAATTTTATTTTTATATATACTTCTTTAAATCGGGAAAATATATTAGTTTTTGAGGTTTCTAAAGATAAAGAACGCTTATCGATATCGTAGGTAACTCGAAAGAGGTTATTGTATATTTTCGATCGTGGTTATATTATATTGTCGTAGAATAAGAAATACTTAACATTTTTTACAGTGTAATTGTCTTATTGTGTCATAACAAAAATTACAGAAGTTATTATTGTTGTGTTGTAAAATTTAAAAATTATATAGTTTATTCAAAAATTTAATGATATAGAGAAAAAATCGATTTAAATTACCTTTTCCTAAAGTTTCCTACATGAAATATATGAAATTCATTATTTAACCTCCAGAATAAATGAATTAATGTTGCTTTTTTACAACCGATGGAAAACCATAGTTATTTTGAATAGGAATGCTTTCCCCTGTTTTAAACGGAAAAAGCATTGGAATTTTGATTAATCAATAATTCTTGTGGAAATCACCATCCCATGCTTACGTTCCTTCTGAATTTGAAGAAAATAATCTGGAAGTGGAGATTCCGGATTTGCTGATTTCAAGGTAATTTCACGAGAATATTTTAAAATAAGTTTCCGTTGAGATAGGGAGAATGAAAAATTCTGTCCGTTTGGGAAGTAAAAGAAAGCAATACATTTTTCATATCTTTAATAATATTCATTGTACAATATAATTTTCGTCGTTACGTATGACCTCTTGCCAGCGTAATGGTAATTATTAAATACCATTTTTAGGGTTCCGTAATTAAAAAGTAAAAACGGAACCATTATAACATCACTCCTGTGTCTGTCCGTCCGCCTGTCAGAGCCTTTTTTCTCGTAAACTATGGTACGTGGAAAGTTCAAACTTGGGAAATATATAAAGCTTTTTACCCACATATTTTCAGATTATTAGTCATTCACAAATGTGTTTAGGAAAAATCTAGGGGACTAATTAAGTTACTTGAAAAAAAAATCCAGGGAATCATACAAGGATAATTGATAATGATTTTCGAAAAAACTTTTCGGTAATTAGCCGATATATTAATTAAGTTACTTGAAAGAAAAAAAATTCTTTTTATGTATCGTGTAAGATATAGTTCGAAACACTTCGTAATGCTGAATTCAAAAATATATTTGTTTTAATTTTAGGTATTATATTTTCAGAGATATCGTCGAATATCCCCCCCCCCTCTATTTCCGAATTTACGGAAACTAAAATTCTGAAAAAAATTAGGGGTAGCAGGAGTTTATTTAAACCTTGCAGTAAAACTATAGTAATTTCCCTAGGTAACATTGTTTTTGAAAAAAAAAAAACACATTTTTCTGTTACACACAAACTTTACTTTTCGGGCGGTCAGCGGTGGAGTTAACGGGCACTCGAGGAATCTATCGATGCAGAGTCATCCAAGGATAATTCATAATGATTTTCGAAAAACCTTTCGGTAATTAGGCGAGATATTAATTAAGTTACTTGAAAGAAAAACTTTCTTTTTATATATCGTGTAAGGTATCATTCAAAAGTTCTCGTAACATAGAATTCAAAAACATATTTGTTTTAATTTTAGGTAGCATATTTTCAGAGATATCGTTGAAAGTATACTGGAAAAATATGTCCTTCCCCCTCCTATTTCCGAATATACTGAAACTAAAATTATGAAAACATTACCAGTATCAGCAGTTTATTAATTAATAGATAGTGAATAATAAATTTAATGTAGGGAACCCTATGAGCGTGAGTTATACTCGTACATGACCGAATTTATTGAAAAATGTTTTGTCCTAGAGGCGACGAACTCAAGTAGGCTCACATGTGCTTCAGTTTTGACGTTTTTTCCGTTCAAAAAATTTTGCAAGGCGAAAAACAATTGATATTCGGAGGGTGCTAGGTCTGTGGAGTATGGTGAATGCGACAAAATTTCTCAGCCTAACTTTGCGATTTTCGGACGTGTCTCGAAAGCAGCATGTGGTCTGGCATTATCATGATGCAGTATGGTGTGCTTCCTATTGAACATCGACGGCTTCTTTTCTTTGATTGTTTTGTTTAAATCCTCCATTTGCTGACTGTATCTCTCCGAAATAAGATTTTCGTTAGGTTTCAAAAGCTCGTAATGTATTAGTCCTTGGACTTCCACCATTACGTAGATTCTGATTTCAAGATAATTTTACGAGAATATTTTAAGTTTCTGTTCAGATACGGAGATGAAATAATTATTACATAATTATCACTGCTCTTATTCAGGCTCAATCTTGGTTTACAGGTAGGAAGAGCAGGTTTTCCGGGCTTACAGTTTTCTGTTTTTCTATATATATATTACAAAATTTAATTTTTTCCGCAATCCGCTAAATTATACTATAAAAATTTTCCATTTAATAATGTTCCGTGTATAACCCCGGCTTATTAAAATAATTCTTATTCTTAAAATAATCCGTTACTATCCATATGTAAAGTCAGTTTATCCTAATCCACTTAATAATATTCATTCGAAAGTAGTTAGATCTAAAAATGGCGATAGCTTTTTTAAGTTATTCTTTAAATAGTACATCTTTATTTTAATCCATTATTAAAATTCATTATTATTCTGCCCGTGTAGTCAAATTACCATAACTTCTTTATTTGAATGCTAAAATATCACATCTCTTAAATTATTCCGCTCATAAAACCCTATTCCCGTAAAATTATTCAATTATTATTTATTAAATGTCTATTAAAATATTTCCGAAAAGCTTTCATTCTTTTTATTTCTTCTACATCAAAGATTAATTTTCTTTTTTCTATTATTATTACGTATTAAATTCGAAGTTTAACCACAGCCTCAAAGCAGATAAATTGGTTTGTTTTTACGGCATGCGTTTGGTACGAGATTATCGAATCCTGTAGAAAACCGTAAAAGGTTTTTCGCTCCCGAAAACCGTTTTTCGTTAAGATAATTCCACCAGAAATGCTAATAAAGTTCTTTAAAAAACCTTGTGATTCGATGAAAGTCGGTCACGTGACGTGTTTTGAGTTCTTTTGCAAGTGAGTTTAAAACTACTCGCACGTCCTGATTCAGTGAGATTTTTTACGTTTGGCTTGGCTAAAGAACAGAATGAAAATTTGACTGGCGTCTAGTTCGCTACATAGCCTTTTTAGTTAGTAATGTAGAGAGTTTTAATAAAGTTCAGAAAAGTTTCGCGCCTGGATCCAAGCCATTCACCGAATAAAATGTCTTTAAATTTGGAAAAGACTTGTGGTAATTATTGACTGTCGCAACGGAATGTACTGATGAATAGATTTAACTACACTGTAAAAAAAAAAAAAAACGGAAGAAAAAACTGCCAAAAATACTTAATTTTTCCCCTAATATTCAAACACAGCACTTTGGTTAATTTACAGCGATAAAAGCTGTATAGAAAGCGACATCTGTTGGCGTTCTTGATCATTATCTCAAATGAGGGGAATAAACACACAACAGACAAGTCCGTGGCAGGTGGCAGGTATAGGGCTGTAGTGAAGTGACGCTTGAGGCTTGAACGTTACGATAAATGGCTGCCATTAGGTGAGAGCCAATAAAGTTGTAACAATTACACCTGATATTGGATAATTACAAACATATTTTAAAGAATAAAAGTAAGTTTTATCTTCTTTTTCTTATTTTATTGTTTTAATAATATCATATAGTTTCTGTTATACAATTATAAGATACGATTTTTGGTTTTAAGCCACGTGTATATCACTATCACGACAGTAACTTTCAAGACGTTTGTCTAGAATAAATATTTTGTTTCACATCATAAAAATAGATTATTTTGCTTGGTTATGTGGGTTTTTTCCCCCGGGACTTTGTTATTATTACGTATAATTTGTGTCTAAGTATCACAGGCAAACTTTATGCAAGCATTTTTTTTAACAAGATCCCTGTTTTTAGCTATACCTTATTACGCTATTATATATTTTTCAAAACTCCAGTTCATGCGTTGGCATTCGAATACACTTTCTAAATCCTATAAATATTTTACTCGCTATCAGTTTTCGGTTCACTTTCAACGGTAATTTAAATATTTTTATTTATTTAATATATTTAGCCGATATTTCGGACAGTGATTTATTTTCAATATTCAAATCATTTATTATGAGTAATCTGGATGCACTATTTTATCAATTCCTAAAATATTCCTTCAGGTAGTTTACTATCGCAGTAACCCGTTTAATGCTTTTGTCCATTATCTATTTATTTTTACGCTTAATTTTAAAGTTTTTATGTGAACAGATTTTTTTTCATTATTATTTAATCTAAGTTTCTTGAACTCATATGTGCTTTTTTTTTCCTCCCTGTGTTCCTTTTTCAATCGGACCTGATATTTATGGAATTAAATGTAGACTTATAAAATTATCTTAGCATAAACAAGTTTTTTATCAATATAAAGTTTCCCTATCAGCAAGTTGCATACAATAAGGTCTTGTTATTAATTATTTATGTATGATAGTTTAAATATCAGGAAGTTTTGTATATCCGTATGGTGGGGAGGGGGAAATAATGGCTACATTGAATAAACAAAAATATTTACATAGATACAAAAAATAACCTTAAAATAGATGTTGGAGAAATATATATATGATTTAAATTAGTAGATATTTCCAAATACAAACAAACGGATAAACAATGTCCTGTAAGGGAATATTGAATAATTAATTAAAAGCTAGATAAAGTAAAATATTTCTTTGTTATGATTTATTGAAAAAAACATTTTATCTCTATAGGCAAATGACTCAAATTTTTGTGGGTGATATACTTGACCAAAAATTGAAATTTGTATCTTACACATGTATAACAGAATCGATTGTATAATAATGATATTAAAACAATGATATGAGTAAACAAAAAGATAATACTTAGTACCCAAACTCCTTAAAATATGTCTCAGGTTAAAATAAGAAAAAAAAGAAACAAATCATGGGGGGGGGGGGGGAGTAAAAATATCAACAACACATGATACAAGTTTTACAGTTATGCTGTTAAAATTGCATTAAAATTAACAGCGAAAATTGCTGTAAAACTAACAATATGCTGTAAAAAAAACTGAACTGCTCTAAAATTAACTGCATAAAATGCTGTGAATTTACAAATCCATAAAAACCAAAACTGCTGTAATTTTACAGCCAAATATGGTGGCACCCATATTGCCAGCATTTTTTGCTGTAAAAATACTGTGATTTTTTTACAGTGTACAGTCTACCGAGCATTCCTCCTGACTTGACGTTTCAAAATGTCAATAAAGTTTTTACTTCTACTGAAAATTGACTGAAGTGATTTGTTGTTGGTGACACCACACGGCCTCCTGATGCGATCGAGACGGGAAACCTAGCACGGAGTTAAAAAATGTTTATCAACAAGCTTCCGAGTGAAACTCAGGGCGAATTCAAACTTGAATTTTCGACATATATATATATATAACGATGTTTTCGTAAGTAATCCACTGTAAATCACCAGTTATTTCCCAATACAAGAATACTTCATTTTTGTTCCGAGCAAGCAGAGATGTGCATAACTCGATCGTGCAAATTTTTCTCACTTAACGCATGAGGCACTCATACGAAATGGTTTCTTTAGCCATGTTCATATTTTTCGCAATCTCCGAGGTTGTTAAAAAAACAACTTGCTCTATCATGGTCTTGACAATATCGATATCGTTCAAAAATGGCTGCTCAGAGCGTGGCGTATCATTAATTTTGAAATCACCTGCTTCAAATGTTTGGAACCGTCGCCTATACGTTCTATCCGAAACTGCATTTCTACTAAAAACATGACTTTTCGACACGCTTTTGGAGCATCTTTTTCTTCTTGGAATTCGTACAAAATACAGTGTCGTAAATGAACATTGTAAATAACCATGTTTATATGATGGCGTCGAGGTTGTTAAAAAAGCAACTTGCTCTATCATGGTCTTGACAATATCGATATCGTTCAAAAATGCATGACATGAGCTGACATGAAGCAATGTCATGAAATGACAAAAAGCAATGACATGAGACATTTTTGTTTCAGTTAATTTAGACGAGCACTTATGTATAAATGCAAATATAAAGAGAGGCGGCCAGATATGTCCCAAATGAATACGTGGATGTGTGTTGAAACTTGAAATCACATTATCGAACAGAACTTTCCGGTAGACCTGATATATGAAACAAATGCCGCTTATTCGGATTATTTTTTAATTGTCTTCTTGTGAAATTCATATTGTATGAAATGTCGCAACGCTCTTTTATTTAATAATTTATTATTATTTATTGCCATTAATCTTCTTTGGACTATCTTCTAAGAAAAAAGGGAAATTGATACAAAGATGTGACTAGGAAAGAAAAATATATTTTTCTTTCCTAGAAATCCATTTCTTTTGTACGCTCAATTTCATTTTTCCAGAACCGAATGGTCTCGCGTAGCATTTTTAATATGAAGTAACTAACGCTTACACAAATATATTACATTTTGGTCGTGAAGATTAAATTGCCTCATTTCTTTTTTTTTTTTTTTTCTTTTTCTTTTTTTCTTTTATAAAATTCATGAGATATATGAAAAATCGCTAGGATATTGATTAAATTTTACATTATTATACTTAATTTCTTTCTTTCTTTCTTTGTCTTTGTATTTCATATATGATCTATGTTCACTTGATGACTGCATTTCCTGGTTTAAAATATTATTCAATCATTTGAAAATATAATGTGCTTATTTTACAAATATATTAAAAAAATATTTAGACGCAATTAATGTATAAAAGTTTTGTGCATTAGACACATTACATCATATATAATGCTGTTAATATTTAATCCTACATATGTTTGTGAAAAATAAAATAAACAAAAACATGTCAACTTAAAAGGACAATATTTTTATTTTTTATTTTTTTAAAAGACACATTTGTAGTTATGAAAAGTATACAATTCCATTTTAAATCTTACCAGCTCCTTTCAGCCGTTAATAAAGAAGAACAAAATATTACTTTCGCACATGCATATTTTTCTGTTCTTTAAAATCAGAAAATAAAAATAATGTATTTTTTTACCAAATGCTTTCCCTCTGCATTAACCCATTTTCGGCCAAAGGTGCGTAAACGCACCATTTCAATAAGTATCTTTTTAATTAACACTGTGATGCATATTTTTCGCTAATTTTATTTTCTGCTTTTTTTAAGGGTTCTGAAGACATCTATAAAATATTAGTAATTCAATTGGAGTAAACACTTTCTGTTGAGAAATTTTCAAATTACGCTAGTTTTTTAACTTGAAACGGCTATTGACAAGTTCTACTTTTTGAAAATGTATAATTATTCTACTTGAGATTAATCATATGTTTTTATAATGGATTAAAGTTGCAAGTTCTGTAAATAAAATAAATATAAAACAAGTGTCATATAAAAACTTAAAATTTTTAAGTTAAATTTAATGGTGCGTTAACGCACTATTGGCCAAATGTATGAAAAATAGGCAAAAAATGGAAATCTCCTTTTACGCAAGGTTTCAGAGTTTTATTGCAAATTTAGTGTGGTTTCTTTTAAATTTATAGCGAAGGTAAACAAATAATAATGTACTATGAGTATAGAAAAACAACTACTAAAGATAATAAGAAGCTAAAGAAATCGAAAATATTGCCTATATTAAATGGAAAAAAAAACCTTCATCCAACGATACAGTCGCAAAGAAAGAAAGGAAGTTGCGATTTACAATAGTTGGATAGTTGTGAAAGGATTACAATAAACATATGAGAGGTGTTGACATATATGCCATAGCCAATTACCGCATAAAGATTCAAGGTAAGAAATAGTGGTGTCCATTATTTACAAATGTCATTGATAGCGTTATAGTAAATTCATGGAAGCTGCATAGAATTTCTACTAATACAAAAACGGCACTTATAGACTTCAGATATCTTATATAGCGATTGTCCTATTAAAATCTGAATGAAAGAACAGTCTATCTGGGGAAAATACATTACAAATGACACATCCTAATAAAGATCGTCCATCATCCACAGTTCTACCGAAAGAAATACGGACTGATAGAATCGAACATACCATAAGTGAACATGAAAAAAAAAATCCCGTAGACGATGTAAAGTGTGCAAAAACCATACGATTTATTTGTGCCTCAAATGCCAAGTCCATTTGAATCCAAAACGTTTCGAAAATGTCCATAAAATATAGAAATTCGACTATAATACAATTATTCAACTAAATGACTTGTTCAATGCTTTGGCCAATGTGCGTATACGCACCATTTTATTTCTTAAATAAAATATTAATTTTCATGAACGAAACTTTTTTTGTGTCTTAGTGAATGCAATCTAAACATATTTCAATGAAAATAATACCACATTTTATAAAATTTCTATGCTTGGCTTAAAATGGGTAAATCTATATGCTTATCAAAGCTCAAAAACTGTAGCCAATAAAAATGATTATTTCATTCGTAATTATGTGCGTTATTTTTCGGTTCAAGGAGCCTCGTATTCATAGTTGTGCACCTTATGTCTCTCTTTCTGCTCTGTAATAAAAACTTTCGCTTGAAATTCTAATGTGTACGTTGTAATTACATTTATGCCAATTAATATGTTGCCTGGCTTGATTAGAATTCAAAATTTATATTAAATGAGTTAACTTCTATATTCATTACAGTTGACGGTTCACATTTTTGGCTTGATATGTAGTAATCGATCTCATGGTTTTTCATCACTCTTCTTATGTTTGTCATGTTCTAGATCGGATATCTGTCTTTCTTGAAGTCATCTCCCACGGCATTACTGTTTTTCCGTTTTACCTTTAATAAAAGCTACTTTTAAGGCGGACCGAAAAAATCTAATTTTGGATTATGGAATTGTAATTGTGCGCGACAGTTGCATTATCTCGTCAATAGTAACTGCGCAATTTTTTTTTCATTTATTAATATCTTTGGCCTCCGCAAGACGGCCAAAGTTTCGAAAAACTTTAAAAAAAAAACGGCTTTTTTAACGACAATAAAAATTGGGAAAAAAGACAATCGTTTTCTAATAGCGGGAAAATGGTCTACCTTCCATCATAATTGACTGTAAAAGATTAACCAGAACGGTTAATAACTTTTGCTCCCTCAAGACGGCCAAAATTTTTCTAAAAACCGCAAAACATGATATTTTGATACAACCTTTTCATTAATGCAAAAATACATTTAGTTAAGCGCTTAAATTGTTGATTATTCATTATTTGTTAATATATTATCAGCTGTTTAAAGTACCAAGCAGCTACTTGTAATTAGCCTTGTGCTTAAATGGAGGCGTAATTGTCCGTGACGCCATTGTATTTCTAATAAAACCATCTTCGTTGTGTGATCCTCAAACCGTATTTGTGGCTTCAGTCACCAATTCTACACAGAGCTCCACCGATTAGGTGAGGAATGAAAATTTTAGAGTTGTAAGTCCTTTATAAATCCATTCTCAGCAACAGACTTTGGCTCTTCTACTATAAGATCAACTGTAATTTCTGACTCAGTAACATCACACTTAAATTAGTCAATCATGTTGATGTACTGATTGGCTGTAATGTTTAGTTTGTGGACAATAAAGTGACGACATTCAACTGTGGAAGAAGATCCTCTTGCCTTGATAATTTGGCTAACAGCAAGTTCTCGAATGTGTCGTCTCTCGTCCGCCAACATGCTCAGCAGCAGGTTTCTCGGATGTGTCATACGAGGAATTACGTTGCGAGGAATACAAGAGATATAGGGTTTACGTGCGTTGCGAGGAATTACAAGATCCACAACATTTTTCAGATCATCTGATAAATACCTCGAGTTTTTTATTACGTTCCACAAATGTTTTGTTCTATTTGTACAGGAATGATTCATTTATATACTGAACCATGCGATGCAGGATACCCGCATAATATTGTAATGCACTAGTTGAATCAGCACGGAAGAAGGTTTTTCTAATGATTCTGTTAACAGTCGTTAACCATATTGCGTGAGAAGTGGGCCCTGTGTCACTTCGGGGCAGATCATAAGAACAAACTGCATAGGATACATCCAATAGATCCTTCTGATCTCCTTCTCAAATCTTTGGCCGTTACTACCGGCAGGTCAAAATAAACTGGCTTAAGGTTTGCAATTGGCAAGTTTTCACCGTTCACTAGACTTTTCATTATCGGTTCAGAATATGTTTGCGGACAGGTTGTTTCACCGTTCATGTATTCAAATACACGTCTTAAAGGGAGCTTGTTGAAATGTAAAAGACATACTAACCACTATAAAGTTTTTAATTGTTTCCCAAGAAGCCCAATGACACGGGATTTATGTGCTGTATTTATTATGGTGCCATCACATCCTGCTATTGTGCGTTAACTTTCTTTTTCATCAGACAGTTTATGATATCTGTGTTGATACAAAGCGCCAAACCTGATGTAGGAGTTACGTAGTCCAAATATTGCGATCCGTATTCTATTATAATTGATAAATGTTCGTGTACAATTTATTTTCTGTAAAATTTATTACCTTCCTTTATTTGGCAAAGTGTCTTTACTTGTAAAACAGTTTACATGCTGATACTAACTGAGTTTTACGAAAGAAGAATATTGCAGCGAAAGATGCAACAGTTGCGTCATGCATTGTAAACCGCAAAGACTGGGTGCGGTGTTTCCCGCAGTTCATTTTAAAGCAGTATTTTTCAATATATGTCCAATAAAATGTATAACGGCGATTAAATTATTTAATAAATAAATAACACACAAAAACTTTTTTATTTTGTTTTTTATTTGTAAACAAAAAGTTTTGTTTAAATATAGGTCAATGGAAATGTTGTTTGAATCAACAAAAAAAATTTTTTTTTGCAATAAAAAATTTTGTACCGTCAGCAAAAAATGTTTTGTTAATGGGAGTAAAATGGTTCAATTTTAATTAAATTTTGCTATAACAACCAAAATGTACTCAACAAAACACGTTTTGTAGTTTTAATCAATTCCCTTTTCTCGGTGCGGATAATAAGGATACTGCCCGTAGTTAAATATAGGGAAATTGTATTGCCTATCTTTATGTAGTGACTATTGAAAAGTCTAAACGGCAAAAAGATTTTAATAAGATCTTTTCTTATTATGAAAAATTATGTCCCATTATCAAAAGTCACTGTAATTTTGAAGAAAAAATTATTCGGATTCGGTATTCAAAAAGAGTTATTTAAAAATTTATTTTAAGTATTTTTTTTAATTTTAAAAGAGTGTTTCATATATTAAAACATATCTAAAGATAAAAAAAAATGTAGTGTTGTTTAAAGTAAAATTTCATAAATAGAGGGTAAAGCAAAGTGTTATTTTTTCAAAATTTGTATTTATGATATTTTATTTCTCAGATATCATATCTTTTCAAATATCATATTTTAAAATTTCTGTTTATTTATTTTTTTTAATATTTTCATTTAAAATAAAAAATATGTCTTTAAATCAAAAAGTAAAAATTTTAGTTTTAAATACATTCAATTTTTTGCTATTTCATTATTGAGAGAATAAAAGATGCTATGTCACCAATTAAGAATTCCTTACTTTAAAAAATCTTTAGATACAGCCGAACGATTGCATTGATTCACATTTTTCATCAACAATTTAGAAAAATACAGGAATCCTGAAATACTCCTAAAAAATAATTAGCAGACAAACAGCTATTCTGATGGCATCATATGAAATTAAAAATAATTATTTTTACCTTTAGAGTTATCGCTGAAATGTTATGTTGGCGTAATAAAGTATCCAAAAATGAAATAAGACAAAATTGTTTCGAAATCTTTTGCTATTTGTTTTCTTACAAAACTTACGTAATCAATTAAAAAAATCTTAATGACGGCATTCTTGTCACTATGGAGATTTTTTATTTTTATTTTATTATTATTTTTTAACTGAGCCTGATTTTGATATTAATTGGAACAAGTGAGAAGAAAAGTAACAAATATATCAACAGTTTTTTTTTCATTTCGTTTCTCTTAATGATTCATACATTTTATTTCATGAAAAATAATGCGTCTAAAAAAAAAAAGAGAAATAAGGTAAATAAAACTACACAACAATGGAAGATTTAAAAAAGGATTTTAATTGGAACGAATTTTTTATTGCAATTCTTCTTTAACAAAACGCTCTGAAATATAAAAATAAATATGATGCAATAAATTAAAAAGCAGCAAATAAATTCAATATTTTAAATGTTCGAAGTTAGTTAAACATTTTAGTAAAATTAATGTAGCACTTTTATTGTGGTATCCACTAAGTGGTGTTGATTATTCAGATCTCAAATTCCCTTCGCTAATTTTATACCAGTGGGAGTGGGATGCATTATTCTTTTTTAAATATCTCCTCAGGAATTTAATATTTTTGACTTCTTTTTTAGCTCACAGGCTATCAAACATGAGAGCTAATGTGCCCGCTGCTTCTGTATGTATGTATGTATGTATTATAAATGTACGTAACGCGATAACTCTTGATAGAAATAACCGTTTTGCTTCAAATTTTGTTTATAGGTTCATTGTGATAAGGCGTTTCCCTGATTAGTTTTGGGGGTTCATTGGTTACGTATAAAGGGAGGAACTGGGAGCTACCCCCTTAATATAGAAAATGGGTTTTTCATGCAGAATTATCCAATTTTCTTCAAATTTTGTATATAGGTTCATTGTGATAAGGCGCTTCACTGATTAGTTTTGGGGGTTCATTGGGAAAATATAAAGTGGGATACGAGGGGCTAATCCCCCTTAATTTAGACAAATGGATTTTGCATGCAGAAGTGTCCGATTTGCTTCAAATTTTGTGTATAAGGACATTGTAATAAGGCGCTTCCCTGATTAGTTTTGGTGGTTCATTGGTCCCCTTAATTTATTGTCGATTTATTTATTTTTCGAGGGGCATTATTCTTTGAAATAAGAGTATAATATACAATTAGTATGAATAGCCTGTGAACTCAATGCCCTCTGTTTAACTAGGCACTTTTCTTTTTATATTTCTGTGTACCCTTCTTAGTGAATGTCTCTTTTTTTCTTGGGTGACAAAATAATTCTAAAATATTTGCTTAATTTGATAGTTTATGTGTTGAAATCGTACGAGCTGTGAGTAAAATGCACTTTAGCATAAAAGTAAGCATATATTTTAGAAATATTCTGAGAACTAAAATAAAGAAGACATTCTTTAAGAGGAGCACACGCACAAATTAATAAGTCAAAAATATTCATTTCCTTATCAGACATTTTAAAAATAAGTATGCATTCTACTCCCGTAATTTAACCCGTAGCAAGAGGAATTTGATATCTGACTAACTAACCCCCTTAAGGTAAATTTGTAATCTTGAATTTTAAACTTTGAAAATATTTAATCAATATTGTATAAGAAAACTAGGTGAAATCCCAACATGAATGACATGTGAAAAAAATTATGCAAAATAAAATAAAATTAGAACTTTACACTAATTATTTTACTAAAGTGTTTCGTATACATATAAGGAATCATATACATATAAAGAAAATAAAGCAATAAATTTTACATTTTTTAAATAATTCATATGTTTTATTCCAAAACTGCACTGAATGTATAAATGGTGACAAAAAAAATGAGTTAGGGGGCAATACATTCATAGATATCACGGATGTACTCACAGAGTCATTGCAGATTCGAATGATTCTTTGTTTTCCCCATTCATATCGCCCCCAAAAGTGTATTCGATGCACCACAGATTCAACAACAGAACCCAATTCACCTATGCCGAGATGTGAAACTTGCTGAGAAATTCTTTCTTTTAAATCAGCCAAGTTCAAAACAGTCCTTTAACAGACATGGGTTTTTAAATAGATGCACAGTAGAAACTTAAATAGACGTCTTTTAAATCTTTTACAGAAGGTACAGGGGATTTCACCAGCATTGGGACTGCAGGGGACAGCCGCATCGATCAATATATTGCAACTAATCTAATTATTATCCTGTATCTTAAAAAGCTTTGCAACATTTCGTATCGCGCAGACATGGCATGACCCGGTTTAGCATACAAATTACAATGTAAAGCAAAACTTATGAAGTATACATGCACACCCAGAACTACTTACATAATTGACATGTTTTGTGCACAGAAAAGTTAACCAATGATGAACAACGGCATGATCCCTAAAAATACTTTTACGTTTGTACTATTCAATGAAATTAGTTGATGAACATAATAATTTTACTTAGAAAAAATTTGGCAGTTACATTTGTTTAAAATGTATTTTAGACAGAATAAAGACTCAGTTTACCCCATAATGCGCATTCTGAACAGTCATTCGCGCAATGATTCTTAAAGGAAATGCATTCCAAACGTATTTATCAATGTTTTCTGTATGTTATCAAACTGCAAATCTCCAAATTTCTTGATAGTGTATGGGAAATACTGCTGTCATATGTATTTATAACTTTGTTTTCTCTCTCTCGCTTTATATATAGTATATATATATTTATATATCGTGTGTTCCAAAAATATCGGGCCTGTTTGAAAAATTATATTATTTTATTTGTATTATTTTTATATTACTTAAATATTTTCTATGACTGAAAATTTTCTGTTTTTCCAAGAAAATCGGGAATTTCTATTGCTTTTTTCTCTTTCTTTTTTAAATTTATTTTTCAAATAGGTCCATCATTTTTGGGACATCTGGAAGAATAAAATATTGGAATCATGAAAACTTTCGACTTCCGCTTTTTTATGGATTTACATGGACTTTCATGTCCCGATTATTTTAGTACCATTTTTATAAAATGTCTCTCAGTATGTCGTCTGTATGTATGTGACACATAGTTTTGTGGACTTTCTATCTCAAAAACTAATCCGCAGAATTTCGTAAAAGATCATATTACGTTAGACTTGACATAAAAATTTGCTGATTCGTTTGGATGTACATCATCCAACAGTTACAGCTTCTATGCTGCTTTTTCACGATTTCTGTGAGAGCTATACCTCGGCATCCATGGAATGGGATTTCAAATCATATGTCCATACACAGGGTGGTTGTAATATAAGTATCTCTTTTTGGAGCTGCCTGTAGCTCGAAGGAATAACCCTAATGAAACAAAATTTACTATTCCAGAAGGGGGAAAAAGAATAGAACAATAATAAAAAAAGTAATTGCAATAATCACCGGCAGATGGAGCTTCTGAGTGTGAAATGTAATGAGTAAAGAACAAAGAATTAAGGCGTCAAACCGGTTGGCTCACTTAATTTATTGGAAAATGTCACAGTGGTTATGGTTAAGCTTCGCATGGCGGTGCCGATCATGTTCAGGTTCCACATGGCCATTGTACTGAAGGACACAATGGTGCACAGTGGTGCACGACGTGCCAACTGCGGAATGTACCGCATCAGGAGTGATGTTTCGCACACGTTGTGGTATGCGATAAAGTAAATGAGATTTGCGACACCTACACGGTACACAATATTACACATTACATTTCACACTCAAAAGCGCCATCTGTTGGCGATTATTGCAATTAATTTTTTATTGTTCTATTCTTCTTTCCCCTTCTTGAATAGTAAGTGTGCCGATGTTGGTTTCATTCCGGTTATTCTTTCAAGCTACAGACAGCTCCAAATAGAGTTACTTATACACTGCTCAAAACAATTAAAGGATATTTGAAGTTTTATATAAATAAAGATATAAACGAATTTTTTTTTTGCCCAAAATAGAAGAAGAGAATCACAAATGCAAACTTTCTGGCTTTCAAACTGTGGAGTATGCAAATTTTGAGTTCGACGTCAAAAACGTCGCTTCAGCGGCAGCGAATGAAATTTGACTTTCAACTGGATAAAAGAGAATGAAGACAAGGATGATCGGCATTCAGTGATTGCTTTGTTTCGATGAGTACGATGTCTCAGCGAAGTCATTTGACAGATTCAGAAGCTTGGAGAATTGTTGGTAGGTTAGAAGGGGGCCAAACTCAAGCCGAAGTAGCGCAAGCCATTGGAGTGTCACAAAGTGTCATTTCCAGGATCTGGAACCGTTTTTTGGAGAGTGGATGTGCAGGCCGAAGACCAGGGCAAGGTCGTAGACGGGCAACAACGCCCAATGAAGATCGGTATTTAGTGTTAACAGCTCGGAGACACCGAAACATGAACGCTACTCTTCTCCAACAACATCTTCGTTCGGCTACAGGCACCACGATTTTAACTCAGACTGTCCGAAACCGGCTCCATGCTGTAGGTCTGTATGCTCGCCGACCGATGGTATGTGTTAGATTAACATCAAGGCATCATCGCGACCGCAGGGAGTGGGCAACCGAGCATGTCAACTGGAGGAGAAATGAATGAGCAATATTCTGTTTTCTGACGAGTCCCGTTTTTCTGTGCATCCGGATAATAGGCGTATTTTCATCTGGAGGGACCGTGGCAGTAGGAATAATCCTGCGTTCGTGCACGAAAGTGTCAGATTTGGCGGTGGAGGAGTGTTGGTGTATGGTGGCATCTCCATTGACGGGCGCACTGACCTCTACATCAGTCGAGATGGAGCTCTGACTGGTCGCAGATATAGGGATGAGATCCTCAGACCTATTGTAGTCTCTTACGCTGCAGCAATCGGAGATAACTTCATTTTAATGGACGATAACTGCAGGCCACATCGTGCAAACCTGGTGGAGGATTTCCTTTTCGAGGAAGGAATCGTTCGAATGGAATGGCCAGCGTGTTCTCCAGACATGCATCCAATCGACCACGTTTGGGACGCTCTAGGAAGACGAGTTTCTGGCCGCCAACAACCCCCACAAACTCTCCAAGAACTGGAAAGAGCTCTTCTGGAAGAGTGGGGCGGAATACCCCAACTCGTCATTAATAGCCTCATTGAGTCCATGCCTCAAAGGTGTTCAACGTTGGTGGCCGCCCGTGGAAACCATGCCCCCTACTGAAAATGATTTTCTTTGAAGAAAACACCTTTTCTTATTCTTTTTTTCTCATATGCACAAATTGTGTTTTTTTCTTTTTGTACACAAATGCGCAATAAAATGCATTTTTTTTTGCCAAACATGTGTAATTTATTCTCATATAACCTACTATGTCTGTCGACCATGTATCAATCAGCTAAAAAGTTTCCCAGATACAAAATCCACCTAAAACTTCAATATCCTTTAATTGTTTTGAGCAGTGTATTATAAACACACGGTATATAGATATGATCAAACATCATATCCATATTCAGTTGGATCTCGATATAAATTGGTGTATATATCGTTCAACGAGTAGTTTTTTTGTGTTTCACAATAGCTAAATCTAGGCATGTATGGGATGGGATTTCACAAAATTTAATATGTAAGATGTTTATTGAAAACTAAATTTTCGCTTTCCTCATTCAACAAGGTTTCTGTCGCTGCTATGCTATTTTTTGCGATGCACGTTATAGTCGTACCTTAGTTTCTACTGGTTAGAAATGTCGCAACGTTCATATTCCAAGATATTAATTAAAAATATATCTGTTGGCTCAATTTCGTATATGGATTCCTAACAGAGACGCTGTTGAATTTTGCTTTGTTATTTGTTGTTCCTTACAACTAAGAGTTAAATTCAAAGAAATGCACTATACCTTGTAATTGTTGGTGTGTAACAGTGCTATTTAATTTAATATATTAGAATAATATAGAAGAAAGTTTTTTGATGTCCCAGCATACAAGTTTCTTTTATGATAGTTCGTATATAAGGCAATTTTTGCGCCATCTCTAACGAAAAAATTTAGATGGCTATAAAAACTCAACTCCACCACAGCACCGATGAACTCAATGATGTAATGCATTCCTCATGCGATGTGAAATTAATTAAATTTGCATCTAGATGTTATACGTTCAGCTTGATGGTGTCAAATTGGTGAAAGCCTCTATAAATTCAATGAAAGTACAATTAAATGTAACTTACATTATACACATAATATTTGTGGGGAACGAAACACAATAATATGAAATTAATTGTCCACATACACAAAATGCAACTATATTTTAAATATTTATCAGTGCTAACAAGCCATCTTTTCATTCTTGAATAGCTTTCACATAGCACAATAAGAAAATTATTTTCTTCAATATAATCCGAAGTAGGATTAAAAAACAACTCTTAGGGAAAATAAGATATTTGCCGAAATGAATTCGATGAGGATATTCAAATATATTCGATGATCAAGTAATATCAGAAAGTTTATGCAAGTTTTATTCATGTCCAGACAAGAGTTTAGACACGTCCATTTTTCTGCATATTTACTGTGTTAAAAGTAAATTTTATAACCATCATCCATACACGTAGAAATGTTTTTAGTATAATTTGAGTTTGATTATTTTTTATTTTATGTACAGAATAGACTCAAGTTTTAAGAAATTGAGTTATTTTGTTTTTGATAGTTTATAGTGCAATGTAATATTAATCAAGCAATAATAGATTAATTGAAGTTTTTTTTATTTTACAACAAAAATCCACTATATTTCGTAATTGTTGGAGTGAAACAGCGCTATTTAAATTAATATATTAGAAAAATACAGACGGAAATTTTGTGATGCCCATGGCATTTTAGTTGTTACCTGTTTCATTTCTGCAGTTCCAATTTCTTCTGCTCTATGCGTTCCATTTGGTTTTCTACCTCTCTCGGGTTTTGAGACAAATATCTCAATCTTTTCGGACTGCAAAGTTATTCATTAACGATTTGTAAATGTTCTAGGTCAAATTTTTGCCAGTCATGATGCTTTGAGTGCGACAGAAGCAAATTAATTAAGAGGGTTTTTCTTATAAATGATTTTAACAGGAAATGCATGGTCTGGTAGAGATAGTTTCATGATCGCCAAAATTATCGTTTGGGGGAAATTGTTTTCTTGGCGTCTTATATAGGGGGAATAAATTCGTACATTTTCGATATTTTGCAAATATTTTGTATCGTAAGCTTATATTCAATCGTATCGGTCGAAATGTGATCTACGCGTGAATTAAGAAATCTATATAACATCTTTAGAAACGTAAACGTGCGAAATTTATCTGAATTTTGTGCAGTTAATTATAAACGAGCAGGAAAAACCAAGCTATGCTCGGTCAAAATTAGTTTTGAGTTCAAATATCATGACCCAGGACCAAAATGACCCACTAATAAAATTTTCTCGAGCATGTGACCAAGCCCAATTGTCTTCTCGTGCCCGAATGCCGTAGGATATAAAATTTAGTCAAAATAGTCTGAGCCATTTTTTAGATACAATTAGCTTTACCCTGACCCATGATTACCCAAAACGATCCAAAAACGGGTTTTCTCGAGCATGTGACTTAGCCCAATGATTTTCTCGTGCCCCAAAACTGTAGGATACAAAATTTAGTGAAAAACGTCTGAGCCGTTTTTAAGATAAAAATAGCTTGACCCATAACGACCCATGACCAAAATGACCCACTAATCGAAATTTCTTGAACATGTGACCTAGATCAATAGTCTTTTTGTTCCCTAAAACTGTAGGATACTAAATTTAGTTCAAATCCTCTGAGCCGATTTAAGATAAAAATAGCTTGACTCATTAATCGAATTTTCTCGAACATGTGGCCTAGCCCAACAGGCTTCTCGTGCCCAAAAACGATAGGATGCAAAATTTAGTCTAAATAGTCTGAGTCGTTTTTTTTGGTTTTTTAGATAAAATTAGCTTGACCCATAATGACCCGTGACCAAAATGACACACTAATCGAATTTTCTCCAACATGTGACCTAGTCCAACAGTCTTCTCGTGCCCGAAAACCATACGATGCAAAATTTAGTCTAAATAGTCTAAGCCGTTTTTTAGCCCTCTAAGCGTGTAGAACGTAATATTCCGTTCACTAAGCTCCAGGTTTCACTGCAATATATTCAATGTTTAAGATAATATAATTCTATAGATTTAATGAATTTTCAAAACATTGAAGAATGATTAATACTCTCAAAGGTTACATTCATATTTGTAATTGAGTTTTATTTATAATGCTGAAAAAATCATATTTTTTTAGCATTTAAAACAAAATGCAGAGTAAACAACATTACAATTTTACCCTTTTTCAAAACGCTCAGAGGGTTAGATAAAATTAGCTTGACCCACAGGGACCCAAAAATGACCCACTAATCAAATTTCCTCGAACATGTGACCTAGCTCAATGATTTTCTCGTGCCCGAAACTCATAGGATGCAAAATTTAATCAAAATCGTTAGAGGCCGTTTTTTAGATAAAATTAACTTGACCCACGTTGACCCAAAAATGACCCACTAATCGAAAGTTCTCGAAAATGTGACCCACCCCAATCGTCTTCACGTGCCCGAAAATGGTAGATACAAAATTTAGTCAAAATCGTTTGAACCGTTGTTTAGATACAATTAGTTTGACCACCCATGGTGACACAAAATGACCCACTAATAAAATTTTCTCGAACATGTGACCTAGCCCAATGGTTTTCTGGTGCCCCAAAATGGTAGGATACAAAATTTCGTCAAAATCGTTTGAGCCGTTTTTAAGATAAAATTTGCATATATAAGCACTCACACACACACAAGATTTTCTCATATTAGAATATATGATATAATTACATTTAATTTGAATCCCTTTGTATAAAAAAATGCATATTTAAAATTTTAATAGTCTAAGATATTATACAGATTTTCTTTCAAATTTAACAATTTTTTAATATGCCTTTAACAGATCATAGTTTTTTTTTCAGCATTTGAATTATTATTTTAGTCCTTTCGTTTATTTCAAAAAATAGTGTTTCTAAACATAAATGATTATCATGCAGATTTTTAATCTTGTTGTAAACAGTGTTTATAATATTAAGTGCATAAAAAGTTATTTGCAAAGCATTACTTACTATAAAATCTTAAAAGTTTAAGATATTATACAGATTTTCTTTCAAAATTAACAATATTTTAATATGCTTTTAACAGCTGATAGTTATTTTTTTCATTTTCATTCTCATTTGAATTATTATTTTAGTCCTTTCGTTTCCTTCTAAAGATTATCATGCATATTTTCAATCTTGTTGCAAACAGTGTTTATAATATTAAGTACATAAAAAGTTATTTGCAAAGCCTCACTTACTAAAATCTTGTTTATAACTAATTAATGAATTAAAGAACTAACGATGGATTAAATAACAACTAAATAAATGAAACCGATCTTCACGTCTGCACTTCTCCACAACTGTTTAAAGAAATTAATAAAACACTGAAAGAATCTTATTATCTGTCAGACAGAAAGTATGCGCTACAATTCATTCTGATATGGCATTACTTAATTTGCCCCGAAGAGACGAACAGAGAAAAAGAAAATTTCTGTTAATTACTTTCGAACGTGAAGGGGGTGGAAAAATTAATTAAAACTCGGATAAGAAAGTAGGAAGACACCCTCTAGAAATATAATTACTTTAAGTATCACGCTGAAAATATCGGTATATCAGTGCCATGTCTTGTTAGAAAAAGATATTAATGATGGTTACTAGGGATTTTGATGTAACTCAAGAGGAGGTAATAAACAAAAGATTGTCATTTTATGCAATTATAAATACTGAAAGAAAAATGATAACTTACAAGTAATTATATGTTTAAATAATTTTATTAAAAATTTCATTAGGAATTCTTTACTAAATTAAAAGATCAAATATCAAATAAACTGTCATTTATGTAGACTGTGCAGTGGTGAAAAAAATTCAATCTTGTTAATAGTGTTCAAAATGGCAATGGTAGAGTTCATCACTTTTACTTTATATTTCGAAATTAATGGAATGACTAAAGTAAAAACTGAATTTTAAGATTTGATGATTTTTCTTACCGAATGATTCCCGTCGAATTTATACTAAACTAATTTAAAAATCTTCTATGTTTAGAAATCAAGGTTAATTCATCAGTACTAGGAGGGGATATCGAAAAATAAGTTTCCTCAGGCTACTATGGACAGTTTTTGTAATTACAGACATTTAATATACTACGCACATAATGACGTAGGCTTAATTTATTTTACTACATATACTGTTTGTATAAAATGCCTACTGTACTGTAACATACTATTGTAAAAAATGCGTGTCAAGCCTATGGAAGAACTGCTTCGAGGTCGTTTTCACTCCTTCATTCGTGCCAAAGAGAAACTTCAACAATGCTGGAAAGATATAATTGTCCCTTGAAGCCAGGTTGAAGCCAGGTGGATTGGCAAGACGTTCGCAACAAATGGTTGCAAAAACACCTTGCTCATAAATTTCAAGAATTATTTTATAAATTTCAGTACCCTTCATCACTCATGCTCATTCATACCGCTCAAAAGTATAACGTACTCTTTTTTTTCAGGATTGAAAATGAGGTCTGTTCTCCGTATCTTTCTGGCCCAGAATGGAGCGCCCTTCCCAGCTTTTTGCAATCTTAAGCTAGTGTCATGTGCAATATCTTGTTCGTATGCCATCAAATGATGCATGAGTGGATATCGCATGAAATATATCTTTACTTTAGCCCCTTTGCATTTCTCTGGGGGTAAAAGAAGGGATTTTCTTTTTCTACTAACTTTTATAATATCACACAGATTCGGGATTACCAGACAGCTATTGGCATTCAGGAACACTTACGAGGACAATGTTCAGCGGAGTGTCAGGGCGGAACTAAGACTTAACTGCAATCTTTTTGCAATCTTACTATAATATATCAGTGCTAAAAAATCCGCTGATTTTATAGGAAAGTACTGATATCTGACAATTATAAAACAGTTTATTTTTTGAAAAAAAAATACATTTTAACAATCAAGTGTTGTACTTCACTGTTACTAAAACACTTTCTGGTGAGAACAAAACCATTTGTTGCATATAATGCGATTCAGAAAAAGTAAATCTTTAAACATCAGTAATTAAAATATTTTAAAAAGATTAGTTACACTATTATAGTAATTATTGTGTTTTTCTATATATCATATATTAAAAAAAAGATGCTAGCGGAGTGTTTTTACAATATCTTTAATTTTTGCAAACCGAACCGGTGCACAGTGGGGCAGGAGGCCTCCAAAGTTGGCAATAAATAGAATTTACTTTGAACAAAAAAAGTACATCACACATTATTTTATAGACTTTACGTAGAAAACTTACAACTATTACATAAGCTATAGAGTAATTTCTTAATTAATTTACAAAGATTTTTCAAATATTTTCTGTACAAAAATAAGTTGAAAACAAGAAATTGAGATAGTTTTATACAAATTAAATATTTATAAATCATCCATAATATCGAATTAAAAATGCAAAAAAAAATGGTGTTGCAAACACAATTAATAACTTTAATGATTCTGAAGTACCTTAAAGTGAGTATCAGCGACTCGTTTTGAAGGAGTGAATACCTCTTTCTCAGGCAAAATGCATGTACTACTATCAAGACAGCAAACGCAAAACTGTTTCTTCTGTCTTAGTCTGAGGAAGAAGCGTTCATTCCTTTGAAATACGTCGTTAGTATTAATTTTATAGTGTGTTTTAAAAATTTTAGAATATTTAATCCATACTATCATCTGAGTCATCATCACTGTCACTATCCTGATCACCGGATACATTGAGAGATGGAGTTTTTAGCAAATGTAGGGCTTCTCGTAGCAAATGTTCTAACTTTTCCTTTCTTTTCATTTGTTTGCTAGTGATCACTGGATCCGAACTTAGAAGTAAAAAATTGAAAATATCTGTGTTAGTTTTTTCTCGGCTGCACTTTCTTCTGTAGTAGTCTCTGTATCTTTTAAAGTCTTTATTCCTGGCTTCTTGTGCTTCCTCAGTCATCTGTCCTATGGGAAACAGAGCCGAACTTATAATTTCTGGTCCGTGAATCAAATATTTATGTAATGTCGGGGCATGTTGTACATGGATACTTCAAGATAAAATATCTGGCTGTATCATGCGCAAATACACGATAGTTTTCTGCATGTATCTCATATGTACTGGATATTACTATCAAGATAATATGTAGTTTTTTTATGAAATCTACATCACTTCCTGTGATCTGAGCAGAAAGTTCTGGATTCTGAAAAAATCGCCTGGCAGTGTTGTCATCGTTTGAGTTACCGAACCCTGACTTAGGTTTGTCCACAATTAAACAACATCGGCTTCTAAATTCTTTTTGAATTCAAATTTTATTTTGAGCTACGACTTCTTTTTTCTCTTTTTTCACGAACTTGCCATTTTTTAACAGGTAGCTTATAAGACATGTGCAAAAGACATTCGAATATACGTATCCATCCATGGAGCACTCATAGGCCGAATTCTAAATTCTCAGTTTCTATATCTCTGGATATCATTTTATCAAATTTATTAAATTATTTTGACGTTGCGCCACATATGAAGCATGTCATAGTTGAACTTGTTTCCGTCAGAGCATAACAAACTTTACCGTCTACCATGGAAAAAATTAACTTGTGATTTATTTTTACTTTTCTTGATTTAATTGCTACATCACTACCTTGAATATTTTTTATCTGTTCATCCATTTTATTTTTTCCTCAACGAACAATTTGTTAGATTCCTTCACGAATTCTATTTTAATAGGCCTGCAATATCTAGTTGACGCAGGTCGCGGGTTTTCCCATATAACTCTTTTTTCAGATATAATTCGAAGTGGAACTAGAGACGTAATAAACACGGCTGAATTACTGGCTTCCGAGTCACAGAAAGCTTGTTTGTATGAGCTATGTCCCGAAGATCCCTCAAAACCCCACTTTGATATAAAGCATAACTGCTTTAATTCTTCATTTGCAAGTGATTCGATAACAGGTTCAAGTATTTGTAACAAGCGTTCTGAAGTACGATCGAGAAGAGCCTGTAATGTAACTGATGCACTAATTTCTGTTACTGTGATGTTTTTAGGGTAACATTCTTTTTTGCCTCTTGCACAGTTTTGTAAGAGGGAAATTTTTCTGGGGCACTTCTTCTTATGACATTATACTGTTCGCGAGACAATTTTGCTTCTATTAATACAGCCAGAGCATCTTCTCCTGACAATAGATGTTGTTGTGATTTTCCAGATTTTGTATAAGCATTTTGATATTTGATATCTCGCTTTGGACTTGTAGTTATATCTTTTAAAAGTTTTGAGGCCTGAATCTGTCCTTCATATCTTAAACTCATACATGTCGCGTACACTAACGAAGATTTAGAACTACAATCGCGTAATCGTTTTGGTCGTAATCTTTTTGATCGTTCAGAACTCCTTTCAAACGGAATATGAGGCCGGCCACGTTTGCTTTTTGATGCCACTTCTGTTTGTTTTTCAAATAGAGGAAATGAAAGTGATTTGTGAAGCCACTCCTTATTAATTCTAAAAAACTTTTCCTTGTCTCGATAGGCTTTTGCCCATCGGAATTTATATTGAAATTTAAAACATTTTAGCTTCTTTTTTATGTCTATAGAAATAATACGTTCGCAGTTTGTCCGATTCTGGAGCTCTTTTACCAAAAAATCATATTGCTTTTCAAAATTGTTTTCTTTCGAACATTTCATGATATTCAGAAGTTCTCTTCTGGTAATATATAATGTATTTAAATTCATCCCTAAAAAAAGAATAAAATGTAATCATGTTTATGTACGTACATTAACTAAAAATTGAGGTTGATTAACTATAAAAATGACCACACAATTGAAAAAAGAGCAAAAAGGAGCAAAATTTTCTGAAATATTTACCATCCTAAAACTCGAACCTAGTAAAAAAATTATAGTTGACACTTAATCTGCTTAAATTCATAACTAAAACCTTCAATGTTTGTAGACACTGTTAAAATTTTTAATAAATTTCCACACTACATATTGTAAGCGTCGCTTTATCTATAAAAATCCTATTAAAAACAAATTAAAAGTAAATGTATTTTTGCTACACACCTGAAGTTGAAGGTTCCATAGTCAAAAAATATTATTTTTAAATTATTACAGCGTAATTAACAAACGAAAGTTGAAACAAAATTATTATTTTTTTTTTCATTTATTCTTATCCTGCGATATGCAGTTTAACTTCTTTCTTTAATGAGGACCAAGATAACTTTGCACACTTTTGAATACTAGGCAGATGTTTACTGACATCTGCTCTATTAAAGTGACATATGTCGGTAGTTCAAAATAGAATTTCATTTTTTCGATTTTTTGACATTTGTAGGCTTCTTGCCCCACTGTGCGGTGGTATTGTTGCTGAATAAGGCAAATAATTATATGCTGTCTTTCAATGTGATATTTTAAGCATTATGTTTTATTATAAAAAATCAACTGCTACCATTACCACTCTAAAAGTGCAGTCTCATACATACCAACCTTATTTATGAAGCTCCAGCCCTTCCTTATGTTTTGAGTTGTTTTGGTTAAAATTAGCAACTAATGTACATTAAGTAATTTATTTTTAATACTATCATCACTATTTCTATACTATCACTAATCACTATTTCTATATCTTTCGTAATCTAGGAAAACAATTAAAATGGCATTTTGATAATAACACTTCATTATTTCTTTTTCTTTTGTGTGCATGCAATTCAATTTTTTCCTACGATATGAAGTTGAAAAAAAAAACTTTTAATATCAATTCTTGAACAATTCCTGATCAATTCTTGAACAATTCTTGAATTCAAAGAGCGGACTTCTGAATTTCGGGGAATTCTCAAATTGCCCCCCTGTGGGGTGTGCGTCCCCCGTTGGAAACCGCTGATTTACTTGTAGTTATTAATAATAGAAAAGTGCGCAATCACACCAACCCTGTAATGACAGACTGCGCAAAATAGCTTTCTTGGTTTTATTACAGCATAACAACAAAATAGCAATGGAAATGCATAAAAAACAAATGAAGTCAAAATTATTCATGGATAGCTTAGCAAAAAAATTATAATTAAAAGTATATAGAAAATTCTATATAATATGAACGTCAAATTCACCTTCCCAAACTTATAAAACACCAGGCATGACAACTCATAAATTAAAGGAAAGGAGATTTGTCAAATCTGGCTGGACAAAAGTCGATTTCATAAAGTACAACGCAGGTGCGAATGGATTGATGCATGTTGCAGCTGAATCATTGGAGAATCATGTGATACCCTTTTTATCTCGCTTAAGCGAACAATGACTTCCTGTTATCAGTTGAAACTGAGGCGTTGCGTTGAGTGCATCGGCTTCTGATCGTTGTTCAGTTTGACTTTCCATTTTCGAATTTGAATAACTATATTTCTGGAAATATTTAAAATCTAATTGTTATGGATAGTGACGAGGCAGGTATGTATTCATATCTTTTTAATATTTGAATTGAGAAAAAAATAGTTTTAGCAGTTGCAAGAGTACTATAAAGTAATGCATATATTTCCATTATTTTGTTTGCATGTTTTCCACTTCACGAAGGGTTTAGTTATATTTTCCGGCATTTCCCGGCAGAGTTTCTTTTTGTAACAATAAATATAGGCCTTTGACTTTGTGTTTTTGTTTAAAGTAGCTCCGGAATCGTCCGGTTTTTAAAATGAAGGCACTTTAAATATTGCTCTTTCAAATTTCGAATTAAGCATTCGAAAATAGTATGTATTGATTTTTAATTCATATTTTTAATATCATATATTCTAATACGAGCAAATCTTGTGTGTGGTTATATATATATATATATATATGCAAATTTTATCTTAAAAATGGCTCTAACGATTTTGACGAAATTTCGTATCCTACCGTTTTGAGGCACCAGAAAACCATTGGGCTAGGTCACATGTTCGAGAAAATTCGATTAGTGGGTCATTTTGGGTCATTTTGGGTCATGGTCTAGCTAATTGTATCTAAAAAACGGTTCAAACGATTTTGACGAAATTTTGTATCCCACCATTTTCGGGCACGAGAAGACTATTGGGCTGGGTCACATGTTCGAGAAGTTTCGATTAGTGGGTCATTTTTGGGTCAAATCGGGTCAAATTAATTTTATCTAAAAAACGGCTCTAACGATTTTGATTAAATTTTGTATCCTACGAGTTTCGGGCATGCGAAAATCATTGGGCTAGGTCAGATGTTCGAGAAAATTCGATTAGTGGGTCATTTCTCGGTCATTGTGGGTCAAGATCTAAAAAGCGGCTCAATTTACACTAAATTTTGCATCCAATGGTTTTCGGGCACGAGAAGACTGTTGGGCTAGGTCACATGTTCGAGAAAATTCAACTTGTGGGTCATTTTGGGTCATGGTCAAACTAATTGTATCTAAAAAAACGGTTCAAACGATTTTGACGAAATTTTGCATCCGACTATTTTCGGGCACGAGAAGACAATTGGGCTGGGTCACATGTTCGAGAACTTTCAATTAGTGGGTCATTTTTGGGTCAAATCGGGTCAAATTAATTTTATCTAAAAACGGCTCTAACGATTTTGATTAAATTTTGTATCCTACGAGTTTCGGGCATGCGAAAATCATTGGGCTAGGTCAGATGTTCGAGAAAATTCGATTAGTGGGTCATTTCTCGGTCATTGTGGGTCAAGATCTAAAAAGCGGCTCAATTTACACTAAATTTTGCATCCAATGGTTTTCGGGCACGAGAAGACTATTGGGCTGGTTCACATGTTCGAGAACTTTCTATTAGTGGGTCATTTTTGGGTCAACGCGGGTCAAATTAATTTTTTCTAAAAAACGGCTCTAACGATTTTGATTAAATTTTGTGTCCTACGAGTTTCGAGCACGATAAAATCATTGGACTAGGTCACATGTCCGAGAAAATTCGATTAGTGGGTCATTTCTGGGTCATTTCTGGGTCATTGTGGGTCAAGATCTAAAAAGCGGCTCAATTTACACAAAATTTTGCATCTAATGGTTTTCGGGGACGAGAAGATTGTTGGGCTAGGTCACATATTCGAGAAAATTCAATTAGTGGGTCATTTTGGGTCATTTTGGGTCATGGTCAAGCTAATTGTATCTAAAAAACGGTTCAGACGATTTTGACGAAATTTTGTATCCGACTATTTTCGGGAACGAGAAGACTTGGGCTGGGTCACATGTTCGAGAACTTTCGATTAGTGGGTCATTTTTGGGTCAAATCGGATAAAATTAATTCTATCTGAAAAACGGCTCTAGCGATTTTGATTATATTTTGTATCCTACGAGTTTCGGACACGCGAAAATCATTGGGCTAGGTCACATGTTCGAGAAAATTCGATTAGTTGGTCATTTCTGGGTCATTGTGGGTGAAGATCTAAAAAGCGGCTCAATTTACACTAAATTCTGCATCCAATGGTTTTCGGGCACGAGAAGACTATTGGGCTAATTCACATGTTCGAGAAAATTCAGTTAGTGGGTCATTTTGGTCATGGGTCATGATATTGGAACTCAAATTTAATTTTGACCGAGCATAGCTCGGTCTTCCCTGCTCGTGAATTCTAAAATGAAAACATTTGTTATGGATAATTACAAAGCAATTCCATGTTGTTATTGTTCAGCCATTTTTATTAGAATAAAAGTTATATACATTTAAAAAAAATGTTTTAAAACATTATTAAAAATGTTATTCATTCCAGTTTATCATCATTTAAGCACTTTTCAAAAAACTGAAGTAATTTATGGCTCGTTATTAACATTTATTTGTCTAAAAAGTAGTCAAGACAATTTTGCTTAAGATTTTATCAAAAGTTAGCAAAAACGTGTGTGATTTCTTTAGAAATAAGGGATTGAATGATTTTATCTATCTAAATTGCATAGATCTGCTATGCATTATTTTATATTTATATTTTTTATTTTTTTTTTCTCTAGGAGCTTCGAACGTCAAAATAATGATTCGAAGAGAATTGTTTAACATTATGCAACAACCAACTTTACCAAATATACATGATAGATTAAACTTTCTGGAAAATTATCTTCTTAACAGTGATACTTTTGATAACGATGAAATTAAAACACTCAAACACAATTTCTCCCGATTTAAATGTGAGTTGAAAAGCAAATGGATTGCAGCTCATTATAAACCAGATGTATTTGTGAAAAATAATAAGGAATGGCTTGAAGGTACAGTAGAAATTCCAAGGAAAATAAATCGCCCAGGGAGGCCAGCAAAAGCTTTCAACGAATCAAGTGATAGGTCAAAGCGAAGAAAGTCTGAAAGCTTAAGGAGCTCGACAGATGTGGCAGTACTTACACATGCCTCTCAGATAAAGTTAGAAACCTCTGTAGAAGAAATATGTACTTAAAGAATTAACCCATTCACCAATGAGAGCAACAAAATATAAAAAAGCATATTTGAGAACTCAGAAGAGTGAAAAGAAAACTCAAATGTCCCATTTGGAAGCATTGTCATTATTTGTTGAAGCTAACCTTTCCAGCAGACCAATATGAAATTATAAGAAGATATAAAAAAATATATACCCTTGCTACGGTCTTCTACAGCGAGCTAAAACTGCTATCCAGACTAAATAAAAACTGCTATCCAGACAAAGAATCTTTTAAAATTACAGAAACTTGCGCCGAAATCAAAATTCAAGATTTACTTCATTTAACAGTGACACGATTATTTATTTATTTGGATGAAGTTTTGGAAATTTTAAATGAAGAAGAAAGATGCGCTTTAATTCTTATATGTAAATAGGGCTGCGATGGGTCGCAATAAGCACAATACAAGCAAAGTTTGAAAATAATAGTCCTCTTCCGATGCGCACATATTCCAGAGCTCCTTTGTTCTAATTCAGTTAATTTTCAGCGTAAACAACAAGAATATTTGGCAAAATCCATTGCCTTCATCACCACGTTATTGCAGACCCATGCGGATAAGATTTGAAAAAGAAACAACTGAAATGATTAATGACGAGATTAATTAAATAAAAAATACGTTAAACTCTGTACCGCCCTCAAAAATTACATTAGAGAAAGGTATACATTTATTGTAAAACATAAAATGATACTTACTATGGTCGATGGAAAAATATGCAACGCAGCGACAAGTACAAAATCAACAATGCGTTGCTACATTTGTGGACTATCTTCGAAAGATTTTAATGATCTTTCCAAAAAGAAAACATCAAACCCGAAACGTTAGAATTCGGACTATCAATTTTACATGCTAGAATTCGATTGTTTGAAAATTTGTTGCATTTAGCGTACAAACTGCCCATAAAAAAGTGGAGATTGAATACAGAAAATGAAAATGCTATCGCTAAAGAGAGAAAATTGACCATTCAAGAAAATTTCAAAACAAAATTGGGTTTACTTGTAGATGTACCTAAGGCTGGATATGGTAATACTAACGATGGAAATACAAGCAGGAGATTTTTTACTGACCCGCCTGCTGTAGCATCTGAAATTACAGGCATTGACAAAAATTTAATATACCGTTTTAAAGTTATTCTTGAAACCATATCCAGTGGCCACAAAATTCACCTAGACAAGTTTAAAGAATATACAGAGAAGACAGCAGAACTCTACATCCAATTATATAAATGGTACCCAATGTCACCCACAATGCACAAAATATTAATACATGGCTCTACTGTAATAGGGAAAGCTATACTACCAATAGGTCAATTGTCTGAAGAAGCAGCCGAAGCACGGAACAAACATTTTCGCTCATTTCGTCAAAATTTAGCACGAAAATTTTCAAGAATTTTTTGTAACCAGGATGTTATCAACATATTGCTGTTGAGTTCAGATCCAGTGTTAACTGGAATGAGACCCACGATAAGAAAAAAATCAAAATCATTTCTTAAAGAAACCTTAGAAATGTTACTGCCTATGGAATCTTCTGAAGCTCCTGATGAAGAGGATTCTGATTATGAAGAAACGGATGACGACTCTGAATTATCCTCTGATTAAGAAACTCCACCTTATGAGTGATTTATTAACTAACTAGCAAGCTACGCCCGCTGCACTGGTCGGTTTCTACAAATGAACCTTGAATCAAACGAAATTTATCGTTTAATTTGACCTTGTATTTGAAAGCAATCTGTATATTTACATGGAATATCCTTCCACATTACTGAAAAATGACGTGATTGCGCTATTATATTTTTTAATGTGCAGTCAAAACTTAACTGTTAAGGACCAACTCTTTTATTTGGTCATTTACAGTTGAGGTTTGCTAAAGAATGATAAAACTATATGCAATATACTAAAACCATCACTAAAAATTGTCGAACTAACAATGCAAACAAATTAACTAACAAAATCCATTTAGTAGAAGTTTTTATAAAGGCTAATCTTTGATAATCGGGTTCATCTGATTATAGAACTTTTCTACATAATTCTAAAACTAACAGAACGATATAAAATATACTAAAACCATCCTTAAATATTATGTACTTAACAATGCAAGTCGCAAAAAATACGCCCAGTAAACACTTTCAAAAAGTGTAATCTTTCGGAATCGGGTTCACCTGACTATATAACCTTCACACATAACTGTTTTACTAAGCAACGTAGAACAATATGTAGTACATTAAAACCATTCCTGAAATAGCATCTAACTAACAATACAATTCTCATCAAAATCCGCACAGTAGAACTTTTTCAGAAGGCTAATCTTTCATAATCGGAATCAAATATTGAAAAGGCTAATATTTGATTAAAAAAAATGGTCACCCGATTTTTTAATTTTCCCCTATAATTCTAGAACTAAGCAACGTAGAATGATATGTTATATAATAAAACTTTCCCTCGAAAATTATCTAACAGTGTAGGTTCCATCGAAATCCATTCGGAAAAATCTTTTAAAAAGGCTAATATTTCATAATCGGATTGATCTGATTATAGAACTTCCCAGAATAATTCTATAACTAAGCTACGTAGAACAATATGTTATACAATAAAACCTTTCCTGAAAAATTACCTTACAGTTTAAGTTCTACGAAAATCCATTCAGCAGAATTCGAGTTATAAGCAGCCGGAACGAAAGTTCATACATGTAGAAGTAAATAGAAGTATATTGACATTAATATAGTTTGCATTTGAATTTAAAAAAAGGTACTTTTCGGTTAGCCGGGTGCCAGTGATAAATGTATATATATATGTAATGTATGTATATACATGTATTTGTGTAGATATATCACTGGCGCCCGGCTAACCGAAAAGTACCAAAAAAAAACCTTCAAAAATGCAGTCGTACAATATAATAAAATATAACACCTTGTAATAGTATATTACTTTTAAATGCTAAAGGTGTAAAATTAACAACTATAATATAAATTAAAATAACTTTTATTAGTTGTTTTACATGTTTCGACTCTTCTGAGTCATTTTCAAAAACAAAATGAGAATATTCTAAAGCTGCACGGGCTTTGAAGTTATTATTTACATGTACTTTTTAAAAATTACGCACGTTATCTATTATTTTTTACTTGATTGTTTATTTTCATATCTTTGAGCATGGAGTAATTCTAGCCACAGTTTCGGTAAATTAAAAGATGCCGCATCGTTACATATTGTATTTTTGCGCGTGAGTATCTTTATGGTTTCTCTTATTATGGATGGATAGTATAGACTGGAGGGAAATATTATTTTACTTTCATTGAAATTTATTTGGATGGTTTCTTCTTGATATAATCTTGCTAGGGCTGTAGTTTTTCTATTGTATTTAATATCAGCTATATGCTCTTTTTTTCTGCTATTAAATTTCCTGCTGGTCATGCCTATGTAGTAATTCTTGGATCCGTCTTCTTTAATAAAAGGTATTTCATATACTCCTGAATAATTCTCAAAATTAATTGGGTCAATTTTACTGCAAATGATATTCTTTCTTATTCTATTCTTAATTTATTTGTTCTTGTTACAAGAACAAATAAATCTATCGACAGAGCTGTTTTCCGGAAAAACATGGCTAACCAATCTACCATACCAAATAACGCATGTTCTCCCTTTACATACAAAATTTCAGCCTACAGATTTCTCATAAAACGAGCCTTTATAATATGTACTGAAAATAAATTGAATAATTAATTAGATAATATTCGTAAAATTGCCTATAATAATGACTTTACAGTACACCATATTAATAAATTAATCATAGATATCACCAATAATAAGTATTCAGAAAAGAAATTTGATTCACAAAAATACAAACTTTATACTCTGCAATATTATCCAAGCTTTTTCGAAAAATTAAAACACAGCCTTAAACGTTTCAATATCTGCTTAATAGCCAAACCACCTAAGAAATTAAAGAATATAATTTGCAGTAAAATTGACCCAATTAATTTTGAGAATTATTCAGGAGTATATGAAATATATTTTATTAAAGAAGACGGATACAAGAATTACTACATAGGCATGACCAGCAGGAAATTTAATTGCAGATAAAAAGAGCATATAGCTGATATTAAATACAATAGAAAAACTACAGCCCTAGCAAGATTATATCAAGAAGAAACCATCCAAATAAATTTCAATGAAAGTAAAATAATATTTCCCTCCAGTCTACACTATCCATCCATAATAAGAGAAACCATAGAGATACTCACGCGCAAAAATACAATATGTAACGATGCGGCATCTTTTAATTTACCGAAACTGTGGCTAGAATTACTCCATGCTCAAAGATAGGAAAATAAACAATCAAGTAAAAAATAATAGATAACGTGCGTAATTTTTAAAAAGTACATGTAAATAATAACTTCAAAGCCCGTGCAGCTTTAGAATATTCTCATTTTGTTTTTGAAAATGACTCAGAAGAGTCGAAACATGTAAAACAACTAATAAAAGTTATTTTAATTTATATTACAGTTGTTAATTTTACACCTTTAGCATTTAAAAGTAATATGCAGTCGTACACTTAAAAAAAAAAAAAAAAACACCTTTTGGCTTAAAATCTCTCATCAAAACTGTTTTTCTTTTTTTATTATTTTCTATCTTTAAAAAAAAAAAAAAAAATTAGCAACAGTTTTTTCTTTTATTTTTCCAGATGTATAGCCATCAATTCTTTCTGCGACAAAAAAAGACACCTTTTGGCTTAAAATCAAATTGTTTGGGGTCAACAGTAAAATCAAAATCGCCAAAAACAAAAGATACATCGCCAAATATTGTTTCAATATAGAAATCTTGCCCCTTGAATTATTTTTTAAGAATTACGAACATTCCCAATCATGTTTAAATTAGATATTTTTGTTTTATAATATTCTCTCATCAAAACTCTTTTTTTCTTTCTCTTTCTTTTTTCTTTCTTTCTTTCTTTTTTAAAAATAAAATTAGTAACAGTTTTTCTTTTATTTTTCGACATGTAGACACGTCGACATGTATTTTTCGACATAGCCTTTTCATTTCTTTCTGCAACAGTAATGATCGCCAAAAAATTAGCAATGGTAACCTTTTCGGCCAAAATAACAGAACTTTCTATCATGATTCTATAACTAATATACGTAGAACGTTGTGTTATATACTAAAACCTTCCCTGAAAAATTATCTCTCGAACAGTGTAAGTTTCATAAAATTCCAATTAGCAGAACTCGAGTTATAAAGGAACGGAACGAAATTTCCGTTTGTGTTTTATATATATAGTAGATTGTCCATGTTATTAATAAGTATTGTCTATAATTTATTCAATTATATTATTATTTTATTCGATTTTTTATCATAATTATCATTTGTTTTATAATACTAATTTTGTAGAATAAAAACCAGTATGAAGTTCCAAAACATCATTGATTTTTAGTTATAAAGCAATTTTTATTACAAAAAGTTAATTTATTTACTAACTAATACATTTTAATTAGTTTAAAACATTAAAATAATTTCGGCCGCCCGGATTCGTCAAATCTCCCACTGTGCGTCGTAAGTTCAATAAAAGCTATTGAAAACAAGAAAAAAGTCCAAAATATAAGCATATATTATTACTGAATTCTAATGAAATTTATAATGGGACCACCAGTAAACCGAGGCATTTCCAACAGAAATAAAAAAAAAAATCGGAGCATCTGTCCCAAATTTATGCCTGAGTGTACATTAAAAAATAGCAATGTATAAACCCACTTTTTTAGAAACTGATTTAAAATGAAATAAGTTAAAACACAGTACATTGATTTCTTCAATTTTTATGTTTCTGCAACCAATTAAAATTATTTACCTCTACTTATTTATCTCTATCTAAATCCTTTGTTTTAATAATTGCATTTTCTTTATCTTCGAAATTCCAAATCTTTATCAAATACTCATGAAATCGCTTCCATTTCTTTCATGTTGTGCATTATATTACGCGTAAAAGTTTTAAGGAGCGTTTTATGCAGATTATTCGATTTGTTTTTTAAATGTATTGAGTAGTTGGTATTATTATTATTTTGTCTAAGTTTACACACATTGATTACATTTAAAATTTTTTGCCCTATAAATTTATCCTATTGAACAAAACTCCACCCCTTCATTTTTTAATTATAATATCATTGACAATAAAATTGTAGTAAAGTAAGACTATAAAAAAACTCGCGACCAGTGTTTTTAGTAAAATATTTAAATGTTTTTAATTTTTTGAGGAATTTTTTTTTATGAAGCCATTTTTTTAGAATGTTTTTAAAAGTAATCCCAAATTAATTTACTTTGATTTACTTGATTTTCTTAAAACCCTATCAGCAGTTAAACAATTAGTCTAAGAGCTAGCAACGTCAGAAAACACGTCATTTTAGCAAGGCTCACTTTTCTATATTCCCTCCCTTTTCCATGGTGTAACACGCATGCGGACTGTCTGGCTGGCCTGGTACGTTGCTTTAACCTGTGAGAGAACGGGTAATGCACGTCAAAAAATTACAAAATTATGTCATTTCTAGCATGACTTTTGTTTGTAACACGTATTTCTTTTAACTATTTGTGATATGAAGTCATTAATGCCAGACGGTTTCATTGTTGTTAAGGTAGTATTTTGAAATTAAAAAAACTACCTTTTCCTCATAGATGGCGCTGAGTGTTGCCGGGAAATTTGAAAGTGGGTAGTACTTTTTTTTAAAAAGGGAGGAGATTCAGTCTGTCATTCAATTAACATTAGCCAATAATTAGGTATTCTTTCATTTCATTCTTTCGCGCAAAATGACCAATAGATGAAACGTGTTTCGTAGTCAATTTTGTTTGCTATACAATGTCCAGCTTCAAATGAGATCAGGTGTTTATGTGCATGGGAGGATATCGTATTACGGCTTTTTCAATTAGTACCGAAAGATAAGCATTCCGTGAAGTGTCGTTACGGAAAATTAGATATTAATCAATGAATGAACATTTAATGATTGGCTGGTTTATTAGATGTTTTAAGAGAATTTAAATAATTTTCTCCGGCATTCAACGTTGGACTATACTCTTGAATTAAATAATTTATTTTTTTTAAATATGGGAAATCAACGAAATAAGAAAAGGAAGAATCTGAAGTGTGATCAAAAAATTTCTAAGCGGTCGAATAGTCAACGGATTCGGCGACAACGAGAAAGAAATGTATTTGAAGAAAATCGTGAAATTGACAATGAAAGGTAAGATTTACTGTATTATGTAAACAATATTGATATTACATTTTTAAAAAATCGTATACAAGAAAATTTATGCATGATTCCTGTAGGGTTACATTGACTTATAAAATAGTCTTTTGTTTAATTATTGATTCAATATTAAAATTTATGTTTTTTTTTCCTGCAATATATCTGTCTCTAAAAATTACATTTCACATAAAAAATTTCTTTAAAATTTTGTAATTTTATTTTTGAAAAAAAAATAAATTTTAAACTTATGTAATTACATTCTTCTATCTTTACAAGAAGAAAGTATTGGATTCATGAAAATTTTCGACTACCGGTTTTCGACGGATTTATACGTTTTAGAAGGTCCTGAACACGATCTGACTATTTTTAGAAAATGTCTGTTTGCGAGTCTGTCTGTATGTATGCGACAAAAATTTTGTGGGCGCTCTATCTCAAGAACTAATGCATGAAATTTAATAAAACTTTATAATCAGTTAGTCCCTAATATAAATTGGTAGTGATTAGTTTTTGGTAATAATTGCCCAACAGGTGGCGCTGTTATGCTGCATTTTTCTCGATTTCCACAATAGCTCTATCTCAAGAACTAAAGCCCTTATGTTCCACAAACTTCAGGTTCAGTTAGACCTTGAAATAAATAGACGATGATTATGTTTTGGTGAAGATATATCAACAGGGGGCGCTGCTATACCACCTTTTTCTCGATTTTACGATAGCTATACCTCAAGAACGAATGCTCGGAATTTCATTAAACTTCAGATTCTGTTATACCTTGACATAAATAGATGCCGCTTACAATTTGGTGTAAATAGCCCAACAGGTGACGCTGTTATGCTACTTTTTTCATTATTATGACGATAACTATATCTCAAGAACTAATGCACGGATTTTCATCAAACTTCAGATTCAATTAGACGTTGACATAAGTTGTTGTTGATTAGGTTTTGGTCTAAATCTCCCAACTGGTGACGCTGCTGTGCTACATTTTGCAGGATTTACACGATTTTAGCAATAGTCATATCTCAAGAATTAATACACGGAATTTAATAAAATTTTAAATTCAGTTAGACCTTGATATAAATTGGTGCTGATTCTTTTTAGTGTATGCGAAACATGTGTGAGATAGAAGAAAGTTTTGTGGTTGGCACATCCGACTAGTTTTACTGTTGTTTGCTGTAAAGGTTCCTTGTCATTTGGTCTTCAGAATTTATAAAAAATTTTAAATTTTTACTTAAAAAATTTATTATAAATTTAAAAGTAAAAAAAAAATGAAAATAAGAAAAAAAGAATTTTTGTCATTGCTTTTTACTTCAAAGAATATATTTTTTTTAAATCCTTCAAAATTTTATTTTCTTTATTTATGGGCAAATTTTAGTGATTCTTAACACTTTCTAACCTATACTATCCGTGCTCTAACTCGCGTAAATGTATTCGGATTGCCCTGAAATTTTTGTATGTTATTGTCATTTATTATAGCATGTTCCCTATTGCAACTGAAGAGTGTAGCACTTATAGTTTTTTTACAGGGACTGTCAAAAGTATTTCGTTACATTACAGTCAATGGGAAATAATCGTTTCAAGTGTATTTTGTGATTCTACGTCATTCAAAACATGACGAAATTGATACATAATTATAAAGCGCATTAATACATGCTTTTTGTATGGAGTGCAAAGCATTTAATATTCATTTACAGGGTCAAACAAAATATTTCTGTTACACACTGTCCTATGGGGAAAAATCGTTTGCAGTGTAATTTAGTGATATTTCACTATTTCAAACGCAATGAAAATTATATGAATTACTGAGGTGCACTATAAATTGCTCTCTTGTGTGCATTGCGTTTATTTACAGGGACACAAAAAATATATCGGCTACAGTACATGTGCGATATTTACAGTTTACATGTGATAAGTGCGTTTTTAAGTTTAACAATTTTTTTTAATAATACGTGTGTGTTTATAAACTCGGTTGATCATATACAGGGCTACACAAGGGAATTCGTTGTATTACAGACTATGGAAGTGAATTGCTTAAGGGTAGTTTCTAATTATGTTGCGCATTTTTCTGCTGAAGTATATTTAGTAGACTAACAGAAGTTTGTGAAATATAAATAAATTCATATACACAGTGGCTTAGCGTCAGCGGGGGGGGGGGGGGCGGGGGACGATCATTTTACTACCAGTAGAATTATATACTACATTTGGTCTTATTTAATCTTTGAACGATATGAATTAAAAAATACTATTAGTAAAGTTATCCTGTCCCCCTTGACGCTACGCCTCTGCATATACAGGGTTACGCAAAGAAAAAAAAATACATTGTCGTTTACGGTTGGTAATTGCTGCTAGTGAGTTTTAAGTTGCCTTTTAGCTTAATATGCTGTGTGTATAAAAGTCTCCAGATAATATACAGGGCTGTACAAAAGATTTCGAGTGCATTTCCATCGATTGGCGAAAATTGCTGAATGTGAATATTTTAACTGAACTAAATTTTATCGTGCTATATATCCACATCTATTGATCATATGCAGGGCTGCACAAAATAATGTGACTACTTTTTTGCCACTGGAAGGTAATTTCGAAAAATGTATTTTTCGATGCAGTGTAAGTTTTCTAAACTGTTTACTTACATATCTTCTTTCACCTTATTTAACGGTGAATTTTCGTTACAGTTTTCTGGCTGTGTTGGAAAGTGTTTCATAATCAATGCTTGACGCATGATTTTTTCCCCCTGAAATATATCTATGTATAAAAATTACTATTCAGATAAAAAGTTTTTTAAAACATTACAATTTTAAACACAAAGGAAATTTACAGCGTAATTTGAGCTCTGTTGAAAAATTAATTAGGTTTAAAATTTTATTTTAAAATTTTAAACTTATTTAATATTTTACTACTAATGAATCACTGTCCCTATTTCATTACTTTTTTCCCTATTCACTGCAGGAAAGTTTCCTTGTTATTTTGTCTTCAGAATTTATAAAATTTTTAATAAATTTAAAAGTAAAAAAAGAAAAAAAAAGATATCTTCAGTGACTTTCACTTTAAAGAATATATTTTTAAAATTTTTGTCAAAATTTTATTTTCTTTATTTATTGATAATATTTTATATATATAAATTTATATTTATAAATAAATATATATTTATATATATAAATTTATATATTATATATATATAAATTTATAGATATTTTAATGATTTTTTTACCTGCAATATTTTTTAAAATAAAAATTACTTTTCAGCTATATTTTTTTAAACTTTGAAATTTTGTTTTAAAAATTTAAATTTATTGTTTTTAGTTGAAAATCAGTCGAGTTATGATGTTTTAGGCCGGCCATGGTTTTAGCTTTTATACCGGGCTGGTCGGGTGAAACAAATTGTACGGGGCGGGCCGGACTAGGGCCGAACTTTTTGTTTTTAAACCAGGCCGGGCCAATCATTTTGTAGGGTTATGGCCGGTCCCGGGCCTGGAAATTTCGGCCCGTGCAGACATCTATTGTCAGGCCCAGTATAGAGGTGTGAGGTACTCTCTCCCTCCCTTACATATCCTGCATATAGTATATGCATATAGAGAGGGTTCGGAAGTAGCGCGCTACAAGTAGCTAAACTACAGTAGTCGCTACTTTTTACAGTAGTTTGTAGTGCAGCGCCCTATATTTTGAACAGTGTAGTGTAGCGAGTAGCGCGATACATAAATCAGTAGTTTGTAGCGAGTACTGACTCTACTTTTAACGCTACTTCAGGGGAGAGGGGGGTGGTCAGCCATACTGCAAATCACGTGGTCGTAACTTCCTTATTTTATGGAAAATTCGTTCTGCTCAACAATTTGCGAATCTCAGCGGCAAATCACAGCTACAGTATATAGCAACGCATCGCATGACGTCATAGATTTTTCCCATTGAAACTTGCTGTTAGAATCAATCAAGTACTAACACACTAAATGAATATATTTTCTTGCTGTCGAAACTTTTTTCTATTTACTCGTTATTAGGTCTTCATGTTTTAACGCTGGGTTTCTTAATATTCCAAATTACTGTATTTACAGATTTATTTATTGTTTGCATTTATAGTTGTTTTTCTATAAATTTCTAAATTATAATATCTCTCTTAATTTTAAATGCGAAATTTGTAATGTGTATCCAAACTACCATTTTGGAGATAAACACGTAACTTTTTCTTGTATATTATTTTTCTTAATTTTTTAATGCACTCGGTTATACAAATAATACGAATTCGGTGTTTACGGAACCCTTTTCAGCTTAGGATCCGATATAATTGTACCTCTTATTGTCCTCCATTAATTAGTGAAACCCACTGTCTGATAAAACGACAATGTCTGGGGATTTAGTTTCGATCCTTACTTTTTTATTATAATACTTTTAAAAAAATTACTGTTAATGGTTTAATTATATTTCCTGACTTTAATACGTATTGATTACATGGTGGTGGTCTGTTAATGTGGGGGGTAAGTGTTCCCCACCTACCATTCTGAAACCTTATTTACGCCCTCGGTAAAACTATAATTATCAATAAAATGCATAAAAATAAGCTAAATATTGAATGTATATAAAGTATCAATATTTTAATTTTTGTGTTTGCTTCTTTCAGGAAAAACATGAATGTGCAAGAGGAAAACGAGATTATTGACAGCTCAGAAAATCATATTTTAGCTCCTTCATCATCGAAGCAGTCTATAGAACTCTATATCACGTCCCAAACCACGACTAATAACGAAAATATAGATGAAACGTCTCGATTAAATTCAAATAACCAAAGTGAGGCGGAATATTGCATTGAATATTCTAAAAACAGACAAGAAAATAAATTTCCCACAGGTCGATTTTTGTGTGATCTGAAGGCAGTTATTAAACAATCTAGAAATGTAGAAACTCACACTTATGAATGTAATTTTGGAGGAAAGTTACTGTACAAAGAAATGACAGTAAATGGACTTATTTGCACATTCCACTATGTATGCAGTAACCCACTGTGTCCAGCGGAAGCAAAAATTGTGAGTGATAACGATGGCGATAGCCTTAACAAATTAGCAGTTTTGGGAGCCATGTCCACAGGTTCCGGATTCGCTCAGGAAGAAGAGAAATTCGGCATTATGGGTGTTAAGTACATGAATCGATATAATTTTTCACAGTATGAAGTTAAAACTGGGGAAATAATAAAATTATGTGCTGAGAACACAATGGAAAGAACTATTTTAGAAGAAAAAACTGCTGCAGAAAATAGGGGTGACAAAGATTCAGAAGGCCACTGTAACATTACAGCCGTCGTGGATGGAGGATGGTGTAAGCGCAGTCACGGTCGAGGGTATAACGCATCAAGCAGAGTCGCTGTGATCATTGGTCAAGAATCAAAGAAGATTATTTTTATTGGCATCAGAAACAAACTGTGTTTAGTATGCAGGATGATTAATAACGGGAAAATAAAGCACCGTGAACACTTGTGCTTCAAAAATTGGAATAGTTCCTCCACAAGCATGGAAAGTGACATCATTGTTGAAGGAATGCTGTATCTTCATGAAATATACAAAATAAGAAGCATGAGGTTGGTTGTAGGTGGTGATTCAAACACCATGTATAAAGTAAGAGAAAAAATTTCCTACGGCGGCTCTGTCCTGAAAATTGAATGTGTTAACCACGCCATTCGACGTTTCAGGAGAGCACTGGAAAGATTGCAGCCATCAAAAGTCGTATAGGAGTATTCAATCCCAAAAAAAATGTTTAAAAGACAAAATACCTCTTCTAGTTAATACTGTTAGATCAGTTATAAAACATAATGCCACTCCCACACACATTGAACCATTTAAAGATCTGGTAAAAAAAATTCATTGGCGAGTTAAAAAATGTACCTCAACATGTATTTGGCAACCATTCTTCCTGTGGAACTTCTTGCAATAAAAAATGTTCTAAAACGTTATCCCTGGATCAATCTAAAATTCCCTGTATGGATTCAAAACTATTAGAGGGCATCAATTTTGAAATTAACAGAACACTTGTGTCATGTGCTAACACCCTAATTTTCAATCTCACCAACAATTATGCCGAAAATTTTATGAGCCAATTATGCAAGACATCTGGCGGAAAGCGAGTTGACTTTTCACGAGCTGGTGGAATTAACAGGCGTGCATACATTGCTCTATTAGCATATCAGACACCAGCTCAAGGGTGGATAGAGAATACATATACAGCTATCACTGGAAGAATTCCAAAAGCTCCAGTTCGTGATTTTGTATCATCCAGGAACAAAAGACATTTAAAAAGAAAACTTTTCCCAAATAAAAAAATTAAACAAAGTAATGAGTCACTAGTGGGAGGTGATAAAAATTACGGAGAGTTTTCTCAAAAACCGGATATTTCAGACGAAATATTTTTAGAATTAAAAGAAAATTTTCTGAAAGAGCTAAAAGTTAAACAATCATCAGATCTAGAAAAAGAAACTAGAGAACAGTACCTTTCCGAAAAATGGCGACATGAAAGACGTAAACGGATTTCTTCGTCTTTCTTCAAAGAGGTTGCTGATAGACGGCTAACCACATCATGTTCAAACCTAGTTAGAAAAATCATCTACAAAGACCGTGTTGACATACCAGCAACAAGGTATGTATTGCTAACGAAATAGTCGCTCTAAAGCAATATGAAAAAGATTCTGGTAATATTGTTCAACAATGTGGTTTGTTCATTGATGTGGTGCATCCATTTTTGTGTACGAGTCCGGATGGTTTAATAGCCGATGATGGATTGATAGAAATTAAATGCCCGTATAGTGCAAGAAATGCGTCAGGTTTCCAAGAAATATGGAAAAACCATAATATCGGATTAAAATATAAAAGTAACGATGAAGCATTCCTGCCAACTAACCACAGATATTTCTATCAAATCCAAGGCCAACTTAATATCACAGGCAGAAACTGGTGTGATTTGTACTTTTGGTGCCCAAAAGAAACAAAAATTATCAGAATATATAAAGATGATTCGTTTTGGAAGAAAATCCTTCCTAAACTAAAGGCTTTTTACATGGAATGTATTTTGCCAGAACTGGTAGATCCAAGAGCCTGCAGAAACTTACCGCTAAGAGAGCCACATATTAGAAATTTTATAATGAAATTCCAATAAGATAGCTTATCCCTCTGACAACTGATTTTTTTTCCAAGTCCTTCCGACCAATATGTAATCAATCAGCATCTCATCTATTATTACATATTTCACATCCTCATGTACAAGGCTTTACAAATTTGATAAAATCTGGTAGCCAACAAAAAATTTTACTCGCCAGTAGAAATATTTACCCCCCCCCCTTCTGTCATTGATTTTCAAGAAGCACAAAAGTTTTTTTTATGAATTAATTAAGACAAATGTAATAACAAAGTATGATTTAGAATTATTAGTTAAATAGTTTAGAATAGTACACAATTTAGAAAAATAATATTAAACTAAGTTTCGTGTCGAAATTTATCAAAATGATATATCTCTGAAAATAAATAATAATTAAATAAAAAATAAATAATAATAATACAGTAAAACCTCTAAATAACGGACACCTCGGGAACGCGGAAACTGTCCGCTATTCGGAGGTGTCCGCTATTGGGAAAACCTCAGATATTCACAAAATTGCTCAGAAATGCTTAATGTTCCATTAAATGACTTTTATATGTCCTAAAACCTCTATTATGTGGTTAATCAGAAATTAAAATTATTTTTTAAGCAATAAAACTGAAATGAAATTGAGCATACCTTTATTCACCTTTATTCACATTCTTATGAAAAAAATCTGTTACAAAAGTTTGCTTTTTCTTGCGATTACATGTAATTTGTTTTTCTATGTGAAGTTTTAACTCTGTCAGTAGTTCTTCTAAATCATCTTTATTTACAAAAAAATAAAAAAAAAAAAATAAAAAAAAAATTAAAAAGTTTATCTTCCCACTGTATTTTGCCGCTTCTTGGAAATTCTAGATATTGCATGAAACTTCTCCAGTTTCAATATCTGTTTCATTATCTCTAACAGAGTCAGCTTTTGTCGAAAATTCTGAAGGAATACAATCTCATACATCAACTGATTCTTCTTCAGTAGGTAACTCATCATCAATATTAATGAAAATTTCGGCAGTTTCTTCACCCTTGATACATTTCATTAATTCACTTATTTCGCTATTCTTTATTTGTGTCAGAAATGTTTGTATCATGTTCTTTTAATATAAAGCCTGCTTTTCTAAAACATTGTCGTACTTTTTCCGGTTTTATGTTTTTTACACCTGAGGAAATCCAAATTATACCATCGACAGCATTAACTAATTTCAGGCAGTTCTCAAGTGTATTCATAGAATCTAACTTTGAAAGAATGTAGCGTAATAAAAGCTTTCTATACCATTCTTTAAAACTGTGCATTTCGCCTTGATCAAATGGCTGGAATACGGAATTCGTGTTTGGGTGAAAAAACGCAATTTCAACATTGTCGAATTTCAAATGTTTCGAATGAGAAGTTGCATTGTCCAAAAACAAGATTACTTTTCTTTGTTGTTTTTACATCCTATTATCAATGGAAGTTGACTATTCGATCATTAAAGGTATAGTCATCCACGCTTTTTTATTCGCTCTCCATATAATACCAAATTTATTAAATTGGTTGTTCTTTGGGGAACACCTGGTATTTCACCTATTTTTCAGTTATAAGAGTGATTTCAAATTATCCTAATACATTGCAACATAATGAAATAGTGAGTCGCTCTTTTGACATTTTTTTCGCCGATACAGTCATTCATAAAACACATAGTCTATTCGGAAAAATTCTGAAAAATAGTCCGGTGTGATAGGCATTAAAAATGTTTCTCTCCTCATAACTTCCACAAATGGATTGCAGTCGTTCATGCCAATCCTCCACTCATATAAGATCTACAACAGATTTTGTTTCTCCACATATCGTTTTGAAAGAAATGTTGCGCCGAGACCGGAACTTTTCCAGTCATTCACTGGAAGCATTAAAGTCGTGTAATCAGAGTTCTTTAGCGACTTCTAAAACCTCTTCCTGAATCAAAGGCCCACTGATAGGAATGTTTTTCGAACAAAGTAAACCAATTAAAATCAGTTTTAATGGAATTAGTCTTCCTCAATTTCACATTTTTGCTATTCTCGTTAAAGTTAGTTAGTAACCCACAAATTTCTTATTTCTTCTTTATTTCGTAAAATCTCTCCCACCGGTGTTTTACTTATTTTAAAACGTTCAGCAAGTATCCGTAAACTCAATTTCTCTTATCTGATACACTTAATTTAAATTTTTTATTTTAAAGTTAATCACTTTCGTTGTGAGGCCATTCTCGAAACATTAATCACAAACAAGACTCTAAATTCAGAGTACGTAGAACTCAATATTTTTAGGAAACGATAAAATGATGTTAACGTATTTTGACGCTTTGAATAATGTGTTTTGAGTATAAGTTAAGTCTCAAGAATCAAACCGTAACCGACATTGCGAAAAAGCCCCCCCCCCCCCCCTGCACTCGTCGCTTTCTTGACGCCATTAATTCTCACTCCCAAGAAACCAGTACGCAATTTCCCAATAAAAAAAAATAATAAAATAGAGTAACTATTTTCTTTGTTTTATAAAAAAGTAAAAGTAAATAAATAAAATCGTATGTTAGGTTTTCAGTGATTATTTTTTATTTGCTCAGATAATATGGCGCCATGTGACGTTTGCTTTCTCTCTTCTATGTTATGATATGATGCAATTTACTTAATTACTTTTTAGATTTTACGAAGAAATCCTATTAAAATGAAAAAACTATTATTTTTTTCGTTTTTTTTTTTTTTTTTTTTTTTTTTTTTGACACTTTGTAAGATTATCCAAAAAATTGTTTGAGTTTGGGTACAAAGAAACAAAAATAGTTAGCATATTATCTATCCTGAAATTTCAGGACAATTGTAAACGAGATTATCTTAAGCACATTTAAAAGGAAAGAGAAAATGACGTACGTTGTATTATGGAATTCTGGAAAAGGAGAAATTGGTACTTCTAGCCAACTAGCAGCTCTAGACACTACTTCTAGACTCTATCAGCTGAAAATCCAAAATTGTTTTTATTCTCCAACGGGAGCAGGGGGATGGAATTTCCCCTGGTCACCCCCTAGATTTATCTGTGGTCACAGAACTTGTGTGAAATTGCTCTGATAAATTTAGAGGCTTTTTACTTTTTTCTTCATTTTGTTTCTCAGTAAAAAAAATCATTTTTCATCCTTTATCGCCAAAATTACTGTCCGCTATTCGGAATGTCCGCTATTCAGAGGTTAAACATACAAAAATTAAGGTTTTGGGAGTGGGGATTGGAAAACTGTCCGTTAAATAGAGGTGTCCGCTATTCGGGAGTGTCCGTTATGGAGGTTTTACTGTATTACTGCAAATACCGAATTAACCGGCATGCTCGGAATGATTACTGCCGAATGCTTAAATGTCCAGGTAGTTGAGTGCTACATGAGAAATCTATACCAGATATTACTAATAGTACCAAATATTACTAATAGTACCGTGTAAAAGTTGAAAATTTTTATCTTTCATAATAAGTATTTCGAAACATAATTTTTTTTTCAATTTTTGTAAATTCTTGCAAAAATGTATTTAACAAGTATTTATAATATATATATATATATATATATATATATATATCTTTTTATTTCTTATTTTTAAGTTAGCCTATTTGTTAAATATGTTAATGTTCTATTTATATTATTTTGCAGTGACAGTTTCAAATTCCCTAATAGAAATTTTAGGGTCACTTTTAATTTCTTGAAAATTTAAGAATAATGATGTAATGTGATAAATCCTTTATTTCACAAATTTTGCTGTATTTGCTCACCCCTAGTCGTTAATTTAAAAAAAAAGCATTGCTATTGATCTTAATATAAAAAAGTTATCATTTATGGGTATATTTGATGTACCCATAAATGAAATTTTCCTCTTTTATTTTGATGTATTTTTTATATTTTATATAGTATGTCTTTTATCTTTTGTATAATTGAATCGGTCATTTAAAAAAACCACATAAGTCACAGAATCAGAACTTTTTAGAAATTATACAAAAAACTTTATTATTCACAAGTATTTTTACAAATAATTTTTATGGGTTTTATAGAGGCTGATAATAGAGTTAGTTTGGACTTCAAAGTTTGTAAATATTGCATAATTTTTGTAATTTATGAATAATAAAAATAAGAATATCAGAAAAACTGTTCCTGACTTATGTTGTTTTAGCAAGAAACGATTTAGATGGTATTTAATTTGAACAAAACAGTTATATTAAACATATTTTTAATCGAAATTAATGAAGTTAGCTCTTATACAGGTACATTTTTATGTTTTAATATGGTATTGCAGACAGATGGTAATATGGTATCCGCATGTAATCTGGTATTGCATCCAAAAACCACCTAACATGTCGCAAGTAATGAGCGAAAATTAGAAGGTATTGTTTGAAGAGGAAGGAATACACTGAGTTATGTGGTTATTACCCAAATCATGGCTCTACCTATAAGGAAGCATTTGTGACAAAAATTGTATATTTGAAAAAAAACGACTTATGTGGTTTTCGAAATAACCGATTCAATTCTATCAGGAAGCGAGATAAGAGTTCCGCAAAAGTTTTCCATTTGTAAAAGTTTGTGTATTTCTACTGGTGTATTTCTATTTGTATATTTCAATTTGTATAAATCTGATTTTAATACAAAACAATAACATTTATAATAAATTAACAAATAGCATTTCCATTATGTAAAAATAACAATTTTATTTGTATAAGTTTGTATATTTCTATCTATATTAAATTTAATCTACCCTATATATATAAAATCCTAATGAAACGAATTTGTGAAACGATTTTATGAAACGAATTTATGAAACGATTTTATGAAACGACTGGTTAAACGACTGATTATGTTTCAGGGATATTTTTAATAAAATATTAAACGCTTGATGGTGAAATTAATACCAATTGTCTATAAAAATCCGCGGATGTCAAAACTGGTAATAGAATTTTGAAATTCGAATTAGTTTTCGAGATATTAATTTTTTTCTAATTTTAATAACATTTCTGTAATGATGGCAACTAATTACTCAGTTTTTTTGTGACAAAAAAGGGGAAAAAAGTGAAAAGGATCCTGATAGGGATTATTTATTTCTTTTTATTCGTCATTTTCAAATTAAAATTGAATTTATCTTTTATTTCAATCGATAATGAAGACAAGATTGTGATTAAATTATGTTTTTCAGGAAAATTTGAAAAAAAATCACATTTCTATCGTCAGGATTCAATCGTCTGTCAGCATTTAATTTAATTTATAAACTGAAAATATTTTGAATAAATTCCTCCAAATGACGTCATTTATGTAAACGCAAAAGAAAGCGGGGGAAAAAATGCTCCCTATATATTAGAGAAATATTTTTAAAGTTTAAAACAAATGAATATTTCAGTAGCATTACTTTTTTAATAATGAATTATATGTTTACACATAAATAACAAAAAGAAGAAAAAACTACAAATAATTAAATTACTATACTCGAAACACACTTAAGGTGTAAATTACGTTATATATTAAAATGATTTTCGTTTCTTTTCCGATTTAGGGGCCTTCGCGAGATATAGAAAGTGACCTTGGCGATGAATTGAAATTCGGCAACATGTTTTCTAACAATCTATTCGCTTTTTGATATACACAAGCAATTATTTCGATATTTATACAATTTATTTAATATAAAGAAGCCATTTATCTATTTTTATGTACAAAAAGAGGTAAATTGAAAGACAATTATAAATAAATTGTATATATACATATAAATACATGTATAAACAAGCATAAAAGTTCGGTGATTTTCCAGTATATGGGGCCTTGACGAAACAGAGAAAATAGCCTTGGCGGAAAAGGAAATTTGGCAACATACTTTCTGTCAACCTATTCACTTTGTCATTTCGTATACAGAAGCATTTTTTCAATATTTATACAATTTGTTTAGCGTAAAATGTCATTTATCCTATTTTATATATAATCAGAAGTAATTTGTATAGAAAGAACAATAATAATATACGTATAATTAAAATACGCATATAAACAAAAAAAAATCGTCGAATTTTTTTCGATGGCTGTTTATGTCATTTGGCACCAAATCTCACTTTCTGATGCACGAATTGCGCCGAGCATTTTAAAAAAGCGTCAAGACCCCTATAATAGGAAAGCAACAAAAGTTCATTGGGTTTGTTTTCATAACTTTTGGCAACAAATCTATGTATATTAACGAATCTATCCCTTTTTGAAGCTCGAATTACGCCAAACCTAAAAGCAAAGGATCCTATACTGAAAAAGTACCCGATTTTCTTATGGACAATATTCAAGTGACATAACATGGTGTAAAATTATCGCGGATAGCAAATTTGTTTAAATATCTCATCAATTGATGCCAAATAAATGCAGGCATGCATGAAACAAAATATTTAATTAATTGTGTATGATAAATAATTATTAGAAAAATCGTATATACATATTAATTAAAATAAATAATTTACATATTTAAAATAACATGAAAATATGCATGATGGGGCACTAAAAATAGAGAGAAAATTAAAACCTGTTACTGAAAATGTCTATAACATAGTACTTTTCAATACCGTGGTTCTTAATGTTATTCACAAGCAGATGGAATTTTTCTCATCCTTAAACGCAAAGGAAGAATAGAATACAAATCGTTGTTATAAAAGTCCGAGAGGTAGCCACAATTTAAGCCTAACTATTTTATACAAGCTGGTTTTCAAGTTGTAATTGATTTTACTTATCAATCCCGAAAACAGTCGTCAGTTGTCGCAATAGCTGTGTATGAGGCCATGATAATAAAAAAATGCCCCATTAAAACTTTAAAAGCATGGCAACCCAATTACAGATTTACCAATATTTTTAAAACAAAGCATGCTGTCATGTTTTTAGAGGCCTCAAAGTCTGAGCGGGGGTTGGCGAGCGTAGCTCGCAGGGGGTAGGCCCCCTAGTTTTAATATAAAAAAATAATAACATTTTTGGATCTATTAAATGTACAGTATATATTTTCATGTCTTTATAAATATAATTGTAAGGTCTGTCTCAAAAGTTTAAGCACAAGCATAAAATGTCGATTTTCAAAGAATTATAAAAACTTAGAATGAATAAAAAAATTTTATTTGCAGATTTCGCAACATTATTTATGGTATAAAAATAGAAAAAAATAAATTACATAAATGTAAAAAATATAATAAAATAAATTAAAAAAAACTGTATTTTGGAATCGAAATGAATTTTCCATTTTTTGATAAATACTTTACTTATCAAGTTAGAAGCGATTCGAGTTACGTGACGACACGTTTTTCTCCTTTTTCATGCTGTGACGTCGGAAAGTTGATTCCAAACGCTGACTTTGACAGTACTTTCTAAAAGATATTCTGTCTTTACCATAAAATGGAAAACATCTTTCAACTACAAAGTTTCTAAGTAAGAACACCGGCCAATCTCATGTGTTTCCGAACATAAATTAATTACAAAATATGTCATAAAGTAGCCAGTTTGTATTTGAGAACAGTCTTAAAGAGTTAAATACACACATAAATGAAATATGATTGTTTTTACTATTTGGTCTTTTACTCTCTCTTTGACACTCTTTGGTCTTTATTGACTCTTTTCTATAATTATTATACATTAAAAAAAAAACTGATTATTTTTTGAGTTATCTAAAATATTTTATCTTAATTTTTAATCATAATTGTACTGTTCTGGAAATGTGGTTGACTCGGTGGATATGTTGGTCCGGGGTTTGAAACTTCTCGTGCGGTCGAGTGGGCTCAAAATCGAGTTCTGAATTTTTCTGTTTTTTTTTATGTATGTGAATACTAGCTCAACCGTCTTACAAAGACTTTCACACGAGTCATAAATCCCCTTAGGTCAATGGGCCTCCTGATAATAATTGGCCTTACTTCAGCCTTTTAATTAACCCTGTTTGTACAGTTTATAATAAACTTGTATTCAACAACAATGATAGTAAATAATGCTACCTATGTGAAAGTGATATCATTTGGTGAATTTATGTATAATATAAGGCAGTTCTCAAAAAAATACTTTTCGCACTCAATAATACGAAACTTTCTGCAATATTTACGTATTCATTTTTAAACAAAGGATGAAACTTTAGGCATGACTATTAAAATGATTCGTAATCGAACTGTTTTCGTTTTACGATAAATTAATTTCATCTTAAATTATAAGCGATCGTTGTCTCGTAACAATTTTTTTCTACTGTCCTGCATTGTCACATCCGGAAATTCGGTTCAGAACATCAACTTTGACAGCATTTTCTGACACCCACTCTTCCAGTAATGGATACGCTACAAAAAGTATTAGATAACTGTTTTTGTGATTTCATTTAGAAACATATTTTAATGAAAGCATACCAATGAAACGAAATAGCCATTTTCAATTACATTTAAGAATTAGGATATCAATAATAATTACAATATTTATCAGAATAATCAATTGTTCAAATTAAATATTGACATTATCACAAGATCAGTATTTTAATTATTTTAGATGCTATTTTAGATACAAGATATAAAACACTGAATTTGAGAGAATTACAGTTATAAAATTATTGTGACAGTTCGCAAAAGGGGGGGGGGTGTTCTAATAAAGAAAAAAATCAAGAAAAAAATCAGAATATCAGTGCATAGAATCGTATTTACTGATACAAATTTTTAAAAATTAAATTTCTTGAGTTGCTTGATATATTACGTGTATTAATTAATAATACAAACATGAAAGAACTAAAACGTCACAGTGAATATTTTAAATACTAAATAAAATTGTTTCAAAATAAAACTGCTGATTTGACATTTGATCTCCCTGATATGCAGATTTACTAGTTTCATTACTAATATAAATGCAATTAATATTTATAGTATTTTTTAATGTACAGATATTAATTAATCAAAAATTGGAGACAGGATGTAAAATAAATAAATGAATAAATAACAACTCGCATAATTTCATAACCCATAATTTCATCAATTTTACATTCGGAATTTTCTATTGATTGTGCTATATCATAATTGCTGTGTACGTTAGATTTCTTAATAAAATCTTATATAACAAAGATGCTTATGTAAACTGAATGTAAACTAAATTTACTATAATTTAATCAAATTTAAAAAAATAAAGTTTTTACAATTTTTGTTTCTGAAAACAGTTTTAGTGGTCATACTATAACATTTATCTGCCAGATCTTACAATACATTCTAATATACACGATAGCAATAACATACTAAAAACACCTAATGTCTCGGCGGTACTGTGCGTTTGTTTATATATATATTTTTTAATGATGTTTCAGAACTCTGACGTTCATAATACTATAAATTGGAAATTGACTTGTCTGACTTTAAAAATATTGTTTTAAAGTAAACAAATTATATTTCTTATTTTATTCTCAGTCTGAAGAAATTTTTCCTGGATATTTTTATTGACCTGCCTTGTTTTTCGAATGCGCATACATAAGTTTGAGTCATTTTATGTTGCTGAGAGTTAGATTATTTTAAATGTATCTCAAATATATAAGAAAAGCTTTAGAATATCAATTTCATGTTGACGAAAATTTTTGAAAAGTAGCTTTATTAGTATATATACTGTTTTTCTAATATTTTAAAATAAATATACTTGATTTGTGAAGCTGTATAAATCCCATATTTTTTTTATCATATGTTGTTAAAAATAAGGTAAATATATCCATTCCCGTATATTCACTGTGTGAATATTCCTAAATAATATTAGGATTAAAACATTTAATGATAATATTGATATAAACTGAAAAATATCATGCAATATATCTAATAATATTGCATAGAAAACATAATCATTATATATATTAAAAAACCCATGATTAAAGTATTTAAAACAGCATAAATTCTTATCTATTCAAGTATTCCTTTAAAATTATCTTTTTGGATCAAAGGGGGGGGGAGGTATATTGTTCAAGCAGTTCAAAAATAACAGCAAAATATATAAATATAAAATGACACTTTTCACTTAATTGTTGAATGTACACATATATGTATACATTCAACATGCAACTTACTTTTTTTTTTTTTTTAAATAATTAATTCAAATATGAGTTGGCTGCAGATCACTCAAGTGCTACTGGATTTAGTCTTAAAGGACTTCATTTCACTCAAATATGACTTAGTTATAAATCACTCAAGTGCTACTGGATTTAACCTTCATTGATTTGATTTAACTCAAGTATGAGTAAAATAGAGATCACTCAATCATGAGTTGCTTAAAAACAACTCGTTCACTCGAGTTGTTTCAACTCTTCATGAGAAGCTCACTTTCAAATCGTGAGATGAGTGGATTTCGGCTCAACTTGAGTTATTTTGGCTCTTTCGTTTTAAGAGAGTATACCCCTTACATTTTTCTGCTTTATTATACCGCTTACATTTTTTCTGCATTACTATACCGCTTACATTTTTTTGCGTTACTATACCGCTTACTATACCGCATACATTTTAATATACCGCTTACATTTTTCTGCATTACTATACCGCTTACTATACCGCATACATTTTTCTGCGTTACTATACCGCTTACATTTTTTGTGTTACTATACCGCTTACATTTTTTGCGTTACTATACCGCTTACATTTTTCTGCGTTACTATGCCGCTTACTATACCGCTTACATTTTTCTGCGCTTACTATACCGCTTACATTTTTCTGCGCTTACTATACCGCTTACTATACCACTTACATTCTTCTGCGTTTACTATACCACTTACATTTTTCTGCGCTTACTATACCGCTTACATTTTTTCTGTGTTACTATACCGCTTAATATACCACTTACATTTTTCTGCGCTTACTATACCGCTTCTATACCGCTTACTATACCGCTTACATTTTTCTGCGTTGCTATACCGCTTACTATACCGCGTACTATACCGCTTACATTTTTCTGCACTTACTATACCGCTTACATTTTTCTGCGCTTACTATACCACTTACATTTTTCTGCGCTTACTATACCGCTTACATTTTTCTACGTTTAATATACCGCTTACTATACCACTTGCATTTTTCTGCGTTTACTATACCGCTTACATTTTTTCTGTGTTACTATACCGCTTAATATACCGCTTACATTTTTCTGCACTTACTATACCGCTTACATTTTTCTGCGCTTAATATACCGCTTCTATACCGCTTACTATACCACTTACATTTTTCTGCGTTTACTATACCACTTACATTTTTCTGCGCTTACTATACCGCTTACATTTTTTCTGTGTTACTATACCGCTTAATATACCACTTACATTTTTCTGCGCTTACTATACCGCTTCTATACCGCTTACTATACCGCTTACATTTTTCTGCGTTGCTATACCGCTTACTATACCGCGTACTATACCGCTTACATTTTTCTGCACTTACTATACCGCTTACATGTTTCTGCGCTTACTATACCACTTACATTTTTCTGCGCTTACTATACCGCTTACATTTTTCTACGTTTAATATACCGCTTACTATACCACTTGCATTTTTCTGCGTTTACTATACCGCTTACATTTTTTTCTGTGTTACTATACCGCTTAATATACCGCTTACATTTTTCTGCACTTACTATACCGCTTACATTTTTCTGCGTTGCTATACCGCCTACTATACCGCTTACATTTTTCTGCGCTTACTATACCGCTTACTATACCGCGGTGCAATAGCGCACAGGCAAGCATGCGGCGCGCCCACCCCGCCCTACCTCATATCTAACTATACACAATACATGTACATACTTATATACAAAGGTGTCGGTTACAGTAACAGTGTCGCGAGTTCAATAGTTTTTGCCCATCTCAAAAAATGCCCAACGCGCCTAAAGAAGTTTTCACTTCAAATATACAGAGGTGTTGGTAACAGTGTCGGTTACAGTAACAGTGCCGCGAGTTCAATGGTTTTTTCCCCATCTCAAAAAATGCTCAACGCGCATAAAGAAGTTTTTACTTCAAAAATTAAATTTTAGAACGTTTTTCGCTCCTGCACCACCATGGGATTAGTAGCACCGACGTAAAATATAGCCTATGTAGGACCAGGGATTGTCATAAAAAATGTGCCACCATTACTTTGGAAAGGGGTTCAGTAGTTCCAGAGATTCCATAGAGATTGTAATTTAGAATGTTTTTAGAACGTTTTTCGCTCATCTCGCAGTTTTAAATTTCGATTTTTTTTTTTTTAGAATTTGTTCTTAGAGAGGATTTATATATTATAAAAATAACTACCATGCCAAATTTCATGTTTCTAACACCTTCAGTATAAGAAAATCGAAATTTTAGAACGTTTTTTGCTCATGCACTCCCCTCGGGAAATTGGCACCGGCATGAAATATAGCCTATGTTACAGCAGATACTGTTACCATCAATTTGCCACCATCACTTTTGAAAACGCTTCTGTAGTTCCAGATATTCAATAGAAATTGTAATTTAGAATGTTTTTAGAACGTTTTTCGCTCATCTCACCCTTTTAAATTTCGAATTTTATTAGAATTTGTTCTTAGAGAGAAATTACATCTTATAAGTAACTACCATGCCAAATTTCATGTTTTTAGCTTCTTCAGTATACAAAAAAATCGAAATTTTAGAACGTTTTTCGCTCTTGCACCCTTCTGGGGGTAGTGGAACCAACATACAATATAGCCTATATTGGAGCAGGGACTATCACCATCAATTTGCCAACATCACTTTTGAAAACGGTTCTGCAGTTCCAGATATTCCATAGAAATTGTAATTTAGAATGTTTTTAGAACGTTTTTCGCTCATCTCACCCTTTTAAATTTCGAATTTTATTACAATTTGTTCTTAGAGAGCATTTACATCTTATAAGTAGCTACCATGCCAAATTTCATGTTCCTAGCTCCTCCAGTATAAAAAAAAATGAAATTTTAGAACGTCTTTCGCTTTTGCACACCCCTGGGGCTAGTGGCACAGACATAAAATAAAGCCTATGTTGGAGCAGGGATTGTCACCATCAATTTGCCACCATTACTTTTGAAATCGCTTCAGTAGTTCCAGAGATTACCCCCTACAAACAAACAAACAAAAACAAAAAAACAATCTTTACTACCTTATAATATTAGTATAGATTAGGGCTCCCGGACAATTTTATACATTTTAAGTTACAATGACTGTCTTTTAAATGGAAGTACTATATGAAATAACCTATTAACAGTTTTCAAGTATTTTATATCGGCAGGGGGGGGGACGTTTTGGGATCGGCTTCGTACTCTCCTTCCCGATATCCTCTGGCTACGGCCTTATTGTCAAATATGATTTCTGTTTACAACACAATTAAATGCCTTTCGTAAGACTCAGTACGTTATTGAAATTTAAGTCACCACGCCCCCGAAATTAAATTCCGTTTACGCCACTGACAATTAGATGTATTAAGCTTTCAATTCCGAACAAAAGCTCGTAAGAAAACCTAAATAATAAAAACATGAAAAAAAGTTTTTGCGTTCTGTTACTGCATATTTTATTCAATGAAAAGGGCCAGAATAGAGCATGGGCACGTTTTCACTGTTTGGGTGGCAGAAACTATGTTGTTCTTTGTTTGTTAGCATTTAAATCCATAGTAATTTTCTCAATAAATCTTTTTTATCTGACCACGATTATATTCAGCAAAATGCAGTCTTGTTTGACTATGTACGTCTTTATCTGACACGTCCCTCCCTATTTTAACCCGGCCCAAAGCATGTAAAAAAATTTAAATCGTATATATATATATATATATATATATATATATATATTAAACAGTATAAATATTTTGACCTATTTGCTGCTTTCTAGTGATAATAAATTAATAATCAATCAAGTAAATTAACCCTCTCTCGCCAAAATTTATGCTTTCTCCTATAGCGCATGATAGTATACAAAATGAATAAATAAATAATAAATCTGGAGAGAGGGAGTAAAATAAATTGTACATATACCCCTAAAATACCTTCTTAATACCTTTAAAATACTGTTTAACATTGTTTAGTAAGGTACCTAAACGATTTCTCTTATGCGTCACTCTCAATTTGTGGAAAAATACTTTGTTTCTTTCTCTCTGCCCACACAAAATTTATGGGTTTTTTTTCCAAGAATTCCCATTTCTTTACGCATTTCAACATTTAAAAAATATAGTAACATATGCAGAATTTATTTTATATCTTTCGGCAATGCACACGCTCGAATTTGCATTATTATTATTATTATTATTATTATTATTATGATTATTATTTATTTATTTTTTTTACGAAAATCTATTTAAACAAACTAGGGGACTTCAGTTTTAATGATTGCCAATTTAATTTATGACATTTAGACAAATTAAATTTGTATTTCTGACCAAAAGTTCATGAGAAAACCTAATTAATATAACACCCCCCCCCCTCTTTTCCGTCTTTTAAAACCAGTTTGCAAATCAGAATGGCGCAAGCTCCAGAAATCCTGTCTATTAATCAATCATCATACATCAATAACACAGCAAAAAAAAAAAAAGTCAAAAGATTAAACTTTTTTTTGCTCATAACCTTATCAGAAAAGTCATTAAAATTATTTCCATGAGAATCAAAATATTAAATAAATGTTATTGAAACCTAAATAATATGAAACGCCCCTCCACTTGCGTCTTTCAATAAGCTTACAAACGTTTGATATTTCGTAAACCGCGCCTATACTTACACACAGCCAATTGAATGTAAGAATTTAACGAATTGATCAATCATGTGACCCTTGGATAAAACACCACCTTTCCTCAAATAATGCACAAAAATATCTGAAAAGCTATTGTAGCGCCATCTGTCATCGTAATGAAGAAATATTCACATACCTATAGGGTTACCATATCAAACATTCTCATAAAGATTTTAATAATTCGCCAAGAGAATTTCACTAAAAAACCTAACTTAACAAACTTCAAATTTTCCAATTTTTATTGGGTACTTCCATAAGATTAATTTGCATATAATACTGAATTTTTGAATCCTTCTGTGGGAAATTTTAGGAGAACTTAAGTATAAAGTAATTTTCATGAAACACTCAAAAAATCAAACTTAATAAATTTAAAATTTAAAAAATCTTGGTGGGGACCTCCATAAGGTCAATTTGCATAACATACTTCATTTTTGAATATTTTTCTGGATAATTTCTGGAGTTGTTGTCGGAAAAGTGATTGCCTTGGCGACAATTGTTCGAAATACACCCTTAAGATAGTGCCAGACCTTGATAGAGAGGTAAAAAAAATGGGTCAACTTCACGTCATTGTAGTAAATCTGAAATTTTAATATATTATTCTTTGGCTCTCAGACGAGCCATAATTAATTTGGCAGACAGAAATTCGGTTGCTAAATTAATGCTAGACATTTTTAAATCTGGCAGAGAAAGCGCCTATTAGAAGAGTTGGCAGCTTTCGTAGTGCTTTGGCTACAGTCAATGACAGCCAAGCCTTGATTGATGCCAAAACAACGATCGTTGCTCTCTCTATATCTATACATATATGATCTATCTATCTATCTATCTATCTATCTATATATATATATATATATATATATATATGTATATATATGTATATATATATATATGTATATACATATATATGTATATATATATATATATATATATATATATATATATATATATATATATATATATATATATACAGTAAAACCTCCAAAGTTGACCACCTCTGTACGTTGACCACATCTCTATGTTGACCAAAATCTTTTAGTTTGAATGGTCACAATGAATTTTCAATGGAGATTTACCTCTCTATGTTGACCACCTCCGTAAGTTGTATGTTGACCACTTTTTAGTAGGTTTTACTCTCTGTAACTTGACCACTGATGTTTTCTTAAATTAGCTTTTTCCTCCATCTGGTTTCCAGGAATTTCTTTATCGGTCATTCGGTTTATCTGAGCAGCACTCGCCCCCCTTGTGGTGCTCCATTCATTGTTCACTTCCAGTATGATACAATGGTAGGGAAATGCCAGCATTCTTGGAATCTGTCGAAAAATGTCAGAGGAGTGGGGGATGTGCGTAGTGGTGTAGCTGTACGCAGAATTGGAAAAAAACGTGAATCCCTCACATGTGAAACACATTCTGTTCTTTTTTTCTGGATGGCGCGTCGTGACGGGACCGGTCGTTTATTTGCAAATTTTCATTAAAAATGGCACAAAGAAAAGCTCTAAAAGAACGTAAATTAAAGGAAAAAGTGGATCTTCTTAATTTTCTGGACAGCAGCAGCCAAAGAAAGACAGCAAAAAAATTTGGTGTGAGCAAAACAACTGTGGGCAACATTTTAAAACGCAAGGAAGAATACCTGGAAAGATATTCATCTGAAAACGGTGGACTCCAAAGAAAACGTAGAAAAACGTATCTTGACGCTGAACGAAACTACGTCTCGTGGGTTTAAAGAGATGAGATCAATCAATGCAAGAATATCGGGGTATTTTTGCTACTTCAAGGAAGTAGCAAAAAAAATGGAAAAGAATTTGAAATCGAGGACTTCCAAGCGTCAGCAGGTTGTCTTGAAAAATTCAAACTACGATACGAGATTTCTCAAAAAGTTTTGTGTGGGGAATCGAATGAGGTTTCAGCTGAAGTGGTGGAAAAGTTTATTGAAAAATTCCCAGAGTTTGCTAAAAGTTTTAAAGATGAGGACATCTTTAATGCTGTCAAGTGCGGTCTCTTCTTTAAAGCAATGCCTGATAGAAGTCTAGTAATGAAGGGCAACACTTGCAAAAGAGGAAAAATTTCAAAACAGCGTTTTACTGTTCTCCTATGTGCTAGCATGACTGGAGAAAAATTGAAACCTACGGTGACCAGCAAATCCACAAAACCTTGTGCATTTAAAAATGTAAAACCTGAAGACCTTCCTGTTTCTTGGAGAGCGAATAGATCCGCTTGGACGACCATTGCTTTGTTCGAAGAGTGGGTTAGAGGAATTGACGCAGAAATGAGGAAAAAGAAGCGGTCTATTCTACTTACCGTGGACAACTGCCCCATCCACTCAAAAGTGAATAATCTCACAAATGTGAAGCTAAAATTTTTGCCTCCAAACACAACTTCGAAAACCCAACTTTTAGATCAAGGCATTATTCAGTCCTTCAAAGTGCACTACAGAGCTCAACTTCTGGAATAGGTGATCATGAAAGCAAAAACCTGTGGTTCTTCTGCATTGGCATCGTCGACAGCTGCATCAGTAAATGCTTTGAATGCTGTTCATTCGATGAATTCTGCTTGGAATAAAGTTACACAAAGTTACACAACTGCTTCAAGAAAACTGTATTTGTTACAGCTACAACATCGGTGCAAGAGGGTGAGCTTCCTCTATCTCCCTTGCCAGTTTTTGATGGAGTTGATATTGAAGATTATGTTACCATGGACGATGAGTTAGTCACATGTATTGAACCAGACGCAGAAGCAATCTTCAATGAGATAATTCTCTGCAACTAAGCACAGCGAGGACTCTAGGGACGGCGAAGAGGATGATGATCCAAGTGACGACGAAACTGAAAAGTACCCAACCCTGAAGGAAGACGATGTAAAGCGCATGATGGAGCAACATCGCTGCAGAAAAATGCCCAAGCAGGCTTAATGAACTTGTAAAAGTGCTTTTTGCAGTTACCTAATTAACAAAAAGAGGACTCAAACAAAAATTGAATTATTCTTTCAAAAATTGTAAAAATGTGCTGTACCTTCAGTAAAAATAAAAATGAGTAAGTGCTACTTTTTTTCTAAATTTTGCCTTAAAAAATACTGAAAAAGTTTACTAATTTTTTTCTGAATTTTGCCTTAAAGAATACTAAAAAAGTTTACTAGTTTTTTTTAAATATTGTACTAAATATTTTCTAAAAATTCCCTAAGTTGACCGCCTCCGTATGTTGACCACTTAGTTACAGTCCCTTGGGTGGTCAATTTATGGAGGTTCTACTGTATATATATCTGGTTTGTCGAAATAAATGTGTAATTTGTGTAATTAATGTATGAATTAATTGTAATTGATATTTTGCTTAGTTAAATTTTGAAAACCAAATATTGATTCACAAATTCTTTTATTTTAAAACAAATATTTAATGATTTTTATGAAATCGCCGAAGAAGCGAAACACGAGCAAAAATGAAATTCCATGGTAATTTTTCAATCTTTATGTTTATTTAAATTCTGTCTTAATTTTTAAGTAATATTATAATTAATTTTTCTTAATATTTGCTTTTAATTTTTAAATAATATAATACGACTGTTATTTTTAAAATAAGTACCGTTTTGAAATTCCGACGGCGTTGCGGTCGGCTAGCTACCGAGCCGCAACTTCCGTCTTATCTACATCTGTTGGTAAACCACAGGCGCCATTACGGAAACATTCCATCGTGTTAACGTTTGCTTTTGAGTATTTAAAATGGTTCCGCCGATTGAGAATCCCGCCGCTTGTGAAATACGATCGGTGATACATTTTTTAGTACTAAAGACGTGAAAGCGGCTGAAATTCATCGTCAGATAAATGAAGTGTACGTACAAAACATTATGATAGGTGGAACGGTACGGAGATGGGCTAGAACTTTTAAAGATGGTCACAAGAATGTTCATGAGGAGGAACTAAGTACAGAAAGTTGACGAACGAGTGAAACAGGACAGACGCCTTACAATTTCGTCATTATCGATGATGAGGTCAAAAGGACCGTGTTGCAGTGTGTGTCAAATCAAGCGGCAGACTTCTAAGAAGAGGGGATTCAAAAACTAGTTGTACGATACGATAAGTGCCTTAATATTGCCGGAAATTAAGTAGAAAAATAGATTGAGTTACATGTTTTCATATAAAGTTAAAATTGGTAAGAAAATTATACGTGTTTTTCTTTTCTGTTTACAAACCTTTAAAAATTACCCTTGTATATGATATTTTGTCTCAATTATCTGAGTAAACTTATAGCGGCTAGAAAGAAATAGCCAAAGTCAATTGCTATTTTTCAAGGTCGAACGATCATTTGTGGTTTGGAATACCAGTATGGTTCGTAGTGCGTCCTCTATATTTTCGCAATGTAATTTAATTGCTTTGGCTAATAATGGAAAAACGCTTGTTTTTTGTAGTGATAAGAATGGAAATAAAATTATTTTCCTTTAAGATACATTAAATAAGTGTAAGAAAATTTTAAATACAGTAGAATCTCGTTACAACGAATGACACTTTAACGAATTTTTCAGTTTAACGAATTTTTTTTTTATTGTTAAAAAAAAAATCCCATACTTTCTCATTATAAAAATATTCACTTTAACGAATTTCATATTAACGAATTTTTCAAATTAACGAATTTATTGACGGATTAAAAAGAATAGTCATTTTAGTTTTACGAATGTTGAATTGGAAAAAAAAAGAAAAAATCTTTATCGAAAAACTAGCATGCGGAAGAAAACTTATTTCCTCATGATCTTCGAAATTTCAGCATATTTTGAATCTGTTTTTTGAGAGAAGGGATTAAAATTACTACCCCACGCGCAGCTGCAAAAATAATAAACTCGTCTTTTACATTCACAGGCACAGCCAATCACAGTTTTTTGTTTTTCTTTCTTGGGTCTGCTTTACATATCTGTTAAAAAAAATACAAAGAGTCCAGAAAATTTATTACGGCAGTTCTTTGTTTCTTTTGAATGCTGTAATATTTAGCGATAAATATCTGTTACTATTTGCTTGGAATAATTCGCATCTGGAGTTCGATTTATTTTATTAAAATGGCAGAGAAAAGGAAAATAAAGCAGTTTTCATTGAAAGAAAAGGTTAATATTATAGAAGCAGTAAGCGCTGGAAGAAGGCAGGTAGATGTAGCGAAAGAATTTCATATAGCTACTTCTACATTAGCTACCATCTTAAAAGAAAAGGACAAAATTTTAAAACTCTCTGAGGGGTCTAATATGCGCCCAGACAGAAAAAGATTACGACTTGGAGACTATCAAGTAATTGATGAAGCTGTATACACTTGGTTTAAAGATGTTATATCAAAAAATCTGCCCGTTTCAGGACCTTTGTTACAAGGTAAAGCCAAAGAATTTTCAGAGGCTTTGAAAATAGAGAAATTTAAAGCAAGTTCTGGTTGGCTATTTCGTTTCCGTGAAAGGTATGGTATAGCATGGAAACAAATATCTGGAGAAGAAAAAAGTGCAGATGTGTCAGCTGCGCATGAGTGGAAAGAAAAAAAACTTATGGATATACTAGAGAAATATCCACTAGAAAATATTTTTAATGCCGATGAAACAGCTTTTTCTTACAAACTTTTACCGAATCGGACAAAGGCAATGAAAGGTGAACATTGTAAAGGCGGAAAAAAATCTAAAGTACGATATTCGGTTTTGTTTTGCTGTAATGCCTCGGGCACTGAAAAGCTAAAGCCCTTAGTCATTGGAAAATCTGCAAATCACATTGCTTTAAAAATGTGAAAAATCTCCCATGTGATTATGAAAGTAATAGTCGTGCCTGGATGACTAAGAATCTCTTTTTAAGTGGCTTAGAAGTTTGAATAATCAAATGAGCAAAACGAAAAGAACAATTATTTTGCTCGTAGATAATTGTGCTGCCCATTTACTTACAGCAAATTTATCTAATGTAAAATTAGAACTTTTGCCTCCTAACTGTACTTCCATTTTACAGCCTCTTGATGAAGGGATAATAAAAAATGTCAAAGTGAATTTCCGGCGCCGACTTGTAGAAAAAATTCTTGCAGATTTGCAAAATGAAGTTTCTGGATCTGCAAAGATAAATGTGAGACAGGCAATTGACATGATATGGGCTGCCTGGCAAAATGTGTCTTCTACCACAATTAAAAATTGTTGGAGAAAATCCGGCCTTGCACCTTTAACAAATGAACCAGAAGAAACTGCAGAGGGTCTATCATCGAATTTCCTTCTGATCTCTGGGCCACAGCTACAGAACGCTTACTACTTACATCATCTGCTAATGATTACGTTGAATGCGATGAAGGAGTTATGACATGTTCTGACCTAACTACAAATGACATAGTCGGAAACTCAATGAGGGAAGGAGGAGCAGGTGACAGTGAAAGTGGAGATGATGATGCTGATTGTCCATCAAGGACCGAAGATTGTGTTATACGGTCAAAAGAGGCTCTATCGAACATTGAAATATTTATCACAGCAAATTAATGTTACGGAAACCTTTTATACTTCTCTAAATAATATTGAAGATTTTGTTTTTAGAAATGCGCTGTCCACTTCAGTGCAGAAAAAAAATTCTGTTTTTTTTGTAAAGAAATAAAATTACGTTAATGGCAGATGTCCAGGAGATTTATTTTAAGCTGCCAGGTATGTAAGATAAATTATAATTATTTTAAAATAACAGTTACGATTAAAATCTTGAAATTTTACCCTGCGTTAGTCGCACATGTATATCTGTGATACAAGCCGATATTTTCCTCGTGTAAGTTTTGGAACCTGTGGAAACTCCTACCTTCCTCCCACCGGTATCAATATTTCAACTGCGGCAGTTGTTCTCGAACCGGATAATGCATTCAAAACTTAGAAGCTGAAAATTGCGGCTTGTATCATAGAGATACACATACGACTAACTCAGGTTTAATTAACTTAATAAATATCTTATTTCTAAGTAATAAATTCACAATAATGTACTGTATATTTATTATTTACTTACATGTTTGTATATTAATCACAATTTACATGCACATTGAATAAAAGAATATATATTATTACTATACGTATGTATAGTAATAATATATATTTTTTTAATCAATGTGCATGTAAATTTAATTTTTTAAGCGAAATATTGTAATTTCAGATTTACGAATTTTTCAGTATAACGAATTTAATCAGTGGTCTCTAGAAATTCGTTGTAACGAGATTTTACTGTATATGTATCAAGTACGTAAAAGTACGGAATTAAAGTTATAAGACTTTGTTGCCACACTGTTAAAAATTTGCAGTAAACAGTCCGGTCATTTGACCGTTTTTCTAAAATACGGTTACATATCCGTAATTTAACTCTATTCGGACCCTATTATACGGGAAAATATGGTCAAAATGGCGCTAATTACGGTTATGATATCATTTTCCATAAAAACGGTCAAATGACAGGACAGTTTGCTGCAAATTGTTCACAGTGTAATAACGCATTTTCTTTTAGACTGAAAAAGAAATAAATTAAAAATACACAGGATGCTTATATTATTATTACTAATTATTACTAATTATAATAATTATTACTACTAATCATAATAATTATTATTACTAATTATTGTTAATAATAATAATTATTATAAATAATTATTATTAATCATAATAATAATAATTATTATTTATTATAATGTAAAACATGCTGTTTTACAAAATCAGAGCGATGATACTACCCATCAAGATGAACCGCTGCTACTTCGCGCCAAAGCCGGCGTGGCGCGGAATCGAAGATCCTTCCTTCAGTTACTAACTGGAGCAGTATTACGTCTGATCACGAAAGATCCTACCAGAAAATTTTAAAATCTAAATTCAGTAAGTTTAACACATAGGGTCAGTGGGTTATAAGACAATGGGTTTTGGGGTTGGTTGGTTGGTTGAATGGAGTTTTATGGCACAATGTCCCTTTTGAGACATGTTGCGCCAAAAAAAGATTAAAATAAGAACGTCAGATTGAAATTTAAAATTGATTTATAAATTTGTCATTAAAACAAGATGAATGAAAATAACACAGTTAAATGAAAAGATTGATGTGATGATAAATGTATAATTAAAAACATTCAATGATTCAACATATATTGTTAATAATTACAAATAATAATAATAACAACAACAAATTCATTGTTATAACTCAACGTCTAAACGAAATAAACACAAGTTTCCACAATTAAAATATCAACAATCTTTAAACTAACAGTTGGTAAAATGTTCAAAGTTTCAAGCAGAAATACATTTACAATCACGTAAGTTCAAATACCGCAAAAATAGTATTATCATCATCATTTGAGTCAGAGCGGTAATACACTGAATCCATATCTCCCTCTGCATAGTGCAGCAGCTGTTTGGAATCCTTTGTAGTAAGAAGCGGTGTATCAAAACAAAGTTTGTTGTTGTTTTCCCTTCACAGTTTTCCACTGTGAAGAGGCTTGGGTTGAGGTTTTCTTTCTCTCTTTCTGTGCAAATGGTTTGTGTGTTGCTTTTTGTGTAGGGGAAACAGGATTTTTCGAATTGTTTCAGATGAAACAGAAGTTTGACCTGACTCATGCTCGTTTTACTGTTTAGATTGACAATTAGAATATTTTATTTTCACAGGTTCTGATGATGGTGGCAAAATTTTTAGTCCAGGCATAGGTCTTATTCTAGCGGAAACATACATACTAAGGGTTTTTTTCTTTATAGTGCTGGTTTGTGTAATAGAAGAATCATTTGGTGGTAAAGAGTGTGTTCTGTATTCAACAAATTTAGATCTTTAGGATAAGAAGGTTTTTGAGTGATTTTGACCGCAAGAATTTCTTTCTCACGAATCCAGTTTGGGCAAGAGCGGGAGTATGCAGTATGGTCACCCTTACAGTTTGTACAGCGTTTAGGCTTTTCGCATAACTTACCATCGTGGACTACTTCCGCACAACGTGTGCAGCTAACAGAACCACAACAGGTAATAGTAGTATGACCAAAACGCTGACATTTAAAACAACGCAGCGGATTAGGGATATAAGGTCGGACAGGACAGCTCAGGTAGGCAGTTTTAATTCGTGTTGGCAAAGTAGGGCTATTGAAAGTCAGAATGATGTGCTTTGTAGGAAGTACTTGCCAATTCCGACGGATAGTAATACGGCGTGCATCTATGACATTTTAATCTTTTAAATTTTGTAGAAGTTCTTCTTTTGTAGAGAGTAAAAGCCCTGGTTCGGATTTTACACCACCACTTGTATTTAGAGTTTGATGGGCCTGAACAGAAACAGAGAAAGAACCTATTGTTGTGCAATTTGAGAGAAATCTTGACTGTTTGTCTGAAGAAAACTCAACGAAAGAAGAAACAACAAGAACCTATTGTTGTACAATTTGAGAGAAATCTTGACTGTTTGTCTGAAGAAAACTCAACGAAAGAAGAAACAACAAGAACCTATTGTTGTACAATTTGAGAGAAATCTTGACTGTTTGTCTGAAGAAAACTCAACAAGTAAATCTACATACTGTAGTTTTTTAAGTGAATAACCGTCTCCGAAAACAGATTGAAATATTTTTGCGATAACAAATGGTGAAGTTCTTTTAAAAGAACTATCAGAAACACTGTTAGTACGTTTAATAACAAAAAAACGAGTGAAAGACGTCATCTGTACAGTGTGTTGCTTTCCACATGGGAGAGAAATAGAAGAAAGTGAATTACTTCCATCCATACTAAAGAGAAAAACTATTCAGACCACGGCCGCACCACCTACCACCGAGCCCAACAAGGGGATGCACATTCGTGCACCAGTGCTAACCAGGGCCCATACGTTCACAAGACACACCTATTTAAGTCTCCTCCCTTAACGAGATATCTAGTATGTGCCCGCTCACTTGATCCCCAGCCAGTGACAAGTCAGCTGACCAGCCGATTGATGCATACGAGACCAATATGCACCTTGAGTCTACCTGAAGCAGAGGCCAAAGCAGTGTGTTGGTTTCCCTCAAGTGCCATGATGAGGTACACGGGTCTTTCCAGGTACACGGGGGTCGCCACGGACAGCAAACACGTGGGTGGTTTACAATTCTCAATAAGTACATATAAGCAGGATGATATCGGCTTATGCAGAATCGTCCTCACCTCAGAAAAGGAAATCACAATGAGAGTGAAACAAAGAGGAAAGATTAGATAAGAGAAAGGAGAGGGGAAAAAGAAAAGAGAAAGATCGCTCAGGTGCCCGGGGTTGCGAAGCCCGTGAATACCTAAAGAATGTATCCCCCCTGGGGGAATGTGTTTTGGGGAGCAGGGCAGTTTAATGCGTCGGACGACCCCGGAGGTTTCGAGTTCTTATCAGTACAAATGTGAATCAAGACGCAAGTTAGTGTTTAGAAGTGTTCGGGAGGAAATGTACTAATTATATAGATATCAAATTATATAATACTTTTTATACAAAGCACCGATCGTTCCTTTGGCAACAATCAAGGCTTGGCTGTCATTGACTGTAGCCAAAGCACTACAAAAACAGCTAACTCTGACAGATTTAAACAGGTCTGGCTTTAATTTAGCAACGGAATTTCTGTTTGGCAAATTAGTTATGGCTTGTCTGATAGCCAAAGAATAACATATTTAGCATTTTTGTACAGAAAATTTTGTTTTGTTTAATGGAAACATTCCTCGATTTAAAATATCGATATTTTCTATAAGAAAATATTGGTATTAAAAGAACGGAGACTAGGTAACTATGCTATTATATATCAGGGTCTGGCACGTTCTTAACGTTGAAACCGTCTGGCAACACTCTCATAGGTAAACCCAAAGCCTCCGGCAAGCCAGGCCGTTCGTATCTGTACTACACCATAAAAAAACAGGGGATGTAGAAAAATGAGCCTTGCTAAAATCAAGTGACGCAAACGTTGCTAGCTCTTAGAATAAATGATCTGTATAACATTTGTTGAATTACAACATTTCCAGCTAAATTATTTTGTTCAAACTTTATTTTTAACAGAAATGTTTATTTGACACATTAATAACTTATTAAAATTTGGAACAAAAATGGCTTTACATATAGACAGAGTATAACTGCCCAACTTTACTAATAACTGAAACATTAAAATACTTTTAATTATTATTATTTTTTTAAATCAGAAAAACTATTTTTATATTTTTCTTATGTGCTATAAAGGCTGTGAATTATAATCTAACAAAACAGTCCCGAGAAACGAGATTTCCTTTTAAGAAAATTGATTCTTTTTAATTGCGATTCTTCAAAAACTTCACATGCATTCTTTCTCCTTTAATCATCAATTTTAGCTGATGAATTACCTTCATTACACAGTCAAATATAGGTAATTACGACGCTTTGAATTAAAAATGAATAAAGAGAAATTAGTTTTCAATAACGATTTTTAAAATGAAAAGAATTTAAATTACTTTGGAAAATTACTGTCGATGAACTGGACGAAAAAATTAACATAAATTCACTTTTTTGAAAGAGCAGGCATAAGACAAGAAAAAAGCTTTCATCATTTAATACAATTAAAGCTATGGTGACTTTGGTATGTGTGGGGTGAGGGATTTTAAATCTTGATAAACGTGAAATTTTTAAAATCTATGAAGGAAAATAATAGAATAAGCATTGAGAATTCCAATTTTGTGTGTTGGTGTAAGGAATTACATCTTTACTAAAAGTATTCAAAGAAATATTTTTTTTTTTTTTTACTTTTGGGGTAACTTAAAGTTAAATTCAACTTAAATTGTATTTATTCTAAAATAATATCATACATATTTTATATAAAATGAATTAACGTAAAAATAAACACAAAGACAAATAAATTGCAATAAAAGCTTTAAGAAAATTATACATTTCGCATCGTTTGTTTGGTAAAAGCTGGCAAGATTTTATTGTACAATTAAAATCCTTATAGTTTATTTTAACTTGATCATGAGAGATTAAGAGAATAAATTGACAGTTAGCACATACTACTGACTGCTCTACTTGCTCCAATTAACCACTTATGTAAATGATTTCTTGTTTTTAAAAGTAGTAAATTTTAATATGTTCTTTGTAGAAAATTTTGTAAATTGTGCTTTTTAAGCAACAAAATCTTCTATCTGTATCAACAAATATCAGAATACAAAACACAAATTAGAGCAAAATGCTGTAAACACACATAAATGATTGCATTTTAATGAAACTGAATAAGATATCCAACTTTTATCTAAAATCATTGATATCTAGGATATCAATCATTGAAATCCGCATCTTTTACTGTAAAATTATCATTTGATATCAGTCAATGATTTAAATGATTGATATCAAATCATCTAATACAAAATTGACATTAATTTTGAGTAAAGAAGTTTTTTAAAAATGCCATCAAAAAATGAATTCACACAGATAATAAATTAGAAATGTTTTATATTTGTCATGAGTATCTATGGAAGATGAAGGTGATAAGTAGGTTCTATGTGCGCAAACGTAACTACACATGTATACTTACATTTTTACTCTTACATCTTGTGAGATTTCCATTTTCTGTTGTCCGTAACCAAATGTGTTATTTGGGGTACCGATCTAGTCAATAAGACAAGTAAAAGAGTGTTGGTACACTTCACAGGTACAAGACAATATTAGCTATTATTTGCATATGAATGAACGTTATTTTGTTGAAATATAGTGCTTTCTGACAATCATGTTAGGATTGGGAGAACAAACGACCATTGGTGTCATCGAGGTAACGTTTACAAGAGTACTGAAAATTTTTCAGTAAATGTAAACTGTTATCATATAAAACAATTAGCCGAAATATAACAGTAAGTTTCAATAACATGATAGCATGTCAGGATAACATGAACTGAAAACAAGTGAACAGGTCTCCATCAAACAATAATCTCAAATCATTCACGTATAAAAAAAGGACGATTCATTCTTGGCCATTATATGGATTCAATTGTGAGCATTCCATTTTTCGAGGATGTAACATTACAGAGAATATTATTGTTGATGTGCTGGAGGTTACAGTCTAACCTCGCTAGATGAGTTTTTTTCTTCTGTGATTTATCAAATAATAAATTTCCACGAGATGTCAATTAGTGCTTTTAGACTTTATAAAGGTAAATGTTTTGGTACATATTGAAGCGTGCTATATAGTTCTACACGATTAATATTTTTCCTGGTTTATACTGATGTCTTCTCGTACGATTTTGGACATCCTCTTGGCTTCGCATGTGTGAACATCATCTTACATTGACACATCACTGACACTTGACTCGTGTAATTATTTGCTAAGGACATCTTACTCTTCTCAGAACCTTAATATTCCTCTTTTAATCTCACCGAGATCGTTAGCATTTCATTGGTTTTTCGAGGTGTATCATATTCATCCACTAAACGCTCGAAATAATATGCACTTTGCTTTTCGGATATTACACATTTCAATATTTTTCACCAATAAGTATTAAATCTTCTTAATAATTAAATAAAGTACATCTATTAAACAATGCTAGCGAAACATTGGGTAAAATTGGAAATAAATCGAATTAAACAGGAACATTTCGAAAGCGTTTGTATAAAATGCTAAAAAAATTTTTGATAAAGATTAAATAAATCGAAGACACTAATTGCCAATATCGAAATAATATTTCTAAGCCAACACTAACACAGAATTCTAATCACTTTGGGAATATCTCTGTTGTAAAGGCAATGAATGTAATGTGAGAGTATACATTTTACACATTACGTCAATATTGACTTGCTACAGAAAAAAGAGCGTTTTTAATCTGGTCTTTTTTTCTCTGTAAAATTAATTTAATTCCCAAACTCTGACATTATCTCAAATATGCTTCAAAGGGTTGACACACGTTTGTAATCAATCGTAATGAAGAACTTATAACCATACTGAATTTTATTAAGAATATTCAAAGGTAAATCTCTATATATTGCCGTTCTGTATACATGGAATACATGTATTTTTCAATACTAAGGTAAAGCTAGGAGAGTCTGCGCACAATTCAAAGGAATAACAATAAAAAATCGAAATATTAATTTTTTGCTAAACTATCCATGAATAATTTTTACTTCATTTGTTTTTTATGCATTTCCATTGCTATTTTGTTGTTACGTTGCAATTTAATAGAACAGTTGTAATAAAACCAAGAAAGTTATTTTGCACAATCTGTCCTTACAGGGTTGGTGTGATTGCGCACATGGGTATGAGAGATTGTTACTAATAATAACTACAATTAAATAGTTAACAATAATAATTACACTTAAATGACATTGTTGTAAGGTTTTTGTGAACAAATATTATTGTATTAGGAGTGAATATTTCAACTTAATGATTAAAGAATCAGAAAAAAGGAAATAATTTTAAAAAAGATTAAAAAATTTTAATTAAAGGAAAAAAATTAAAGAATCAGAAAAAGCAAGTCCAGATAAGATTACAAAATAAAATTATGTAACTTAAAACTGGTCCATTTCTTATTTTTCATTTTTTATGCAAATTTACCAATAAGCTGCGTATTCTCTCCTAGCATGGAAATTAATGGGAACACTGCGCCATCTCTCTTAAGTAGCAGATGCGCAAACTCTCCAATTTCGGTAGGAGAGATTGCGCGGCCTTTTCTTTAAACATGACCTCTTCTAAAACGAATCGTTGATGTTCACATTGTTAGTCTAGATTAGTAGCTTATGAGAAATCGTTTCAGTTTAAAATATTTTGTACTATTGACATTGTATAGAAATTCTGATGAATAGCTATGAAAATTCAAGCACTTACTTTGGGAAAACAAAACAAAATAGCAATGATTTATCTTAGACGCTCAAAACAATCAAGGTGCACTTTCAAGTAGACACTCCACTACTGCTGTTGTACAACTACCTGGAGTCGTTGCGCGCTCACTCTACTCCTTCCCACCGAACCCCCATGTGCGCAATCTCTCCGACCGCGCCATCTCTCCTGGCTTTACCTTAGTATTAATATTAATGCATAATATCAATGAACAATGTTATTTTTTTATATAAATTTCGTGGATGAAAATTACTCAGACTTCATAATATTGAGATTAGGTGCTGACAATTTAACATTTTTCGCAGACCATTCAAATTTTAGTAATTTAGGTGCGTTCGTAATTGCATAAATACGCAGCATCTATAGTCGCCGTCTGGTCCGTCCGTCCGCATATAACAGCGCAAAAAATACCTAATCGAAAGGTTTGAAATTTAATATAAGGTAAAGCTAGGAGAGTCGGCGTACAATTCAAAAGAATAACAATAAAAACCTAAATATTAATTTTTTGCTAAACTATAGATAAATATTTTTTACTTCATTTGTATTTTATGCATTTCCATTGCTATTTTGTTGTTATGTTGTAATTTAATAGAACAGTTGTAATAAAACCAAAAAAGTCATTTTGCGCAATCTGTCCTTACAGGGTTGGTGTGATTGCGCACATGGGTAGGAGAGATTGCTACTAATAATAACTGCAATTAAATTATTAACAATAATAATTACACTTAAAATACATTGTTGTAAGGTTTTTTTGAACAAATATTATTGTATTAGGAGTGAATACTTCAACCTAATGATTAAACAATCAGAAAAAAGAAATCCTTTTAAAAACGATTAAAATTATTTAATGAAAGGAAAAAAAATTAAAGAATCAGAACAAGCATGTCCAGATAAGATTAAAAAATTACATTAAGTTACTTGATAACACGTTTAACTGAAAATTAGTCCATTTTAATTTTTACTTTCTTGTTTTGCAAATAAGCTTTACAAATAAGTTGCGTAGTCTCTCCTAGCATGGAAACTAATGGGAACAATGCGCCATCTCTCCTAAGTTGCAGATGCGTAAATTCTCCAATTTCGTTAGGAAAGATTGCGCGGCATTTTATTTAAACATGGCTGCTGCTAAAACGAACCGTTGATGTTCACACTGTTAGTCTAGATTTGTAGCTTATGAGAAATCGTTTAAGTTTAAAATATTTTGTACTACTGACATTGTATAGAAATTCGGACGAATAGCTATGAAAATTCAAGCTCTTACTTTGGGTAAACAAAACAAATATCAATGTTTTATCTTAGACACTCAAAATAATCAAAGTGCACTTTCAAGTAGACACTCCACTACTGCTGTTGTACAACTACCTGGAGTCGCTGCGCGCTCACTCTACTCCTTCTCCCCGAACCTCTATGTGCGCAATCTCTCCGACCGCACCATTTCTCCTGGCTTTACCTTATATAATCGCTGCACAATTTTATCGAGTCATATCAAATTTTGTAAAAATGGAATAAAAATTTAAAAAGATATTAATAAAACTTTTCTACACTCTATTAAATCCTATCATGCGTAATTAATTCAATGATATCCCATGATAGGTAACGATTCTAGGTTTCCATGGTGATTACGTCCTATTTAAGATGGAATCATAGTATTTCCGTATTACTGAATTTAAAAACCGAATTTGTATACTAAATTGTTTTACTGATTGTTTAATTATACCAATCATATTATCTATCGACAGTTTTTTGGATAGATGTTTCCGGAGAAATAGATATTAAATGGAAAAAGAGTGGATTCAAGTTCTGAAATTATCAAAGCTGGAATTTTCAGTAAATGTCAGCAAAAGATAAAATGTTGCTAACTTGAAATGTAATTTTTTTATTACGGAAATTAATCATATCATAATAACAGACGATATAAATATTTACAAAACTAGTTTAAATACGAACGCACCTCATTTGTTACGTTTGACGTACAATTTCCAACTTGTTCAAATTCAATATGTATACTGATAAGAGGAAAGTGAAAGGATTATTTATTTGTATTCTGTGTGCCTCTCAAGATTTTCGCTCTTATCATAATTTTTGTGCATACTGTGCATTTTGTGGTCTATAGATTGTTCTTTCCATTGAATATTTATTACAGTATATTGTCAATGATACAATAATCGTAGCTACCAACCATCCGCTTTTTTCGCAATGAAATACGAGGGGGTATCAATAAGTTTTTACACTCACATAGAAATACTTGAGGGAAATTTATGAAGTTTATATATTATACTAGTATATAACCCCGTCAAAAATGACGGAATGTTGATGTGCGTTTCATTTTCATAAGACTTCATACAAACAAACAGCATGAAGATTTATTATTGAAAGGTTTGTATTGTAGAAAAATATATTTTAAAAATAACAAATGATTTCTACAAATAAAAATAATGAGGATATATATATATATATATATATATATATTACTCAGTATTAAATTTCTGAAATAGTTCAACGATTGGCCAAAACATTCAAATTAAATATTAACAAATAATCCCTGTGCGAAAGTTTTTGTAAAAAAAGTGTTATCAATGACTTTCTAAACAGCTTGACTCACCACGTCACTCATTGTTTGATTACATAAGCAAAATTGAATGCAAATTACGCTGTACTATGTATTCCTTATATTTTAATTGCGTTTGATGAGAAAGAATCATTTTACAGTATATGACCCATTAATCGTAAATCCAAAATCCGGAAGGACCCGAAATCCGGAAAAAAAAATCGAAAATTTTCTAAATTTGTAAATTTTTACTAAAATTTCAGTTTTTTTGAAAAATTTCGAAAAAGTCACCGATTTCTAATAATTATTTTTTGAGTCCATCGTGTTTCAATGGTTAATCGCTAAAATATTGTTACTTCGGGGGAGGGTGAACACCCCCCCCCCTTCATCCCGAAATTAAAAAAAAATAATTTTTCTATGAAATTTTAGTTTAAAATTAATTTATATTACGATTCGTTAGAAACAAAAAATAGTTATCTATTTATTTCATCAGGGGTGATTCTGTTCAAGTTTTCCTAAAAATTTAAGGCATTCGGTTTTGAAAATTTTATTCTTCAGTCCAAAAATTCGAGCATAAAAAATATCTCGAATTTTGAACAATCGTCGCAGAAAAAAATCCATTATGTCTATCGTTCGCAGAAAAAAAGACAATTTCTTCAAAGGATTGCGGAAACAGCGTGAATTTTGTCAAAGGATCGAAAAAAAAAACCGCAAATTTCGTCGCAGGATTGCAAAACAAAAGGCTAATCTTGTGAACAAATCGAAGAAAAACGCGATTTTAGTCAAAGGCTTGTGAAGAAAACGCAAATTTCTTCCAAGAAAAAATGTAACATTTTCCGAAAAAATGTAAAATTTCATCAAGGGATCACAAAAAAAAACACAAATTTAGTTAAAGAATCGCAAAAAAAAAAAGCCGCGAATTTTGTCAAATAATCGCGGAAAAACATGAATTTCTTCAAAGGATCGCGAAAAAAAACTCAAATTTCTTCAAAGCACTGCGAAAAAATTTCTAATTTCGTTAACTGATCGCGAAAAAATTGAAATTTCGTCAAAAGATAAAAAAAAACGCTTATTTCGTCAAAGAACCCCAGAAAGAACTCGAATTTTTTCAAAGGATCGTAAATAAAAGGCAAATTCCTTCAAAGGCCTACGAAAAAATGAAATTTCGTCAAAGAATGGTAGAAGAAAAACGCAAATTTTGTCAAAGAATAGCAGAAAAAATTGCAAATTTGGCAAAAAATCACGAAAAAAAAACATGAATTTTGTCAAATAATCGCGAACTTCGGGAGGACTCGAAATCCGGAAAATTCCAAAACTCGGAAAGCCTTTGGTCTCGAGGATTCGGGATAATGAGTCCTATACTGTATTTACAATGGAAGCAAATTTCAAAATCCGCCGTTAGATGGCACCAATATTCTGAATCAACCTCAAATCCTCTTATGAAATAAATGACCGCTATTTCTGAAAAAAAAAAGTGCTTACAGAAAGAAATGTTGTCAGAAATGTTGATATACATGTTTTATATAAAATAGTTTTTGAAGGTTTTAAACAAAATTAAAATATTTAAAAGCTTTAATATGCTTTTACAAATATTTTAACAGCAGAATCGGATGTAGCATAGATTTTTCTGTAAGCCTAACATGGCGTTTAACTATGGTCGATTCGCAGACCAGAGTGGCCGAGCCCGGAACCGTTACAGACGCTTTCTTGCCTTCGGATTTTATTATAAGTAGATGTGACCATGTCTTATATAACTCATGTGTAGTTTTTTTGTGTTTAGGTGGAAGCATTTTTGAAATAGCCCTGCTGGAATGAGTGAAAGTGGAGAACTTTTAAAAAATGAATGTCGCTTAGTAATCAGGTTCCTCCATTTAAAGGTGTTGAAAGCCACGGAGATTTACGATGATATGAAAAGTGTTTATGTGGGAAACTGTACATCTTTAAGCACTATCAAAACATGGAAGAGACATCTTAAATAAGGATGCACGAGCCTGGAGGACGAGGCTAAGGAAGGCAGACCATGTTCGGCTGTTGACCAGGACATGGTTAGGAAAGTGGAAAGGGTGGTGATGGAGGACAGACGATGGACAATCCATGCTTATTATGGCTGAAATGGGTATATCCTTATGGTTCCGTATCCACCATCCTGCATGACCACCTGCACTGCTGGTTGCTGACCCACTTCCAGAAACAGCAGCGTATGGATTATGCGTTCTCAATGTTAACCCTGTGTGATGGCAATGAGGAGATTTTTTTATCGTTTGGTGACAATGGACGAATGCTGGGTGTATCGCTTTGACCCGCAGACCAAAATGATGGGTAAACAATGAAAGCCTATCGACTCACTGCCCCCAAAGAAGCTCGTGTGAATCCATCTTCAAAGAAAGTTATGTTGTCAGAGTTTTGAGATTGCAAGGCCATAATACTCACAGATTACCTAACATATGGACACAGCATAGCTGGAGAATATTACAGGAGCTTGCTGGGAAAACTTCGTGAACAACTGAGAGTGAAGCGAGGTGCAAAAGTGACTAAAAGTGCTCGCCTTTAGACTGACAGTGCTCCTGCTCACAAAACCAATGAAACATTGAATGTTGTCCAAAGCCTTGGTTACCAATTATTGCCACATCCACCTTATTCACCTGACTTGGCGCCTTCAGACTTCTTCCACTTTCCAAAAATGAAAAGGTTATTGAAGTGAAAACATTTTGACAGAAATGCTGACGTCATTGCTATACTGGAGCAGTGATTTTCAAGCCAGTGTAACACCTTTTATAAAGATGAGCTGTGGAAGCTGAAATATCGTTACCAGAAATGTGTTACTGTGCACGGTGACTATATAGAAAAGGATAAATAAACTGTATCCAATTTCACAAATTTCACTCAGTTATTTCTATGTGAAGGCAAAAACTTATGGATACTCCCTCGTACATTTTGAACAAGTAAATGTGATTAATAAAACTTTGCTATATGCTACTTATTTGGCTTCATTATTAATTAAAATTTCTGGTTCGAATTATATTTATTTGACATAAAACAAAATGGAAGTTTTGCAGTTGTGAATAGAAATTAAAGCAGGATTAGGTTGAATATATGAAATTCCTGACTTATGGAAGGCATTCAAATAGCACAAGAGCATGTATTTCGTTTTTGTGACAATATAACAGTTAAAGTAATAAAAGAAATGGAAAAAAAATAACTAAACAAAAATACATTTTTTAAAATTTGTCTAAAGTATAATTACAAAGCACAGCTGCATTCAGAAACATACTCTGATATGTTTGTAACTTTTATTCTGCCTTGCAAATTGAGGCCTGAAATAATACATTTAAAAAGTTGAAACGGAATTATTCCAAAAATTTCCTTATTCGATGCTTCTGTCTTAAGCTTAGTCTACTTTTCTTTAAATGCCTATAGTAAAATTATAAAACTATAATGAGATTTTGATTCTTTGTGAGCTATCCCAAAAATATAAATTGATATTTTACAATATATCTTTCGTAATTTTTTTAACAGATACCAAATGTACTAAAAAAAGTTATGACACCTTGCCAACAAATTAACTTGATAAACTTAAAAATATATATTTATGTTTTATTTTATAACTGGTTTACAGAATTCTGTTTTATTAACCAATAACTAGAACAGTGATAGAATAATTTATTTCATTAAAAAAAATAACAATGAAAAACCTAGTTCTCTTTTTCTAAAATAAATAGTTCTACCTCTTTTTGAGTTCAGAAAATATAATCTCAACTGTTTATTAAGTTAATCTGCAAACAAGGAGAATTTATTTCTTTTATTTGATCCATTTTTTTATTCATTTAAGTCCTTAATGGCAATTTTTGTAACATTTATTTAAAAAGTAATTTTTGTTCAGCTTATTGACAAAAATAAATGTATTCAAATTGCGCTATAATGTTTTTTCTTTCTTTTTTTACAAAAGAAATTATGAAGTAACAAAATTTATTGACTGAGAATTATAAACAAGAAACATACTTCTCAAATATTTACTAACACAGAATTTTACAATTCATTCACCTATAGAAACACGCTCTAATTTATAACTTCATTTCGCTTACCTCAATAATTACACCTGAAAATCGAGATTACAAAATGGGTACTTGCAATGAAAATCCTCCAAAAGTTTTTTCAATTTTTTTCCTTCAAATAAATATAAAAAATGCCGTAAATTTTATAAGTTTTAAATAGCTTTTCCGTTATCTAAAAGAATATAAATTGATATATTTTTATAATATTTTCTATTCTATTAAAAGGGAAAGGGGGGAAAATGATGCATCAACTTGGCAACAAATTAAATTAAATGAATTTTACAAATTATATTTTCCAAACTAAAATAGAAATAGAGTAATTTAGTTCTGAAAAGTGAAACCCTGCTTACAATTAATACCATTTTAGTTGCAATAATAAGAAAAAAAATATTTTTGTTACACGCAACGATTTTTTTTTTATTCCGTTAAAAATAAATTATTTGTAAAGGAAAATTTACACACTTTTTTTATTTTTCCCCCACATCGGATGAAATATTCAACGAGAAAGCACGTAAAGTAATTTTTGTGAGAAATAGATACCATTATTGTTTTTCGGTTTACTGACGCTTAAGTTTTACAGACTTAAGTACTCGAAACACAATGCATGTCTGAAAGAATAAAACGATTTTAAATCTTGTTAAATAAAGCTAAACTTTGAAAACCTTTTTTTTTTTGAGAAAATTTTTATAATCTTTTAGGAAACAAACGTTTTCTGCTGAATGTCAGATTTTGAGCGATAAACATTACAGGTAAAAGAGAATTTATTTTTAATAATGTCAGACATAGTTGAAAAGAGTTTATGAATTCGGCTTGTCTGTCCGCCTGTCTGTCCGGAGTCTAACTCGCGTAAATCTAATATGATTGTCGTGTAATTGAAGATTATCATGGAATGCTCGGTGTTGAAAATGACGCGTGTAGCATTTATAGTTATTTTACAGGGGCACTCAAAAATTCCGTTGCATTATCGTTTAATGGTAAGAATCATTTTCAGTAGATTTTAATGATTTTACAGTATTTCAAACATATTTAAATTGATATACATCATTCGGTGCACTATAAGTTGCTTACTATATAATTGGATGTGTATGCCATTTATTGTTCATTTACAGGGACACGAAAGAAAATTTGGTGACAGTACAGGTTATGAGCCATAATTGTCGGAAGAGCGGTTTAAAAGTTGTGGTATACCTTTGAAATTTAATTAATGTTTTGCATATTACTTTGTATGCATAAATTCTATAGATCATATACAGGGCTTCACAAAGTAATTCAAGTACGTCTAAGCTTATTGACGGAAACTGTTGAAGAGAAATTTCCAAATGTGTTATGCGTTTCCTAACTGAACTAAATTTGTGCATACTGTGTAGTATATATACAAATATATAGATCTTTTACAGAGCTGCACAAAATAATTCGTATATTTTGTCGACTACGGATGGTATTTGCGGAAATTGGGTTTTCAAATGCGTTTTGCGTTTTCCAATTTGTGTACTTAAACATCCTCTTTAAGCTTATTAAAGTGTGAAGTTTTGTGAAAGTAATCTGAATGTTTCAGAAAGTGTTTCATTATCTATGCTTGACGCATGATTTTACATTCTTGTCAGTTTTTAATGACAAACATTAGTTAAGTATGCCTTATAATGTAAAGACTTTCGGTTTTCAGTTTGTCCGAAAGTAATGTTCGCATTTCAAATTTATTTTGAATTGTTTTATATGTGAATATTTTTCAAGTTCTTAGTAGAAATTTTTAGACCTTCCGAGATGCAGACTGAGCTTACATCAATATTTAATCTATCAATAAACACATTTAAATCAATTATTTTTGGATTCATATGATATTCTGAGATAGGACGACAACATGAAAATTTTTCTACGTAGAATAAATTTGAAAATTCTTCGATCAAAATTACAAATTCTGTATTAAATGTGCTTTAAATTTTATATTTTTTCACCTAAACAGAGAAAGAGAAAGTTATTTTAGAAAGAAGAAACCCTTAAAAAGTTAGTTTTATTTATTAAAAACAAGTTATTCAATCTCCATTCTAGTTCAGAAAATATAATCTCTAAAATATAATCTGATGAATTAAATTTGTTGGTAAGGTGATATATATATATATATATATATATTTATCTGTTTGGTTTCCATTAATATAAAATTCGTTGTAATACTATAAAAGAAAAAGAGTTATTGTTCCATGTAACTATTTTGTTATTTCACTAAAAATAGATTATTTGCGGAAGAAAATTTACACGTCCTTATTTTCTTCTCTCTCAATTATTACTCCCGAAACACCAGATTAAAAAGGTTTACTTTAAGGAGAAATCATCCAAAACATTTTCTTTTCATCTTTATACTCCTGTCTTCAACTTAATTAACTTGATTTTCTTTTTAATATAAATATAAAAATAGTATAAACATTAGTATGTTGATTGGTTTTCTGGTTGCTAAAAGAACATAAATCGATATTTTTCAATCTTTTTTTTGTTATTCTTTAATTAAAAAAGAAAAAAAAATTATACCTTCCCTTACAAAGAAATTAAGAGGGTCCATGGGTCAAAATTTTATTTATTTTTTATTTATAGAAAGTTTTTTTTTTTTTTTTTCAGAAATCAGTCTTTTTATAAAGATTACTTCTCAGATAAAAAGTTTTCGGAAAAATTGAATTTTTCTTATAAAAAAATTAAATTTATACGTTTTAAATTTTTGATATAACTCATGAACCACTTGTCCTATTTCATTACTTTTTTCACTATTGTGTGTAGAAAACGTTTCTTGTTAATTTGGTCTCCGAATTTATAAAAATAATTCCTACAAAATTTATAATACAGCGTGTCCGAGAAAGGTCTTTATCATTTTAAACATTAATAACAAAAATAATAATAGGTGAAATGGAATGCAGTTTTCTGCAAAAGAATGAAGAAATCTATGAGTTTTTTGTGGCATGAATTATCTGAAGTATGAAATGACAAATAATGAAATCATCACTCATCAATCCTCACTGTTACACAGCAAATGTTAAAAAACATTATTTGTTCTACTAACGAAGCTCACTTACAGCTACATTGAAGGTATTGTAAAAAAACTCTTAGATTTCTTCATTCTTTTGCAGCAAACTGCATTTCATTTCATCTGTTAGTATTTTTGTTATTAATGTTTAGAAGGTAAAGACCTTTCTCGGACACGCTGTACATTTATAAGTAAAAAAAAAAGAGAGGTGTTTTGAGAATGATTTTTATTTCGAGAAAAATATTTTCAAAATTTTCACATTATATTAAAATTTCTGAAGACAATTTATTAAAAACATAACACAACAAGAACAAAAAATCAAAAGTCAAGCATAAAGTATGTAACACTTTCCTACACTCCCAGAATAATTTTAAAAATCTTTACTGTAATAAGGTCAAAGATGTAACAATAGTAAACATGTAAATGTAAATAATAATAATATAATATAATGTAAATAGTAACAACTAAGTAAAACATTTGAAAAACGAATAACATATTTAAAAACCCAATTTCAGGAATTACGAACAATATTCGGAAAAATATCCAAGTTCTTTTGTGTAGCCCTGTATATGATCTATAGATTTGTATATATACTACATAGAATGCTAAATTTTAGTTCAGTTAGGAAGCGCATAGCACAGTTTAAAATTCCCCTTCTGGAATTTCCATCAGTAAACAAAATGTACTAGAAATGCTTTGTACTGCCCTGTATATGATCTATAGAATTTATACACATCAAATAATAGACAAAAAATAAGTTAAATTTAAAAACGCGTTCAGAAACTGAAAAAGCACTTCCAGCAATTATTGTTAACAGACAGCACCGAATTATTTTGTGTGCCACTGTAAATGAACGATGAATACTAAACACACAATATTCTATAATAAGCCGTTTGTAATGCACCTTAGTGATATATATCAATTTCAATATGTTTGAAATAGTGAAACATTATTAAAATAAACCGCAAACGATTTTTCTCCATAGACCATAAAATAAGGGAATTCTTTTGAGTGTCCGTGTAAAGAAACTGTAAGTGTTATGCACACCATATTCTATATTAAGCTTCTTGTAGTGCACCTCAGTCATATATATGAATTTAAATATGTTTGAAATTGTTTAACATCATGAAAACAAACCGCAATTTTTCCCCCATAGACCGTATAATGCAACGGATTTTTTTGAGTGTCCCTGTAAAAAACTACAAGTGCTACACACTTCCTTTTCAATACAGAACATACCATACTTAACTTCAATAACATATATCAATTGCATGACAATCCGAATATATTTATGCGAGTTAGAGCATGGACAGGCAGAGAGACAGACAAACCGAATTCATAAACACTTTTCAACAATGTTGGAAAGTGTTAAAAACGCTGTACAAGATTTCATACATATAACTTACAAGAAAGCTTAGATAATATATCCCTTTAAACATGTAAAATTATGAAAACAATTATTCTGAGATTAATGAAATTAAAACTTTTAAATATGGGCGGCGCAGGATTGATAGTACAACATACAAACTGTTATAACTGCTGATATAATAATCGTAGAATAACTTGTTTTATTTAATTTATTTAACTTTGTAGTATTTATATAGCAAAGGATATGAATTATCACTTACTACTCAGCGTATAACCAGAAAAGTGAAAAAGATGTTCAGACCGGGGATCGAATCCGGAACCTTTGGTATTACGCACCTATGCTCTACATTTGGAGGTATCCGGATTACATCCAGTCTAGTATTTTGGCACAAGATGGAAAAGTCAACAGGAGCACACAAATTTCTGCGGCAAACATGAGACGACAATACAAAGCCCAGCAAACGGCAACACATATTTAATTTTTAATTCATTTTCAGCAGTGAAATACGCCTGTAAAAAGCAGGATAAAAATTCACTGGTTATTATTCAAAGATTACAGGCGTAATTCACTGTTGAAAATGAGATAGAGCTATTGCAGAAATTGCAAAAAATGCAACACAGCAGCGCCACCTGTTGCGCGATTTACACCAAAAACTAATCAGCAATAATTTATATCAGGAAGTAACAGAATATAAATTTTTATTAAATTCCGTGCATTCGTTCCTGATATAGAGTGCCCACAAAAGTTTTGTCACATACAGACAGTCAGAATCATAAACAATCATTTTTTAAAAACAGTCAAATCGTATTCAGGACTTTCTAAAATCCGTCAGAAACAGGAAGTCGGAAATTTTCATGAATCCAATACTTTCTTCTTGTAAAGATAGAAGAAAGTAATAAATGGGAGAGGCGGATTTTAAAACTACCTTGGTCCGTCCCAATTAAAAAAAGTTTTAATTATCCAAAAATTATGTTAATCCCTTAATTATATAGTAATATAAGACAAATAAACCAAATTACGTGAGACAGTTATGGCTACTATACAACAATTCAAATTTTGTAAGAACAACAAAATTTTGCTGGAATTACGAATTTAAATTACAAAATTATTGTAAAATTAAAAAAAACAGATTTTGTTATTTCAAGTAAAATTGATGAAATTTTGTTAAAATTTTGTAAGAGTGTAAACAATATTTTTTTGTCCAAGCAACAAAACCAGTTTTTTGCTTCAACTAAACATTTTGCTTAAAACAACCAAAATGTCCTCAACAAAACATGTTTTGTAGTTTTAATCATTTCCTTTTTCTAGGTGCGGACCCCCTTAATTTAATAAATTTTATAGATTATATTTTCTGAATTAAAAAGAGCTACGATATTTTATTTGAGAAAAAAGAAATCTGATCTCAAGGATGTCACCGGTTGTGTGTATGTAGGTCTATTTATTAAAAGTTTTTAAGCCCTTGTGTGTGCTGCAATAACTTTTACAACATTTTTTTTTTTAATCATAATAAGTGATTTTTCTCATCTAATTCTAGAAAAAGAAATATTTTCTAATTATACCATTTTTGTTGGAACATAAAACAGAAAAAGTTTTTTTTTCATGCCACGCTTATTTGTTTCTTTTCACATTGAATGAAATTGTAAAAGAAAAGGAATAAAGTATTAGTTATGGAAAATATATACAATTCTTGCTTTTTTATTTTAGCGACATTTAAGTTTTATAGACTTAAAGACTGGAAACACAATGTGTGTGTGTGACAAGATAAAATGATCCTACTTCTGGTAAAATAAAGTTCAAATTCGCACACCTTAAGAAGAATTTATTTTGTATTATTTAAAAAAACTTTAATACAGTCTGATTTATAATGTAAGTACATACTGTTTTCTGTTTATACAAATTAAAGCTTAAAATCTAAATTTATTTTAAATTTTTTGCATATTTTTGCATATTAAAAATTCATGGAAGAATTTATTACAATGTTCCTGGACACAGAATGAAATTAAAACAATATGTAATCTACTAATGACGACATATCAATATTCAGATTATATACACTGCAGTAGAGAGTTGTAGCTATGCTGTAGTTATGCGCGGCAGCGTATTACTGCTTATTTTACTATTAATTTTACGGTATAATACTGGCAGCTGGGATGCCAGTATTATACTGTAATATCAACAATTTTTTTGTGCAGTGTATATATATATACTTAGTCATATGATCTTCCGAGTTAAGAACGAAATTTTTTTTCTTCTTAAATAGTTCGTAATTCGTATGTTCTGCGATAAAAAATACAAGTTTTCCATTTATTGCGCTGCATCTTACGTATATTACTTTTCTTCAAATGATATTAAAAACATATATTAAACCCACAAAAGTTTTTAATTGTTCTCGGGAAACATAAATAAATATAAAATTGACGATGTTATTATATAATTCTTAAAAAAGAGAGAGAGAGAATAGAAAACTAAAATGATGCATCAACTTGCCAACAAATTCATTTAGTTAATTTAAAAAATTATATATATTTAAAATTAGAACAGAGATCGATTCATTTATTTTAGGAAATAAAAACGATTGAAAAAATGAATTTCTTCTTCGAAATAAAATATTCTATCGCTGTTTTAATCCAGAATTTTTTTAATTTGCTTAAGTTAATTTGGTAGCATATAAAGGTGGCAGATGACTTTTTTAATGTAACTATTAATACCCATTCCATTGGAACATTAAACATACAGTTGTGACCAAAAGTGTGGACATTTTTTGAAATTTTCATGTTTTTCAAATTTGTGTGCTTATAGAATATATTAATTTTCACTTAAATACAAACGTTTATATATCAAATTGAAGGTAATTTAATGTAAAATTTAATAATGAAAACAGTATTACAATATCCGTATTACAAAAAAAGTTATGCAACTAATAGTAAGATCTATCTTAGATTTGCATTTTTTTTTAAAGTGATACTTACACAATCAATACTTAGTAGGATAACCCTTATTTTTTAAGACAGCTTCACAGCGTCTTTTCACCGAGTGAACGAGTGTTTCGAGTTCATCTTTCGTAATCACATGGGGCCAAGAATCAATTATAGCTTCAAAAAGTTGTCTTTTATTGGATGGACGTTTTTTTCGTACAAGAATTTTCAAACGTCGCCACAAATTTTCAATTGGATTGAGGTCAGGGCTGTTTCTTGGCCATGGTAATATATCTATGCCTTTATTTTGAAACCATGCTTTGCATAATTTTGCTGTGTGGCATGGAGCTGAATCCTGCTGAAAAATAAATGGTGCGTTGTTGGGGAAGAGATCCCTGATGAAAGGTATCAATTTTGGTTCCAGGACAGTTTTGATGTATGTTTTGGCATTCAGGATGCCATCAATCACTTGAATTAGGCCCACATCATCTGCAGACATACATGCCCAAATCATGTCTTTTTTTTTTTTTTTTTTTTTTTTTTTTGTAGTTGCTTCAATGCAATCAGGATGAAGTGCTTCTCCTACTCTACCTCTCACGTATTTTCTACAATCACTACCAAAGAGCGATATTTTACTCTCATCTCTACAGATTACTTGCTTCCATTGATTTTCTGACCATTTAATGTGTTCTTTTGCCCACTTAACTCGTTTTTCGAGTTGCTTTTGATTTAAATATGGTTCTTTCCTTGGAATTCTAGCTTGTAGTCCAAATCCTGATAACCTTCTTCTTATTGTTCTTGAACTTACGGCAATACCCGCTGCATTCATTTCACATCTAATGGCATCTGATGAATTTTTTCTATCTTGAAGGCATAGCCGTTTAATATTTCTATCGACAGTAGCACTTGTGCATTTTCTTCGGCCTGATTTGACCTTATTTTCCACTGATTTCGTTTTTTCATAACGTAAACAGAACTTTCGTACACCAGAACAAGTCACTGGACCACCAACTTGTCTTGCAATTTCAGCATAAGAGAGTCCATTTTCTCTCAATATGACAATTCGGCTTCTTTTTTAGATGTCCAATTAGTTCTTCTTGTTGATGACATTGTTTAAAATTAGTTTAATTTAAAAAAAAGGGCTTTAAATATTCAAAAACAGCAGCACTCTATTTAATTGTACTAGTACGCATCATTCCGCAAAATATTTCCACAGCAATAACTCTTTTATCATCCAAATAACCTAAACTGTAGTTACAGACATTTGATTGGTCCTCAGAACAATGTTTGTGATAGGCTAGTACGCTTTCATTACAAAACACGTCCTTATTCAAAACGATTTGTGTTTGTTTGTTCTACTAAAGTGAGCATAAATTTTTTTGTAATACAAATATTGTAATACTGTTTTTATTATTAAATTTTACATTAAATTATCTTCAATTTGATATATAAACGTTTGTATTTAAGTGAAAATTAATATATTCTACAAGCACACAAAGTTGAAAAACATCTAGAAATACGCTGTTGTGTGCTTGCTTCTTTTCACCGCAATAAGTATACACAAAACGCCATATTTCAAAAAGTTACTTTAAGTGGAAATCTTACAAAACGTTTTCCATGTTTGCTTCTGTGTTAAACTTAGTTTGCTTTTCTTGAAATAAATATAAAAAATCGTATAAACGTATACATTTTATAATTGATTTTCTGTTTATTTTATCTTTATTTTTTTAACTATAAACAATAACAATATCTTTGATTTACTGTTTATTTTTTCTTTCTTTATTTTTTAACTATAAACAATAACAATATCTTTGATTTTCTGTTTATTTTTTCTTTCTTTATTTTTTTAACTATAAACAATAACAACATCTTTGATTTTCTGTTTATTTGTCCTTTTCTTTTTTTTTTTAATTATAAACAATAACAATATATTTGGTTTTCTGTTTATTTTTTATTTCTTTATTTTTTTAACTATAAAAAATAACAATATCTTTGATTTTCTATTTTTTTTTTTTTTTGAACTATTAACAATAACAATATCTTTGGTTTTCTGTTTATTTTTTCTTAACATATTTTTTTTAAAACTATAAACAATATATCACGGGGACAACAAATTAACTCAATAGATTTTAGAGATTATATTTGATATTTTTTATTAATATATATATATATATATATCGTTAGCACATTAACACCATTGTTGTTGCAACATAAAACAGAAAAAAAAATTCTTTATGCAACGATTTTATTATTCCGTTAAAAATAAATTATTTGCGAAACAAAATTTACACGTGTTTCTTTCACAACGAATGAAATTTCACTTACGAAGTAATAAAATAAATTGGCCTAAAAATATGAACAGAAAATATAATTCTGAAATGTTTACTAACAAAAAATTGTACAATTCATCGGCTTTTAGAAACACACTGTTACAGGCATGCTTCATTTCTCCTCAATAATTATACCCGAAACGCGAGATTAAAAAAATGTTACTTTAAATGGAAATCTTCCAACTTTTTTTTTCATCTTCTCTCTTGTGTGAAACGGAATTTGCTTTTCTTGAAATAAATATATACTAGTTATAAACATGAAATTTTTAACTGTTTTACCGTTAGCTAAAAACATATAAATTAATATTTTACAATCGTTCTATAGTAATTCTTTTTTTTTTTTTTTTTTTTTTTTTTTTTTTTTTTAAGAAATAAAAATAATGATATCTCATTTTGCCAACAAATTAATTCAATAAAATTTGAAGACTATATTTTCCATCTTATTTTTGAAAAATAAAACCATTTTTACCATTAACAACAATTTCCTTAGAATACAAAACAGTAAAAAATATTTCTCTTCATGCAACGCTTTTGTTATTCCGTTAAAAATAAATTATTTCCGAAACAAAATTTACACGTGTTTCTTTTCACATCGAATACAATTTTAAACGTAAAAACACATAAAGTATTTGTGGTGTGGAATAAATACTATTCTTGGTTTTCGGTTTACTGACATTTAAGTTTTACAGACTCGAGTACTCGAAACACAATGCATGTAGGATAGAATAAGACGATCTTAAATCTCGTAAAATAAAGTTTAACTTCGAAAACCTTTTCCCTTTCGGTGCTTTTATTTCAGAAACTACTTGGAAGAAAATGTTTATAATCTTTTTGGGAATCAAACGTTTTCTGCTGAACTTTAGATTTTATGCGATGTTCTTAATACATTACCAGCGAAGAAAAGTATTTTGTAAAAGATAACCTTAGGAAAGTAATTTACTATGCAATGTAAATATTTGTGTTTGTCTGCTTGTCTAATGTGAAGTTTATAAGGTATGTGTAGGCAATATGTCCAATCTCAGGTTAAATTTTTTTAAGCAGTAGTAGTAAGTGATTCAAAAAAAAAAAAAAAAAAAAAATACAAATTGGATAACAAAGCAGACCCTTTTTAGCACTGGAAAATAATTTTAAAGTTTAAATTATTCAAAATTTGTACTTGTAGCAGTTTGTCGAATACAGTTTGTTTTGTTTTGAGAATGCGAGCTGATTAAGGTAATGCGCCCATATGCATGTAATATGCCCATATGTCAAATAAAATGAAAAGTTTCATATTTAACCCATAAAAATAACAATCATTACAAAACCAAATTTATTGTTTGAAAATTTATAAAAATAATAAAAAAATAATGATGAATCAAAAATAAAATAACTTAAAAGCAATTAAAAAAAATTTTTTTGAAGGTATTTTTGTTTACTGCACATGTACGGCAAATATAAATTTTGTATATTTACTAGTAATTCAGACATATTTCTCTTGTATATAAAAACGACAAACAACGCATAATCTCATATCTACAGCTTTTTCCACCCGCGTAACTATATTGCCAACGAAAATCAGTTTTATAAAAGTTTTCGTAATTCTGTCTGAGCATTACGATATTGAAATTCGTTATAGCTGTTAAAAAAAACAGTAAAAAAACTAAAATATCATGTATGCATATAATTATAAACACTTTGTTTAAATAAGGTAATTAACAAAATTAGAAAAAAAAAATTTATAACATGCTAACGTGACTAACAGCAAAACAACAAAGGCAGCTCTCTCGTGTGCACATGGCCCGGAAATGCGTCAAAGCGACAAAACCAACTCTTCTGACTCCCCGCGACTGGATTCAAGTGCCATTTTCAGGATTTCACTCAAACTAATAACAATATTACGTGTTGGCCATATTAACTGCATTGGCCATTTTAACTGCATTGGCCATACACTGTAAAAAAAATTTCCTGAAAAAAAAACGGAAATTGTACTGGCAATCGAGACGCCAGTACTATTTCCGTATTTTAACGGATAAAAAAATTCCGTAAATTCCAGGAAATTTTCCGTGATTTCTGAAATATCTGTTTTTAAATTTCCGTTTTTTTAACAAATATCTTCCGTATTTTTTAGATATTTTTATATCGTTAAAATAAATTTTATAGAACCAAAAATATATATTTCTCAAGGAACATCTCATAACACTTTTTAATTTTTTCTTTCACTTCTGTGCGAGTTTTTAGCAAATAACCAACATTTGCTAGGACGGGGTTCGAACGCGGAAAGTTCTGTGTACTAAACTGGCGGGCTGTACCGTTACGCTACGAGCGGACACTTCGTTTCTTCAATTGTTATTATTTATTCTAAAGGATGCAAAAACGAAGGTTTCATAGATGGATTTTTTCAATATTTTATTTTCATAATTTTTAATATCTTGCTTTATTATTTAATGCTTTATAACAGATAAATTTTAACTTTTTATATATTATATGCGTAAAACATTGCATTAAGACGAATGATTGTTTCTTTTTGCAATAGTACATATACTTTTTAAAATTATGTCTGTTGATCTATTTATCAATTCCAGTAAAAACAATATTATCTTAAGTAGACGTATTTATTACATGCTATTAAAGTAAATTTTCTTTATCTCTTATTTTAAAAACTTATGTGAATAAACAATTTTATAATAAATTAAATTATTATATTTAATCTTTGCTGAGAGCTTTTGTGTACGATTATGTTAAACTGAATAATTTTAAAAAATCAAAACAAAAAAATAGATTTTTAGAGAAAATTTTGAAATTAATGACCTTAGGATAGGTAAGTTTAAATTTGGACTTGATAATTTAGTTTAAATTAATTTAGTTTAATTTATAAAATTATAAACTAACGAAATAAATTATAAACTTCATTTTTATAAAAGTAAACAAAAAGTTATTAATTATTTTTTATAAATTTAAAGTCAAAAATATGAACTTCGTAAAATTATAATTTATAAAATAATAAATTTTTGTTTAATTCACAAATTTATAAGACAAATCAGCTTAGTTTAACACCTACATACCGATAATTTGCAAAAATATTATTTTATAAATCCTTAAAAATATTTAAAAAAAAAAATTAGCGAATATTTTGAAATTAATGACCTTGGGATAGGTATGTTTAAATTTGGATTTATTAATTTAGTTTAATTTATAAAATTATAAATTAACTAAATATATTACAAACTTTATAAAATTATAAACTAACTAAATATATTATAAACTTTATAAAATTATAAACTAACTAAATATATTATAAACTTTATAAAATTATAAACTAACTAAATATATTATAAACTTTATAAAATTATAAACTTCATTTTTATAAAAGTAAAGAAAAAATCATTAATTATTTTTATAAATTTAAAGAAAAAAATATAAACTTTCTAAAATTATAATTTATAAAATAATAAATTTTAGTTTAATTCTCAAATTTATAAGACAAATCAGTTTTGTTTAATACCAATAATTTGCAAAGATATTATTTTACGAAACCTTTAATAACCTAATATTGCCTCACGTTAATAAAATTAAAATGAAATTTTAAAATGTCAGTGAAAAAAGTCATAATTTGAAGCACTATACAGACAAAAAGTAGATTTAAAAAAATATTTTTCTGTAATTTATATAAATAAAGTAAATTTCTAAAGATTTCACTAAAAAATAAAAAATATCATTATTATTTTTACAAAAAATTACCGTCCAGACACGGGCCCGGTTAGAATGAGCACCAGGATTGGCCGTGTCTGATGACAGAAAATAGGCCCACGGGTAGGACCGGTCCAGGCCTGGATCCTAGAAGATCCTGGACCCTAATAAATACAACAATCTTAATTCGCATTTCAAACAAGACGATATCTGTATGCAAACCTCTGAACGTTATTTACGAAAATGGGGAAATACGGACATTGTACTGTTTTGAAAAAAATGCATCAAAATTACGGAAAACTTTCTGCATATCTACGGATTTGAAATCTCCTTTACGGAACTAATGTCATTTACGGAAATTGTACTGTTGTTTTGGAAAAATGAAACTTCTCCGTAAAATTCTACGGAAAATCTCTTGTATTTTCACGGATTTTTTTTAGAGTGTATTACCATTAGTTACGTTATCGAATTTCTTGTAAACAGTTAATCCATTCAAGTTTTGAGAATTTATTTTTAAACCTTCCAAGACACAAACCATGCATGAAGCCTTTAAACTAACGAAAAGCACATTTAGATGATAACACAATTATTTACATTCATATCATATTTCCAGATAAGAACGCGATATTTATTTTATTTTTACATTTAATAAATTCCAGAATTCTCCGAGCTCGAATACATACTCTGTATTTATTTCGCTACAACATGTTGTCCATTATAATTAGCAATATACATGGTAATTTAAGGGGACACATATCCTTTAAAATTTTGAAAAAATCGATTTTTTGTTTTTTAATTCATTCGATAGCTAATTTTTTTCTGAACAATTTGCCGCAAACCGCATTAAAATATTCGTAAAATTACTCTCGTTATAGTAAAAAATGTAAATCAGCTTTCGTCCGTTTCACGCGAATTAAAGATCCACTTGAGTCAGCTGATTCTGTCATCACGGCGGCGGTGTGCATGGAGTCTCCATGGCGGTGTGCTTGTTTACGTTTTGAAAGCTGCAGATTTTGCTTCTCCTCTTATCGCAAACTCCATGAATTATTAATTCTTTTGGAGAAACAGAAGGACAGAAACATCTCTACTTCCGGCTTTCGTAATATCTGCAGTTGGAAGTTTATTTACATGTGCTTTGCAGCGTTATAATTCGCTTCCGTTTCATTTGAGAGTAAGCTTTTTGTTCAGAGTGTATTTTACTAGTTTTATATTATTAATTTATTTTACTAGTTTATTTTCGTTCATTATTATGTCCGAGAATGTGAAGCGAGAGTCTGGGACTCGTCCTAAAAAACGAAAGTTTTCTGGCAATCGTTTTACTAATGTGAAAACTCATCAACACATTAGTGCATCAAGCAAAAAATTAAAGTTGGATGTTTTACCTCCTGCACAAGAAAGTGTGTTTAGAACACCTAATTTTAAAGGATACAGATTGTTTGACATAAATTTATTGATTCATTTTATACAACAAAATTTATCTTGCAAATTCTGTAAGGGTGATATTGTGCTAAGTGAGTCGTCACTGTTTGGACTGTCATCTAAATTTGACATGACCTGTAAGTGTTCTGCAAAAACTTTCAGAAATTGCACAATGTTAGGCAGTAAAAAAAATATTCCTGAAATCAATAGAAGGTTTACATATTCTATGAGAATGATTGGACAAGGCAGAGCAGGAATGGAGACTTTTTGCTGTGGCATGGATCTCCCACCGCCTATTGCTCAAAAATCATACTCTGTCATTGTAAATAAAATATTGAAAGTGACATCAGAAACTGCAGAAATGTCGATGAAGAAAGCAGCCCAGACTGAAGCTATATTGTCAAATTCTTCTTTGTCCGTTACTGTAAGTGGTGATGGTACATGGAAGACTCGTGGCCATACATCACTTACAGGTGTGTGTACAATAATTGGAGCCGAAAGTGGTAAAGTAATTGACACTGAGGTGATGTCCTCGTATTGTAAAAAGTGTGAATATTCTCAAGAACATGAATGTAATCGAAACCATTTTGGTTCTGCAGGAAAGATGGAAGTTGACGGTATGGTCAGAATATTTTTAAGATCCGAAGAAACACGTGGTGTAAAATATTTGAAATATATCGGGGACGGTGACACAAAAACATTTCCTTCAGTGTGTAATGCAAAACCTTATGGGAATGTAACTATCGAAAAAATCGAATGTGTTGGACACGTTCAGAAGCGTATGGGGACCCGTCTAAGAAAGCTGAAGCAAGAAAAGAAAAAATTGAGTGATGGAAAAACACTGGGTGGTAAAGGGCGATTAACTGACAACCTTATTGATGAAATAACAAGCTACTATGGCAATGCCATCAGAGAACATAAAGATTCTTTGATTGAAATGCGTAAAGCAATTTGGGCGATATTTTATCACAAAATATCATCGAATGATAATCCAATTCATGATTTTTGCCCCAAAAATGTTGACACCTGGTGTAAGTACAACAAATCACGTTTAGAAGGCATTTCATACAATCATAAATCCCCTATCCCTTCTGTGGTAATGGAAGCAATCAAACCAGTGTTTAATGATCTGTCACAGCCGTCACTTTTAAAACGTTGTTTGGGAGGGCGAACACAAAACCCAAATGAAAGCCTGAATGCTATGATTTGGAAATTTTGCCCCAAAACTACAGGATCGGGAAAAACAATTGTACATATTGCAACAAATGAAGCTACAATATTGTTTAATGAAGGTTGTCAAGGACGGCATGACATAATGGATTCATTGCAATTACTTCGTAACAATTTTTCGATTAACGGATTTGAAAGCATAGATAAGAAACGTATAGCTTCTTCAGAGAGAAAAGCAAGTATGCAAACAAAAGAGCAAAGGAAATTGAGAAAACGTTCTGAAACAGCAAAAAACGAATCGCTAAAAAATATTGAAGGTGAAATGTATTCTGCAGGTGGATTTTAAAAATTAAGTAAGTAAGGTAAACAACAAATTGTAAGATATTAAACTTTCCAAGATAATTTAAATTTTAAATAAGTTACCAGTGGTCATTTATATCCTATAGTAATTTTAATACTTGTATAAGATTGTGTTACCAATATGAATAGTTCATTTACAAAAAAAAAAAAAAAAAAAAAAAAAAAAAAAAAACGACAAAAAAAAAAACGATAACTTTAACGATTACATTAAAAATATTGGTACTTTTCAGTTAGCCGGGCGCCAGTGATACATATACATGTATATATATACACATATATGATACACACACATTTATATATACACATATATGATATGTATACATACATCTATGTATATACACATATATGTATGTACATACATATATATTTATATATGTACATATATCACTGGCGCCTGGCTAACCAAAAAGTACCAAAATATTTTCACCTTTTTTCCCCTAATATTAGACTTTTCAAGATTATTTATACTAATTTAAATTGTAAATGAGTTTTTAATATAACATTAATATTTAATTTGAATTTTCTCATGTTATATACTGAATAATAATTTCACGTTTTGGAGCTTATAATAAATTTTATACATGTACAAATTTTATACATAATTCTTTCATATGTTTATCCTACAACAATATAGAAACTTTAAATAGCAATAGCTGCATTGTACGTGTTGGTTAAGAATTTTTAATACAGCATTTATGTTTAAATTGATTTTCCTCAAAATCGTTATTTTTCTACTTTCGCGCATGATAACTCCAAATGTATCAAAGGTAATGATTTGAAACTTTATATATATCTTTACCAGATCATTTTCTTCAAATTGAACTAAAATCTAAGAAATTTAACAAAAATTATTGAATGTATGGGCATTCGAGTGAAAAAAATGATCAAAATTTTCATTTTTTTTTTTTTTTTTTTTTTTTTTTTTTTAAATCAAAAAACTTTAGAACTTTTTTGTTTATTTATTAGATTTTAGTTCATTTTATTTTTGTAATGATTTTAAACTTATATTAAAAGTTTCAAAGTTCTAGAGTATATAGATATTTTTAAATCATGCGCGCAAGTTGTATACTTTTGCATTAATTGAAAAATATCTTCATATTTGGAGCAGTTAATTTTGAAGCAATAGGTTGTACTTTATTATTTTGCTACATTAATTTCAATATGAACAGAAATTATAACTTGTTTTAAAATATTATATATCTTACAGTACTTTAAGTACAAAAGTAAGATTTAAATCACAATATCAAATGTTGTGCCGTTCTCGAGTTTTGTGAAACGTTTTCAACATTTGAACGTGATATTAAATTTTAAACCTTGGTAATAATTCTAATTGTTACAAATATGTATTTTATAGAAATGTATCAACATTAAATAACAGTATTTGAGTTGTTTATACCTTGAAAATGTTTTTAAATACAAAAGTAAATTTTAAATAGCAATCTCAAATGCCATGCCGTTCTCGAGTTTCGTGAAAATTTTTCAACATTTGAAGGTGATATTAAATTTTAAACATTGTAATAAATCTAATTCTTACAAATATGTATTTTATAGAAATATATAAACTTTAAATAACAATATTTGAGTTGTTTATACCTTAAAAATGTTTTTATGGTAACATTAATATTTAATTTGAATTTTATCTCATGTTATATAACGACTAATAATTCCACGTTTTGGAGCTCATAATAAATTTTATGCATATGTAATCATCTTAGTTCCTTCACATGTTTATCCTACAACAATATAGAAATTTTAAATAGCAATAGCTGCATTGTACGTGTTGGTTAACAATTTTTAATACAGCATTTATGTTTAAATTGATTTTCTTCAAAATTGTTATTTTTCTACTTACGCGCATGATAACTCCAAATGTATCAAAGGTAATGATTCGAAACTTTATATATATCTTTACCAGATCATTTTCTTCAAATTGAACTAAAATCTAAGAAATTTAACAAAAATTATTGAATGTATGGGCATTCGAGTGAAAAAAATAATCAAAATTTTCCTTTTTTTTTTTTTTTTTTTTTTTTTTTTTTTTTTTTAAATCAAAAAACTTTAGAAATTTTTTGTTTATTTATTAGATTTTAGTTCACTTTATTTTTCTAATGTTTTTAAACTTATATTAAAAGTTTCAAAGTTCTAGAGTGTATAGATATTTTTAAATCATGCGCGCAAGTTGTATACTTTTGCATTAATTGAAAAATATCTTCATATTTGGAGCAGTTAATTTTGAAGCAATAGGTTGTACTTTATTATTTTGCTATATTAATTTTAATATGAACAGAAATTATAATTTGTTTTAAAATATTATATATCTTACAGTACTTTAAGTACAAAAGTAAGATTTTAATCACAATATCAAATGCTGTGCCGTTCTCGAGTTTTGTGAAACGTTTTCAACATTTGAACGTGATATTAAATTTTAAACCTTGGTAATAATTCTAATTGTTACAAATATGTATTTTATAGAAATATATCAACATTAAATAACAGTATTTGAGTTGTTTATACCTTGAAAATGTTTTTAAATACAAAAGTAAAATTTAAATAGCAATCTCAAATGCCATGCCGTTCTCGAGTTTCGTGAAAATTTTTCAACATTTGAAGGTGATATTAAATTTTAAACATAGGTAATAAATCTAATTCTTGCAAATATGTATTTTATAGAAATATATCAACTTTAAATAACAATGTTTGAGTTGTTTATACCTTAAAAATGTTTTTAATGTAACATTAATATTTAATTTGAATTTTCTCATGTTATATAACGACTAATAATTTCACGTTTTGGAGCTCATAATAAATTTTATGCATATGTAATCATCTTAATTCCTTCACATGTTTATCCTAAAACAATATAGAAATTTTAAATAGCAATAGCTGCATTGTAAATGTTATTTAAGAATTTTTAATACAACATTTATGTTTAATTTGATTTTCCTCAAAATCAATATTTTTTTACTTGCGCGCATGATAACTCAAAATGTATTAAAGGTAATGATTCGAAACTTTATATATATCTTTACTAGATCATTTTCTTCAAATTGAACTAAAATCTAAGAAATTTAACAAAAATTATTGAATGTATGGGCATTCGAGTGACAAAAATAATAAAAATTTTCATTTTTTTTTTTTTGAAAAAAAAAAAAAAAAAAAAAAAATAGAAATTTTTTGTTTATTCATTAGATTTTAGTTCATTTTATTTTTGTAATGTTTTTAAACTTATATTAAAAGTTTCAAAGCTCTAGAATGTATAGATCTTTTAAAATCATGCGCGCAAGCTATATACTTTTTCATTAATTAAAAAAAACAGACATTAAGGAATAATTAATTTTAATTAATTATACAGTGTTTAATGCAAATTATATATTATATTGCATGGAGAAAGTATTACAGTATTCACAAAAAAAAAACTGAGGTATTTAGTGTAAAAATGAGTGCATGGGGCCACTTTAAATATTTGTCTCTGAAATCAAATTTTTCATCTGTTTAAAGGGTATGTGCCCCCTTAAAAAGATTGGAGAGTTTTATAGAAATGGTACAGCACACTATACAAAATAATCTTGGCTACACTGTAGAAAAAAAATCCTGTGATTACTAATTTTTTTAGTAAATTTGTATTCCACAGAATTTTTTAGTAACCGGTATTATAAAGCGGAATCGTTGCTAGCTGTTTTCTAGTAATTCTTTCAGATGTTCTTGTAACTGAGTAAGAATACAAAATTTTTTTAATAATTGCAACGATCGATGGAAAAAACTGAATTTTTTTTAGAATATCGACCTTTTTTTTTTACAGTGTAGGAATTCAGGGTCGCAATTCATTTATTCTGTCAAAAATTCAGCGATTCTCACTCCAGTCGCAATCTATATTTTTGGTCATACCTTTAACAATTTGACATTTAAAAAAAAATTTCACCACACTTACGCTGCTCTACGTGAAGCCCATAGATACCGTGAGAAATAATCGAAGTAGACATCATCCGCATACAAATAGCGCTTAACTAGACACTTCATTTTTCAAATAAAAGTAAACTAACTAAATATGCAAATAATTAACATTAAACATAATACTACTTCTATATATATTTTTCTTGTATTAAAGAAGTATTAAAAACATGATCTATTCCCGAGTCAATAAAATTGTAAAATAATTCTTAGGTTGTTTGCGGGCACTACTATCATATTTTGTGAACGGGGGCTAACCATATTAATACTTCCATTTAAAGTGGAATCCGATCCACTAAAACCAAACAACTACGCCTGAGTCGGGATCGGGATTTGATCCAGTACCTTATGTGTTTTAGCGAGCGCCCTTAAACACAAGACAAACAAGTGAGCAAATAATCCGTAGGAAACGGGTTTCGTAAATCACTCAAAATATTTCAGGTTAAAATATTTTTGCTGTTTATTCAAATTCTGTTAAGTCACTAAAAGGATTTTTTCATATTGGTTTTCTAGGATTGTTTTGAAAACAAAATAATCTGCTAAACAAATTTATTTACACATTTCTTTCCCACAGCGAATGAAACTTTAAACAAAAGAGTCATAAATTATTTGTTTAGGGAAACTGTTGTTATTCTTGTTTTTCGGCATTAGTGACATTAAGCTTTTAAAGACAGATATACTCTAAACAGAAAGCAAGAATGGTAGAATAAAACGGTCTTAAATCTCGTAAAATAAATGTAAACCACAAAAACATATTTTGGGGTATTTTTATTGCCAAAAGTGTTGTAAAGAAAATATCTGCGATCGTTATCTAAATTCAAAAGTTTTGGCAAATTTTAGATTATATTTGTTATTTAGGAAGCATTATAGAGTATAAAACATTCTGATTCTTACATTTTTATGCTCCCAGGGGACTTTAATATTTCATAAAAAAAGATAGATATCTTATAAATAAGTTTATAAATAAAAGAAGATTTTGTACTATACAAAATACTATGCTCTCCAATGCTTAGAAAGAAAAGAAGCTAAATTTTAGAAGCTAAATATTTCTAAAAATGGATAATTTGCTCTTGGATAGCTTTATTTCTATTATTGAAAGAATGTGTTCCGATAAAAACCTGTTATATTTACTTTTATTATTTTACCAATACAGAGAAATGTAAAAAAAAAAAAAAAAAAAAAAGTTAATTAACGTATGCATTTTGCGAAAATCTTTACAAGTGCCAATTTAATAAGTCAGTTTTAATGAACAAATCCTTTATAAATTTCTTCTTATTATTATTACATAAATTTTCTGGCCTATCCTCAAAAGTTAAGGTGGTAAATTACTAAAGGGTGAATTTTTCGTAATTCATAATTTGAGAAATAAAATGTGAAAATGTATCTTTATCAAAGCAATCTACCATTGTTTGTTATTACGTATATTTTTTATAGTTTTTCAAAATTTTTAATTTTTAAAGATATATCTCCAATTATTCAAATTACAAAACATTATTTTAAAAAATCATTAGCTTTTCATTACCATGTATTTGTTTGATGATAATTATTTTAAACATAAAAATTTTACTTGAAAATTTTCATAATCTAAAGCAAACTTATGATCTTCAAAATATATTTCTGTTTATATTTTAAATTAAATAGTTATAGCACTTAGATTACATCGCCAAATAAATATGAAAAATAAAATTTTTGTCTTTTAAATGTTGACATTTATTTAGAGCTTTATAATTCCTTTAATAATTTACATAATTTACATAATAATTTATGTAATTTACATTATCATAATTCGTTATTGCAGTTTTAAAATTATTAAATGTACAGTAAGTGATTTTTTGTGACATTTAGTGATGTTTTGCCTAATTGTTACAGGATAATGTTCTAAGTAGAATTTCAATTAAATCTCCTTAAAATATTTCATAACTTGAAAAATTTTAAATATACTTTGAAATAACTGAGGATGGTATTTTGAAATCAGCATTAATTAATGTGTTAATTTTCTGTAATTATAACATGTATTTGACACATACACATGTATGTAAACATTTCTAGATAAAAACAAGAAAAAATTTAATTTTGGAATAAAATGTTCAATTTTTACGGAAAATGATTGATGAAAATTCCTCATATTTAACTTCTGAACTAAATAAGTTTTATTTTGAAAGTAAACATTTAATGAAAAATCTATTTATTCTGCATAATGTTGTTCTGTAAAATGTTTCTATACAAAATAAGAAAGAAATTCTCTTATTTCGAATACTTCTAAAATTCACTCTCTGTGAAAAAAAAATAACCACAGATGAAGCAAGTTTTTAACTATAATTATGTTTTTTTTTCTTTTTTTTTATAACATGTAATCCTAGAAATATTAAAGAAATTGTCTTACAGTTTATGAAATTATAAATAAATGATTCAAACAATAAATATGCATTATTCTTCCTCCAAAATATTTTTAAATTCCCAAATGTTAATAGTCTTACTTTTAAACAGCTTTAAATATTTCTATTAATATTTGGCGTGTATAAAACCTCAAGACAAGCCTGTGTATTTACATAAGATGAACTTTGATTTTGTATAATTTAGAATCTGCAAGGAGAATTTAGAAATGTGGTTATTGTATTACATGTTTTTGTTGTTGTTGTATTGTTTGTCAAATTCATTGTACCTTACTCAAAAACATGCTCCATATAAATAAAAATGCTACTTTTATATTGCTATGTTTTGCAAAAACTATCCAAGTAAAATTACAGGGAATGCCTGGAAGAAGACGCTGCTTTTCAACTTCTGTCTTTTTACGGGATTTGACGGTACATAAAAAGGTTTTGGGCGTAAATACAAGTCTAAATTATACTTAGTTAGTACATGATTTAAATTTATAGAATTTGATCGCTTTGCTTGAAGCAGTTGCAGTCTTCGAAAAATTATACGGTAAATACCAATAAGTAATTCTCAAATTTTCAAATTGAGCATCTTTTGTTCCATAAATTAGCAAAAAAGAAAATTGTATAATACTGTAAAATAAAGTAATCACCCCGCTAACTGTGTTTCAAATCATCATATAAAAATGTGACTAGTACCAATCGATTTGCAATTATGTCTACTAATTAGTGATATTTTTAAATTTTGCTTAGAGGGTCTTCTACATTTTATTTTTTTTTATTTTTAAGAAGTTATAAATTTTTCAATGTGAACACCTAATTTTTACATTTTATTTGGATTTTTCTGTAAAGTTTAACTTCAGAAATCAAATGGGGAGTCATTTGTTCAAGTAGTTTAAGAATTATGCAGGTTTAAAGTTAGAACTTCTAATGTAAAATTCAGTTTTAATCGTTGCAAAATAGACTGCAATGCTAGCAGTTTTGTAAACATAACTCAAAAACTAGTTGGCGCAATGAGATGTAATTTTTGCTTCGCTAATTTGAAGCTTCTAGATATCGATTTAAGTTTTAAAAAAATCGTAGGTTACAATTAATATTTTTTTTCGAAAATTAATTAAAAAAATATATATTGTTTCTCTTTCTTCATAGTTTTCAAATGAAATATTCTCAGATAGGAGAAACTTGAGACTTGGGATGTTCTACTTATTTTTTACAAATATCCTCGTGATTTGTGTTTGATATATAACAGCATCTCAGTTTATCGCATATAAATAGTTTATTATGCACTGAATCTTTTTATGGTGCCATATTTCTGAAAAACACTATAATTTCTATAAACCTATAGAATTAAATCTGTAAATATATTTTCATCAGAAATTTTATGTAATAGAATGCTACTTTCTAAGGCATATTTTTAATTACTTTTATTAAATAAAATTTATTCTTCAAAATATGATTACTTTTCCTAGTCATTGGATAAATATGCTGATTCACAACATGTTAAATATCTCACATTCAAACATTTTAAAAACAATAAAGATTTTCATAACCAGGGAAGTCAAATATCACTTTCACATTTACTTCTAATTTCCGACATGAAGTTTAATGGCGTATGGGATAAATTTTGCTGTAAACTCAAGCTTGTTGTACAACCTAGATTTTTTGTTTAGCTTAAATATATAAATATTTAATTTCTGTATTCAAAATCTCAGGATAATTTAGAATGTATAAATTAATTTATATAGAAAAACTTTTAAAGTTTCAAAGATATCGTATATGAAATTCTATACGGGCAAAAATACATGCAATAACAGGCGGATAATATAAAAAAGAAATGCTTAATAGTAACAGAAAGCCCTGACAAATACTGAGAAATAGAAAGAAGTGACAGAAAGGAATCTATTGCACCATTTACTGTTGACATAAAATAGATCCATTATCCATGGACACGATCAATAGTCACGCGAATCGTAACTGTATCATAAATTATTCAAATAATTATACTGTTAAAAATCTACAGTAAACTGTCTAGTCATTCAACCGTTTTTATAGAAAACGGTTACATAACCGTAATTTATCTCTATTCTGACAAACGAGAACGCTTCAAAATATGGTCAAATAACCGTTATATATATGTGTTGTTGAATGACTGAACAGTGTGCTGTAGAATTTTAACAGTGTTGGTTTTATGTGTTTTTTAATAATTTTAAGGACTATTACAATGCTAGAGCAGTGCATTTTTGCTGCATTAGCCCTTTTTATTGCATGTATTACCGTCTGTTTTTATTTTCTATAAATTGTCTATAAGTTAATAATATATTTCCTATAAATTGTTTGTATGTCATAATAAAAAAATTAATTCAAAATTTTAGCTGAAAAAATTTCAAAGTTAGTCAGTTTTAACTAATTTATTTAATTTAAATATTTTTTTGTTAGTTTTACAAAATATAAACACTTAACTATATGTAAATTATAGTAAAACACAGCCACTTAAGCTTCTTTTAAATTATATTGAATAAAATTATCCGTAAGAATATTTTTACCAAATTACAGGAAATTTAATTAAAAACACTCTTTTAATTTTTATGGAATTATGCTTCTCTAACAGCCGGTATTGAAAATTGAGTTAGGTCACGAAAAAGGAAAACATTTTAAATATTTAGAAGAAAAAATTCAGAATAATTATACACTATAATTAATTACTTTTTATTGTAAATTAGTTAAAAAAATTGAGTATTCATTTCATTACTGGAAAAACTTGCAGCCAAATGATAATTACAAAATTCTAAACATATTAAATACTCACCTTTTTTATGAAGTTAATACAATTATTATTGTTAGTATTTATTAATATTGTTAGTATATTGTCTAAAAGATTATTTTCAGTATTTTCGTTAATAGAAATTTTATTTAGGCATTTATTAATTTCTGCATAGTTTTCATATACAATATCCATATATATTTCTACTAAATTTATGTTAATGCATGTTCTAATAAATATATGTGAATCGACGTGTTTTTATAAGCTAAAAAATACATTCCTATTACAAATAAGTACAAATTCCAAATAATATTATATAGCACAGATGCAGATATTTTATATTCATTGATACAGTTTATTTATACTAAGGGATATTTATATTATAGTCATTCTGGTGGGCATAACAATCTACCGGAAATAATGCTACCATCATTAATATAATTTATTGCTAAAAGCCGCCAATTTGATGTTATATACATAATAACTGTATACTAAATAACTGTTTTGTATTATTTTAGTTTGCTTTTATCTTATTTATTATTTTTAACGACGTTATGTATTTTCGTTTTGACCACAATTGACGATTTGCAACGACAAACACAATTGGCGATTAACAACCATTTTTGTCGGCCTATGTTCCTGGCACGGATAATACGTAGTAAAGTTCTATTATAATCGGGCTTGAAGCCAATTGCATATATTAGGAAGCGTGGCTTAATTCCAATTTAATTTCATTGCTGTAACTTTCTGTTTGTATGTGCGTGTGTGTGTGGTGGTGGTGTGTGTGTGTGTGTGGGGGGGGGGGTATTTATATTTGAATTTAAACTTTTCCCTCCATGTTTATATAACTGTTGTTTGTATAATTAATTAATACGTTGTTGACCGAGCTTTACCTGAAACTAATGTAAAAGACTCCTTCTGTGATTGTTTTCTAGGAGAAACTTCAGTAATCATGTCCAAAGACAACTGGAGCATTTAATATCATTATCATAATTCACATACAGTTAAAACAATATTGCTGCTAGCTTTAATCTTGCTTGACACCAACCTTACATGTGTATCTGAATTCGGAATGTTAGCTATTTTTCTAGTACTAAGTGTGGTATAGCATAATTAATTGTTTCATTTACTACATTTCATTAATAGCCCTTTGTATCATATCACATACCTTTTACAATAGCAGTACATTTATGTTAGCCGGGCTCAGGTGATAAATGAATAAATAATGTTCCCATATCATATTAATATTGCGTTCATGTAATTTAAAATATAAACCGTTCACTCATTTAATTAAAAATACATAAAATTAAAATACATGTATTTCACTCATTCCACTTAAAATATCAAAAAGAAAAAAAATGAAGACATAATACCATAAAATACAGAAAATTAAAATACCTGCCTTTCACTCATTTCATTAAAAATAATAAATACAAAGAAAAGACAAGTGGGTAAGTGTGATCGAATATCGCACAAAGGGTTCCGTTTAATATTCCTTTCAAAACACTTAATATTTTAATTAATAAATCCAAATAAATTTTATTTTCCATAAAAAAAAATTCTGGGTTTTTATAAAATAAAAATTTACCGGTTGATTTTTTCGAGTTTTTGAATTTCTTAAACAGAATATGATTTTGCGTATATATACCAATTTTCAAATCCCTATTTTATACAATTTTAAAATTTGAACATGCGTTAAAATCTGTGAGTGAGGTATTTAATTATTATCAGCAATGTTTATTTTATTTTGTTTTATCTTTCGCATCCGAGAGTAAATGATTTTTTAAATAAAAAGTTACAGGTCGATTTTTATCGATTTTGGACATTATTTAATCGGCATATGAGCTTGCGTATAAATACCAAATTTCAAATACGCATCTTATGTAGTTTTAAAAATTTGTATATAACTTTAAATCTCCCAGTACTGTAAATTTTATCTGTGGTTAAAATCTAATTAAATAAAATTAAGGAGATTGCATGTGAAAAGGGTTTTCAAGTGAATTTGTCAGCAAGTTAATTTATGCACGGTTACCTGGCCCCATTATGGCCCACCTAAGGTTTGATTGCTTTTTTCACCATGTTAATATTATTTTTCCGGAAACTATTTACGCTGTTTCCAAGAGGGATTAATGTGGTAAATAAAAGAAAATACTTTATACTTTTAATTATACTATTAAAAATTACATAACCTGGAATGTAAAAAGTGTCATATGGGCCGTATTGGGAACACCCCGTTCTCAATATAGCCCACTTTGTAAATTTTTAGATAATTGCAAATTTATACATATTATGTAATATATATATATTTATATATACATATTATATATATAATAATTGCAATTTTTTGAAAGCCAGGAAAATCACAAATTTTTTTTTAATTAAAACAAAGAAAATATTATAAAAAATATTTATTTTTACTAAGAAATGTATTAATTAAAGAACAGAATTGAAACAATATTATGTTCGTAAAATTATATATATAAACTTTAAGTCACTACAAACTTTGAAATTTAAGATAATACGTGCATTTCACATCTAAGAAACATCACAAAGTTTGAAACAGAAGTTAAACAATATTAAGCAAAAATGACAACAGAAGCTACACAAAATTATGTTCGTAAAAAATGCACTTGAAATCACTACAAACTTTGAAATTTAAGATACGTGAATTTCACATATAGGACAACAAAACAGCTCTTGATCTTTTGCCGTAAGTCCAACACATTCTTCATGGACACATTCACCCCATGATACGCAAGGACGCATGTCCACAATTCTGTCTTCCTGACAAATGTAACAGAACCAAGATTCTTGTAATTTAGTGGTTTTGTGTTTGGTTTTGCATTGCTTGAACACACCTGCATTGCTTGGATTAGATGTATTTTTGACACTTTTGGAAGTTGATGGAAAAGGAGTAGGATTCTTTTTGTCGTTAACAGAAAACAGTTTTTTATTTAAAACAATTCCCTTTGAGTTGATCGATGGCTTATTGGTACGAATGTTTATTTTCCTCTTCGGGGTACTAAGTAGCTCTTGAAATGACGCGTTTCATTCTCGGGACCTTCGTTTGAGGAATCTAGAATATCATTGACATCATCAGGTCCTTCGAAGTTAAGCACTTTAACAGAAGAATTTTTGAAGTTCAAGGTATCCCAGATGCAGAAGATGTTGGTTCGCAGACATTGTTGAAAGGGATTTCTGTTACTGTACTTGGAGCAAATGCAATATCCGGTATAATGTCCGGGTTAAAAGAGAAAATCCCCGTTGCTCTAAACCCTGATTTGACGGTTGAAGGGGTGACAGGTTTGTCCCATACATTTGAAAATATCACACCAAATCATTGTTTCGTAATTTTGCGCTCCGAATGGTTGGTCCAATACTGCATAACTTCCTGATCCCAATAAACTTCAAAGGCCCTGAATACTGCTTTATCAAACGGTTGCAGTTCATGTGTTGTGTTAGTTGGAAGACGATATAAGGTTCTATCGTGTTCGGAAGAAAGCATCAACAATTTCATAGTCCAAATGACATTTGGCTCCATCAAAAATTAATAAACAAGGGCCTGGTGTTTTGTGCTGAGCAAAATGATGAATCCAATCAATCAATAAATGCGTCGTCATTGACCCTTTAATCGTTATTAGAAGATGGTGGCAGGCTATCAACAACTTCAGACTCCTTCTGTTTTATTAGAATTAAATCATAGATGGAATAGTTGTGCCCGTCGCATTTCCACACACAACTACTGTCACACTTTCAACATGTTCGTTGGCAGTAATGTGCACTCTTTTTGCTCCTTTCTGAGCCAAAACCGCAGGGGACTTGTGTAAGCTCAAACGACACCTTTTTTTTGCATCCATGTTGTATATTAGGGTGGACCGCTCGCCAATGGAAACATATTTAATTCTCCAAATCAAAATGGGACGGTGTGGGAAAGTTGCTCTATCATATCCTCATTCTGAATATAAAATATCTTTGAAAAATATTAATATTAAATACTGCCCCAAGGTCATTGAATATTGAGAAAAAACGTAAAAACGCTCGCCTATGAATATTTTTTTTTCACCAAATCAAAATGGGGTGGGGTGGGAAAGTTGCTCTATCATATCCTCATTCTAAATATAAAATATATTTGAAAAATATTAATATTAAATACTGCCCCAAGGTCATTGAATATTGAGAAAAAACGTAAAAGTTGTGCATTTTTCCATTTTTTTCCTCAAACATACAAACTATTAATAATAATTTAATTTAAAAGGATGATCATCGAATTATTATTATTATTATTATTATTATTATTATTATTATATATTTATAGTAAAATTATGTAATATTTATATCAAATTCGCTTTTATTATACTAACTCAGCGACTATACTTTTTTTAAATATATGAAAATTGGGTAATTGTAATTGTTTTATATTTTTTACTTAACCTATGTAAGAAAATTTAATTTCTAATTATTTTTAAAGAACTATTGTAATAAGGTAAAAATAATTTACTATTACAATTTACAAGCAATGAAGTTACCCTTTTATAGTAGTCCATACTTTTTTTTGGTTTCAAAAACTGGCATTTTTTTCCGAGACTCCAGACAAGTTTTATTGAACCCATCGCGTCTCAAAGGACCACAAACAGCTGAAGAAGCCTACGTAACAAGTTTCACACATCTTTCAGTGGCTTGATTGTGACAAGGGAATAGTTTAATCTTAGGTAAGATGTCTTTATCTATTGCCTTTGGATTTAGGATACACTTTGTAAGAATATTATGATCTAATTATTTAGTTAATGGTGGTTCTGTCACGGTCTCTTCAGCCCAATTTATAAAATCGATATAGTCTTTGGCTTCAAAATTGATCTCAGGTAACTTGAACATACGTAAAGAATTTCTTGACTTTCGAGATTTTATTATTCTACGTAGTGCCAACACTCTTACATAGTTCCTATCGTCAGCCAATATGGCAATCAAAATATTTTCTGGGTGACAAAAATAACCATTTCGTTGAATTACGGGATCTATTATTGTTTGTAATTCTTTGGTAAATATCATGATAACATAACTGATTGATGCAAATGCTTAACTCCGTAAATGCATGAAGGCTTAGTTTTAATTTGAAACCATATAGATGAATAAACTTTTAGTATAAAATTTGTCAGTATTAACAAATTTTCAGACGGTTCACTTGAAGAAACGTATAGCCTAAGAATTTTAATTGCCACTGTAAGCCTCCTAGAATACACAATTTTACCAGGATTTCTATTATACAATTTTTCGGGACACAATCCCGAAGAAATTGCTTCACATATCTCAAGCAAATAGAGTTGATCCGTGCTTAAATCCTTTTTATTAGCAATTTCTAGCAAAGCACAGCTTATTCTCTTATAATGTACAAGAGGAAGAAGTTCACAATCTTTTAGAGGTTTGCCAATAGACCCTGTAAAACTTTGAGGCCCATTTGTTGTACCGTCAAGATGCTAGAGCAAATGGCTCAAGATACGCTCATTAGCATGTATTTGGCAAATAAGCCATTGAAGTGGTTTTCCTTCTTTTTCTTCTAGAAATCGCGTGACACCTTCTTTGTAACCCGTGTTAACTGTAGTTCCGTCTCAGCCAATTGCAACAAGCTTACTGGTATCAATATTTTTTGCAGTTAATTTTTTTTGTTCACTTAAAATTAAAGCCTTTCCAGATTGTAACGGAAGGTGCCCCAAATACTCAGAACCTGGTTCTTTTATTAAGCTTATAATGCTTGTAAATTGTAATAATAAATTATTTTTTCTTGTTATTCTTTATCTTCAAGTATATTTAAAAAAAAAATATTCTTACGAAGTATAAAATATAACACAATTTTGTTGTTTTGATTATGCTTTACAATTACCCAATTTTTATACATTTTTCAAAATTTTGAAGTCATTGGGGCAGTATAAGACACCTGGATTTCATAAAAATATTACATATAGTTTCACTATAAGCATTGGAATTACCTCTCAAGTTTCTTAATTATATTATTAGGAAAATTATCATTGGAATCGATCTTTAAAAGACTTTTTAAACATACAGATTTTCCAAAGACTTCTTTGCTCTATTCCTAAATAATTTTTATACATAAATAAATCATTTACCAGACTGAAATTGAAACACCCTCAAATACCCTATAAGATTTCTGTACGTTCTTTAATGTTAAATGTAGGTCATCAAGCTTATTTTTCAAGAATGAACAGTAACAAAAAACAGCGACAATGATTATATTTGATAAAATATATTAAAAATCTCTTATTATTATTAAAATTCCAGTCACATATGCTAAAAGTAATTAAAAATAAATCTAAATTTCTTAAAATATATACCGACAAGTTTCGAACACCTGTGTCATCTTCAAGGATTTCAGCTGACAATAAAAAGTGCAAAAAGATATTGTAAGCTGAAGACCTTGAAGATGACAACGTTGGTGTTCGAACCAAGTTGGTATATATTTTCAGACTTTTTGATATATTGTTGATCCATTTTAGCATGTTTGACTTTTATTTTGAGTATATGTCATTAACAATTATATTCACTCATATTCTGTATTTTGTTTTTTGTGTTTAAAATTTCTGAAAATTAAAATTTATTTATACACAATTATTTTAAATTTGAATACAATTGGTGAGAATATATGTTCTGAAAATGACACATTTAGATGCAAGATTGAATGGAAACATTTTAAAAAAGGAAAAAAAAAGAAATAAATATTTTCTTATTTCACTCAGTTAAGTAAATAAATGAATGTGTTAGTTGTGTTTGAAATATATTCGCATTGCATAACATTAACGTCAGATTATTACTATTTTATTTTAGCGTAGAAGAATAAGCGCGAGAATAAATGTGTTTTCCTTTTATATCTATATCTTTTTCAATGTAGCAGATAAAATACGAATTTTCAAAGAGAAAGTTATCCTTTAGCTTAGCTGCATACATTTATTGTGATGTTTTCAGACAAAATTAGGTAATGGTTTTTGAAAGCTTTGGAAATCTTCCAATGTAAGAGAAATTGAAAAATGATTGGCATAGCCTAAGTTTGAAACGATTGTTTAAAAATATTAAGGGGGCACATACCCTTTAAACAGATGAAAAATTTGATTTCAGAGACAAATATTTAAAGTGGCCCCATGCACTCATTTTTACACTAAATACCTCAGTTTTTTTTTTTTTTTTGTGAATACTGTAATACTTTCTCCATGCAATATAATATATAATTTGCATTAAACACTGTATAATTAATTAAAATTAATTATTCCTTAATGTCTGTTTTTTTTTTAATTAATGAAAAAGTATATAGCTTGCGCGCATGATTTTAAAAGATCTATACATTCTAGAGCTTTGAAACTTTTAATATAAGTTTAAAAACATTACAAAAATAAAATGAACTAAAATCTAATGAATAAACAAAAAATTTCTATTTTTTTTTTTCAAAAAAAAAATGAAAATTTTTATTATTTTTGTCACTCGAATGCCCATACATTCAATAATTTTTGTTAAATTTCTTAGATTTTAGTTCAATTTGAAGAAAATGATCTAGTAAAGATATATATAAAGTTTCGAATCATTACCTTTAATACATTTTGAGTTATCATGCGCGCAAGTAAAAAAATATTGATTTTGAGGAAAATCAAATTAAACATAAATGTTGTATTAAAAATTCTTAATTAACATTTACAATGCAGCTATTGCTATTTAAAATTTCTATATTGTTGTAGAATAAACATGTGAAGGAATTAAGATGATTACATATGCATAAAATTTATTATGAGCTCCAAAACGTGAAATTATTAGTCGTTATATAACATGAGAAAATTCAAATTAAATATTAATGTTACATTAAAAACATTTTTAAGGTATAAACAACTCAAACATTGTTATTTAAAGTTGATATATTTCTATAAAATACATATTTGCAAGAATTAGATTTATTACCTATGTTTAAAATTTAATATCACCTTCAAATGTTGAAAAATTTTCACGAAACTCGAGAACGGCATGGCATTTGAGATTGCTATTTAAATTTTACTTTTGTATTTAAAAACATTTTCAAGGTATAAACAACTAAAATACTGTTATTTAATGTTGATATATTTCTATAAAATACATATTTGTAACAATTAGAATTATTACCAAGGTTTAAAATTTAATATCACGTTCAAATGTTGAAAACGTTTCACAAAACTCGAGAACGGCACAGCATTTGATATTGTGATTAAAATCTTACTTTTGTACTTAAAGTACTGTAAGATATATAATATTTTAAAACAAATTATAATTTCTGTTCATATTAAAATTAATATAGCAAAATAATAAAGTACAGCCTATTGCTTCAAAATTAACTGCTCCAAATATGAAGATATTTTTCAATTAATGCAAAAGTATACAACTTGCGCGCATGATTTAAAAATATCTATACACTCTAGAACTTTGAAACTTTTAATATAAGTTTTAAAACATTACAAAAATAAAGTGAACTAAAATCTAATAAATAAACAAAAAATTTCTAAAGTTTTTTGATTAAAGAAAAAAAAATGAAAATTTTGATTATTTTTTGCACTCGAATGCCCATACATTCAATAATTTTTGTTAAATTTCTTAGATTTTAGTTCAATTTGAAGAAAATGATCTGGTAAAGATATATATAAAGTTTCGAATCATTACCTTTGATACATTTGGAGTTATCATGCGCGTAAGTAGAAAAATAACAATTTTGAGGAAAATCAATTTAAACATAAATGCTGTATTAAAAATTCTTAACCAACACGTACAATGCAGCTATTGCTATTTAAAATTTCTATATTGTTGTAGGATAAACATGTGAAGGAACTAAGATGATTACATATGCATAAAATTTATTATGAGCTCCAAAACGTGGAATTATTAGTCGTTATATAACATGAGAAAATTCAAATTAAATATTAATGTTACCATAAAAACATTTTTGAGGTATAAACAACTCAAATATTGTTATTTAAAGTTTATATATTTCTATAAAATACATATTTGTAAGAATTAGATTTATTACAATGTTTAAAATTTAATATCACCTTCAAATGTTGAAAAATTTTCACGAAACTCGAGAACGGCATGACATTTGAGATTGCTATTTAAATTTTACTTTTGTATTTAAAAACATTTTCAAGGTATAAACAACTCAAATACTGTTATTTAATGTTGATATATTTCTATAAAATACATATTTGTAACAATTAGAATTATTACCAAAGTTTAAAATTTAATATCACGTTCAAATGTTGAAAACGTTTCACAAAACTCGAGAACGGCACAACATTTGATATTGTGATTTAAATCTTACTTTTGTACTTAAAGTACTGTAAGATATATAATATTTTAAAACAAGTTATAATTTCTGTTCATATTAAAATTAATGTAGCAAAATAATAAAGTACAACCTATTGCTTCAAAATTAACTGCTCCAAATATGAAGATATTTTTCAATTAATGCAAAAGTATACAACTTGCGCGCATGATTTAAAAATATCTATATACTCTAGAACTTTGAAACTTTTAATATAAGTTTAAAAACATTACAAAAATAAAATGAACTAAAATCTAATAAATAAACAAAAAATTTCTAAAGTTTTTTGATTTAAAAAAAAAAAAAAAAAATGAAAATTTTGATCATTTTTTTCACTCGAATGCCCATACATTCAATATTTTTTGTTAAATTTCTTAGATTTTAGTTCAATTTGAAGAAAATGATCTGGTAAAGATATATATAAAGTTTCGAATCATTACCTTTGATACATTTGGAGTTATCATGCGCGAAAGTAGAAAAATAACGATTTTGAGGAAAATCAATTTAAACATAAATGCTGTATTAAAAATTCTTAACCAACACGTACAATGCAGCTATTGCTATTTAAAGTTTCTATATTGTTGTAGGATAAACATATGAAAGAATTAAGATCATTACACATGTATAAAATTTATTATAAGCTCCAAAACGTGAAATTATTAGTCGGTATATAACATGAGAAAATTCAAATTAAATATTAATGTTATATTAAAAACTCATTTACAATTTAAATTAGTATAAATAATCTTCAAAAGTCTAATATTAGGGGAAAAAAGGTGAAAATATTTTGGTACTTTTTGGTTAGCCAGGCGCCAGTGATATATGTACATATATAAATATATATGTATGTACATACATATATGTGTATATACATAGATGTATGTATACATATCATATATGTGTATATATAAATGTGTGTGTATCATATATGTGTATATATATACATGTATATGTATCACTGGCGCCCGGCTAACTGAAAAGTACCAATATTTTTAATGTAATCGTTAAAGTTATCGTTTTTCTTTTTTGTCGTTTTTTTTTTTTTTTTTTTTTTTTTTTTGTAAATGAACTATTCATATTGGTAACACAATCTTATACAAGTATTAAAATTACTATAGGATATAAATGACCACTGGTAACTTATTTAAAATTTAAATTATCTTGGAAAATTTAATATCTTACAATTTGTTGTTTACCTTACTTACTTAATTTTTAAAATCCACCTGCAGAATACATTTCACCTTCAATATTTTTTAGCGATTCGTTTTTTGCTGTTTCAGAACGTTTTCTCAATTTCCTTTGCTCTTTTGTTTGCATACTTGCTTTTCTCTCTGAAGAAGCTATACGTTTCTTATCTATGCTTTCAAATCCGTTAATCGAAAAATTGCTACGAAGTAATTGCAATGAATCCATTATGTCATGCCGTCCTTGACAACCTTCATTAAACAATATTGTAGCTTCATTTGTTGCAATATGTACAATTGTTTTTCCCGATCCTGTAGTTTTGGGGCAAAATTTCCAAATCATAGCATTCAGGCTTTCATTTGGGTTTTGTGTTCGCCCTCCCAAACAACGTTTTAAAAGTGACGGCTGTGACAGATCATTAAACACTGGTTTGATTGCTTCCATTACTACAGAAGGGATAGGGGATTTATGATTGTATGAAATGCCTTCTAAACGTGATTTGTTGTACTTACACCAGGTGTCAACATTTTTGGGGCAAAAATCATGAATTGGATTATCATTCGATGATATTTTGTGATAAAATATCGCCCAAATTGCTTTACGCATTTCAATAAAAGAATCTTTATGTTCTCTGATGGCATTGCCATAGTAGCTTGTTATTTCATCAATAAGGTTGTCAGTTAATCGCCCTTTACCACCCAGTGTTTTTCCATCACTCAATTTTTTCTTTTCTTGCTTCAGCTTTCTTAGACGGGTCCCCATACGCTTCTGAACGTGTCCAACACATTCGATTTTTTCGATAGTTACATTCCCATAAGGTTTTGCATTACACACTGAAGGAAATGTTTTTGTGTCACCGTCCCCGATATATTTCAAATATTTTACACCATGTGTTTCTTCGGATCTTAAAAATATTCTGACCATACCGTCAACTTCCATCTTTCCTGCAGAACCAAAATGGTTTCGATTACATTCATGTTCTTCAGAATATTCACACTTTTTACAATACGAGGACATCACCTCAGTGTCAATTACTTTACCATTTTCGGCTCCAATTATTGTACACACACCTGTAAGTGATGTATGGCCACGAGTCTTCCATGTACCATCACCACTTACAGTAACGGACAAAGAAGAATTTGACAATATAGCTTCAGTCTGGGCTGCTTTCTTCATCGACATTTCTGCAGTTTCTGATGTCACTTTCAATATTTTATTTACAATGACAGAGTATGATTTTTGAGCAATAGGTGGTGGGAGATCCATGCCACAGCAAAAAGTCTCCATTCCTGCTCTGCCTTGTCCAATCATTCTCATAGAATATGTAAACCTTCTATTGATTTCAGGAATATTTTTTTTACTGCCTAACATTGTGCAATTTCTGAAAGTTTTTGCAGAACTCTTACAGGTCATGTCAAATTTAGATGACAGTCCAAACAGTGACGACTCACTTAGCACAATATCACCCTTACAGAATTTGCAAGATAAATTTTGTTGTATAAAATTAATCAATAAATTTATGTCAAACAATCTGTATCCTTTAAAATTAGGTGTTATAAAAACACTTTCTTGTGCAGGAGGTAAAACATCCAACTTTAATTTTTTGCTTGATGCACTAATGTGTTGATGAGTTTTCACATTAGTAAAACGATTGCCAGAAAACTTTCGTTTTTTAGGACGAGTCCCAGACTCTCGCTTCACATTCTCGGACATAATAATGAACGAAAATAAACTAGTAAAATAAATTAATAATATAAAACTAGTAAAATACACTCTGAACAAAAAGCTTACTCTCAAATGAAACGGAAGCGAATTATAACGCTGCAAAGCACATGTAAATAAACTTCCAACTGCAGATATTACGAAAGCCGGAAGTAGAGATGTTTCTGTCCTTCTGTTTCTCCAAAAGAATTAATAATTCATGGAGTTTGCGATAAGAGGAGAAGCAAAATCTGCAGCTTTCAAAACGTAAACAAACACACCGCCATGGAGACTCCATGCACACCGCCGTGATGACAGAATCAGCTGACTCAAGTGGATCTTTAATTCGCGTGAAACGGACGAAAGCTGATTTACATTTTTTACTATAACGAGAGTAATTTTACGAATATTTTAATGCGGTTTGTGGCAAATTGTTCAGAAAAAAATTAGCTATCGAATGAATTAAAAAACAAAAAATCAATTTTTTCAAAATTTTAAAGGATATGTGTCCCCTTAATATGTGTTTGAGATATTTTATGTCTGTCATGGAGGACAAAAGCCACAATATGTACGAAAAATAATTTGAATCGTTTAAAAAAATATGTAATATAAACTTATCTCTGAAATATTTTTCTTTGCTGCTAAATAACAAAACTTTCTCAATCATCAATAGATGATTACAATAATGACGTGAGTATAAAATATCACAATTTACTAAATGACGTATAAAAATGTTTTAAAGTTAAAACTACACAAACAGTAAAATCAAATTAAAACCATCATCGTTTCAGCCATATTCTATGGCCATCCTCAGGAAATAGTTGTTACATTGCAATGAAATGAAGAAGCCAAGTAACAACTATTTCCTGAGGATGGCCATAGATGATGGCTGAAACGTTGATGGTTTTAATTTGATTTTACTGTTTTTTGTAGTTTTAACTTTAAGACATTTTTATACACCATTTAGTAAATTGTGATATTTTACACTCACGTCATTGTTGTAATACTTTTCCATGGTGTAATCGTCCAGCATTTATATTATTAATAGATGATTAATTTAATTTAAGGATGATATTTTTTAAATTCAGTTTCGGCTGAAAAATTAATTATCATTGAAAAATGCACGCAAAGAACATCACCATGACTCCCGATCTCCTATTTTTATCTATCACTATTTCCAAAGAATAATGTTGCATATATTTCTATTATTACCTTTTAAATCCACAACGAAGATTAATTTTCGGAGATAGTAGAAAAGAAAATATAGGAGGCTGAAACCCCTGAATATTTTATTTATTTAGAAAAAAAAATATCTTTAAAATACTTTATTTCAAAAGCCACATTTTTAAACAGCGAATATGAAAATGTGAAAACTCAGGACTTTCAAATACAAATAAACAATATGTAACTTAAATGATACATTTTACGAGTTCATTTCTTTTAACTTTAATAGAGCTTTATACAAAAAATCATTAAAATTGATTCAAGTAATTCCGACTATGACACTTTCAATCACTTTCTTTTACAACCCGTTTTGGTTCCAATTTACGCCACTAAATTGTGATGTACTCATACATCACAAAAGTCAAGTATTTCTGTTGAAAATGTCATTAGAATATCTTCCTTTTTAGTTAAAATTATGAAACAAAATCCGTATTTGGCTTGGAGTTAAAAACTCTATACTTCTGAATGAATAAATGAATTGCGATCTTATGTTGTATGGAAAATATTGCTGTTTCCCCGATACTATCATGCTTCGATTTATATTGTTCAATGAGTTCGTACACCCTGTAATAATACATATGTACCGGGTGTCTTAAATGGACTGACTGATTTTAAAATTCAATAATTTGGAAACAGTGATAGCTATAAAAATTTTTGCAGGATAGTAATGTATGATGTCAAGAGTTTTTTTACAGCTATTCGCAGTTTTAGTTTTAAATAGCATCGATAGATGGTGTTGAAAGCAATAGGCGCTCAATCGAGGTCAAAACTGAAATCACCATGCGAAGAAAGCAGACTAAATGTATGGATTTCGTCTTATTCACCAATACAATCTTGTTCTTAGGGCCTGATCTGCAATCAGTCGGTATGATTTCGATGAAATTTGTCGTTGCACTGAATAATGAATTTTTCGATATAACAACGGTGTTCAGAATTGGGCATGAAATTAACAAGCAATATTCAAGTGGGCAGAAGACTTATATTTATAAAGCTTTATTTTCCCGTATTAGATTAGGTTTTTTTGTGAATGAGACTCACTCCATATATCTAACCCCCTTCTTTCACATCAACGCTGGGTGATTTCTATTTCTGCCTCGATAGGACGTCTACTGCCCGCAGCGCCATCTATTGCTGGTTATTTGAATTAAAATCAGGAATCACAGTTAAAAAAACTCCTGACATAGAACATAATCATCCTTTGCAAGTTATTGAATTTTAATATCAGTCAGTACACATTTTAAACACCCTGTATATAATTTTTTTGAAATTATATATATATATATATATATATATATATATAATAAAACAAAAACGATGAATAAATGGGTCTTTTCCATAAACGTTCAAAAAACATTTCAAGCCTACTTGTTTACACAGCATTTTCCCCAGCTTAATCTATTTTTGTACATGCTTATATTTCGATTTTCTTCCTTTTACACGAAGTGTTTATGACATTAGGATGTTAAGTTTTTATTTAGAAATTCTCAAAGGAATTCTCAAAGGAAAATAATGGAGATGTACTGAGATAGGAAATTTAAGCATTATTTATATTTTTATAGCAAGTGGGAGAATTTTACATGATTTTTATCTAACAGATATGCGTCAGAAATTTTTGAATTAAATAATCTATGAAAAATATGAAATAAATTTGGTAGCATCCCCTCCAGTTAAATTGAATGCGTTACTACATAAGAAGATTGATCCCATACCGATTGAAGATTTAGCAGGAATTTATAGAATCCCAGTTATTATGGAAATAGTTGAAAATAGGATAAAATCTTATAAAGTTAAAGACTACATTGGTATGACTTTAAGGAAATTTAAAATTCGGTTAAAAGAACATATTGCAGATGTCAAGTATAATAGAAGTAAAACGGCCCTTTCCAGATTAAAACAAAAGCAGTCGATTATAATAGATTTTGATAACGCTAAAATTATTAAACCCACATCCTCTTTTTATGAAGCAATAATAAGTGAATCAATAGAAATTTTAACCAGGAAAAATAAAACATGCAATGATTCTGTTTCGTACAATATCCCTAAAGTATGGTATAAGCTTTTACAGATAGTTCAAGAATGAATAAGATTGGCACATCCCTCCCTATGCTTCCCACCCTGTTTATAATGGTTTGACCTTGTCTTCAGCAGACATTGATGTTTTTACAGTGTTTCAGACTAGTTGTGTGTTTTTTGTGTGTATCTGCGTGGTGATGTTTTAACCCTGATGATGAGCCAGGACGGCTCGAAAGCGCTAGGTTTTTAATGTGAAATGCAGTTTTGTATATTTTTAAAACACCTAAAGTAAAAGTTTTTAATAAATGATGCATATATGTTTTTGTGACATTTTGTGTTGTTTTTAAACAATTAAATATCCGGAATGTGTAATGATTAAAATATTACAACAAAACTTTAAATTAAGAAGTACTTTATATACAAATGTTATTGGCTCAGCAGAAGGATTAAATCTGCATGATTTATAATCATTGTTCAAATTGTTTGCAGAAAAGCAACAAAACATGAAAAAACATCACCACATACATTTTCAGTACTTTTGTGTTATAGCGGCCCCTAAGTATGAATCGCCAAGTTAGGTTGTAAAATTTGGTGAAATGCTTTTCAGTCTTAGACGAACTTATACTATCGTCATATTGTTGTTTCGCTAATGTTCCAGAACATTTTTCATACATTATATTGCATGTTCTATTGTTTTTTATATAATCACCGGGATTATTTTTATGCATATGGAAACAATCTTTGATTTACCTAGTACTAAGATGGATGTAATCTTATTTTTTCAAAATCAAGGGCTTTTATATAACAAACAACTATGCGAAATTGTCTATGATATGAAACTGTATGTTACTAATGATTAAGCTATATGGCGTTGTAATGTATACGTTTTTTTAAAACTAGTTGTTGGGGGCCACAGTAGTACTTACCATTCATGGATATGCATAATATAAAATATGAAAATAAAACATGTGTAAGCTGCTAATAAAATGCATTTCAATTCGAATAAAATCGTGCCTTTTTGACGTCATAAACTTTAAATATGTCTATTACTGAACTTCGTAAAAGACACATCTTTATAACTCCAAAAATGTTAATCCTATTCACTGACGGTTTATTGCGTCGGATTAAGCGTTTCATTTGCAATTAAAATATATCTTTGAATTGAAATTTGAATGAAATACAGGGTCATGAAAAATCGAAAAGTGTTGAAAATATGATTACAAATATCTCGACAACTAATTATCCGATCGACTTCATTCTTTATGCATAATTTATGTTTTGTTATTGTCTTTTATATTCACTCTTTAAAATAAACAATTTCAAAAATTTTTATATACCTTTTATCAGAACGAATAGTTCGAGAGTCCCCCAAAAAAGTTCCGGATAATCGAGGTTGCTGAAATTCAATAAGCGTCTTTCCATTATTACATACTAAGTACATACCAAATTTCAAGTCTCTATCTCAATTTGTTCGGGAGATAGAGCGTTTAAAGATAAAGAGACACACATACACACAGACGGACGGCAAATTTTTTTTCTAAAAACATGTTTTTCGGAATCTCAAGTGTCTGAAACGTGTAAATCCGTTAATTTTTTTTTTCGATGATCAAAATGATTACAAGACTTACCCTATATTACGTATGATGGATAAGTAAAAGGTTCCGTCTTGAAAATTGATTTAGTTATTCTAGAATATCGTTCGTAACTGCTTTAAGGTTTATGTACTGTCGGGCTGAGAAATTGGCAGAGAAATTAACATCCCCAAAATATTGTAAGAAAGAAATATATATGGTTGAAAATGCAACAGTTGATTGAAATAATAACATGAGAGAAGGGTTAAAAAATTTAATAATCTTATTCCTGTGATAAATGGTAAGAAACTGTAATGAAACAGTGATATGAATTTGTTGTGAAACATTGTGATATATTCATATTAATACAAAATATTATATTGATTAATGCAATGATATTTATTTTTATATCTCTATTATACATCTGCACTTCACGAGCTTGGCTACGACCTTGGCAAATTTGACTGCAATTTGGCGAAATCGTAATTATGTGGGCCACTATAACAAATAATTACCACTGTTTACACTCTCCACCAGTTGGACACGGCACTTAAAAGTAGTGGAATGTTATTCATCGTTGTTACTTTCTTCTATCTATAATAGAAGAAAGTATTATAATCGAAATTTTTTTCGACTTCTCGTTGTCGACGGATTTACATGTTTTAGGGGTCAGAGATTACGAAAAATATGTTTTTACAAAATGTCCGTCTGTCCGTGTGTCTGTCCTTTTTTTTGTATCATCGAAAAGTATATGAAGTTATGCTTCATACTAAACCAAATTTCATTTATAGGTTTTCCGTTATGGCCAGCAGGTCCCACTTGAATTTGGGGATATACCGACAAACGCGGGCGCTGTGATAGAGATTTTTGTTCCATTTTCACTATTTTAACATCGAAAAGTGTATGAAGTTATGCGGATAATTTAACAAAACTTTTCGTATAGGTTTTTGATTATGGTCAGCAGGTCGCAGTTGAATTTGGGGATATTGCGCCTGGAGGGGGCGCTGTGATAGCCATTTAAAGATTTCAAATTCAAAAAGATGTACAAAAAAATTAGAAATCCTAAAACTTTTTTTTCGTTAAATGTTTCTTTATTCCAAACTTTCCAGAGCATTTTTTGTTTTGCCTCTTTATTAAAAAATGTCTGAGATATAGCAGTTTGAAATTTTAGGGTGGCTCACCTTTTGAAACAATACAGCAGTATTCCTCCATAAAATAATTTAATTTATGAATTTTAGTGAACATGCTTTCTGGCAAATTTTCTTTCATTGTTGTAACCATTGTTATTACTCTTATACGCTTAACACTATATATTAATATTTTCCATGGTCAATTTCTCGCCAAGTTTGGCGACACCTGGCGGGATGTCGTCAAATTTGGCGACAAAAAGAGATTGCTATATATGGAGCCATCTTGGCTATCTATATATTTAAAATTCTAAGCGTTTTCTTTCGACAGTCCGTAAGAACAAACTACTGCATCAAATTACATCATTATTTTTTTAATGAAAGATAGTTGGGCACAGATTTGTTATCGAACAGTCGTTTGTTCGAAAATTTAAGTAATTAGCCGTAATTGTAAATTAAACTTTTACTTCATACCGTCATGAAGTCAGCAATCGGATAACTTCCACTGTTGCGAGGCACAGAGTAATGAGAAACTCTGTGGTTGTGAGGATAAAAGAGAAATATTAAATATTAAAAGCACGTGGCTTTTAGGCAAAATTTTTAAATTTGCAAGTTACATTTCGGTAAAAATATTTATCCGCTTGCACTTTATTTTTATAAGCGAATAAAAATTCATATTTATTGTGACGTCACGATGATATTGTTCAATGGGTTTATTTTATCATTATGCATTAAAACTTTGTTGATGCCCTTTTTTTCATTACAATTAAATGCAAAAATATATATATATATTTTGCATACATGGTGTTTAAGCATGAAAGTAACGTATATAAAGTACGTGTGGAAAGTTTGCGCCGGTGAAAATGGCGTTATGCTTAGCTTGAAATGCATTTTAACAGTGTTCAAACTAAAGAGAAAAATTTATATGATTGTGTCAACATGACGTAATTTTAACTGATTTTTCAATTCTTAATTATAAAGCTTAGAATTGGAACCATTATTGATTGCTTCATCTTGATTGCATACCTTGATTACATGTTATAAACTGCTTTTATTTTAATTATAGGTTACAAAATTTCATTTTCTAATTAAAAAATTCACAAAAGTAAAGGATTTCAGAAAATTAAAATTATTAAAAGTAGTCTTATGGTACTAAATAAGACTTGAAATAATGATTGTATTTTTAGCTAGAATAAACAATGTAAGGCTAATATAGGAATTATTTTGGTAGGTTTATTATAAGCTAATTTAACAGCTCTTTATTAGCGGCAAAGTACTATTTCTTTCACTGTGAATTTCTCTTTCAATGCCAAAAAATGGAATTCTACTTTTGGACGCCACACAGTGGAGTATTTGACCCAAAAACCTGGACAAAAATGCAAAAATTAAAATTTCGTCAACAATTGTAAAAATTATATTTCTTAACAGATAACTAATTGATGCATCGATCTATGTCTATTTTAGGAACCTGAGTTATATCTAGTGGCTCCTGGCCTCAGTTGAAGAGGAAGTTTTTTTGTGAGAAGACGTGTTTTTTGTTCATTTTAGGCATTGTTGCTATGTTTAAATACAATTTTTTTGTGTCTCAATGAATTGTTGAATTGAAACTAAACAGGGCTTGCGTGTTTAACAAAGGTCAGAGCTTAGTGTTAAACTATGTGTAAATTTAAATAGTTTAGTTTTTAATGTAATAAAAAATATTAAATGTGTAAAAGGGTCATTTTTAAAGCGTTTTTTGCTCTAATTTAAACATATCGAAAGCTTTTTAAATATGTGCCGGGCTTTGCCGGGCCATGTTTGAATTATAATTGTATTATTTATAGTCTTGAGTGCCAATTTCTGCAAAAAAATCTTCCGCATATTGTTGCCATTTTTTATATAATTTTTTTTCGGGTGGACTACTCAAATCCCATTTTTGCGGCAACCGAATTGAAAATATAAAAACTTTATTTTTACTCTAGTATTGCAGGTTTTTAGCTTACAGGATATTGCCTTAGAGCTTTTGCCCCTACATATACTGTATGTATGCATGTACGTACCTATGTAAGTACGTACATACCTACGCAACTCGATACCTCTTGATAGAAATATCAGATCGGCTTCAAACTGTAAATACTTATTTACTGAAAAAAGTGTCTCCAATTAATTTCGGAGGCTCATAGGTAGAAAATAAGGGGAGAAAGGAGGGAATTAAAGAATTCTGGAAAAGACGCAGAAATGATTAAAAAGTTGTAAGTAACATTGGAAGTCATAAAATGTGGGCATAGCATTGACGAAAAAAAGTTCCAAACATCTGCTGATGAAATGTATGTGAACCTTTACAATTGGTACCCCATGATTCTAACAATGCACAAGGTTTTGATTCATGGTGGCACTGTAATTAAGAAAGCAGTCGTACCCATTGGCTAATGGTCAGAAGAAGATGCCGAGTCCAGAAACAAACACTTTGGACAGTACCGTACAAAGTACTCAAGCAAGTGCAATAGAAAAGTTCGCAATAGAGAAGTTTGCTATAGAGATGTTCTAAATTGGCCTTTTTTAAGCAGTGATCCTTTTATAAACTGCTGTAGACAAAGACCAAAGGAAAAGAGCAAGCCATACAGTAGCGAGACCCTACAACTTCTTCTTCCAGCTAGGTCTGATGGTAGTCCTGATAAAAGCCAAGAAGAGTGTGATGAATAAAATGAAAAACAGAGTTCTGAAGAATCAGATTGAAACTGGTAATCTATTAAATACACTGAAAAACCAGCATCTCTATACTCTAGAGACTCCACTGTATTAAATGTATTATCAAATGTAAATAATCTTTATTAAATGTAAATTAAATGTAGTAATTATTATTAAAGTAAATTAAATGTAGTAATTATTATTAAAGTAAATTAAATGTAAATAATAAATTTTATAGATAGTACAATTAAATACATTTAATTAAATATTACTAGTAAATAAAAAAATCTATCAACAATTACTTTTCTCTTATAAACAGTAAACATTTAAGGCTGCTTGTCACTCGACTTCCAAACTACCTTCGGTAATGTTAAGTCTATGGGCATGTTATGTATTCGTATTTTATAAATATCTACTTAGTAAATTTATATTTTAACTTCTTTTTTCTTTGTGCTTTTCTTAAATGATGTCTCTTTTTTTTTTCTTAGTTGTCAAAATATTTATAAAATGTATACTTATTATTATGTGAAGTGTTAAAATTTTACTTACACTTCGTCAGCTTTTAAGATATAAAATATTAAACTAAGCTATGGATTTGTATGTATACTACATAGTATGCTAAAAGTTAGTTCAGTGAAACGCATAACAAAGTTAAACATTTCCATTCAGCCATTTCAGGGAATAAATGGAAATGTGCTTGAGAAATTTTGTGCAACCCTGTATATGATCTATAGAATGTATCCACACCAAGTAATATTATTAAAAATTTCAATTTAAAAATACATATCACAACTACAAGCGCACTTCCAGCAATTATTGGTCATAGACTTCAATAGTTAAATTTATTCCTCAGCCAAATTCTTTTGTGTGTCCCTGTAAATGAACGATATATTCTATGCACACCATATTCTACAATAAGTTCCTTAATACACCTCAGTGATGTATATAAATTTCAGTATGTTTAAAATAGTGTGAAATCATTAAACTACAGAGCAAACGATTTTTTCCCATAGACATAATGTAAGGGAATTCTTTCGGGTGTCTCTGTAAATGAACCGTAAATGCTATAGACTTCATTTACAATACCAAACATGCCATATTGATACCCAATAACATCTAACAATTTCAAGGCAATCGGACTATATTTACATAGAAAAATATTTTTGTCCAGGATTTCGGGTCAAATACTCCACTGTGCGCCAGCCAAAACACTGTGGCAATTTTTAGAAATGTATTACGGTTGTGACAACAAACGGCGCTACAAATTTAGCTTTCATCCCGTCAACATCACTTCTAAATACTACAAATTTGTATTTTTTACTACATTTTACTACATTTTACAATTTTAATTCTTCCATCTTCAATTAGAAAAAAATTAGCTTTGAATTGAAATTTATTTGAAATCTGCTGCTTCATTTAACGGCTTTTTAAATAATTTTCAAGCCTGAAATGTTTATCAATTTTTTATTATTTTTCAATCTTTTATTATTTTTTTAACGATCCATTTAATATTTAACTGTAGAAGAGGGAAAAGAACGCCGACTGTGATGTAAAGAGACCGAAGATACCATACAAATAAATTACACTTGAAAACATTAAAAATATCCCTCATCTGCAGATTGATTTATTATTGTAAAACACTTCTTCATCTTTACATAAAAATTGATTAGCATAAAACAATGGTTGTGTTTTAGAAGATATGGATTTGAAACGAACACTGATTAAAGAGGACATTTTAAAACTTTTAATTTAAACATTTGAAAACTTTTTTTAACGTCGAATTTCGGCGGTGCCTTTTGGCAGATGCAATGCACATACGCATAGCAGCTCATTCAGTTGTATTATCACAGGAGAGGGGAGTGCTTTATTTACTATTTTCTTTTATTTACTGAATATGAGATGAAAATTGGGGTATACTATTGTATGATACCTCATAGGTCCATGGAATTTTCTTACTTGCCGTGGGGAATATGGTGGTAATGTCGAACTTATTTGCATTACACAGTTGTTTACGGATTGTTTGTTTGGAGTTTGCATCGGAAATAGTACTGTATTTCACTGGGGGAAAACTTTTAAAATAAACTATTTGAAAGACTGTTTTATACGCCCGCGTTCTTATTAAATAAAGAAGCTTATTTCACTGATATTGTTATAGTAATTTTTTCCGTCAAGGTTTGACGGGTTCCATTTAATATCTGTTTAATTTGGAGATATTTTTATTCAAATTCAATACTGACGAGACTTGGGAATGACTCTTTTGGAATCGGGTTGCACCCGTTTTAGCTTCGCGTTTTTTCAATAAAATTAGCTGAAATCTTAAAACCAAGCAATAGGGAAGCTATCTTTTACTGCCGCTATAGGCCAGAAGGACTTTTCATAGTTTAATATAATACATAGGTTGCTCGCATCCAGGCAACCCGACTATTCGCAAGCAGCCGAATGACAAAAATATTGATTTTATTCGCGGTGTGATAGCGAATTTTGAAGTATTAACATGTATGAGATAGAAAAAATTTTGGGTTTGGCATATTTGACTAGTTTCTTTTATTTATGTTGAAAGTATATTACTACAATGTTACTACACTTACTGACAATTATTAACTGAAACACGCCAACCAATTACAAAACTAATAGGTAAATTTGAGATATTTTCTTGATCATACTTTCTATTCCTGCAAGAAAATTCCAAGATCGTTTATCGAAAAGAAACAGTATGGTACACAGTGTTATGGCATACATCTAAAAAGTTAGAACTTTTTTCATGAGCAACCAAAATGTGATAAGTGCACTCTATAACACATAATACTTTGTCGTAGAAAAACAATATTGGCTATATTGGTTATATTGAGAAGTAATATTGAAATAATATTGCATTAATCGGAAATGTTTTTTATGACATACTGATGTTAGTTAAATATGATTTCTACGTTGAAAATATTTGCGATTGCAATGTAGCTCCAATATTATCGAGATATTGACTTTACATTCGAAATAAAGGCAATTAAATGACCGAAATAATTCTTGTCAATATTGCACCAATATTGGAAAAATATACGCAACCTAATGTTAGAGCAAAGTTCGGTTCAATATTGGACAAGATATAAGAAAGATATAGTCTTTATAGATGGAGATATAGTTAGTGCAAAAAAATTTGCCCTAATATTGGGACTCTGCTAAGTGTTTTATTGAAAATTGTTCATTTTAAAAACTTGTTTTCGTGGTATTTTCCCGTGATATGGTTATAAATGAAAAATATAGGATATTTTAATGTTTATTCTGTTGAGTTTATGCATATTTCTTCCATACTGGATCAGAACAGTATTCTAATGTTGTAGTGTTTTACTCAAACTCTGACTTAGCTTTCATAGATAATGATAAACATCTGAAGTAAAGCTTCCAAAATTATGAGAATTTCCCATTAGAATCTAAAGTAATAATGTCTTGATATGTCCATAAAATATTAAATTCGCCTCTATAGAAATTCAAACCACGATAAATCTGTTGAAGCTAGCTTTCATTAATTAATTAGGCATTTCCAGACAAAATAAAATTTTACAGTTTCAATATGAGAACAAACACCCTTAAGAAAATGTTGAAACTGTTAGTAACTCTCAATTTTACTCGAATCTCCTCCTATAAACTCTGCAGATTTTCTCTTCTATCAATTACAAGCTCATTTAAACTTATGATTGTTTTCCTATATACAGAATTCTCCAAAAATATTGAAACGCGCTCTAATTTTTACCTTTTGCAGATACACAGTTGCAGAAGTATTCAAAATAAGGTAGGATTTAGAATTTTTGTTTCCCAGCGATTATTTTTCAAAAAGTTACACTTTTTAAATTATTATACGGTCCTTGGGTCCTATACTTATATTTAGAAGAATTTTTCGCCATGATCTGACAAGTAAAGCAGAAAAAATTCTATTCTTGTACGACCAAAACTCACCAAGTTATGATACTTTAATTTTTTTTTTAACTTCGGAGCTGTCTGTCACTAAACATAGAAAAACGGTATTTTATTCTCGAAAATCTTCGAACTTTCATAAAACTCAAAAGTGACATAAAACTTCAGGCTAAAGTCCCATTTAAATATTTTTTAATGAATATGTAACTGTTGGAATTTGTAATATAGAATGAATGCATGCTGTTGTATAGAACGATTAGTTGTATAAAGAATAAGCATTAGTCTTACACGAGTCAGCGTAATACACTGCTCAAAACAATTAAAGGATATTTGAAGTTTTATATAAAATAAAGATATAAACGAAATTTTTTTTGCCGAAAATAGAAGAAGAGAATCACAAATGCAAATTTTTCTGGTTTTCAAACTGTGGAGTATGCAAATTTTGAGTTCGACGTCAAAAACGTCGCTTCAGCGGCAGCGAATGAAATTTGACTTTCAACTGGATAAAAGAGAATGAAGACAAGGATTATCGGCATTCAGTGATTGCTTTGTTTCGATGAGTACGATGTCTCAGCGAAGTCATTTGACAGATTCAGAAGCTTGGAGAATTGTTGGTAGGTTAGAAGGGGGCCAAACTCAAGCCGAAGTAGCGCAAGCCATTGGAGTGTCACAAAGTGTCATTTCCAGGATCTGGAACCGTTTTTTGGAGAGTGGATGTGCAGGCCGAAGACCAGGGCAAGGTCGTAGACGGGCAACAACGCCCAATGAAGATCGGTATTTAGCGTTAACAGCTCGGAGACACCGAAACATGAACTCTACTCTTCTCCAACAACACCTTCGCTCGGCTACAGGCACCACGATTTCAACTCAGACTGTCCGAAACCGGCTCCATGCTGTAGGTCTGTATGCTCGCCGAACGATGGTATGTGTTAGATTAACATCAAGGCATCGTCGCGACCGCAGGGAGTGGGCAACCGAGCATGTCAACTGGAGGAGAAATGAATGGAGCAATATTCTGTTTTCTGACGAGTCCCGTTTTTCTGTGCATCCGGATAATAGGCGTATTTTCATCTGGAAGGACCGTGGCAGTAGGAATAATCCTGCGTTCGTGCACGAAAGTGTCAGATTTGGCGGTGGAGGAGTGTTGGTGTATGGTGGCATCTCCATTGACGGGCGCACTGACCTCTACATCATTCGAGATGGAGCTCTGACTGGTCGCCGATATAGGGATGAGATTCTCAGACCTATTGTAGTCCCTTACGCTGCAGCAATCGGAGATAACTTCATTTTAATGGACGATAACTGCAGGCCACATCGTGCAAACCTGGTGGAGGATTTCTTTTTCGAGGAAGGAATCGTTCGAATGGAATGGCCAGCGTGTTTTCCAGACATGAATCCAATCGAGCACGTTTGGGACGCTCTAGGAAGACGAGTTTCTGGCCGCCAACAACCCCCACAAACTCTCCAAGAACTGGAAAGAGCTCTTCTGGAAGAGTGGGGCAGAATACCCCAACTCGTAATTAATAGCCTCATTGAGTCCATGCCTCAAAGGTGTTCAACGTTGCTGGCCGCCCGTGGAAACCATACCCCCTACTGAAAATGATTTTCTTTGAAGAAAACACCTTTTCTTATTCTTTTTTTCTCATATGCACAAATTGTGTTTTTTTCCTTTTGTACACAAATGCGCAATAAAATGCATTTTTTTCTGCCAAACATGTGTAATTTATTCTCATATAACCTACTATGTCTGTCGACCATGTATCAATCAGCTAAAAAGTTTCCCAGATACAAAATCCACCTAAAACTGCAATATCCTTTAATTGTTTTGTGCAGTGTATTTTTATTGTCCTTGACTCCACTGATATTGCACGGTTTTGAAACAGGAAAATGTAATATTTGTTCATAAGTCCAAGTTCTGTATCTTTTGATTTTTTATACTTTCCAACATAGTTGAGAAGCGTTTATAACTTCAATTTGTCTATCCACCGTCTGCTGTCTGATTTTTGTCTGTTCGTGCTCTAATCCTCGTAAATAAAATCGGATTTTCATGTAATTGATATGTGTTATTTAGTTTGACTATTTTTCGTTATTAAAAATGGAGTGTGTACCATTTATAGTTCGTTTACAGTGACGCGCAAAAAATCATGTTACATTATGGCCAATTGGGAAAAATCGTTTTTGGTGTCTTTTAATGATGTTACACTACTTCAAACCTGGTGAAATGGATATGCCTTTATTAAGTGCACAAAAACATGATTTCTGTAGAATGTGACAGGGGTCACTCAGGGTCACTCAAATTAATTCGATTGCATAAATGTTTGCGGGGAAAAATTGTTTGCAGCGTATTTTAATAATGCTACACTATTTAAAACATAATGAAATTTAAACATATTATTGAGGTGCACTACGAGATGTTTACTATGGAATGTGAGGTGCATAACAGCTATCGATCATTTACAGATACACACAAAATATTTTAGTTACAGTACTATCTATAGGCTATAAAAGCTTGAGGTGCGTTTTCAGATGTTGTATGTGTTTTTATGTTTAACTAAAATTTGCATACTACGAGGTGTGTATAAATTCTGTAGGTCATATACAGGGCTACACAAAATAATTCGTAAACAATACTATGTATGAGCGTGAATTGTTTAAGGATGTATTTAATTGAGTTTTGCATTTTCCAGCTGAACTATATTTTGTATACTAAGTAAGAGATTTTTTTAGAATATAAATAAATTCCTATACAGGGCTACACATAGAACCGAATATATTGTCATCAATGGATGGTAGTTTCTGAAAGTACGTAATCAGTTGTGTTGTGCGTTTATTTCGGAAATTAAATGTTATTTTGATGTGAGGAGTGTATAAAAATCTGTAGATATTATACAAGGCTGTACAAAATTATTAGCGTGCATTTTCGCTTATTGGTGGATATTGATGAAGATGAATTTTCTACTTGTTATGCATTTTGTGACAAAGCTAAATTTTAACACACTATGTAGTGTACATACAGATCAATAGATCTTATACAGGAATGCACAAAAGATTTCGAGATCTTTTCCGACGGTAGATCTTAATTGCTGAATTCTTTGTAAATGGTGAGGTTCAGTTGTACTATTCTGGAAGTGTTGGTAATCGTTTCACAATCTATGCTTGACGCATGATTTTCTTTCTTGATTAATATATTGCGTCCTGTTGTATAGAGTATTTTTCTTTATTAATGCAAAATCTGAAAATGCGCTTGACCTACACATGTCAAATACTACAGATGTGAATGTCCTACAGGTGTAAATCGCTATAATGACACAAATCTAGTCGGGTTCCAGTGACAATGGTGACCAAAATGTAACTTCTTGTAGTCATCACATTGCGACTTCCAAACACGGTCGTCAAAAGGAAAAAAAGAAAAAGCCCATACTAAGATTGCCCCAGATCATTATATAAAAATGTAACTGGAATCAATCAATTAGTAAACATATTTAGTGATTAACGGTATACTTAAATTTAGAGGGTTCTTTGTTTAAACTAGATGCTACAATACTTAATTACTTATTTAATATTAGCATAACATCTACATTTTGATTGTAATCTTTTTGGCTCGCCTGAATGCTGTTAGCCATTTGTAATTGTTTTTGTTAATTTTTTTATAACATTTTTTAAGTTTTCAAGTTTTAAAAACATGCGCCCCCCTGCCTGTGGGAATTTACGTGTCCGTTCTGGACATTGGAGTCTCTGCTGGTGGAACTGAATGATTTATCCCCTGGTGGGCATTAGGTTCATAAGCCGAAAGGTAGGCAGCCCACGAAATGGTGATTCCTGTCTCTTATGCCTGCGGCACCATATAGCAGGCGTGTTGCTCAGGCGCTGCAAAATCTTTTTGCATTAACATTTAAATTACGACGGAACACCCTTCCTCTACTCAAAATTAAACCAACATCCTTCAACATTAACAAACATAGTTAACTTTTGAAACAGAAACAAAATTGAGACCTTTTTGGTATGACTTTGAAATTTACGTTTCATATTTCTTTTTCCATAAGCAAATAAGTTTTTTGATAAAAAAAAAAAGGTTACAGGCCGATTTTTTATTTTGGATTTTCGGAAATAGGATAATTTTTTGCGTATACGTACCAATTTTGACTATTTCCAACTATTTCATGTAGGGATTCCACATGAAATAGTTTTAACAATTTGAATATACCCTATAATTTCTGTCTGCTTATTTTATTAATTCTATTCATTGTCGATTTTTTTTGTTTTGTTTTGTATCGGAAAATATATAGAGAGACATGCCCCGAAGCAGAAAAAAATTCAATACGACTCCTTCAAATGTCTTATCCATTTTGATAAAAGAATTCTCACAATTTCGGTGCAAGTAAGTTTTAATGAGTTTTTAATTAATATCTCGGTTAATTATAAAAAAATAAAAATCTGAGCCTCAGGTGTCGTAGGACTTGTGTTAGCCTATCCTCATCCAAATGTTTAGATCTGTAGATGCGGTGGATTTCGCTAGCCATCGCCGACCGGCAGACAGACACTCATACAGAGCGAAACTTTCTTTCATTAGACTTATACACATGATTTTCAAAGAAAAAAATAATAATGGATAGTAAATACCATATACTTTATTCAGTTACTTTAAATTGTAATAAGTACAATCGAATGTTAAGACTTGCGGAGCTTAACGAAGTTCATGCATTAACGATTTTCTATAAAATCTATGACTTAACTTCATAATATTTCTACATTTCTTACCTGTTCACAAATATTTCTGAATTCCTTCGCATTAATTTTTGGAGTATACATACAAGATTTTATTAACATTATTGATTGATTAACGAACTGCAGTTCCCGGCAGCATAATACAGCGTAATTTAGTTTGTAAATTTGCATTTTATTGTACAATTAACTAAATTTCCTCATGCAAACCTTACTCATTTTCTGCTTGACTGCAATATTTCATTTGAATATACGTAACCAAACACTTTGTTTAAATAAATTTCAGATTCCGGTTAACAAAATGTTCAATTGCGATTCTTTAAAATAAAATTGGTAGAATATAAGTAGATAAATATATTCCTTTAATATATTTCTTTAATTTCACATTGAATGTGAAAATTTCATGCAGCTGGAAAACGCATAGGGCATCTGAAAATGCACTTTTTCTCACAATTTCCATTAACTGCAAAGTGTGGAAACTCTTTTTAGCAGCCGTGTATATGAATTTGTCCCTATTACACTCATGTATCACAAATTAGAACTTATAATAATAAATAATTAAAACAATAACAATTTTTTTAATGGATTTTATACGATTGACCGCAAAAGATCAGCTCAGAGAAATACTAGCCATACTTTCGCAGACGCTATGAAATTTCGTGTTTAAATTTCGTGCTTATTATGGAGATATAATGTAATTATACCTGAATAAGGTCGGGAATATATGTATAAATTACTACATTCTGGGCATCAAATTGTATTAGAATGAAATCTAAAGCTCAAAGTACATTCTGGTGGCCTAATATTAATAAAGAAATTTAATGAATAGTAAATTCTTGTAGTAGATGCCAAATATTTGTTAGGGATAATCCTAAAATGTGACTCAAATAGGAATCAGAGTTGCCTTGGGAAAGAAAACAGATTATGCGGGTAATTTTGAACATAATTATATTTTAGTAGTAGTAGATTCTTATACAAAATGGTTAGAGATATAGATGGTACTGATATTAAACCAACTACACTATATACCAATAAGTACCGGGTGGTTATAATATAAGTATCTCTGTTTGGATCTTGAAGGAATAACCGGAATGAAACCAAAATCAATACACTTGCTATTCGAGAAGGGGGAGGAAGAATGGGACAATAAAAAAAACTGCAATAATCACCGACAGAGCGCTTTTGAGTGTGAAATGCAATGTGTAATATTGTGTACCGTGGAGGTGTCGCAAATCTCAATGACTTTACCGCATATCACAACATGTGCGAAACATCAATCCTGATGCCCTACATTCCACAGTTGAGCACGTCATGCACCGCCTGGAGTGTGTCCTCCAGCACAATGACCATATGGAACCTGAGCATGATCGTCACCGCCATGCTAATGCGTAACCACGTTCACTGTGACATTTTCCAATAAATTCGGTGTGTCATCCGGTTTGACGCCTTAATTTTTTGTTCTTGTATTACACATTACACTTCACACTCGTTAGCGCCATCTGTCGGAGATTATTGTACTTACTTTTAATTGTTTCATTCTTCTTTCCCCTTCTCAAAAAGTAAGTGCACCGATTTTGTTTTCTTCGAATCATTGCTTCGAGCTACAGATAGCTACAAGTAGAGATACTTATATTATAACCACCCTGTATTTGGACACCTGTGATCGAGAAAAACAACAACATTTATTCACATTCAAAAGTTAGTAGAGCCTCCACGAGAAGCAATTACAGCCGCAACCGTCCTGGGCATGCTTTCTACAAGTCCTTGTATGGCAGCTAGTGGTTTCTTTTACCATTCGGCTTGAAGAAGAAAGGTAAGTTCCTTCACTGATTTTGGACGGTTGTCGCACCCTTTAATTCGACGATCCAACTCGTCCCAGAGTTTTTCGATTTATTCAGGTCTGGGCTCTGGGCAGGCCAGTCCAGTCGATCAACCTCATTATCATCATACCAATCCATGGGAGGCCTCGCAACATGACAGCTGGCGTTGTCATCCTGGAAGTAACATGGATCCAACACGTAGAACTGCCACAACGTAAGAAACACACTGTCATCCTAAATAGTGCAGTAGGCATCGGTGTTGATCTTACCATGTATTGGGACCAAGGGTCCCAGACCAAAACAGGAAAAAACCATCCCCAGACCATAATCCCCCCCCCGCCGAACTTAACTGTGGGCACAATTCACTATGGCAGGAGGTGTTCTCCAGGCAGACGCCAGACCCAGACCGTACCATCGGAACGGTAGAGGGTAAACCTTGATTCACCACTCCAGGGAACTCATTTCCACTGCTGTACGGTCCACTGTCGACCTGCTTTGCACCACATTAACAGAGCAAGGACTTGGTGATCAAAGGCTTATGGGCGGCAGCACGACCATAAAAACTAAGCAGATAAGCTTCCTTACGGATGGTATTCATCGAAACAACACACCCGGATGCCTGTTGAAACTCTTGGCGTATGTGTGCCTGTAGTTGGGTGCGGTTCTTCCGAATTTCTCTGGACAGCTCCAGTTGGTCTCTATCTGCCAGTTTCGTGGGTCTGCCGACACCGGGCATATTCCGACAGTCACCGCTCACCTTCTGCTTCTGAATCACATAGGAAACAGTCGATTTTGGGTAATTCAGCTCGCTAGATATGTCCCTTAAGGATCGGTTATTTCTGTGGTAACTGACGATTACATCTTCCTCGAAATCAGATAACGCTGTACCTCGTGGCATCTTGCATGCGACTGATGCCAATATTGTTTCCGACAGCATATTTAACGATAGAGAACGGGACGTGTATCAGTATCGCAGATATCGGCATTTGCATAACTGTCCAAATACTTATTGCTAGATAGTGTATTAGAGCACTGCGTTGTATTTTTGAAGCATTTAAATTACACGTAGAATTGATCAGTGACAATGGAACTTCGTTCAGAAGACATGAATTTCAAGAATTTCTTACTTCAAATGATATTAAACATAGACGTATCGTCCAACTAAGCAAAAAGGTACATACAAACTGTGAAAAATTGTCTTAAAAATCTCGAGGAAAGTGACATAACATTATCAGTTTCACGATTTTTGTTTGAAAATCAGTCTATCCTCCATTCTGTGACTAGAAAGACAACCGCAGAAATCATCTTTGAAAGGTAACTTCGAACAACCCTTTACCTGATATGAACAGCAAAAACAAACATACAAAAGCCTTGCATCTCCGTGAATTTTTTTTTTGTTATAAACTACGGAAAAGGGGATTACTGGGAAATAGATGGGTTTTAAAAAATATAGATGTGACGGAATAATGTGTCAACGTCATGTCAATCAACTGAGACATAACCGAGAAATAATTCATACAAGGACAGAAAAAGATAAAGGAATGCGTCAGATTTATAAACAATATAATGATTATCATAGGTATAAAGGGATTAATTGAGAAAAATTTAGTGTAATGAAAATAGAAAAAAATAAATTGATAATGAGAATGCTGCAAAATCTGACCATTATCAGTTTTAGAGAAATATTATAACATGCACGGTTATTAATAAAGATTCCAGTATTCTAATAGATAATTATGTAAAGGACAAGACTGTTAAAACCTGTCCCTTGGAGCACATTACTAAGACTGTTAAAAGGAATTTCGTCGACTTAAAAAAGAAAGCTCCTGCAAAGCATGATCTATATAATAGTCTACCAGTTCAAAGAGGCATCCTACGTAGTATACCAGACAGCGGTTCGTTTAAACTACCAGGGGAAAGGTGTTATATCCCAAATTAATAATTATTTATTACTGTTATTTTACAGAATTCCCCCAAAAATATTGAAATGCGCTCTAATTTTTACCTTTTACAGATACTCAGTTGCAAAAATATTCAAAATAAGGTAGGATTTAGAATTATGTTAATGAAATAGCCCAGCGAATAATTTTCATAAAGTTACACTTTTTAAATTATTATACGGTCCTTGGGTGCTATACTTATATTTAGAAGAATTTTTCCCCATGCTGTGACAAGTAAAGCAGCAAAAATTCTATTCTTGTACGACCAAAACTCACCAAGTTATGATACTTTTAATTTTTTGAAACTTCGGAGCTGTCTGGCACTAAACATAGAAAAACGGCATTTTATTGTCGAAAAGCTTCGAAATTTCATAAAACTCAAAGTATCATAACTCGATGAGTTTTACTTGTTGAAGAAAGAAGTGTTTACTATTTTATTTGTTAGAGCACGAAGAAAATCTTTCTAAATATAATTTATAGGAACCAGGGACAAAATTTATTAAGTGTAACATTTTGAAAATTCATACTCTTCCGTAGACTTTTTCTACCGGTTCACATACATAGGAAACAAAGTTTGAAAACCAGTAGCCAACATTGTTAAATTAAATAATTATATTAAGAAGATAATTTCGCACATTCAAACATTATTCGCATAAGCGAATTTCAATTCTTCCAAAACAAACTTTTGTGCTATATACTTTTATTACTATCTCTTTATACAATATCAGAAATAGGAATCATGCAATTGAAAGTAGATGATTTTGTATTTCTAAAAAATAAATAGCATTCTTTATTGTCTTTTTTCATACTGAGGAAACTATAAAAATCAAGAGCATATTTTTCTTTCAAGAGCATATTTCTTTCATATAAATGTTTTCGATGTGTTTTCTTTTCATTTTACTTTAATGGGGTATTCTCCCAGAAAATTTTTAATAGCAAGTTAAACGGACCGGTGTCATGTTTGACAAATGAGACGATACAAATTTCAAACACGTACTTTTAAACAAGTGTTTTTGAATCCCTGTATCTTCTCGTGCTTAAATCGCTCAATCTAGCGACATTTTATATTTTTCAAACTAAACTAAATTTTTTAAATTGAAGAAAAACCTTTAAAAAATTTTTATTCTTAATAATTTCGAATTTGATCAAATCAAATTCTATACACGCCGAAGTCCTTAATGAAGATTGGTGGAAAATATTCGTAAGAAGATGTTCTGCCAAACAGACTTTAGCTTTGTAACATTATAGCTTCAGAATCTACAACAATTTTTCCACATCCCAAAATCAAGACTTTTACATACCAAAGTCCTTTATGAAGATAGATAGAATATATTCGCAGCAAAGCGTTCTACCAATAGGAGACTTTTGCTCTGTAGCAAAACAGCTTCAGAATCTAGAACAATATTTCCCCCTCCAAAAATCAAGACCTATGCATGCCTAAGTCCTTTATTATTTGTACATTACGGAATTATTTTTTTAATATTCAATAATTTTGCCATTAAAAGAGGAACTTTTATATTTTCAAAATTATAAGTCATAAAACATGTTAAAAAGCACCTAGACTAATTTATTGCATTAAAAATAAAAAATAAACGAATGACGTCCTAGATGACATCCTTTTCATAGTAAATTCTATAAATATTTCACATTATTCGTAATATCATTCTTCAAAATAAAGCTAAATAAACACTTCATTAAATTAAATTTATTTCAAAGGTATTTTGGGGCAATAATAGAGAAATAATGACATTTTCAGATAATATTTAATTAGTGCCATTCTATATTAAGTATAAACTATTTATGATATATATTTAGCTTAATTATGCTCGACGTTTTTTTATCGACACTTAGTGACCTATGGAATAAAAGTGTGAATTTAAAATTATTAACAACTCAATGAATTACTAACAAGAACGAAAAATCATGCGTCAAACGCTGATTATGAAACACTTCCCTACACATCCAGAAAACTGTAACGAAACTGCAACGTTAAATAAGGTAAAAGAAGATATGTAGGTAAATAGTTTGGAAAACATATACCAAATTGAAAAATACAGTTTCATAAATTACCTTCCATTGTTCCATTGTAAAAATAGTAGTCGAATTATTTTGTGCAGCTCTGTATAAGATCTGCAGATTTGGATATAAAATGCATAGCATAATAAAATTTAGTTCAGTTAGAAAATTCACATTTAGCAATTTTTCCAATCGATGGAAATGAACTCAAAATCTTTTGAACAGCCCTGTATATTATCTAAACACTTCTATTAAGTACACACCACATATTAAGATAAAATTTAATTCAGGTAGAAAACACATAAGGCAACTTAAAACTCACTTCCAGCAATTAGCCACCGTAAACGACAATGTATTTTGTTCTTTGCGTAGCCCTGTATATGAATTTATTTATATTCCACAAACTTATATTAGTCTACTAAATATAGTTCAGCAAGAAAATGCGTAACACAATTAAAAACTACCCTTAAGCAATTCACTCCCATAGTCTGTAATACTTACGAATTTCCTTGTGTAGCTCTTTATATGATAAACCGAATTTATACACACCACGTAATATGAAAAAAAATTGTTAAACTTAAAAACGCAAACCAAAGTTGAAAACTCACTTATCACACACAGACTGTAAATATCGCGAATCTACTGTAACCAATATATTTTGTGTGTCCCTGTAAATAAACACAATGCACACCAAACTTTCAAGAGAGGAATTTATAGTGCCACCTCAGTAATGGATATAATTTTCATTATGTTTGAAATAGTGAAACATCATTAAATTACACTGCAAACGGTTTTTCACCGTAGAGCAATGTGTAACAGAACTCTTTTTTTTGACCCTGTAAATGAATAATAAGTGCTTTGCACCCCATATTCTACAAATAGCATGTTTTAATGCGCTTCATAAATATATATCAATTTCATCATGTTTCAAATAGCGTAGTTTCATCAAAATGCACTTGAAACGATTATATCGCATTGTTTGTAATGTAACGGAATACTTTTGACTGTCCATGTAAAAAAAAACTATAAGGGCTACACACTTCATTTTCAATAGGAGACAAGCTGTAGTAAACGAAAATAACATACGATTGAGGGCATTTCAGAAAAACGATTCAGAAAAATTTCAGGGCAATCCCAGTATATTTACGCGAGTTAGAGAACGGACAGACGTCAGACAAACCGAAGTCATAAACACTTTTCAACTAGGTTGGAAAATGTTAAAAATAGCAATGTAGAATTTAAAAGCGTTATTGCGATATTAATTTTACATTTTTATCAAAATCAGTACAAGATAAAATATTAGTACCTTTTATTTTGAATATTTCATATGTTTACTTATTATATTACGTGAGATTGTTTAAATCTCTTTTATAATAAATATCATATTTACAACGTAAACAGTCTGATGCAAAAGTTCTGCAAATCTTTTTGAAATAACTTATTTTCTGTATTGAAAACATGTTAAAAGTTAATTGAAAGCTAGAATAAAGTAATAATACATGAATATTAATATAATTTTTCAGGCAATTAAAAACAAATTAAGAACTATAAAAAATTACACGGAAAACTCGCATTTTTTTATAACCAATATTTTCTGAATTATGAATTTTTTATTTTTATGAATTCTCAGTGTTTTCTGGCACTAAATACGGAAAGACACGCTCTGATGCTCCAAAAGGGACTTCATAAAAGCTTATGTGTTTAAGTATGATTAAGTACTTTTTTATTTGAAATTGTCAGTTTTAAAATGTAAATTTTAATTTTTAAAAATGTATAATGCTTTCAATACTATCAGTTTATTTTATACAATGCTAGTATCTTTCTGTTTTAAAAAACAGTAACCACCGCTGCTGTTGTCGTAAAAGTATTTTTTAGTAACAGGAAGTATTTCTCGACTTACATTAAGATAAAAATTTATATAAAAGGAATGCAAAATGGCAGTTTTATAGAGAAATGGTCAGTAAACACGCTGAAACAGCAGCGTTTAAATTGAAAAATTCTTTTAGGCGCTATTTAATCTTGAAGTCGGCCAAAATAGTTCCGTTAAAAACGTTTTACAGTCCCTGGCCAAATTATTAGACACAGTTGTTTTTATTATAATTTGTTAAATATCTGGAAAGATACATGAGGAATTATCTTGAAACTTTAGGAGTGTAAACAACATGATCAACGTCATATATTTCCGAGAAGATTTTTTCTTGAAACCCCATAAGGGGCCGTCAACAAATTGAAGAAAAACGAATACGTTTTTGATAACCCTGTAAAAACCAATATCACAAAAGCGTTGAAACGGTATCACACGCTTAGGAGGCTTATTGTAATAATTTGGGTTCATTTTTATGAAGATAGCATGTATACTCGAAGAGAAATTCAGGTTTTTATAAAAACAGTCCCAAATTTTACTAAGTTTTTTGCTTATAATTTGCAGAGTTTTTAATATAAAAACAAGTTATTTTCAGAAAATATGACAAGCAAAAGTATACACAATACCCTGCAATCAGAATTAAAAAATAATAAAAATTGCATGAAAAATGAGCAGGTTTACTAAATATTTTTTCACTGCGCATGCGCGAATTCAATCAAAATATACTGTGCATAATATATTAGCTAAATATATAGACCAACTTTTATGAAAGTCTCAAAAACATAGCTTGAAAATTCTGATAGTGATCGTCGATAGAATAAGCTCGAAATTCTCTGTTCCCAAAAGGAAGCAAAAAGATGAAGGGTTGTATCAAATATAGAATGAGAAACGCTTCATTCTTATTATGTCAACTTTCATAAGCTAGTATATTTGGATACAACCCCTCATCTTTTTTGCTTCCTTTTGGGAACAGCGAATTTCGAGCTTATTGTATCGACGATCACTATCAGAATTTTCAAGCTATGTTTTTGAGACTCTCATAAAAGTTGGTCTATATATTTAGCTAATATATTATGCACAGTATATTTTGATTGAATTCGCGCATGCGCAGTGAAAAAAATATTTAGTAAACCTGCTCATTTTTCATGCAATTTTTATTATTTTTTAATTTTGATTGCAGGGTATTGTGTATACTTTTGCTTGTCATATTTTCTGAAAATAACTTGTTTTTATATTAAAAACTCTGCAAATTATAAGCAAAAAACTTAGTAAAATTTGGGACTGTTTTTATAAAAACCTGAATTTCTCTTCGAGTATACATGCTATCTTCATAAAAATGAACCCAAATTATTACAATAAGCCTCCTAAGCGTGTGATACCGTTTCAACGATTTTGTGATATTGGTTTTTACAGGGTTATCAAAAACGTATTCGTTTTTCTTCAATTTGTTGACGGCCCCTTATGGGGTTTCAAGAAAAAATCTTCTCGGAAATATATGACGTTTATCATGTTGTTTACACTCCTAAAATTTCAAGATAAAACCTCATGTATCTTTCCAGATATTTAACAAATTATAATAAAAACAACTGCGTCTAATAATTTGGCCAGGGACTGTATATGATCACAAACTATGAATAGCAATTTACCTATATTTTACAGGCACATACTTGACGAAAGAGAAAGTAAACATAAAAAAATATTAATTAAATTATTACGTCTTAAAAGCAATAAATGATGAAAATTACACTGTAAAAAATGTGTAGCAAAGTATCCGGTCATTCGACCGTTTTTATAGAACACAGTTACATAACCGTAATTTAACGCTATTCTGACCATAATATTGCTCATATTACGGTCAGAATAGTGTTAAATTATGGTTATGTAACCTTTTTCTATAAAAACGATCGAATGACCGGTTACTTTGCTGCAAATGTTTACAGTGTACGTCATATATAAAATCTTAAATAATAATATTGCCAAACTGTTTTAATTAACAAAAATATTTACACGAGAGATTTATTTCATACTACCTGATCCGCCCATCTTTTCCTGGGCTCGTGATAATAACCTTAAACAAAATTCAATTTTGTATGATTTTATATCTTCGGAATTTTTTTCAAATGAACCTATTTTCGGGGCGCCACTGCCTTCAGCAACGTAGAGGGTTTCAAATAAACTTAGTTTCCGGGAGTCCAATTCATTCGTCAGTGTCTAGTGTATTCCCAACAAGTCACTTTCCGAACGAACCTGTGACCTGGGTCCGTGCTGCCTAAAGCAGCGTATACCGGGGAGACAATCGAAATCCAAGGTGCATGAGCCAAACCCCATAGTAATCCGGCTCATAAAACCGAAATTAAGCATTCGTCTCCTGGCGGTGGAACTAAAATCTGATAGGTAATCCAAAACCAAGTTGAATGAGCCAAACTTCGTTGTAAACGGTCCATAGAACCCGAGATAAGATTGCGCCCCCTGGCGGTGGAAAGGGGAACTAAACTCTGTAAAACAATCGTAAGATAAGTTGAATGAATCAATTTCCGTTTAAATCGAATCCATAGAACCCTAGAAAAGAATGCGCCATTAATGTTCGAAAATAGTAGCAACAGAAGTCTAAGATAAACTTTCATAATGCAGAAAGTAGCTGAATCGCAAGCTAAATTGAATGAACCTATTTCCGGTAAAATCGGGCTCATAGAACCCGAGAAAAGAATGTGCCGCCAGGTGATGGAAGGTACTCCCTGTAAATTTAACGAATTACCTTTAACATTAACCCGATATTTAATTTAAGGTAAAAATCTCCCCCCCACACACACACCCACCCACTAAAATTAACCACTTACCTTTAACAGTAACGCGAATTTTAATTTTCGGCTTTAGTAAGTAAACGAATGTTGATGCCGAAAAAGAAGATTAATATTTAGAAAAAGGTGGTACCTGGGGGTGGGGTCTAAGGAAATGTTCTAATAGTTTATAAAATAGCCGGAGGATCATAGAACTATGTGAAAGAAAATTGCAAGAGAATCGGATCATTTTTAAAGAAGCTGCACTAAGCGCTCTAAGGAGGAGATTAATAATGAGCAGAGGAAAGTTTTTTCAACAACATAGGTAAATCATATTCAATGGTTGTAGTATCATAGTTGAGATTTATTCCAGCACAGCGAAAAATGCCGGGACCAGGACTCGACCCTGGGTACTTTGACTTGCCTTGCCAACGCTTTCCTACTGAGCTATCTCAACGATGTCCTGTTTGAAATAAATCTAAATTATGATACTCCAACCATTGAATTTGATTTACCTAGTTGAAAAAACTTTACTCTGCTCATTATAACGTAATTACATGGTATGCAGGAGTTTCCGTGTTGTATCACATTCATCATGTAAAATGCTATAGTTATAGCTCCGATGAATAAAATTAGCGCTGCTGTTCGCAACCATGTCCAACAAATAAGAGTGAATTATGCCAGCCAGGATGTCGTTGGGATAGCTCAATCGGAAGAACGTTGGCACGGCAAGCCAAAGTACCCAGGTTCGAGGCCTGGTCCCGGCATGTTTCGCTGGGTTGGAATAAATCTCAGCTATGACACTCCAACAATTGAAAAGGGGATAAATATTCAAAATTGGTGGTAGCTGAGGTTTGAGAAATTTTTTTGTCGTTCATGTAGTAGCGAGAGAACCTAAGAAGTTGTTAGAAAAAAAAGATAATGCATCTAACCAGCGGAGTTATAGTATCTCGGAGCTATACTAAGGCACCTAAAAGGGGCCAACTGATACTTGAGAATGCGTCAAAAATGGGGGAAAACCCCAATTTGTACCCCAATAAAAATATGATGGTGTAGGCCCGAGGAGAAAAGTCCAAGACTCAACTTTAAAGTTATGCATTGAGAGGGTGACACAACGGAGACGGGTGAAAAATGCATGGTGCACAAAAAGTTCAAGTGGCCCCGGACCGGGCCCAGGGTCTTGCCTGGAATGTAGAAATGGAGGAATAACTAAATAGTGGAAAAGCCCCAAAAATGAAGAAGATCGGATTAAAAAAGGCAAGTTATTAACAATTTAAGGAATAAAAAATTCAAAAGGCCCCATACCGAACCCCAGAGGGCCAGCGTCTTAACTGGAATTTAGAATTGAGGGAATAACTAAATGGGGAAAAGGCGCCCAAAACGAAGAAAATCGGATATAAAGATGCAAATTATTAACAATTTAGGACACAAAAACTTAACGAGGTCCAAGTGGCCCAGATCTTAAAAAATAAACATCTGAGCCTCAGATCCATCAGGACCTGCTTTGAGCTATCCTCATCCAAAGTTACAAACTTCTATGTGCAGTAAATTTTGCTAGCCACCGTACACAGACACACACACACACACACAGACAAACAACATTCTTTTATTAGTATAGATATCGAAAAGTCCTTTTTTACCTATTACTGCCAAATTTTAAACCAGCGCAATTAGCGCAATTAATAATATTCCATTTCAATTACAAAAATGTATTTACGTGTGAATATTTAAAAGCGAAATAAATCTTTGCTGAAAATCACGTCATATTTAAAACGATACATTTAAAATGACTTATTTATAAAACAATTTTTTTATAGCACCGGTATAAAATTTCGGAAGGTAGCGACATTGTTTACTTAGCCATTTTATACAAACTGATTTTCAAATGTTTAATTGATCTTATTTAATCAATCACAAGACGGTTCGGCATTAAGAACCGAAAAATCCCTTAGTCAAAGGGAAAGTAACGGCAACCCGTTTAATTGCAAGTGGTCATTTAATTATAAGTCGTTCTTTCGTAATATTTTTAAAATAGAGCAAATTAGCATGTTTTTAAAACCTGTGGTGTCTGAACGGGGATTGGCTGGTAGGGGCAGAACTTCTTAGTGTCTTAAATCTTTAATAAGAAACAATTTTCAAAACTCTTCATCATTTATAATAAAGCAGGAAATTTAATTTAGATTTAAATATATGAAATTCCTATGTCTTCGTCTCTTTAATTGCACTATATCAACTAATGTTTAATTTAATTTCGGGCGTTTTCGTTTGCTATAATGTAGTTTCCATAAAGTTTACTTCCTTAAAATTCAAGGAATAACATGTTGTTATTTAATTAAACCAGGCGAATACGTTGGAATTAGCATAACTTTCTATTACTTTCCCGAATCAGATAATTTAATTCTCATTTCCAGATTTCTAAAATCTATTAATTATTTTGTGATTTCTCTTTATTCATTAAAAGAGACTGTAGTGAATAAGACTTTCTTAGGATTGTTCTAGCTTATAACAGTAAGCTCTGTATATATAACCACGTCACCAATATGCAACATATGTATAATTTCAAAACATAGCACTGCAACTAAATAAATAAATTAAAATAATTAACAAAATATCATGCTACAGCGTCCACTGAGTAAAATAGTAGGAAATTTCTTTATATATAAAAAACTTTACGAAAATTTAATGTGATTTTATAGTTTGCTGTTCTGTGAGCATTTTCCTTATATTGAGAATTCTTTAGCGAAGATCTAATTTAAAATCCTCAGAAAACAGAAAAAATTCAAAATTAAAGGAAGCGTTTTTTCTGACAGCAAGGAAGCCTATTTATTTAAGAAACCCTTACCTAAGGCTCCAGAAACTTTTTTTTCACGTTTCTGATGGATCAATCTCTAATTTCTTTTTTGAAGAGAATGGTTTCATAAATCGGGGGCAACTACTTGCTTACAATAGATTTTCGTAAACACTTCTGCGATATGGAGATGTTTCTCTATTTTTTGCATTGTTTATTAATAAGGAAATTCAATTTATGTTTTAAGAAGCATATGCGGTAATTACAAAGTCATAGTTTTGTATTTATGGGGAAACAAAATGGACTGAAGTAGCAATATAGCATAGCAAGACTGTAAAAAAGTTTTTAAAGTCCATAATTGTTAAAGGAAAAATGTATGTTGAAATGATATTAAAACAAAGTTTATTTTATCCATCTAAACAGTATTTCCCTGTTTAAAGAAATAGAGCAACTAAAAACAATAGAATTATTCTGTATAATAAATGATTATTTATAATCATCCTAGCAGAAACTTTTTCCATCTAATTTGCATACGTTTTACTGGGCTTGTTCTAAACCGACGAACACATAGACCATGGTCGAAGGAGAAAATATACATAGAGTGGGCATAATTAGAAGCATGGAAATAAGCAATAATTGAATTATATTCTGTTTCTGTGCCTCATAATAGGTGAAGCCAGCGACTATACGTCCTTATCCTTCCAAAAACGTGGCTCTTGTAGTAGGAATATTATAATAGGAATCATTCACACAACGCCCTAAACATTCATGAAAAGCATCACGTGATCTGATTTAGCCCGTTGAGCTTGAGCAGACTTCGCTCTCTTGACACAAAAAATTTTGTGGGTGATTTGATCACGTGAATTGCCTTTTCGTTTGGAAGGTTGATTGAAAACCTTTAACAGTTCGATCGGAAATCTAACGACTTTCAACTTTCTAAACTGATTTTTTAAACCTTCGTATTTCTTAATGAAGCAGTATAAGAAATATAACAATAGCGGACTACGATTAATATATCAGTTTTAGTGACATATAAGTTAATGACAGGCCAGACGTTCCGATCGCCGATTTGTGTCAGCTTTTGCCTAACCACTGAACTCTAATATAATTCTATATAGCTCAGTGGGTCTGTTGTATTATAATTTATAGTCTTTATATGGACATCATGTTATGTTTAGCTCGTTGCATTATATTTATCTAATTCACAATTTTTTGCAATTTTGCTTTTCAAATTTGGCAACACTCTAACGTTTTAGTTTTTGTTTGGAACTTTAAAAAATTTGTTCTGTGAAAATAAATCTGAAAAGTTAAAACTGATTTAGAGATATCAGTCGTTTTTATTTGTATATACACATATTAAAATAATTAAGGATCGTATATGAAAGTTGTCTCCCAACAGGTCTAACACAGAAAACCTTAAAATAATCAGACGCAAGCTCTCAAAAATAAAAATTAAATAAAAAATATTACATAAACTTACGATGTTTTGTCTCACTAAACAGATGAACCTGGATCATAAGTCTCTCCTTTTATTTTAGATTTTTCTTTTCAATTTTTATTATTTTAAAAAGGCTTCATCTGTTGCTTTATATTTTCATTAAAAATGGAATACTGTTAATATAATAAAACTGTGATAGCAACATGTTATGAGATTCATTTGTATTAGTAAATTAAAATATTTGTTAAAATTTGATAAAATGAGCTTCTAATATTTTTATTAAAACATTTATCTCGATAACAACATGTTTGAAACATAAATATTCAATTATCAAAATTTATTTTTTATTGTGTTTAACATTTTTTTAACGTTATACGTATAATTTCATTTTTAGAGTATTTTACACAATGAATTTTACGTTGTAAAATATGCTTTGCATTTTATTTTTTATAATAATAAATCAATAAAGTGCTCCATAAAAAACCCCTATATTATGCGCACGGATATTTTCGCACAATTCTTATTTGCTGAAAAAATATTAACGAATTGAAAAGAAATTTTAAATATTATAAAGTGCTGTAAAGGAAAATTTTAATCAGGAGATTGCCCATTTATCATATTTAAATGAGTATTTTATAATAAAAATAGAAATAAATCTGTAATTGTTATTAATATCAAAATTTACTTTTATTAAAAATATTCCATTTATCATGAAAAATATAAAGCAACCAAAAACATTTTAAATAAAAAATAAAAATAAAAATAAAAGAATCCGAAATACAATATTTAAATAATTATTTTATTTTAATAATAAATATTAATCTGGAATTGTTATCAATGTCAAAATTTACCATTTATCATGAAAAATATATAGCAATCGACAGTACATTTTTAAATAAAAAAGCAGAAAAAAAAAACTTGAAGAAAGCGTAGGAATTCAAACTCAAACTGTCTAAATGTAAAATTAGTACTCTAACCTTCCACCCACCAAGCACACAACCTAACTTTAACAAAATATTAATATAAGTAGGCAAAGCGTGATCTAAACATTTGGCTTTCAAGTTCACTGTAACTGTATGTTTAAAGACCTACTCATTTTCCAATCTCCTTCAATCATAGTCGAAGTGATCGACGGATGTGAACACGCCCTATGATAATATTCTTGAAAATATTTAATTTAAATAAATAATTTAGGACACATTTAAGTACCTAAATAATTGTTCCTATGTTTTTAGTTTTTATGTAAATTTCAGAATTTGTTGCTATATAACACAAGAACGAAAAACCATGCATCAAGTCTAGATTATGTAACACTTTCCAACACTTCATATATATTTTTACAAATCTTTACCGTTTAATAAGGTGAAAAATGATGCCTAATTAAATAAATTGGAAAAAGCATAACATATTTAAACACCCAATTTCAAGAATTACCAACAATATTCTGAAAAATATCCGAATTCTTTTGTGCAGCCATTTATAGGATATATGGATTTGTATATATACAATATAGAATACTAACATTTTGTTCAGTTAGGAAACTTTTATAGATCATTAAAGAACTTAATAAAAATCATAATACCACCGATTTGTCCAAAAATTAAGGCCTACAGTAACATATTCCCGTTACAATATCCCCGTTTTAGCAGACAATGACACATGCTAAAAAATATGGCGTCACCCTGTATAGATGTAAGATATTTTATCAAGCAATATGTCAAAATGTAGCCTAAATCTAGAAGAATCATTGCAGTACTTATCAAATTCGAATGTTCAAAGCTGACTTGATCAGTTCCAGTATAATCCACGACGGAAATCGGAAAGAAAAACTGCTAAAATTGGAAAACTTTGTGGAAAACAACATATCAGTGAAAATTGTCAATAGGACATTTCAAAATAACATACTGGCAACCATGCATGATAGTAATATGTTGGATCTTAAGATGGCAACACTTATCAGTGAAAATTCTAACGTCCCCATTTGATCCCGTTTTAGACGACTTTACCCTATTATTTATGAGCAATAATTGCTAAGTGCGTTATCCATTGTGGTATGCGTTTTTAAATTTAACTAATATTTTGTATGTTACTTAAGGTGTTTAAATTCTTAGATCATATGCAGGGCTACACAAGGAATTCGAGAAGATTTCCGCTAATTGGCAGAACAGATAAAATACCTGAATGAGAATTTTCAACTTGTGTTATACATTTCCTAACTGGACTAAATTCCAGCATAATATGTAGTATATAAATAAATTTGTAGATCATATGCAGGGCTGCAGAAAACGAGTGGGATATTTTTTCGACTACAGATGGTTATTGCTGAAACAAGATTTTCAAATGTGTTATGCATATTCCAAATTGTTTCTTTAGACATCATCTTTCACTTTAATAAACGGTGAAGTTTTATTACAGTGGCCTTAATGTATTGGAAAGTGTTTCATAAACTATGTTTGACGCATGATATTTCTTCTCTCCTATTCAAATTATGTCGTATGAGTAGAAGACGTGTAAAAAATAGCCTTACATAAATTTATGAGTTGAATAAAATCAAGAAAAGAGAATATCATTGGATAAGGACAGAAGAAAATTTTTTGACATTGAAGGAAAGAAGTAATACTGAAGTTGTTCTATAAAGTATTCGACATTTTTTTACTGATAAAACAGCATATAAGAAGATGTTTCAAAATAGAAAATAAGTCCTGTGTATGCTTTTCGTGTTCAATAAAAATGATTTTTTTAGAATAAACTGAAATGTATTGAAAAAGGAAAAAATATTGCCAAAGGGAAACATGAATTATACATTGCATAAATTAAATAGTCTAGAAAAGTATTTTTAGGGATTTGAGGGAATTAATTTAATAAAGTTTTCGATGTCTTTTAAAAATTTAAATCATATTAATTAAATTTAATATTATAGTAGTAGATTTTGTTTCATGAAATTTAATCAAAATACAATGAATAACCTTTCTATTGTAATAAATCAATAAATTAACATATAAATAGTAAATTCTGTCAGCCTGCTTGACTAATAATTAGAGTGCTGACTTCAAGTCAAAGGGTGTCATATTCAGTTACAGGATTTGTAGTGTTGTGTTGACAAGTGTGACGCACAGTGTTTGCAATTTAAACTACGTAGGTCCTACGTTTATTTAGTCTCGTAAGCAAAAAAATTATCATAGCGCCTCAAAAGAATGGGCTGAACTTTTTATATAGCATTTCATATTAGAAAACACGTTTAAGAATTTACCACATGTACAGGAGTTCAAAAGAAAGAAGTTTCCCTCCACTTATGCTATGCGAAATAAAGTAGAGAAAAGGGAAAATAGCCATTCGATTGCTAATTATGTTTTTTTTAATGTATCTTTTTTAAAAAAAAAAAGCTTAGAAGTCTGTATTTATACAAAAACTAGCAGACTACGGCCGCTGCGCTGGCGGTTTCTCCAAAAGAAGTTGAATCAAACGAAATATATCGGTGAATTTAACCTTGTTTTTTAAAGTAATCTGTACCTTTACCTGGAATATCTTAAAATAACATAAAAACGGAAAGCTATTTCACTAAGTTATGTTTTTTTAATACGGTTTATTATTACGTTTACAATTTATTACTTACCGTTTTCCATTGATTTATATGTTTTATAGCTACATTTTTTAATAACGGAAATAAACCTATATTATTCACAACTAAATAGAAATGGCGTATCTAGTATTTGTCGAGAATTAAATAAAAATCATGCACTCGTGACATCACAATTAACTTTTATATTTTAACAGAATAATACGGTTACTATAATTTGTAACTCGTGCTGACATATTGCTGTTATTATTATTTTTTTTTTACGCGTGAAGTTTTCGCTATGGTAATGCATTGTGAAATTTGGACATTTTTGAAATTCAATATTTGAAAAATGGCATAATCAGTGGATTTGAAATTTATATCAAGAAAAATACAAATTTTTGCCTTTCTAACACAGTTTGTCTAACAGTTTTCTGACAAATACTTTTCGAGCAATTGATTTTTTCAGCAACTTCAAATGTTTCATTTTCTGAGATTAATCTGTGGCAACGATCCCAGTCGTCAGCAACACATACCTTTTTATTAAAGAGGAGGATTCCATCAAACATGTTGCAATTGCTATAAAATTTAAAAAAATTATATGATGTTTTTTTATTCACAAGTAGAAGTTCAAATAAAATGCCTACCTGATATAGAACGTCCAACTGATTTAACTGAAAATCTTATAAAATACACTAAGAGTCTTATTTCCAAGTTCCATGCAAATATCCATTAGTTTTGAAAACGCTTTGAAATATGTGCTGTTCAGACATATGTATGTTCCTGGAAACTTCTCCAGTCACTTCAATGTGCAACCATGGTTAGTAATCGTGCAGTCATCCAGCATGGAATCGAGTGAATCAAAAACAGGTGCGGCAATCGTAGGAAATCCCTATGTGTTTTCCGGAGAAAGAATCAAACAGCTAGAGTTTAACTTTTTTATTGACATATTCTTCACACAATAAATAGAGCACTCTAATAGTAATCAACAAGACATTTTATGAAAACATATTAACGACGAAATTCAAAAACTCAGAATGTCATCTCTTCTAATTCCGCAGTTAATTTTAGCAGACGATAACACTGAAAAAGTTGCGTTTCGAAGTCGCACAACTGGTTTTAAACCACCTGGTGTACGACCACAAAATGCGTTCTACAAATAGAGTTTATCCAATCAAAATGACTCGGTTAAACTATCCACCACGGAAGCATAATTTCGATGTAATGAGGTTTCCTAAAACGCGCGAAATAAAGCTTGTAGAACAATCCCGAAAGAATCTACAGTGTCTCACATAAGTGATGGGACACTTGTGCTTTACAAAAGGAAACTAATCAAATAAATTAAAAAAACATGTACACATTTTTTTTGTGGGTGTGTTTCATACTTAAATTTAGTAAAGATTATTACATAACATACATTTTGTCAAAATATTAAAATATTAATTTAATAAAAATACAAATGTTTAGAACGGAGCAAAAAATAGCTCACATAAGTGATGGGACACCATTATATATGCAACAAAAATCGCCTGAAATAAGCAATAAAAATATTTTTTGGGGTTTTATTTTTACTTAAAAGCAATTGGCAATAATTTATAAAATCGTCTGCAGTATTTCTCTCCAGTTTGTTTTGGAATTTTTGTGTTTTTTAGCTCTGTGTAGTCATGAATGCTAAACGAAAAGAAACTTCGCCTGAAATTCGAAAATTAGTTATTAATTTGCATATTGAACGTGGAAAATCTATTAGAAAAACTGCTGAAACAGTTAACTTGAGTCGTTCAACAGTTTTCAATATCATTAAACGATATAAAAAGAATCATATGATTCAGGATAAAAGAAGACCTGGCTGACCATCAAAGCTATCCAATGGAATAAAGCGAATTATCGTTCGAAATATTAAAAAAAATCCAAGAATTAGTGCTTCAAAAGTTGCTGCTGATTTACAAGCATTATATGGAATAATTGTTAATCCTGAAACTATTAGAAGGGTAATTCGATCTGCTGGATATCACGGTAGAGTAGCCAGGAAAAAATTCTTCGTAAGTGAAAAGAATAGAAAACTCAGACTAGCTTTCGCAAAATCCAACATAAATAAGAATTCTGATTACTGGAATAAAGTTATATTTGCTGATGAGAGTAAATTTAATATATTTGGTTCTGACGGTAGAATCTTGGTGTGGAGAAAACCCAGGGAAGAACTTCGCAAACAGAACTTGGTACCAACAGTAAAACATGGTGGAGGAGGAGTTATGGTATGGGGGTGTATGTCGTCCGCTGGAGTTGGTAATTTTGTTTTTATTGACAGTATAATGGATCAGTACAAGTATATTGATATTTTAAAGCAAAATTTGAAATCTTCAGCACGAAAATTGAACCTTCATAACGATTTTAAATTCTACCAGGACAATGACCCCAAGCACACTGCTCTGAACGTTAGACTCTGGCTGCTATATAACTGTCCTGAAATAATAAAAACACCACCACAATCTCCAGACTTAAATCCCATAGAGAATATTTGGCAAGAATTGGAATCAAGAATTCGCAAACACACCATTTCTTCAAAACAACAACTAAAATCGGTGCTTCAAGAAGAATGGGGTAAAATCACTCCAGAAATCACAAAAAAAATAGTCGAATCCATCCCAAAAAGATTAAATCATGTTTTAAAAGTAAAAGGAAATCCAACAAAATATTAAAACCTTTTAAAAAGTAAAATTTGTGGATAAATATTTGATGGAAAAGTAAGTGTCCCATCACTTATGTGAGCCATTTTTTGCTCCATTCTGAACAATTGTATTTTTACTAAATTAATATTTTAATATTTTGACAAAATGTATGTTATGTAATAATTGTTACTAACTTTAAATATGAAACACACCCAAAAAATTTTTGCACATGTTTGTTTATTTATTTTATTGCAGTTTCTTTTTATAAAGCACAAGTGTCCCATCACTTTTGTGAGACACTGTACATCAGAATAAAATGTTCCGATGTCAGAAACAAGAGAAATATTACTGATGCATTGCCAAATGAAAAAAAAAATAACATGTTGAAATCAGATTTTTCGAAAGGGGATAAAATAATAGCACGTAAGACGAAATATAATAAAATTAAATGGAGAAATTTTAGGATAAATTTAAAAGATGTTAATATTTAAAATATTTAATATATATATATACATACATATATATATATATAAATATAGTGAGAGAGAGGGTAAAGATAGAGAGTTAGAGAGTGAGAGAGAGACATATATAACACAACACTTTGTGATTTCTTTGCAACAATTTTGATGCAGAATGCAAGTAGCATGTTTAATGCAATGAGTGTAAATTCAGCCATTGGTCAATGATTGGGATGGCACGACGCGACTGTTCATACCGATTTGTGATTAAATTCATCATAATACATTTCTGTAAATGCATTAATGATTTCGTTTAATTATGATTCATAATAATGAAACCAAAAATCATTTAAGAGATTTCGTGATGGAACACAGGTAACTAATTCCCTAATCATCAAAATGCGTAAAATAATATTAAGAAATAAATGGACAACGAGAAAATAGCACAAATGTAAATATGTTTGTAGAAAATGGCAACAGCTGTTTCGGAACTTCTAAAGCTTCATCAGTGCAAAGGTGCGCGGATGCATCCTTTGTACTGATGGTGGCGCTTTAGTAGCTCTGAAACATCTGTAAAGAACTGCTATAACACAATTATTAAATATATTTTTTATTCTAGCTATTGTCTGAATTTAGTGCCTTTTTGGCATTTCGGACAGTGCAATATTTACAACCGAACACGGTGTCACTTTCTGTCAATCCCAGCAGCCAAGTCCAGTATGACGTAAGTTTATTACAAGTGACGCCTAAAGACGAATGGCGTTGCTCGCAATATAAAATCCTATAATATCAGTTCTAGATGCATCCAATAACATTCACGGGGGAGAGGAGTAACACTCTCCTAAATAGTAATATATTATAATACACACAAAATTTTCCAAAACTAGAAAAAATTTGAAAATTTCACAAATTTTTAAATTTTAAAAGATTTAAAAATTTGCAAATATTTATAATTTTAGAAATTCTTAGATTGTTCAGTTGAAACAATTGTTGTTTGTTTAGTTGAAACATTATGATCTCTTATTTATTTCGCATTTGCGAATAAGGTCAAAGTATGACATATCTAAGTTAAATTCAGATTGTACTTAAGAGCGAATTGAATATGCATGCTTTTCTTTTCTCTGTGTAATTTAAAGAGTACAGTTATGGCTAAAAAGATTAATCGCCAATTAAACATTCCTGATAAGGGAAATGAATTTATTTTCAATTAAGTCTGACCCGATGGGACCTGTCAACTATAATAATAATTATGTACCATTGCTTTAAAAGTCCTCAGTGACGGAAGGTATTATGTATTTTTTTACTGTTTTTATGTATATATCATTGTTTTGTGGTTTAGGGCGAGTTAGCTTGTCTAGCCAGGCGTTTCAGATCTAATTCACGAATATACGTAAATGTTAGGGATAAATGTTAAATTCATATTCATAATAACTAATTGTAAATTTATATTAAGGCAATTAATTATTGCAAATCAGTAAGTGTACATTTATTAAACAACATAAATAAATATATTGACTGTATTAATGTCAAATTCAAATCTTTGGATCGTATGTTCTTTTATAATTGTTACAAATGGTAACTCTTCCAAGTTTATTCTTTAAATGATTTTTTTTTTTTTTTTTGTAAATATGTTATTTTTGTTTTGTTAGTTAACTTTGCTTTTCTTATCATTTCTGCATCATGTGTACTTTAATTCTTAGGTATATTTATAAGAGATTTCTAGTTAATGTCAAAATTAGCGAGCACGCTTATTTTCATCTACTAGTAGTTTATAAAAAGGGGTTCTTCAAATTCACACAACGCATTCTATTTCTATGCAAGTTTTAAATTTATATGGGAGTTTTAAGTATTTTTGGCCATTGCTATTAACCCCTGCAGAACTCGCGATCACATAATATTGATTTTTACTTTATTTTTTATTTACTGTTTCCCTATACCACCATGGCAAATATGGCACTTTCTCTGACACGACAACAACAACAACAACAACCATGGCAAAGAGGTCGATCTGGATGTTTTGAAAGGTTTTCAAAAATACATAACCAATTATATCAACTTGCACAGATCCGTCCTTCACATATTCATTTGTTGAACATTTAAGTGAATAATAATGTTTTAAAATCCCTGTAGACAAGTGGTTCCCAACGTGGGACGTACGCCCCACAGAGGAGCAATTTAAATTTTCAGGGGAGCAATTACAGATTTGTTATTAACACATCCCCTGTCTTTTTTTGGAAAATAATTTATACTCTGAATATAAAAGTAAAATATATAAATTCCGAAAGTTAAATTAAAAAAAGAGTATTTTATTCATTTAAAAAAAATTCCAATGAAAAATTTAAAAATACATGTGTATTTGGAATAGTTGTACAAAAATATTTTCAAACATTTAGATATTTATTCTTTACCTAAACTATTTAAACTTTTCTGGTTGTAATTGTGTTTTAAAATTTGACATGGGTTCTTCGATTATTTATTGCATGATCCTTATATTAGCTATGTAATGTGTTACAGGAAGAAACTTTAATACTCTTAAGTAATAAACATATGAGTATTTCTAAAACTGACTGTCTTGAACACATTTAACACCAAGCAGTATTTAAAATATCTACAAGAGGTTCTACTAACCTTGTAAAATTAATAAATCACCAAATGTGCATCAGAGAAGGAAGTAAATGGTAATATTTTTACGGCATTAATGTACTTTTGATACACAGTAAATATACATAGATTATGGCATATACATTTTAAAATTAAAAATAAGGTTATATGTAACGATCAACACAGGGAAAGGCCAGTAAAAGAGATGTGCATTATAAGGGAAAGAAATGTGGCTACTCCCAATTGATAAAACTGATAATCCAGATATGCTTTTTGTGTCTCGTAGTATTCATAGAGTGATCTTATGAATAAAACTTCATAAAATTTTTCACTTGTTCCCAATCAGGTACCTAATGCAATTACAAAATGTATGAATGATATCAAATTTACTGCTATATGTGACAGTTTCCTCAAGACATTTGGTGAAGATAATAAATGCAGACCATACGTGGAGACCTTCGTTTGAGACAGAGGAATGTTAGCGAGAAACAACAAAACATATACAGGAGAAGATATATAGCCTCGTTGCATTTATTATTTCATGGTAAGAAAAATATATGTTAAGAAGATATTTGAGACAAAATGTTACCTGTTTGGTAGATAAAAAATGTGAAATGTCATTTTTAATCCTCTTATGGGCTTTCTCCATGTGAATAACCGGTTACTATTTAAATAATAGAAATTATATTTTTCAGATGGGAGTGAGGAGCATCATGATTTTAGAGATGCTTTGGAGGGGGGGGGGGGCGTGATTAAAAAAAGGTTGGGAAACATTTCTGTAGACTCCATGTATAAAAGAATCAGAATTGCATAATAAAAAACACGTAATTTTTAAACTAAAATTAAAAAGTCCTTCCGACCTGTACCGGGAGGAAAAGGTAGCTTTCCTATATCTTCGTTTTAAAATTTTAGCTAATGTTACACGAAAACAACAAGTTAAAATGCAAAGAAATGTTTACAAAAGATTCGTTAATACGGAATTTGAATAAGAAATTCGCCAAATTATTGAGCAATAGCCAAATTGGCTTCATTTATGAAAACTTATTTTGGTCGCCAAATTTGGCGATATTTCACCAAATGTCGCCAATTTTGGCGAGAATTTGGCGCTAACGGATATGAATATATAGTTTTATGCGTATGATTGGCAAAATTATTACAACAATGAAAGAAAATAATTTGCGAGTAATCGCGTTAATGTGCTGTTTTGTTTCAAAATGTCAGCCACCCTAGAATTTCAAACTGGTCTATCTCAGCGATTTTTTAAGATAGAGGTAAACCAAAAAATTCTTTGGAATCCTCATATTAAGGCCTAACACTTAATTAAAAAATAAATTTGAATTTTTAACTTTTTTGTATATTTATTTTAGTCCTAAATTTTTAAGTGGCCGCCATCTTGAAACAAAATCGCGGACCAAGCTGGCCAACGAACTCGGTCGAGACATTGGTAAGCTTAATACACACAATTAGTTTCATCAAAATTGATTTATAAATACGAGCGTTATCGTATGACATAGGTCAGATATATATATATATATATATATATATATAAATCAACATTTGAACGGAGGGTGGTTTTGGGGTCTGGGGGTCATGATCGGTAAAAATATATCGAAATTTTCCGGAACTGCTTTCCTCCGAACGGCTGCAATATGTAGCTTTATACTTTTTTTGTTTTGAAAGCTACCTAAAATGACTTCAAGTAATTGTTACGTACTTTGGTTTCAACTGTACAAAACTTACATGGTATTATCCTTGTCTATATTAATATTTACTTACTGTGTGCCACCTGGCGTATTTTAGCGAGACTCATTTGTCACAACACGGTGTTTACTATTGTGTAACCTTTCATTGTTATCCACATTTAATTTAATCTATAGTGTTGTCTGTAGAGCGCCTTTATAAATAAAAGTGAGACAACATACGCTCAAAACGCATGGACAAATGGGATAATTTGTCCAATCTATGGCATACTGCATTCCAGAATTTGGAAATACCTGACAGAACAAGTTCAATTAGATGAGTGAAAGAAGTCATGAAACATTATCTAGGTGATCATTTCAGGCGCAAGAAATATTTGGCCAAAATCCTCTCGACCAATGCTCGTAAGTCGCCATTTACTTATTTCTAAAGACACTCTAGTTGACATCATTGTTCCCGTTTAACAAGCAGTAGGCAATTATATATTAAATATTTAAACGTGAAATTGTCAAATAAAATGTATACAATATCGTGACAGCGTTTTGTTAAAATTTTCCTTGTTGTTCTAGAATTGCAGAGTAGAAATGTACATTGAATTCCGTTCAGTGGTTGTTAATCATATATTAAATATTTTAAGGTGAAATTTTAAAATTGTACACGATACGGTGACTACGGTTTGTTAAAACCTTCCTTGGTGTTCTAGGATTACAGTGTAGAAAGTTACATTGAGACTCTTTCAGTGGTTGTTCAAAAAATTGCCAATATATTTATATACATACTCACACATACTTAACGCTCTAAAACGTAAGATGTCATTTTTTGAAGTTGTTTAGTAAGCATTACTGATACTTGTTTATTCACGTATATGTAATTAATGTACAGATTTCTTACGTATAGCAAAATACAATTAAAAAAAAACCTTATATCAGCCTTAAAACTTATACTGTGGTAACTAACTTTGTCGATGAATTCATTATGTTTATTTTTTTGTAAATTCATTAAAGAAATTACACACGGAAAAATCTTTTGAACTCGGATTTTTTAGGAAAACTTTCACTTAGTTATCAAAAGAAAAATAATTGGAAAGCTTTTGTGATTATAAAAGTTTTATCTTAAAATAAACTTTTAAAGAAAAAAAAAGTTTAAATTTTGGGAAATTAAACTTAACTTTGTTCTTCTTTTTTGACTCACTTTTGTTTAAGAAAAGTCTGTGATTAGAAAATCTAAAAGTAATTATTACTATAAATAAAATAAAACTAGATATATATAAATATATATAATAACGAACAATCTGCTATATAGCTCCTCTCAATAAAGGAAATGAGTAATACTGCAGCTGTTTCAGAAAATGTTAGATAAATTTACCCACTGGTAACATAATATATTACGAAGTTCTCAAAAATAATACACACACAAACGGTATATGCTATCTAGAGCTCAACAAAAGAGAAGAAAACTAAGAAAACAACGCAATATTTTGAAAAGTGGGAAAGGTGTTATTCCCAAAGAGAAAATGAGTTACATTTTACGCTTAACCCTCCTAATACCATTGGGGGTCTTCTATGAATACATTTACTTTTGTTGTTAAATTTTTCATATTTCGAACCAGAAAAAAAATAGTAATTTAAATCTTATAAATAAAATGAAGTAGACACATCGTAGGAAGAAACTTCATTTAATAAATTTAAATTTCTGGTTCAAATTATGCAAAACTAGGAGTGCTCATTAAAATTTAAAACCTGGTACTAGAAGTGATAAGAGAAATATTTCCAGATTGTTTTCTTGCTATGATGCTATATATATATTAATTTAAATATATATATATAGATGCGTGTGTATGTGAATGTGTGCGTGCGTGCATGTGTGTGTGTGTGTGTATACACAAAAAATAAAATATGGCAGTCTTCCACAGATAATTAAATCTATTTTACATAAATAATATTTTTATCATGTTTGACGTATTTCACATTAATATAAATCCTTTTTTTTGTCTTATTCATATACATGCCATTCATTTTTTAATCAAATACATAAACAAACACAGAGTTTGTCTTTCTGTTTATTTTTTGTAATGACTATGGTGTCTCTCATAGTCATTTGTAACCCTTTTATACACTTTGACTATGTTAAAAAAAAAAGAAATATAAAAAATTACAAAAACATTAAGTGTTTTAGTTACCAGTTGGCATAAATAGGGACATCATACCTTTGTCCCTGCATATGGATTATATCATTGATTTACTCCAGCCATCGGTCATTCCCATGCAAAATTGTATGAATGAATGTAGATGCTGTTTTCATATCAACGTAACACAATATATGAATTGGGCTACCTTTACATTTTCTTGGTATTTATTTAAACATTTATATTTTGTACATTATGCACATTTTGTTAAATGTTTAAGTTAGTTTTGATCCTAATTACAGGGTGACAAGAAATAACTTGGACACACATGATACATTATAACTTTAATGCTAATGAAAATATTACGACCAAACTTCAAAATAAATATGAATACATTATTTCGTCTAATATATTTACAAATTTTCAAAGTGGCTACCTTTAGCCTTAATACAGAGCTTTAAACGTGTCACAAAATTTTCGGTTATGGGCCGCAACTCACTTACGGATATTTTATCCGATTCCTTGCATAAGGATTTCTTTAGGGATGCCAAATTTTTATGAGGTTTTGCACACACTCTTGTCTCCAAGATGGACCAAACAGAATAATCCATTGGGTTCAAATCTGGGGAATACGGGGGCCACTCTTGACCTCCAATGAAATCAGGAAAATGTGTCTTGCACCAATCTTGAGTGTCTTTAGCTCTGTGTGCAGGTGCGGAATCCTGTTGGAAGGTCTATATTTTGTTTCCAAAGAACTTTTGTGACCAAGTTAAGACAACATCTTCCAAAATGAGTTTGCGATATGTTTGTTGATTAATCTTTATCCCTTGATCAACAAAAACAAGTGATGTTTTCGCACTAGCACATATCCTACCCCAAACGATTACCGATTGGGGTCGTTGGCGCCGTTCAACAATGCAAGACGGTCCAGGTGGTTCTGCTGACCAAACTCTATCATTATGGCTATTGTGAGCTTGTTCAATCGAAAACAGTTTCTCATCTTTGAAGACAAATGTTTGCCATCGATCACCTGCGGCCCGCTTTAACAGTTCTTTACACCTTGGAAGTCTTGTGCGTTTGTTCTCTGCTGTTAGCTTTTGAGCCTCTTTCTTTTTGTAAGGGTGAAGACCAAGCTTTACTCTTGCCATCAAACGTGCGGTTTGTCTGTTGATCTTCATCTCTTTAGCAACATTTCTCATTGAAATTCTAGGATTTCGTTGAACTCGCTTTTTGATAACTACCCGGTTTCTTGATGTGTTAACTGTGCGCTTTCTTCCTCTTCCTAGCCTGTCACCATCATGTCCGAGTTCTTTAAACCTTTTGATTTTGTATGAAACCGTCTGCTTAAGCACTTTCAATCGTTGAACAATTTCACATTGTTTCATTCTTTGCTTATGTAATTCAAGTATGGCAGATCGTTTGTTAACCATAATGGTTATCACAACTAACTTATTACAGCTGTTTAGCAGCTTTATAGAATCAATTCTCTATGACAATAACTTTATAACTTTAGTGGTAGTTACAGATTTTTGGTTTGAAATTTCGTCCAAGTTATTTCTTGTCACCCTGTATATACAGCTAAATAGCTGTTAATTTATTAATACCATTTCAGTTTGATTTGTATTGTTTATTTAAAGATATTTTAAAGATTGTTTATTTAAAATTATTCATAGATGACAACATTGCTGAATTTTAAATAACTTCATCGCCTAGTATCTTTAAATAATTTTATTGAGTTTTTAATTATATTAATTTTTGTACATAAGTGTAATCAATTACTATTATTTTTTTCTTTAAATCTGATTAATTATTTTTGTTTTCGGATATGAACTTTAGTCTGTAGATTTTTCAAATGCATTTTCTTATTAATTAGAATTTTTGATTACATTATAAAAAAAAATCAATTGTATTCATTTTAATCATTTTTGTTAATTGGCTTTAATGTTTGATTTTTTATTATTTATAAAATAAATTTAATATGTACTTCCTTATTTTTAACAGCATGCTCCTTTGTTCTATTTAATCGTAACTAGGATTTTTGTCACGTGGACTTTTATTCATTACTTTGAATAGCCGAGGCGCACAATAATTGAGAAACACATCTATGAGAAATCGCGGTGCGCATAAAAGGTATTTAAGATCTCCATTGTTGTTTTATCCAGTTTTATGGGAAAAAATTGTTCTGATGTTCATAATTAATTTTAAATTATTCTAAAACATGTTAATTGTCATTTGTTTTGTCAAAAGTTCTTTTTACATGTAGTCAGTCCTATTTGCATTTCATTGGTTTATATACATTTTTTAATCTTCAAAACTGTTCAAACATTATTTAAAATTAATAAAATTTTCGCTATATATTTTTACATATTAAAAAAATAAAAAGTTTATGAAGAGCAAAATACCGATTTATTACAGACACTCTCCTGGTTGTTTAGCTTTAGGAGTTGGAAATTCTACGTTATTGTACAATTCCATTTTATAATTTTTATATAACTGATACTGATTATATTAATTATATTTTTTATAGTACTTCTTTTTTATGTGACTATTTCAATTACTTTTTTTTGCATTGTTATATGAGTATAGTGTGCTGCGGTCCACCTAACGTGGCAACGTGGCAAGCTAATTTTTTGCGGACCACGAGAAAAAAAGTTAAGTATGGCTAGGTAAAAAGTGTTCTTATTTTATATTTTTATCATTTATAATATGGTGTATTTTTATGTGTTTCATTATCTCTTCTAAATTTGTTTCATATATTTGTTTTGACAAGTAATTGGATACCTCTGTGAAATATATCTATTGTGAAATCAATTTTTCATAGTGCGGAAATTACTTGTCTGTTACTGTTTGCCTTTATAGTGTACATGGTGGTTTCTGACGAAGTATCTCACTTTGCAAGATTTTCCGTTCATTTGATATTCTTTAAATGTTATTTTTATATGTATTATCTTCTTTATTTCATTTTATTTCATTTTAATTTATTTCTCTTTTTATTATGTACGTTTGATTTAAGTATGATTTATAGAATTTGGGTATCTCTAAACAAGGTATGATTTTGGCCTCAAATATGGACTAACTAATATCTTATATTTTTGCAAATATATATATATATATATATATATATATATATATATAAGGAAATTTTCTGGAACATTATATTTATTAAGACGTTTTCTTTATACACACTCGCACACACACACACATATATATATATATCTTTTGTTCAAAGATAAATATATACTAATAAAAGAAACATATATCTCTCTGCGTGTGTGTGTGTTCGCGACAGCTAGAGAAATCTAACGTGCGTAGAGGTATGAAAACTTGAGTGAGGATAGTCCAAGGTAGCTACTGATGCGCCTGTGGCTCAGATATTTAATTTTTTGTTAATTAACCAAGATATTACTTAAAAATCACAATGATCTCCCATGAAAACGGCATTATTTTTCTCAAAATAGCACGCGGCGCCAGTTAGAGAAAATCACTAGCAGTAAAGATCCGATGCCGCTCTTTTTTTTTCTCGGGGTTTTCAAATCTGCCGTCGGCTAAACCATTTAAAATGCGGAAAAAATAAAAATACATGCTTAAATGGTCGTACTTCTTAATTTCAAACTGCGAAATCTATTTTTAAAAATACAAATTTTAACCCGTTAAAAAAAGTTTAAAAAAAAGTTCAAATTCGTGTTTTTCTCCCTTTTTTCGAAGCCCGCATCAACTTCACTTTTAGAGATACGGAAAAACTAAAAATACCCATTTAATCCGTGTATTTTCTTCTCTACGGCATTATGGTGTCGTTGATTTCACCGTTTAGAAAAATATGAAAAATAATCCTTTCATAAAAAATTCGTGGTTTAAAATCATTTCGCAACTCCTGGATAAACTTCTTTATCTAAGTTAAAAGTAACTAAATTTCGGTATTTTAACACAAACCTTTTATCCATTCTTCGGACACTTCTTTGTGATTTTTATATATTACATATAAAAATCTTGATTATACAAGTATTTAAAATATAATAAAATCTGCTCAATATTCGTCAAACCTTTTATCCATTCTTCAGACACTTACATGTGATTTTTATCTATCACATATAAAAATCTTGAAATATTCGAAAAATTAAAAGTAATTAAAAAAATAAAATCTGCTCAATATTTACTCAGAATGTGAATACGGAGGCAGATTTTGTTCATGTTTTTCCAACTAAATATCAATATTTTTGTACGAAAATTAGACACAGTTTTCGAAAGAATTATATTATATTTATAACACATAAATAACACATAATTTTTTTTAAAGTTTCGACAATAAGAACTATTTTGTTTTTAATATTAAATGAGCCGTTGTGAAAAAAAAAGTTTGAAGAAAACATTTCTGATAAACTCTTTTACCACTAAATATCAATATATGTTTTACCGCTATATGTAACAAAATATTTGTCACGAATGTACCTGAATTCACACACGCTTTTGAAATATTATATTTATAGTTCATAAAAATTTCAAAAAGTTAGGACTATAAGAATTGTTTTAAAAAAATATTAAATGAAAGCAGTAGGGTCTCCAACATTAGGTTAAGTTTCCGTTAACACTGATTTTAGGCATATATTTATCATTATCACGATCGAGGGGGGTGAGCTCAGTTAGTTATATATATATATATATATATATATATATATATATATTATTGTTTTTGAAAAGTTTTAAGGAAATTAATATATTTTTTACTTTTTTTCCCAGCGTAATAGTTTGTAAAATGAAAATCTATGATTAGAAAATCTACACACACATTTATAAAGCTAGCAAAATTATATATATATATATATATATATATACAGATACAGACAATCTAAAATATAGTTTCTGTCAATAAAGGAAATGAGTAGTACTGCATCTGCTCCAGAAAATATTAGATAAATTCGCCAACTGGTAACGCAATATATCACGAAGTGTATGAAAATAATAACACAACCGGTGATAAGCTATCAAGGGTTCGATAAAAAAGAAGCAAAATCGGATAGAAATGGAATATATTGAAAAGTGGGAAAGATGTTACTGTCAAACAGAAATTATATATAACCTTTAAGGGAAATATTTCTAAAAAAATGCTTTTTATCTTGACATGTTGAGAGCTGTTCAGTTTAATTAAATATTTATTTTAATTTAAGTTTTGTAAAATTTCCGGAGAACATTCAATTTCTTTAAAATGAATTAAAGAATTCTCCTTTGCTGAAAACAAAACCATAAATATTTTCTCTTAAATTATACAGGAAAGTTTCTTTTTACTCGCTTTTACTTAAGATTATTTGGTTCATGTATGTAAAGATAATATTTCGCAATTCATTTTTTTATACACTTCTTGATGTTTTAGAGTTCAAGAAACTGTCTACAGTAGTGTGTAATAGATGATACTGCAATGATTTCAGAACTTAATTATCTATTAATAGATTAAAATTAATGAAATAATGATTATACGTTGAGAAAACAAATTAGAAATACTGAATAAGTTTAAATGTTGCCTTTTTCCCTATTGCTATATTTAAAAAAAAACTGAGCAAAAAATATTTTTAGGTAGCTTCCTTTGCAAAAAGTAAGTAGTTACACATACTGCAGCCCAGGGTTGGCATTAATGAATTACTTTTGTAGTCAATTGATTAGTCGACTATTGTTTACTCTAATTTAGACTAATTGTTAGAGGAATTCAATCATGATTGAAATTAAAAAAGTAATTAATCTTTATTTTTTTTCATGATTATTCAATCTGGTCTAACTAAATCGTGATTAATTTAATCATTAATCTAATTACACAGGAGAAAATTAAGTATGGTCGCCATTTAACTTCGTTAAATTCACTTTCATTGCTACGAGATTGTTATTGATGATAACTATGCGATTTTCCCTATTGAAAAATATACAGGGTCACAGAAAATTATGCAGATACACCGAGGTCAAAATGTGCAAATTATTTAGGGGGCTAAGTTACAGTTGAACACATTTTTATAAAACTAATAATATTGTAATTATTATAGCCAAAAAGATACAATATTATCTATCAATTTATTTTTCATTAAACTAAAAATTTAATTAAAATTGAATGGCAATCATTGTAATCTATATTATAAAGAGCAAACGTGTCCCTGAGAAACGCTGACTTCATTTTTACGTTGGCAACACCTGATGATTAAATTTGGCTTTTTCTGGAATTTTTTTAACTTATAAACATCATACATTTTCAATGTTTATACCGTCAAATAGAAATAAGCATACAAACAAACAAACGTAGAAACACATGCACAGGCATATAACGTAGGTTTATAAACGTAGAAATAAACGTACAAATAATCGTAAAAACGAACAATTGTACAAAGAAACAATTGTACAAATAAATTTATAAAAAAACGTAGAAACTAAGAAACGTTCCCACAAATGTGTTAACAAATAGATGTAGAAGCAAGTAAACAAACAGACAAACAAATGTATAAACAAATGTACAAACAGACAAACAATCGTATAAACCAACGTAACAAATAAAAAAAAACCCTACAATTAAACTAATTTACAAATGAACTAACACACAAACAAACAAAAAAAAGTATAAACAAATAAAAAACCATACAAACAAACAAAAGCAGAAACAAACAAACGTCAAAACAAACTAACAAACGAAAACAACAAACACACACAGTATCTCTGTGTTACGATTTTGTTAAGATTGAAATAGTATAAAGTGATTGCAATACACTTCGAACAATTATCATCCGTGAATGGTAATCCGTTTAAAGTCTTTTGCATTGCCTTGTAAAAGATCTGCAAGCAATCCATATACTTTGAATAGAGCCCGAGCTGCTTTGAACTTCAATGTCACGTATAATTCTTGTAACAGGCAATTATTTTTCCCAGTTAGTTCACTGATCGACAGACAGACAAATTGCATACTCATAAATATTCTTGAATTAAGTTCAACAGAATTTTAAAGAAGAAAATTTCAGAATTTGTGCTTTATGACGCAATAGAAATGGTTTCTAAAATGATAATTATTAATGTCTTCCCTTAGAGATATCAAAAAAGTGATTTAAAGAAACGAAATGGTATTTTTTTTAATTGTAAGATAGTCTTTAATATAATATTTATATCAATATGTAACTTTTCTTACAAAACAAGACTGGGAAAATATAAATTTGAAAATTTATTCAAATTTAAGGTATGGTTCTGGTCCAGAACTGTAACTATAAGCAATAAATTGTACAAATAAGTTTTCGACCTATTCCTATAAGGCAACGCATTTTTAGTTAGGCACGTAAAGTTGCTATCATATTCAACAACTTTTGGCGCAATTTTTAAGAAAAGCCTTTAACTTCTCGAAACATTATTATTTAATTTATAGGAAGTATATTTCAAAAACTAGTTAATTTTTTTTAATATATATTTAAGGATTAATTAATAGTTAAAATTAGTTTTTAATATCCCTTTTTCCAAAGGCAGTAAACTTTTAGTATCTTAACTTCATTTCTAAGCATGTAGAATTGAAAAAAAATAAATAATAATATTTGATTTTGAAATGTAAAAAAAAAAAAAAAAAATTCAACTTATTAAAAAAAATTGTTTTGTTCTGTCTCAGGAAATTAATGCAGTGTTTAGGTGCGTTCGTAATTATATATATACGTAGCACCTATGGTCCGCCCGTCAGTCCGTCTGTCCGTGTATAACAGCAAAAAAGCTGCACTATCGAATGGTTTGAAATTTAATATACATAATCGTTGCAGAATTTTCTCGAGTCATGTCATATTTTATGAAATCGAATCAAAACATAAAAACATATTAATCTTGTGAATGTTCTTGAAAATGTTTTCTTCATTGCATTAAATTCTATTATACGTAATTCATTCAATGATATCCCATGATAGGTAATGGTTCTAGATTGCCAAGGTGATTACGTCATAGTTAAGATGAAGTCATATTATTTCCGTATTACTGAATTTAAAAACCGAATTTGTATACTAAAATTGTTCAATTATATCAATCATATAATCTACCAACAGTTTTTTGGATAGATGTTTCTGGAGAAATAGATATTAAATAAAAAAAAGAGTATAAATATGGATTTTAAGTTCTGAAATTTTCAAAGCTGGGCTTAAGTTTCCCATTGCAATTTTCAGTAAATGTCAACAAAAGATAAAATGTTGCCAACTTAAAATGTACTTATTTTAGTACAGAAATTAATAATGTCATAATAACATGATATAATTCATTATTTCAGTGAAATACTCGTAACAACGATGATTTTTTTTTTACATTGTTTTGTTTTGGACATTTGCGCATAGTATAATTCTAATATAACATAATTGTAATTAATTGTTTGTAAAAGTGTACTGAAACTTAATTTCATAAAAGGAAATTAATATATAGTATAATAAGAAAATCTGTGCATAAAATAAATTTTGTATTCATGCATTTTTGCATAAGAGTGAAACAGCCATTTGTTGCATCAAGATCTGAGTATTTATAAAACTAGTTATAGTACGAACGCACCTCATTTGTCACGTTTTACATACAATTTCCAATTTGTTTATTTTTTATTTTCAAATTAATTGCGGGGGAGTTAGACGTTCCACTGTCTGAAAGAATTTGTTTTATGACTTTTCTGAAAAATAAATAGACTTCATTGCTCCAATAATTAAATGTATTAAATATATATAATGTTTTTTATATTTAATATATCTGTTAAATCGCCAATTTGTGATCGTAATTAGATTTTTACAAATAAAATCCTAAAAATGTTCTATTATTTAACAATCTGTATCAGAACTTTTCTTTAAATTTATTTTCAACGTGCATATGCGATACACTGTAAACGAAGACAAATGTTTCTTACTTTAGCTGTTATTTTTCTTAAGGTTTACCGAGTTATCGACGAAAAAAAACCTTACTTTACATTTAGAAATTTCTAAAACCAATAGATTGCTGAGATTTAAAAAAGCATTTCTGAACCAATAGTCTCTTTTGCTGTCTACAATTTTTGGAAACGTTTCTGAGTAGCTGTTCGAGTATATTTAGCTGGATTTCTTGGATGCTATGCGTTCTCAAGTAAACATTTTCAGCTGAAAAGCATTATACATGCAAGAGTAACAAATTAATGTTAATTTTAATGTTAACATTAAGACTTCTAATTTTAATGTTAATGTTAATTTATCATCTTTTTTAACATGAAAATATTTAATTGAGAATTTATAGCATCCAAAAAATAAATATTTCAGGTTGAAAAAATGTAATTAATACACTGTAAAAACTACTCGGAAACGTTTCCGAAAATTACGGACAGTAAAAGGAATTTTTGTTTCAGAAATACTTCTTTAAAACATGGAAATCTATTGGTTTCAAGTATTTCTGAAAATAAATGAACGTTTTTCGTAATCGCGGATAACTCGGAAGAGGTTATATATTTTTGTAAACCATATTAGACAGTTAAAAGCTGGATTAAGAAAAAAATATATTTTTTCTTAGTGTATGAAGTACAAATATTAACACAGTATTTACTCATAATTAGCGAAATGATGGTTGTTTGATTTTATGACAGTCGATTATCTACACGAGGGATATAGTGCCTGGGGGGAGTGCCCTCCGCGGGGTCTTTCTAAGGGATCTTAACCCGTATTTACGGCAAGGTTCGAAGAAAACCACGGAAAACTCCGAACAGTTAGGTCGACGAGTGCGACAGGGTTTGAACCCAGCAACTCCCGCCTATCAGCTTTGAGAGCAGAACCTCTCAGCAACTGTTGGGGAAATTAGCGAAATGTGCAGAATAGAATAATTATGTTAATTACGTAATTTATTTATAAAATTCTTATAGTACAATTAACTTATTTAATAAAAGGATTCTTTAAATATATATATATATATATATATATAGTTGAATTAAAATCAGCCTTAAAAAATACTCTATGCCAGTACAAAATGTTAAAATGTAGAAAACATCAAATGTTGTGGTAACAAACCATTCTGAGTGAGCATTTTTTTTTATGAAAGTGATCAATTATTTTAGTTTGAAATAAGGTCATGATCGTACGTCGACGATTCTATCTATTGTATTTTTGTATTCTTTTTAGCAGACATCACCGTTGTTTCAAATTTTATAAAAACTGGAGTAGCAGCTGGTTTATTTTAGATTAGACTTGTAGATAGTTTTAACAGAAACACATCAGAAAAACATTGTTCAAAGTGTAAAAGGGGGGTTGATAGATCATTAAAGAAAGAAAAATATTAATGATACTTTGAAAAATAAAATCATTAATTGAACCGCAAAACAACAAACATTTTGTATACATACATAAAGCAGAGTATTACGGAAAAAAATAAAATAAAATACTCTATGGTTTTTTATAAAATAAAAAAAAATTAGTTTTAGAGCTTTTAATTTATAGACCTTTTAAATAGTTGGTCATTGTATATTGAAGAGAATGGTCCGTTAAACTTAAGTGCTAAATTTATTGAAGAAGATCAAGCACTAGATGATTAATTCCTTCAGAATGTGCAATCTTAATTTATTTCTTTGCTTACTTTTGTTTCCCCCCTCCTTTATTTATCACTCTTTAATATCAGAGTTGCAAAAATCAATATAAAAAAATCCCTTATGATACACTTTATCTTTAAGATCACTTACAAAATGCATTGGTTTTTAGAACGTAAAATATAAAATGCAAAATATATTTCAAATTAAAAAATTTACACATACAAAATACATTTTTAACTTTAAAAAATATATATATTTTGCATTAGAATGTACTACGGCAAAGGTGAAGAACCCGCCCATGGGCCAGTTGTCCCCATTATATAGAAATATATGCGTTATTTGATCGCAGAATTTCTGTCATTAAATAAGAGTACTATACGGTAATAGTGGTGACAATAGAACTGCTGTCTTGGTACCCTATATTGTGTCCAATATATAATTGATATTTTAAAGAAATATTTTATAGTAACTTCAAAATATTTTAACAGAACTAGATTTCTAGAAACTTCAAATATGCGCTAATCTAAAATTTCTGCTAATTTTCACGAAATTGTTTTTGAGTTCTGCTTAAAAAACTACCTGCATTACAGTCTTTTTTTTCTTTTTTAGCAACAAATGATAATATTAAAATCCATTAGGCGTCTTTGCTCCCATTTTGGGAATATTACTTTAGAATTTTTTTCTGAAGTGAGTATTTTATACATTGTTGAAATGTTCATGTTATTTGCATTTTGAATGTATGAGATGACTTCTGTAATTTGTTTAAAAAGTTTCATTTGAATTTTTTATTTTTTAAAACATGTTAAAAAAAGACGAAATGTAACTTTTTGCCACATTCGAAAGAAATATATATAAAAAAAAAAAAACTTTATAATAAAAATTATATTTTTTAGTTAAAATGTAACTGTCTATTACATAAAAGAAAATCAATCCGGACTTAATATGTATAATAGATCAATCACAATTACCGAAAGCACAAGTTGTTCCCAAAATGGGAGCAATGGCACCGAATGGGGGTAATTTGTTTGAATTTTTTTTACATAAGCCTCCATGCATTTATGGTAGTTATTTTTAAGTTTATTACCTATAAAAAGGATAATAACATTCTGAAACTGATATTTTACGGAAAATTGAAATGAATTAGTCCATCTTCTATATTTATAGTAAAAAAAAATTACTATTTATATAATAATTAGTTCCATAAGCATTTTTATTATCCATCTCTTTATTTTTCACCATTACATAATTTTTTTCTGACTATCTTACATGGAAGATGATTGAACAACTTTTATTTCAGATTCGGATGATTTTTCGGATGTTCCAAAATCGTTTGTTTGCCACCTGATCCCAGTATTGCAACAGATGCGGAAGATGTAATAATTGAAAATATTTATTCGATGATTTACCCCCTGATATATCTGGTGAAGTAGAACTTTCCGCAAATTCTAAATCGATAGTCAATCAAGAAATATGTGATTTAGTTTTTAAAATAAATCGATTAAGTACGACTATACCTCGCTCTCAAAGAGTTCCGTACATTACATTTATTAATTACTATTTTTTAATTAATAAACTCCTACTACCCCTGATTTTTTCATAATTTTTAGGAAATAGGAGAGGTGGGGTGGGGGCATATTTTTCAATATCTCTGAAAACATAATATCTAAAATTAAAACAAATATATTTTTGAGTTCGATGTTACGAGATCTTTCGAACACGATATATAAAAAGAAAACATTAGATCGATTTTTTTCTAGTAACTTAATTTATATCTCGGCCAATTACCGACAATTGTTCTTGAAAATCATTATCAAATATCCTTGGATGATTCTGCGTCGATAGATACCTCGAGCGCCCGTCAACTCTCCCGCTGACCGCCCGAAAAGTAAAGTTTGTGTGTAACAGAAAAATGCGTTTTTCTCAAAAACTATGTTACCTTGGAAAATCGCTGTATTTTTCCTTCAAGGCTTGAATAAACTCCTACTACCCTTATTTTTTTTCATAATTTTAGTTTCAGTAGATTCGGAAATAGAGGGAGGGGGGCATATTTTTACAGTGCATTTTCGACGATATCTCTGAAAATATAATACCTAAAATGTATATATATCCCTTATATATATAAACTTTTTTTTCAAGTAACGTAATTAGCCCCCTAAATTTTTCCTAAACATATTTCTGAATGGCTAATAATCTGAAAATATGTGACTAAAAAGGCTTTATAACTTTCCTAAGTTTGAACTTTCCACGTCCCATAGTTTACGAGAAAAAGGGCTGTGACAGACAGACGGACAAACACAGGAGTGATTTTATAATGGCTCCGTATTTAATTTTTAAGTACAGAACTCTAAAAATACAAAGTATTAAACTCGTACTTGATATTTTAGACGAAAGTTCAGACGAATCTGGAAAATTAGAATACAGAGAAAACTAAAAAAAGTGTAAAACGAAAAATAAATAGTTAAAAAACCAATTTCAGAAAACAAACAAAAAATACAACATAATGCTGCATAAAAATTGTTCAATCATTTTCATAAAAAATAGTAGGACGAAAAATAAAGAGTTGGATAATGAAAATGTTTATGGAATCGATACTTTTATTTTTTATTCTTATTATAAATGTAGATGTTAATATCAGTAAAATATTAGATTCAGAATTATATTATCCCTTTTATAGCTAAAGATCGGATAAATAACTACCATAAATGCACGGAGGTATAAATAATTTTTGTTTAAAAAATTACCCTAATAAAAGCCATTGCTCCCATTTTTAAAGCATGCTCTTTCTCCTAAATATTCAATTTTTCAATTTTTTTTTCAGAAGTACTTTAAAAACTTCCTATTTATAAAGAAATGCAACTGTTCCATATAGAAATAGGTCAATATATAGAGAGAGGCGCCTAATGGGTTAAAAGTAATTAAAGAAATCTGCGTTTTTGAGAAAGGATGATACATAATTATTGAAGATAACTTTAAGCTGAATTTAAAATTCATGTTTTATAAATGAAAATTTACTTTCTTACAATGTCTCGTTTCCATGTAAAAACCATACATTAAAGCTCAAAATTAATGAATCATTATCAAGAATTTTTTTTCAATTTCTTTTTAAGATGTGGCAAAAGAAATAAAAAAAAAAAGCATTTTTATATTTTTCAAATATTAGTTTGCATTATTGCAACAAACAAATGCTTTTTGTTCGATCACGTATAATAATAGATTAAAACAAATATGTGTTAAAAGTTTTTAAAACTATTTATGATTTCTAAATAGTTTTCTCAACTTTTAATTAAAATGCACTTAAAATTACGGGGTGAAAAATTGATTACAAAACTCCATAATTACATACAGGAACCAAAACTGTGTATAAATGAATTTAATATTTGGAGTCCAAATTTTAAATCTGCATAAATCCTAAGCTTTGTCACCGAATGACTTTTCCTGTTTGCTATAATAATGTAAAATTTACCGAAGAATACAAATATGATGTCAAAATTAGGCAGTGGTATTGAAAAAATTTGAAGTTTGTTACAATTTTAATACGGAGACGGCTTCATCAACTTATTTTTTAAACATAAGTTTAATGTTGACGTAAATCCCAAACGAATAACTATTTTCGCTTTCAATGCGTCTATTTTGTGATGAAATTGTATGGGGAGTTTCTTTCTCTTTATGACGAATTGTATTTTAAAAATGCAATATGCAGGAAAACTCTGAATGGTCCTTTTAGTCTATCACACAACAATATTTTGTAATTCATATAACAACGTTAAGAATAAACAAAAGCGAAAAAATATACGTCAAGCATAGATTATGTAACACTTTCCAATACTTCCAAAATAATTTTGCAAATCCTTATCGTAAGGCGAAAAATGATATCTAAGTAAACAAACAAAAAAAAAAAAAAAAAAAAAAAAAAAAAAAAAAAAAAAAATTAAACAATTTGGAAAAAGCATAATATACTTAAAAATCCAATTTTAGGAATTACCAACAATATTCGGAAAATATCCGAACTTTTTTGTGCAGCCCTGTATATGATCTATAGATTTGTATATATACTAAATAAAATGCTAAATTTTAGTTCAGTTAAGAAACGCGTAGCACAGATTAAAATTTCCGCCTAATAAACGGAAATGTGCTCAAGAACTTTTGTGCTGCCCTGTGTACAATCTATACATTTTATACACACCAAGTAATAGACAAAAAATGAGCTCAATTTAAAAACGCGTTCAGCAACTGAAAAAGCACTTCCAGCAATTATTATTAACAAGCAATACTTTAACCGAATTATTTTGTGTGTCCCTGTAAATGAACGATAAATGCTATTCACACAATATTCTATAGTTATCCTCTTGTAACGCACCTTAGTGATATATATCAATTTCAATATGTTTGAAATTGTGTAACATCATTGAAGTAAACCGCAAATGATTTTTCCCCATAGACTGTAATGTAAAAAAAAATCTTTTGAGTGTCCCTGTAAACAAACTATACGTGCTACACACTTCATTTTCAATTCCGGATATTCCACAGTAAACCTCAATAACATATGACATTTACATGACAATCCGAATATATTTACGCGAGTTAGAGCACGGAGAGGCAGACAGACAGACAAACCGAATTCATAAACACTTTTCAACTTTGTTGGAAAGTGTTAAAAAAGCAATTTTTATAACCATTCAGCAAAAATGCTTCGTTAGAAACTAAACATGCTATTCACTATACATCGTATTCAATACCACTATTATTATCGTACATGCAGTTGAAATAGAATGTTTATATAAACGTACAGAAACGATTTAAAAGACTAGAGGAAACAGAAACACATATATACCCACTGAACCGAATCGTTGATCTGCCGTTTAAGCATAACAATCTTAAATCTGTAGAATTGTATTTTAAATATTTTGAAAATACTAAGTACTTGAAAAAAACACTACAAAATATTTTAGATTTATCAGCTTAAAATACAAAATACGAAGTACAAGTGTATTTTGAAAATGTATCTCAAATACTGCTGAACTCTGCTTGATATAATTATGACTTTATTTCTGTATCAAAAAAGTTGTTTCAAAGTGTAAAAATCCGTATTTAAAGTTAAAAGCAAACATGCATTAAATAAAACTAGGAAGAAATGGTAAGAACAGATTCTTATTAAAGAATGAAAAAGTTTATTGATATATTGAAAACTAAAATCATTGCGCTGCAACACAGTAAAACAGTCTTGTATATACATTAAGCTGAGTATTATATAAAGATATAAAAATCTACGGACATTTACGGACATATAATATTCGGACATTACTAGTATATAATGAAAGTAGTTGTCCATTATACTAAAGTGCTAAAATTTTAGAGAAAGACCAAACACTTGTTCGTTGAAACCGAATGCGTTTTCTTAATTTAGAATGGATATTTACAGGGTGCATAAGTAAATCATTTATCCTGAGAGAACTTACGAACGGAGAAAACAATAGTGCGATACTGGAAGTAATGGATCTAGTAAAGTGACTATGCCTAATCTATTACGCCCAATATAAACGTCCTCTATTGGCAAAATTTGTAAATTATCGATCATACATTGAAACGTATAAGAAATATCGTCAAAAATTCATTACAAATGTGTAGAATGTCCTCGAGTCAGCATGAAATGATTTCTGACGTGTAAAAATAACTTATCTGGAAGACCTGAAATAAATTGTTTGGTCCTTCACCAGCTTAAATACGCCACTAACTGCATGCAGAAGTGTAGAAAAGGCACATTTATTTATAAAACTTACACATATAAACAAGATAAAAGGAATTTAATTCCTCAAGATACATGCAGAATGCATGATGCATTTCTGCCAATGGTGGGCACATTGTGCGTGCTTAACTTTAATTCCCTATTAAAATAAACTACACTTTGCTTACATGCTTTGGTTTTATTATAAAAGGTGTATCTGTTTTATAATGCACACTTCTGCATGCAAATAATTACGTATTTAATTTGGTGATTAGATATTAAAAAATTACGTTTCAGGCATTTTAATAAAATTAGTTTAAAATGCAAGGAAATATTTCATAGAAAATCGAAAACGCTCTTCACTTTTGTAATTGACTTTTTATCGCTATTCCGCATAGATTTTTAGATAGGGTTGATAACTTCCAAATTTAACCGCGAGGGGAGCTTCTATCGCTTACATAACGTCGGACAAAGTCAATTTAATACACCGTAATAGCTATTGCGTAGCTGTAGTTCTCACCTTTTACACGATTTTTCAGGATAAAATGACTTTCTTGCATTCTGTAATAAAATAAAATTATGACTTTAAATAAAGGTTGAATTAATTCCTAAAGCTGTCAAACTGTATTCATATCTTGAAATTAATTTCGGGATTATTACAACTTTCAAGTTGCTTTATAATCCAGGTTTAGATATTTCATGAAAATGCTAATTTGAGTAACATTTTAATACACTTATGTTTTCAATATTAATCTTACCATAATTAAATTTGCGCATGTGAGTGACAAAGCATTTCACGAAACTGTAAATGTATATTATTAAAAAGTAATTAGTGAATACAGAAAACAGTTATACCAGTACATCTATCAGTATTTATTATATAACTAAGTATTTTTCAAGATTTTTTCGCAGTTTTCATTTATTTAATTTTGCTGTATAAAATATATTGATATTTCAATTTTTTTCTAGTTGGGTGTATTGTACGATAAAGACTGATGAAGTACAATATTTACGAGGGCGATTTGATAAGTTCTTGGCCGGCCAGTGAAAGACAAGATTTTTCATATAATTTCATATTATGTTTCTATGTAGTCCTCTTATTGCAACTCAATACATTAAAAAAAAAACTCTTGTGCGCGAATTCTTTAGTGCAGACCTGTATGAGATGGTTCGAAAAGTTATTGTTCTGAGAAAGAAAATACATGATTTTCGACAATATTTCCTTTTAATTTTTCAACTTGCAACACAATGCATTTCAGAACACTCTTGAGAAATGTTCATTCTTTGGCGTTTCTGGTCGACGTTCAACAAACGCTCCACGCATCGAGAGGAAAGCTTTTTCATACCCAAAATATCGTCTAAAATGTAGTGAAAACGGTCTATCGAAATGTTTGCAATATTAGCAAGTTCCCGTATCTTCAATCGGCGATCATTCAATACGCATTGTGAATTTTTGAAACGATTTCGTCGGTCGTAGCTATTTTGGGCGTCCTGAGCGTTCATCATCGTGAATGGAATTCCTACCATGTTTAAATTCAGCAGCCACTAATTTTTTTCGTCGAATAAGAAGGACAAGATTCTTTTAAGAGGGAATGTAAGTATTTTTGTATGTCCCTGGGGGTTAAACGTTTTTAACAAACTATTTTATGACAGCTCAAACTTCCTTTTTTTACATTTTTAGAAAATTCCAAAATTTGTTTACTTTACCGCCAAGCAATAACCAATAAACTCACGCGTCTGAAACTCGGCAGCATATCATCTAAATGATCATACTTTACAAACATCATTGTCATTTGGTCACACTTCTTCCATCTCTGTATCAGAACAAGAATTTATCAAACTACCATTGCACGTATACATGAAACGAAGGATATTTTTTGTTTGTGATAAGATACTAGAAATATTAAGGGTCGTGTACTTCCTTGACTCCTATACGAAAACTTAAGATATATTCCCAAGAAAAGTATACGTTTCCTTTTGTTTCAACTTCGTCGTCGAGTTGCATATTTTTAATTTAATTCACTAAAATTTTTCTTAATTTAACCTTTTTAAAAACTTAAAATGCATCAAGTTCCTAGCTACTCTCTTATGAAGACAGTCTATGGTCATGTGATAAAAATATCAAATGAAACCATTTGTGCAATAATATTAAAAGGAAGTTCACTAACGTTATGAATGTACAAATAATACACAAAAAAATCAACAAATAGCTATTTCGAATCTACAAGCGAGGTACTCTTCCTTTTAATATGATCAAGTGAGTTTTGAGTTTTGCGTGCGATCTTGGTGGCCTGGATTATAACATTTGTGCGTTAATGAACTACCCTATTCTGTCATCTTTTAAATTTTGTAAAGGGAGTCTGAATCTCAGAAAATCTGACTTTCACTGCTATTTTGTGAAATGATATTATGATTAGACATCTGTGGTCATATAGTTGGTATAAATACGGCAGTAGGAGTTAGATTCAGCGAATTAAGTCGAACCTTGTCTGTAGTGGTACATCAGACTGGTTAATCGATTCTTCCGTTTAAAGGTAGTGCCTCCACGTGCTGTAAAGTTAGCGAAGTTTTCGGTGCGTTATTTTTGAGAGTAGAATTATCGACTGAAAGTTTATAAGCGTTGTAAAGTGCTAGATTCAATATTTCAAATAAAATAATATTTGGAAGGCCCGGCTTTACCATTATAAAGATATTGTAATATTTTGAAGTGATATTTTATAGTGCTAACTACGGTGTTTCTAGTGCCATTTTCCTAATGAGTTGAATGGAACGCTTCAGCTCACTAGGTTCTGAAAACCTAGTGACTTTTCTTAGGTTCCGGAGTAAGCTCCGAACTTTTTTTTAGGTTTCTTTAGGTTCAAACGATCCGTGTAGCTATCTTATCTTTTTTTCAGTTTGTTGAATCTCTTTGGGATAGAATTCCCCTCTCGGTTTTTATGTTTTGAGGTATTTTCGATCATCGTTATGTTAAATATGCCCACTCCAATGTCATCTGTATGTACTATTACTTTAAATAAATTGTTATTATTCTGTTAAACGTACCTCGTGGCTACTTTTCTTGCTGATGGGACCGAGGTGTCTGCCACAAACAATGGTAAAGCATCTTATGCTTTTACCCATTTGGACTCATAAATCAACTGATTATTTTTACTAAATTCAAATGTTAATTGTCTACTAAAAGCACACCCTGGTTACAAATTACCTGGTTACTATGGCGAAAATTATGTTACTATGTATCAGTAAATATGAACGTAAAGTAATATTTATTCTAGAACTGTATTAAAAGCTTCCTACCAAAATCTGTTAACTTCTGCATTTCGCTTATTCAAATTCAGTATGCCTGCACTGTTCAACAACAAATAACTCAACATTTTCTAATCCTTAAATTATTTTATCCAAATAGACACTAGTGAAATCTACATTTCCTTATACATCTTCTTCTGTAAAATTCCAATTTTTTTTTTCCAGATCCATCTCAAACTTTAAAAATATTTTTTCTTCATCGGAAAGAGATTCATTTACGCGCACAGAGTGAGTTTATTATATTCATTTTGAGTTATTTCCACATTATTGTAAAATGTTTGTGTTCTACGAACGTTTGTATTTTGCGAACGCCTGCTTTACATCTTCAGAACTTTTCTTTTTCCTGTCCAAAACTCTTACGATAGAGATTCAAATATTATCTTTAAGCTCTACTATTGAAAGTGGAAGAATTATTTTTCTCTAATTTCTCATTTATTTACATGGAACTGTATGTTAACATATTCCTTTTTTATGAATTTAGAAAACTTACTAAATATTCTAATTAGATAAAAAACAATTGAAAGGCAAACTTTATTTTCAGGGCTGCGACTGGCGACTATTTTTTAATTCTATCTCGCACCACTTTCTCAAAATAAAAATTTTTCATATATACTTTGACAACATGTGTAAGAGTAAATATACAATAAAATTTATTTTTTTCAAAATTGTGGTGCGAATAGAATATAAAAATAGTCGCCAGTGACAGCCCTGTATTTGGTATCACATTGTTGTTATCGATGTATATTTTAAATTACAGTTTCAGATTTTATATTAATGGTATTTTTTTGTACTAGAAGCTGACGTTCACGGGATCGATTCACCGTTTCCGAAGATGTAACTGTGTATAATTTTCATAGGTTTCTTTCTATTCATAAAAAAGTAAAATTGAATCGCATAAGAAAAAAAAAATATTTCTTGAAAGGAGCCAATCCGAAATGTTATCTCAGCCTTTTATTTTTGTTAACTAATTTTGTTCTAATTATTGGTGAATAACCAGTAAGAAAATCTCGAATATTAATTCAAACGTTTTAATATGTCTCAAGCTAATTGCTTCGCACCAATGAAATTTCAAAAATAGCAGTGAATTATCGTTAATAAATTACTTCTGGGAAGAGCATTTATAATTTGCTCTCCTGACAATTACAATAAGTGGATTTAATTTTATGATTTATCAGAAATGTAAATCCCCTAGCGCACTAACGATTTCTTGAGAAATACTGATATTTTGTTTTTCCTAATCTGTAATGATCTTCGTTTCGTAACGAAAAAGTAGAATGAAAAACACTAATGAAAAGGCAATAGAATATTGCTGTATTTCATTTGAATTCATTGCTGTATTTCATTTTATTTATTTTAATTATGTTTTCTGTATTAAACTAAAGAGGATTATTTAATGCTTATGATTAAATGCCATATTTTTTTGTTTTTGATATTTTGAGGCATGTATATATTTATGTTTACGATAAATTTGCATGTTTTGAGAACTAACAATTATGTTTTTTTAACATATTATTTGTTTTAATTAAGGAAACAGTTAGTGTTATCGATAAAAAAAATATTGAATTTGGTTAAAATTAATTATATTAACTAACTTTGGACTACAAGACCAAAAGTCACCGATACATTCAATTTTAGACGTTTTGTAGAATATCCAGAGAAATATGTGATGAATTCTTCTGGAACTTAATAAATATAAAAATCATGTTTGACCTCATATATTTCAGAGAATATTTGATCACGAGGATAATTAAGGTACCGACAACAAATTGAATAAAAAAATAATATTTGCGGTCACCCTGTAAAGTAAAATGCTCGAAATGATCTGTGACTGTAGCATATGTGATCTTGTATAGTATTTGTGTTTATTTGTGTAAGGATAATACGTATATATTTACCCTATATATATAAAATCCTAACGAAACGACTTGATGAAACGATTTTATGAGATTTTGCGGACCGAATTTTTGAAACGACTGATTAAATGGATAAAACGAATGATTAAACGAATATATGTTAATTGTGAGATTTGCAGTAAGCTCACAGTAATGTAATTTTAGTATGTTGTTACAGTTATCTACAGTATCTTTTTCCTAGAAGAAAGTGTATATAGCATTTATATTTCATACAGGACCGCACAAAAGAATACGAATATATGAAACAAATAAATGGTAAAAGTGGGATTTGTAAAACGCCGACGATAATGAAATTTTAGTATATTGTTACAGTCATCTAGAGCATGTTTTTTCTTGAAAAAAATGTAGAAAGAATTTATACTTCTTTTCAGGGCCGCATAAAATAATAAGAATATATAAAATAAATATTATGTTAAATGCGGCGCTTGTAGAACACTGACGGTAATATAATTTTAGTATGTTAAAACAGACAACTACAGTATGTTTTTCTCGAAGAAAGTGTATATAACATTTGTAGTTATTTTACAGAGCCTAACAAAAGAATACGGATATGTGAGACGACATATATTTGTGATTTGTAGAAATCTGATGGTAATGTAATTTTGGTATGTTGTTACAGTCACCTACAGCTTATTATTTCAGGAAGAATGCTTATATAGCATTTATAGTAAATTTACAGGGTTGCAGAAAAGCATAAGAATAAATGAAATGAATGTATGTTAAATGCGCAGTTTGTTGAACGCTGATAGTAATGTATTTTTTGTATTTTGTACAGTCAGACAGACAGGCAGTAGATAGCAGAGAGACAGACAGCACACTGTTAGCAAACATATATGAAACAGACAGACAGCACACTGTTAGCAGACATATATGAAACATACAGACAGCAGGGAGAGCTTACAGACAGAGAGCAGATAGACAGGCAGCAGACAGACCGACAACAAACAGACAGCCGACAGAGTGCAGGCAGACAGCATATAGCAGACAGACAAACAGGACAAACATACAACAGACAGACATTCAGCAAATAGCAGACAGATATATAATAGACGGGCATACAGAGCATAGAGACAGACAGCCGAAAAAGCAGGTAGACAAACAAAAAACAGAGAGCATTCAGAAAACAGACAGACAAACAGACAACAGACAAACAGAAGACAGATAGCAGATGGACAGACAACAAAGCAACCAACAAAGTGTAGAAAAACAGCAGAGAAGGCCGGAAGACACAAGAAAACAGACATCTGATAGACATGTAGCACACAGACAGACGGAAAACAAACAACAGGCAGACAGAGAGCAGATAACGGAGAGCCGACAGCAGACAACAAAATACAGACATCAGACAAATAAAAGACAGATAGCATACAAACAGCAAATAAAGTGTACACAGACAGAAGATAGCAGACAACAGACAGACAGAAGACAGTAGTTAGAAAGCAGACAGACAGTAGAGAGACATACAGTAGATAGAAGACAGACATATAGCAAACAGCAGACATATATACAGCAGGCAGACAGTCAGCTGATAACAGTCAGACAGGCAGCAGGTAGCAGTCAGACAGACAGCAGTCAGTTCGCAGGCACACAGGAAACCGACAGACAGCATGGAGAGCTGGGAGACAGAGAGCAGACAGACAGAAAACAAACAGACCGGAAGCAGATATCAAACAGACATACACCAGGTTGTTGATAGTTGGCAGACACACATACAACAGATAAAAGATCAGACAGACAAACAGTACATGGATTAGGCAGAAAGACAACAGACAGACAAACAGTAGATGAAGCAGGCAAAAAGACAACAAACAGATATACTGCAGACAGTTAGAAAGAGGAGAGAGCAGGCAGCAAACAGACATAGAGCAGAGAGACATACAGACAACAGACATAGAGCAGGAGAGACATACAAAAAACTGATAGCAGACAGACAGAGAGTAGACAGACATACAGCAGACAGATCTGGAGACAGACAACACTAAAAATGAAGACAGACAGCATACAAACAGCCGACAGAGTGTAGACAGACAACAGGTAGCAAACAGACAGACAGCAAACAGTGAGCAAGTTGACAAAAACATACAGACAACAGAGAGATCAGACAAACCAGCAGCATACAAACAGCCAACAGAGTGTAGACAGAAAATATATAGCAGGCAGACAGACAACAAACAGACAGAGAACAGTCAGAAAGACAGAAGAAAGAGTGTAGACAATCAGACAGACAGCAGACAGGAAACAGACAGACGATAGACAAACAGACAGCCGATAGAGGGTAGACATATACCAGACAGCCAAATAGGTGAGACAGATGAGAGATAGTCGGGCAGAGACATACAGACCAAAAAGATCCGGGTGTTGGTGAAAGAAAGGCGCAAGGTACAAAGCCACCTAGTACTGTTATAAAAGTTTAATTAAAACAAATCACGAAATTACTGCATTTTTGCTGCGAAATTACTGCATTTTATCAACCATATTTAACGCCATATTCAGTGAATTTGACAACGTACAATAGAAACAATATACTACAGATTGAGTATAAATAAATTAAATAATTATAAAATAAAATTTTACTGTGCATGTGCGAACGATAAAAAAATTGTTTTGTATAATTTAGTTGTCAGCTATGTAGTTCCTATGAAAAAGTCAGTCAAATATAGTGAAATTTCAGACAGATATCAACGATACAGAAAGCTAAATTTCAGTTGTTTTCTAAAAGAAGCTAAGAAAATTACCAAAAATTGTCATTTTTATTAATTGAATTTCGATGAAGAAGTTAGTATTTAACGTATGTTCATGCTACTTATTCTTCCAAGGAGAAAACGAGGAGGGTTCTAAAATTTTCGGCAATTTCACATTTTCACCATATCTCATCAGCGGTTTTAGGTAAGAGCGTGAAATTCAAGATAACAAATCTACTAAAAAGTAATTAAACACGTATTTCAGCAATTTTTAAAATTCAACGACTAAGGGGGTAAAATGGGGGGGTCTAAAGTTTTCGGTAATTTTGACTTTTCGCCATATCTCGACAACAGTTTCAGTTAAAAGCGCAAAATTCAGGATAAAAAATGTACTAAAAGTTCGTTAAACACATATTTCAGCGATTTTAAAAATTTAACCACTAAGGGGGTTAAATGTGGGGTCTAAAATTTTTAGTCATTTCACATTTTCGCCATATCTCAGAAGCAGTTTTAGGCAGGAACGTGAAATTCAGGATAACAAATCTACTAAAAAAATAATTAAACACCTATTTCAGTGATTTTAGAAATTCATCCATTAAGGGGGTTAAATAGGGGGTAGAAAGTTTTAGGTCATTTGGCCTGTTCGCCATATCTTAGCAGCATTTTTAATTAGGAGCTGGGAATTCGGGATACCAAATCTACAAAAAATATAGATGATCAAGTATTTCAGCAATTTTAGAAATTCAGCAACTAAGGGGGGTTAAATAGGAGGTTAAATATTTTAGGTGATTTTGCCATATCTCAGTAGAAATTATAGGTATAATCATGAAACTCAGGATAACAAATCTACTAAAATAATAGTTAAACACGTATTTCAGCGATTTTAGAAATTCAGACACTAACTGGGGTTAAATGGGAGGTCGGTAATTTTCGATGATTTCACCTTTCCACCATATCTCATCAGTAGTTTTGGATAAGAGCGTGAAATTCAGGATAACAAATCTGCTAAAGAATAGTTAAACATGCATTTTCATGAAATTCAGAATAACAAATCTCCTTAAAAAAATAGTTAAACAATTATTTCAGTGATTTTAGAAATTCGGCTACTAAGGGGGTTAAATAGTGGATCAAATGTTTTATGTCATTTTTCCATTTCTCATTAGAAGTTATAGGTAGGAGCGTGAATTTTGGGATAACAAATCTTCTAAAGAATAGTTAAACATGTATTTTAGGCGATTTTATAATCCAACTACTAGGGGGGTTAAATGGGGGGGGGTCGATAATTTTCGATTATTTTCACCATATCTCAGCAGTAGGTTTGGATAAGAGAGTGAAATTCAGGATAACAAATCTGCTATAAAAATAATTAAACACATATTTCAGCGATTTTAGAAAGTCACCCATTAAGGGCCCTAAATGGGGTCGAAAATTTTAGGTCATTTCGAATGTTAGCTATATCTCATCAGAATTTTTAGTTAGGTGCTTGAAATCATAGATTCGGGATAACAAATCTACTAAAAAATAGTTAAACATGTATTTCTGCGATTTTAGAAATTCAGCAACTAAGGGGGTTAAATGAGGGGTCAAATTTTTTAAGTCATTTTGCCATATCTCAGTAATAGGTAGGAGCATGAAATTTAGGATAACAAGTGTACAAAAAAATAGTTAAATATGTATTTCAGCAATCTTAGATAATAATCCGTCAAGGGGGTCACACTGTGTCTCGAAACTTTTAGGTAATTGTGCCATATCTCAGCAGTAGTTTTAAGTAAGAATGTGAAAAACACCGCTTTAAAAAAACCACCGCGGAAAAAAAAGTAGTTAATCATGTATTTCAGCGATTTTAGAGCTAGCGCGTTTGTGGGCAACATCGGCAGTGAATCCGATTGCGGAAGAGTAGACGAAAAAGAGAACTATTGCTGATTTGTTATTATATATTTTGTGTGACACTTTTTCCAAGTAATAATTTTTTTAATTTCCCATTTTATAATTTTTTTTTTCGATTTTCGTCTTTCAGCGATCGGATTTAAATTTTTTTACAAAATATTACACTTTCACCTTTTTTTAAAATACATTTTTTGAAAGCAAAAAATTTCGATTTAAATACTGATTGCCATATTTATAGGCTTGAGTATGCACAAGGATGGCTTATGATGATTACCGTATAGTTAGATTACAAGCGTGCAACCAAAGGGGTCCTGTTAAAATTTTTTCATTTTATTGATTTATGAACGTAAAATAACTGAACCACGTTATAGTGATCGCTGCATTAACGATGTATGGCTGAGAAATACACAGGGCACCGTTATTTTGATCACCTCATTAATAATTTATGGGCGTGACAGTTTCCCATTTACAATGATCGCCATTTATCTTAGGAAATCCCATATCCATTTATTTCATCTGAATGGTCTTCACTCATCTTAGATAAATACGCACAGGGCCAATAGTATTTTGTCAGAGGGATTATGGAACAAATATCATTAATGTCACGAAATATTTATTTACGTGCTTATATATATATATATATATGTATATTATTTAGTTATTTTCGTATAGTTTAAAATCAAGTATTTTATTTAAATTTCTCTGTTTACATGTAGAATGCAATTTCTGGGCCCCAAAGGATGTCAAGAGAGAACGCTGTAGAGTGTATATGGGCTCCACTCAGAAGCGACCGGCACGTTATTGTATATTCTTCCAACTGTACTTTGCAAAATTTCTGGAAATTGGTGTTGCACTTGATTGAAGATCCTGAATGCTAAAGCGAAAAACATGCGAAAAATACTTGATTTTTTTTCAAAGAAACGTTTATATCTCCATGATTATGCGTGCTATTCTTACACAAATTAACACAAATGTGGTACAATGTCCACATAGTCATGCGCTGATCCTAATAATTATTTCGAGCATTTTATTTTACGGTGTGATTGCAAATACAGTTTTAATTTGCTATTGGTCCTCTATATGTCATAAAGTTTGTTTGTTGGTGCTGTAAAACCTTCGAAAATTTAGTTCGTGAGGATATCTAGGAAAGGTAATTTCAGGCATGAACAGGTACTATTGTGCTATGAACCCCAAGAACTGAAAAAAGTTCATGATGCTGAGAGGAATGTGAAGTTAAAGAAGCTACATAACTAGATAAATAAAGGGAAGCACAATGAGAGAAAATCTCCTCTCATTTATTTGAAATGACAATCTGCATTTAACCACTGGTAACGGATAATTCTTTGGCAATATCCAATGTTAGAGAAATAAAGTTCCAGATGAGAGACATAGTCAGACAGGGTGACATTCGGTGCGTGCAGAATCATTTTTTTTCACAGGAGTTCAGGGAAAAAACATGTTTTAATTCGGGTGGATCCGGGGCTAGGCATATTGGGAGCTTATTAATTAGCTCTGAACAGGCCGATAGACAGAAGCGAAGTGACTAAAAACCACTAGTACCATTAGACTAGTACCATTCTCGCCAAAGATTTTCCTTTTTCGAATGTAATGGCGTGAATTTTAGAGTAGGTTATCATAACCATTAGTATATTTTATTTTAAGTGCAAAATTGACGACAAGAATGGGCGTGCATTGTTGACAATTTAGCACACCTTTGACAAAAATTAAGAAAATTTTAAATTGGCAGTTAACATTGTTATGAGAAATTGGCAAAATGGCACGTGTGGTATTTATGATTTTGGAAAGAAGGCATCTGAGCAATGATGAATTGCATTCATATGCAAAATAGTGACGCAAATCTCCAGGGTGTTTCACTACCAGACCGACAAACTTGCAGGAGGTGTAGAGGGCACAAAGACGACTCGGGATCACATAGGAATGCAGGGTCGAAAATGCAGTTGTTGGGAGCTATGGTACAAAGAAGCAGAGAAAAAGAACAGAAGCAGCAACATATTAATGGGACAGAAAACATTTTATTGAAAGGTTGTACTACAGAAGGTGTTCGAAATTACTACCAGAAGTCGTCGGGTAGGCTTGGCAGTGGTGTCTTATGGATTCACTTACATTCTGGAAGATTTCTGGTGTGTCGCGTATCCTACCGACAGCTATAGATATTCAAATCAATGTAGATACTTTTAAAGAACTGTCACAAAATGTCTCACTTTCTAAAATACGCAATTTGGCAGCAGGATCTGGATTACAGAGGATTACGCAATAGGTTTAAATATATATTTTTTATAAACTATTTTTTTTTAAATATTGCATTTAGTCCACATGACAGATATTGTTATGACAGAGTTCCGATATTCGAAAAAAAACGAGAAAAATAAACCGGTAAATTTTTACTTTATAATAAACATGACTTTTTTTTTTGTTGTTAAATGAAATTTATTTGGATTTATTAAAGAAAGGATAAAGTGTTTTAAAAGGAATATTAAACGAAACCCTTTGTGCGATCTTCGATCACACTTACCCACTTCTTTTTATTTATTTTATTGGTGCACCTGAATAAAACAGTCAAATGACTTCTCTTTTCTAAAAAAAAGCCATGTACAGTAAATTCCGGTGTATAAGCCGCGGCTAAAAAAATTCTGTTACGAAACAGAAATTTTATTTATTAAATAAGGTCAAATAAGATCCATGAGCAAATAGATTATATTTTATTAATTAAACTTTCTGGTTTGAAACAGATTTATTTGAGCCGTGGCTTATACACCGGAAATTATGGTAATGTTCGTAATAAAAGTCATATAATATCCATTACATCTGAATTTTTTGAGGACATAGTCACGTGATTTTTCTTTTATTTAATAGAAGTGCTGAAATATTTATTTAGTGCAAAAACTTTATTTATTTATTCTGAAGTTCACACGTTGCACAATTATACTTTGCACTTTATATTATGGCCTTATACGACATGTAAACACAAATATTAAAATATACTAAAAAAATTTAGTTACAATTACATATAGTTAATATATAAAAACTAGGGAATCGAACCCGGGCCTTCCGGGTTACAGATAATCGCTGAAAACTCTTTATTTTATTCTAACTGATTTTTTGCATTTCATATGTATATATACTAAAAAATAAATGGCTCATCTAGTATTTGTCGAGAATGAAATACAAATCATACACTCGTGACATAATAATTCACTTTTATAATTTAACAGAATAATAAGACTACTATAATTTGTGACTCGTGCTATAGCCAGTATACGACTTACGCATGAAGTTTCGCTTTGGTACTCCATTGTGAAATTTGGTACTTTTTTAAATTCAATATTTGAAAAACAGCATAATCATTAGATTTGAAATTTATATCAAGAAAAATACAATTTTTTACCTTTCTAACGCCGTTTGTCAAACAATTTTCTAACAAATTCTTTTCGAGCTATTATTTTTTTCAGTAACTTCAAATGTTTCATTTTCCGGGATTAATCTGTGGCAACGATTAGCGAAAAACCAAGCCGTCAGCAACGCATAGCTTTTTATTAAAGAGGATGACATTATAATACCTGTTACAAAGATGACTATATGAAAAATGTAGTTTTCGTGTAAAAACACAGGAGAGGCAAAAATGATGCAAGACTCGAGCATCCTAAAAAAGTCTCCCCAGAAACTTGTTGAAATAACAAGGAAATGGATTTCATTTCAGAACAGGGCATAGTTAGGGAGGGGAATTTATTTTGGTAAACTGCCCTGCTCCGCACATACTTGGAACAGTCCATCTATGTTTGGAGCCACCTAGGGTACACATACGGGTTTGATAAAGTAAAATTGGGTATACCAATTTTAACAAAAGTTTTGCTCCCATGCACAATGGAATAAAGACCCCACATGGGTAATAATTTGGAACAGGTGTTATTCCTTAAGAATGAAAATGTAAAAAAAAAAGAAAAATAGATCAAAGTATCATAATGAATAGAGGAAAGTATATTCGACTAGGTAAATTATATCCCATGTTTGGAGTATCGTAGTTGAGAGTTTTTTCCAACAGAGCGAAAATATGCCGGGACTAGGACTCGAACATGGGTACTTTGGTTTGCCGCACCAATGCTCTCCCTACTGAGCTATCCCGACGATATCAAGAGAGACCGACGATATCCTGGTAATAGAGCAATCCTCTATTCATTATGACCTAATTACATGGTATACAGGAGTTTCGTGCTATTTCAAGATTCATTATGTAAATGCTATAGTTATAGCTCGGATGAATGAAATTAGCGCTGCAGTTCGTAGCCTTGTCCAACAAATAAGAGTGAAATATGCCAGCCCAGGATATCGCTGGGATAGCTCAGTAGGGAGAGCGTTGGTACGGCAAACCAAAGTACCCAAGTTCGGGTCCCGGCATATTTTCGCTCTGTTGGAAAAAAGCTCAACTATGATACTCCAACCACTGGATAGTTCAGAGTATTTTTGTTATAAAAATGTAATAATATCATAGACAAAATGTAGAGTGTATAGAGCGTAAAGTCATAGTAGGGATATATTTATTAATTTATTACAAAACAATTCCACAATTTAACTTTTAGCTTAAATTTCCAAAGTAAATAAATTATTAAAGTACTTCAAATAGACTATATGTAATTAATATTCAATTTGAAATTAGGTATAAAACTTTTGAATTAATCCATAAAAAATAGTTGATAGCATTATTTAAAAATAAAGAAAATTAAGTTCACCTTATTTTATTTTATTCTATTTCATTTTATCAATTATTTATTTTATTTATTTATCTTATTTATTTATTTTATTTATTTTATTTATTTATCTTATTTATTTATTTTATTTATTTTATTTATTTATCTTATTTATTTATTTTATTTTTATTTTATTAAATTAATATTAAAATTAGAAGTATTTTGTAAAGAAATTTTTTTAATTTGTCGAGTATACAAGTCTTACAGCGCTGCAGCATAACACATAAACAATGGTCCAGCCATGTTACATAAAAACAAAACAATACTACAATAAGAGACACTACATATGCATAAATGCACCTATACACAGGATTAAGAAGCATTCGTGAATTAGACAACCAGAAAACTTTTACATAATTATTAATATTTTATTAATTTTCGAGGACGTAAATTGTATGAATGGGTTTGCTGAGCAATGTTGTTGTTGCGAGGATAATTGTTACGACCATTATGGTAATTTAAATCAAATAAATGATTATTTCGAGGAGATGCGAGTAATAGTCTATCAATATGAACTCTAACAATGTAATTGTTATTATGAGAATTAAATTGTTGAATTGAAAAACAAACAGGTGAATTTTACTTCACGACAATGTAAGGACCCGTATACCTAGGCTTAAAATTTATCCGATGATTTTAAGTGTACGATATATTTTTCAGAGATTAGTCTGAGTTTTGCCTTTTTTTGATGATATTTGTTCCTTTTAAGTTAGATATTGCCATAAGCTTTGTTGTAAATACCATTTAAATCATGGAGGAGATTGTAAAAGTCTATATTTTGATCTAGAGAAGGTTGATTCGCATTTAAATCACACGTATCAAATATCAGAGAAAGTTCACGACCAAAATGTAAAAGATTTGGAGAGAAAGCAGTAGAAGAATGTTTAGAACCGTTATAGAGATTTTTATTTATGGAAATGGCATTCTCAAAAGAATGTCCTTATTTCATTAAAGTATTAATCGAGTACTTAAGAGCATGAATTCAAGCATGGATTATGCAACATTTTCCAACACTTTCAAAATAATTTTACAAATCTTTACCGTTTAATAAGGTGAAAGATGATATCTAAATAAACAAGGTCAAGGTCAAACCGGGCGGAGATGGCTTAAGCTCAACTAGCCCCGCCCAGCAGGTTTGTTTACTATGTGGCCTTACAAGTTTGTTTACTATGTTGCCTTACAAGATAATTATTAAAGTTGAGAGAAAACAATAAATACAAAACGATACTAACAGCTCACTTATTGAACGATAAACAATTAATAAATACGATAATGTCAAAGAAAATAATCATAGTTTGAATAGTAGCATCGAGTGTATAAAAAGACTTATTTGAAGAAAAACTTGAATAATTAGATAGGGTACACAGTAAACAATTAACACAATTTAAGTACAGCAATGTACTAGTACCAATAATATTAAGGAATAACACAAGTGATTGTATAGGAATATGTACATGTAGTGAAAACAATAAACACAAACCAAATACCACCTGAGATTAGAGAAGTAGTACTGAAACACAAATTCCAAAAATTCAAATTTTGATGATATAATAACTGAGAAAACATTTACTAATTATACTGAGAAATACTAAATAATACTTTGTGATATTGTGCAATAATTATACTATGTAATACTGAAATACAAATTCTAAAATTACAAAATTCCGAAAATACAAATTCTGAAAATACATTTTACCAATCATACTGGGCAGTACTAAATAATACTATAATACTATGTGATACTGCAATAATACTACCATGTAATGATACTGTATGATGCTGAAGTAGATAATAATATTGCATAGAAGTAAGAACAATAATGAATGAATAATAATTCTAGAGTAAACAAATATAAATTATAAGGAAATTGAAATGTACAAGAAATTTCAATCCAGCTGGAACCAGACTAAATACTTAAAAGACATTTAATATGAATACTTGAACAAAGTTAAAACAAATTGGAGAAGATGCTAACTTAATATAAGAATTAAAGAAAATTACATAGGCTGTTGAAGGGTCCAGCTGGAAAGATATGTAATTACAGAATAACAAAAGGAAATATTTAAATGTAAACAAAATAGTTTCAATACAAAATAAATTTACACAAAATTAAACTTATATAATAATAAATTATTAAATTGTACAAGTACATTTAGACCTGTTACTGATTTTAAATTTCAATTTAGTCCTACTAAATCTTCCTGAATTCCTTATTCTTACAAATTTTATAGTCGGTTTAAGTTACAACCAACTTCACTAAATTTTAGCAACTTATTTTGGAAGAATAACTCCTGACCTTGAAGATTTCATATAGAAACACTTCCCAATTATTGCTGGATGCGGCGTGAATGTTTGAAATTGGTTTAAAGTATTTTTCATGTGAATGGGAACTGATGTATCTTACACAATTTATACATTTATTATAATCAGAAATGTGTTGAAGTTGACATTGTCTGGAGTCATGGGAATATGCACAGTATGAACATCTTACAGGATTACTTTCAGAGCATTCATTTGCTACATGACCGTAGCGCTGACAGCGGAAGAACCTCTGTAAGTTTATATATTTCTTTACAATGCTAAATTTTAAATCATAATTAATTCTGCCTAATTTAAGTAAAATATTTGCAGAAGAAATGTCTGTTTCAATTATCTGGTTGTAATAATCACCCCTGTTGATATTCTTAGCTAAATTAAGTTCTATATTATATTTTAGGTGCTTTTTAATTATGGATTTAAGAACTTCTTCTGTTGTCGATTGTGGAATTTTAAAGATTGTTAATTTTCTTTGTTGAATTTTTAGTACGAATTTAATTTTATCTCTGAGTTAAGTAATTTTGTTTTGAGGTTATTAAAATCATTAATGGTGTTTAATTGAAGTTGCAATTTTCCATTAGGCAGTTTCCTGCCAGTGCAATATTTTAGTTCTTCCAATTCTAATCATTTTAATTTATTTATTGCTTCTTCCATTGGGAGAATTGTTTATTTTTCTTTTACAAAGAAATTGCTGAAAATTTTTGGGGTTATTTTTATTGTCATTTCGTCTTAGATATTTTATTTCTTGCTTTAAATTATGTATAATTTTTCATTCATTTTGTGAAATTTATTCCAGATTCCATCTTCTACTGACTATTATGTTAACTAAGTATTAATAACTTTTTGTTTGATGAATTTCCCTCTTCCAATTTCCTTGATTTCTGTTCCATAAATTCAATTATTTTTTTCTTTTTCTTTCAGTGTTTCAGTCAGCTACTATTCTGCTATTATTTTTTAATCTCTAAGTCAGCCAATTCTTCACACTTTTCGTCCAGTGCACTTTATGTACAACCCTGCACAAACTCAAAATTTTTCATACACATTTTGCTTCCTTACACGTTCACAATAGTGCACTAATTCTTCATGACTGTTTTTTTCTAAATCTATTGCGTCATGTTCATTTTTTTGTTCAGTTCTTTCACTCACTATTAACTCTAATTTTTCATTTTCTCGTTTTAATTGTGTTTTTTTTTTTTTAAGTTGGAGTTCATCTATTAATTCTATTTGTTTCATTAAGTCATTTTTCTGATCTAGAGCTATTATTAAATCATGTTTTAGTTCAGTTATAACTTGATATTTTTCTGCTATTACTTTCTTCATCTTTTGAGTAACTAATGCCCTTTCCTTTTCTAACTGAGCAATACATTTATCTCTGTCATCTGCAATTATTTCTGCCATCGATTCTTTATATTTGTTCGATTTATCTAATTCCAAAATACAAACCTTTAATCGATTACAATATTTTAATAAATCAATTTATCAATATTACTGTCATCTAGGTATAGAGAAGCCTCTTCGTCAGGGTCAAATGATGCCACCTGAAGTACTTTAAATTCTTCTGGAAGTATTATGTCCTCCACTTCTGTGACCGTATCTGTACTGGGAGGGGCTCCAGTTACATTTTCTTTTGAGTTTGTCAAAACGTCATTTAATTTTTCAGATGAATTTTTGCTTGTTATTCTTAACCTATTTTGTTTTTCTTCTATATTATTTTTCATTGGATTTTTCTAGTTGGAGATGATTTCCATTCCCAATTTTTGCGACAAAACTGTAACTTCATCAATAGAGACCGTTAATAATAAAGAGTCGATATTTTGAGAAATTTGACTGGTTTTCTGTTCGTATCCAGTTGATCATTTACATCTATTCTTACATTTATTGATTTATTTTTGTTAAATAGAAGGTCAACTTCTGAGTTATTTTCAAGTTTTTCTTCAAAAAATTTTATGATTTTGTGTTTGTATTTTTATGTAACTTTATTGATGTCTTTTGTTCGTTGCCTGAGTTGTGGTAATTGCTGCAGTAAATGGATGATGTTTGTTTTCTAATTTGTAGTTTCGAAATCCTGTAATTTTTGTGATCCACTTTGTGATCCCTTTTGAAAAAGTGACACCTTTGTCATGAAATGCACCGAAATGAAATGTACTGGAAAGTTATATAAATCAAATAAAAAGTACTTGAAAAATGAGCTTTAAAATATGGCGGAACAAAGTAATATTAAAAGGTAAAATATAATAAAATGTTGTTCTCCATAGACCGTAATGTAACGGAATTATTTTGAATGTCCCTGTAAAGGATCTATATTTACTGTGCACACCATATCCTATGAGTATTATATGTACCTTAGTGATATATCCCAATTTCAATATGTTTGAAATTATGTAACATCATTAAAATAAACCACAAATGATTTTCCCCATAGACCGTGGTGTAATGGAATTCCTTTGAGCGTTCCTGTAAAAAGAACTATAAGTGCTACACACCTCATTTTCAATACCGAACATGCCATAGTAAACCCCAATAACGTATATTAATTGCATGACAATCCGAATATATTTACTCAAGTTAGAACGCGGATAAACAGACAGACACAGAGACAAAGCGAATTTATAAACATTTTTCAAGAATGTTGGAAAGTGTTAAAAATGAATTTAATATTAGGAATTCAAAATTCCCTTCTACATATTTTCTGAATGTGTTCACCGAATGATTTTCTTTTCGGCTTCCTAAGGTAAAATTTCCCGAAGAATCCAAATATGTTGTCAAAATTGGGTGTTCTTATTGAAACTTTTAAAGTTTGTTATATTTTCAATATGAATACGGCCTAAGATTATTTTTACTTTCTTCTATCTTTACAAGAAGAAAGTATTGGATTCATGAAAATTTCCGACTTCCGGTTTTCGACAGATTTATACGTTTTAGAAGGTCCTGAACACGATTTGACCATTTTTAGAAAATGTCTGTCAGTGAGTCTGTGAGTCTGTCTGTCTGTCTGTCTGTATGTGACAAACATTTTGTGGGCGCTCTATCTCAAGAACTAATGCACGAAATTTAATAAAACTTTGTATTCAGTTAGTCCCTGATATGAATTGGTGCTGATTAGTTTTTGGTGAAAATCGCCCGACAGTTGCCGCTGCTGTGGTGCATCTTTCGCAATTTCCGCAATAACTCTATCTCAAAAACGAATGCACTTATTTCCATCAAACTTCAGGTTCAGTTAGACCTTGACATAAATAGACACTGATTATGGTTTGGTGTAGATATCGCAACAGGTGGCGCTACTATACCGCTTTTTTCTCGATTCTTACGATAGCTATATCTCAAGAACTAATGCGCGGAATTTCATCAAACTTCAGATTCTGTTAGACCTTGACATAAATAGATGCTTCTTACGTTTTGGTGTAAATAGCCCAACAGGTGGCGCTGCTATGCTGCTTTTTCCATTATTATCACGGTAACTATATCTCAATAACTAATGGACGGATTTTCATCAAACTTCAAATTCAGTTAGACGTTGACATAAGTTGTGTTGATTATGTTGTGGTCTAAATCTCCCAACAGCTGGCGCTGCTATGTTGCATTTTGTAGGATTTACATGATTTTAGCAATAGTCATATCTCAAGGACTAATGCACGGAATTTAATAAAACTTTAGGTTCAGTTAGAACTTGATATAAATTTGTGCTTATTCTATTTAGTGTATGCGAAATCTGTGTGAGATAGAAGAAAGTTTTGGAATTGGCACATTTTTATTTTGTACATGAATTTAAAAAGACACAATTTCCAATCAAATGCTATTTTTTTGTTACAATTATGCGATTAAAATTTACCGGGTGTTCTCTCTTTTCTCTTAAACTGACTGGCATGCATTACATGCATTGTAATAATTTCAATACATCAAGAAAATTTATTTTAAATTCCAACCTATATATTGATCATTAAAAGCCACTTTACGCTATTATATTGTGTTTTAATAAATGTTTAAAAGATGTATTCATTAGTTTAAATTCCAGCATTCAATCTAATAACATGATTCTGGAGCATTTTGCAACAGAATTCTGCATTAATTTAAAAATTGTATCATGATTTTAATCAAAATGTATATTTAATACGATGCTTTAAAGACAAAATATCACAGAAAAACGTTATAGAAGATTCAATCATTAGTTTAAAATGGATTATTTAATTTAATAATATGATAACTGATCATTTTGCAACAGAATTCAGCCGTAATATAAAATTTTTGACATTGAGTTGTATAAAAATTTATGTTTAATATGATGTTTCAAATAAACATTATCATGGAAATGTGTTTTCACGACATAACTTTCTAAATATTTTATTGGATATTTCTCAATGTAATTGAGCTGACTTTTGTTATTTTATCTGTTCGTTATGTTGTATATTCAAGTAAAGACAAAGTGAATCCCTAGAAATTACATATTCTGAATAGAAACATATGTTAAAAGTAACATGTTGATCGAAAACATACGGAACTGTCAACGTACTTCATTATTTGGAATTCCTTTCGGAGAAACATTCATTATATTAATAATTATATTATTAAATGTTAAATTGACTTACTATGCAAAGTATAATTTCTTTTTGTTGTCACATTTAAAAAAAAAACTATTACCTAACACTAACATTTAAATAATATAAAAATAGAATTACAAAACACGCTTTTATAAGTATACTTGAAAGTAGATAAGACGTTTTTTAAGGCAAAAAATGTGGAGGTCAAAACATAAATCCCCATAAACGTAAGGCACTGATGAAAAAGTAAATTAAAAATTTAATTAATTAACATTATGTTTTAATTTTTAAGGAACGATTAAGATTTATAGTTCGTATGATTTTTATTGTATTTTAATTTCCTTTATCGTATAGTTTTTAGGGCCACACGCTCTTACAATTTTTGTTTTGACCTACAGATTTCCATAAATTAAATTATGTTCTATCTTTATGTACACTAATAAAGCGGGTTTTTTTATAATACTTTCATTTTTATTTAATTTTTTTATTTTTATTTTTTATTACTTCCATAATTCATTATTACAATTTTTATATAAATCAAAAATACACAGAAATGTAAAGAAGTCCTCGCAAAACTTGAACAATTTATCGGCAATTGTGGTAACGCTTTCTCTTTCTTCTTATTACTTACCCATCATACGTAGTATAGGGTAAGTCTTGTAATCGTTTTGAAAATCGAAAAAAAATTGACGATTTATACGTTTCAGACACTGGAGAATCCGAAAAACATATTTTTAGAAAAAAAAATTGCCGTCCATCTGTCTGTGTGTATGTCTCTGTTTGTGTCTGTAAACGCTGTGTCTACCGAACAAATTGAGATAGAGACTTGAAATTTGGTATGTACTTAGCATGTAATAATGGAAAGAAGCTTATTGAATTTCAGCAGCCTCGATTATTCGGAACTATTTTTTTTTTCGGACTCTCGGAATATTCGTTTTGATAAAAGGTATATAAAAATTTTCAAAATTGTTTATTTTAAGGAGTAAATATAAAAGATATTAAAAAAAAACATAACTTTTGCTTAAAAAATGACGTTAATCGGATAATTATTTGCCGAGATATTTGTAATCATATTTACCACAGTCTTAGATTTTTCATGACCCTGTACTTCATTCAAATTTCAGTTCAAAGATATATTTTTTTGGAAATGAGACGCTCAATCCGACGCAGTTAACTGCTAGTTAATATGATTATCCATTTTAGACTTATAAGGATGTTTCTTTTACGCAATTCAGTAATAGAGCATTTAAAGCGAAGCTAACGAAAAAGACAGGCTACCGCGGTGCATTCCATTTATCTTTTTTTATAGACCGCTAGAGTGACGTGATTCTCCTTTCGTACACCTGCATTTGTGTATTCGAGTGTCACGTGACTCCCACGGTCTGTAAAAAAAGGTACGAGTAAAGCACCGCGGTAGCCTTTCTTTTTCGTTAACCTCGATTTAAAGTTTATGACGTCATCAAGCCTCGATTTTATTCGAATTGCAATGCATTTTATAAATAGATTACACATGTTTTATTTTCATATTTTACATTATGCATATCCATGATGGGTATGTCTTACGTTTGCGCCCAACGACTAGTTTTTTTAATATTTGTCATGTTATTTCAAATGTTACTTTACATTATTTTGTCAAACAATTTTTTTGTTGAGTCACGTGATTATGTCTTTAATAAAACCATGCTTGAAAATTATCATTTAAAAAATCCTAATTTTTTCAACACATAATAGAAAAGTAATAAAAATGAATCCATTAATTTATAATTAAGTTTTTAATATATTAAAATATTGTATTGTCAATAGGACACACATAACTCTACATAATATCAGAAATCTGGCACATCATGATTTGAGTGAAAAATCGTTTATAAATTACATCTTTACATGCATGAAATATATTAAATTAATAAAAAAAGAGTGTAATAAATATTAGGAAAATCTTATAACAAGAGATTTTATTATTTGTGCGTTAAAATATATGAAGTCTTAGTGTCATATTTAAAGAGTTACCGACAAATACAATTGATTCCACATAATCAAAGAGAAACAAGCTGATTACAATGTTTTTCCATTCGTTTTATTTTGTTCACTTTGGACCTAATCGATTTATTTCCCGAAAGTCACGAACATCAAAATTGAAAGGGTACTCTGCTGAAATTTCAATACACAATGCGTCTCAGTGTGATTCTCGCAATCCGATAACATCGAGTTAAAATATTGAAGTGACATAACGATAAATGATTTCGTGTTCTTGCCTCTTTTCATTGCCTTGAAATATTTACGAGTCTGTTTTGAAAGTCGATATTTTTCTTGTTAGGTACTTAGAAAACTGCAATGTTGAATAGTAATCCTATTATTAACAAATCAACAATATATATTCCAAAATCTATAAGAAAAGAGTCCGAAAATCATGAATTAGGCATAGATTACGAAACACTTTCCAAAACTATCCGAATATTGTTAAAAAAATTATTTTTCATAAAATGAAATGAAATATTTAAATAAACAATTAAAACAACACATAACGATGTAAAAATCAATTTTGTTCGATTGCTGTCTATAGCCAGTAATGTGTGCTAATTCTTCCTTTCAGCACTGTATATTATCTATAGAATATATACACGCTACGTAATACACTAAAAAGGAGTTAAGTAAAGAAATGCATTCCACAGCTGAAAACGCACTTCCAGTATTATCAATCATAGTCAGTCCTACAACATAATTTTCCATCTCTCTGTAAATGAACGTTTAATGCTACATACTCCATAATCTATAAGAAACATGTTGTATTGCACCTGATTGATGCATGTTTATTCCATTATGTTTGAAATAGTGTAACATCATTGAAATAATTTGAAACAATTTATTCCCATATATCATAATGTAACGGAATTGTTTTGTGCATCCCTGTAAACGATCTACAAAGGCTTGTTCTGTAGAAAGCTACTCTGTATTACTGTATGTTCTGTAGAAAATATGTTGTAGTGATGCATACCAATAGTGACCCATCAGTGATGTATATCACTTTCATTAATTTTGAAGTATCGAACATCATTAATATGCACTGCAAACTATTTTTTGCCAAACTGATAGCTATACACCATAATGTAATTATTTTTTGTGTAGCTAAGGTACTAAACGAGCTACAAAGGCTAAACACTTCATTTTCAATAGTGAACATGCTAAAGTGCGGCATAAAAGTTTAAACACAACGCAAATATTTTAATAAAAATTAAATTGTACAACATAATGCTTTCAAATATCCACTGTAGATGATACTATGATTATAAATATATATCTCAAGTTTGGAACAAAATCATCTTTACGAAAGTCAGAAATTACAAAAAAGCATTTTTTGTGATGTCGCAAAAGTTTATACACAAAGAAGTTTTTATGCAAATATCTCTTTAAACATGATAGGTGGAGGATCGACGAGATTTTTACCCTAGATTGTAAAGTGTAGCGATCACTGTACGAGTTATCAAAATGCTGAAAACTCTGCAGTTCTCACCTGATGAAGTTGTGGAAGTTTGGAAGTTGAAAGCTGAAGATAAATCCGTTTTGCAAATTTCACTTATTTTAAATCGGTCTAAACGTGGTATTTATAACGTTTTGCAACATGAAAAACAATTCAAATCGCTCAGGAAAACCGAGAAAAACCACATTTCGTGAGGATAGAAGAATTAAAAGAATGGCTGTAACTGGCAATTTATCTCTTAATCAGATAAAAATTCGAATTGGATCAAAAATATCACTTAACACCATACGCATACGAATAGCCGAATCAGGATTCATCAAAAAATAAAAATTACCTCATAAGCCTTTTCCGAAACAGTGTCGTAAACAAGCAAGACTTCAATGGGCAAAACAGCACATGCATTATCGTGACAAATGGATTAGTGGTTATTTTTCTGATGAAAACAAAATGCAATTTGGATGCTCCAGATGAGTTCTCATTCTATTGGCGTGACTTCAAGAAAGATCTGAAGAGCATTATTCAGCAGGCAACAACGTGGTGGTTCGCTCATGGTATGGGGCGCAGTTGGCTACAATGGACAAACGCCTCTTTGCTTCCTAAATGGCAGACAACATCCACAAAGTTATCAAAAAACTTGTTGAGCATTTGTTGCCATTTGGTGAACTCCTAATGTGGTCCCAACTGGACTTTTCAGCAAAACAACGCATCGATACACACTTCCCGTTGCACAAAATAATGACTTTGATATCAGAATATCAGTATGATGAATTGGTCAGCATTCAGCCCAGATCTCAATCTGATAGAGAACATCTGGGGAATCCTATATCGGTCTCACGTGACGTCTACAAGAATAGGAAGCAGTATTACTCAGTGCAAGAGCTCAAATCAGCGATCGAGTAAGCCTGGTACAGACTCGCTCTCGAAATCTTCCATACTCTCGTGTTATCAATGGAAAATCGCGTATTCGATCTCATCAGGTGCAATGGAAACATCATAGACTACTAAAGGACTTTTGTGCTTTGTAAAATGTTAATATTTCATTTTTGTGCATACACGTTTGCGACATCACAATTCATGTATATGAGAGGTTGAAGAGTACGTACACACAGACTGTAGACAACCCGAAGCATAAACATTTTAAAACTAAGTTGGAAAGAGTTGTTAAAACGAGAAAAAAAAGATTTAAATAAAAACTGTTTTTGTAATATGGACCAAAAAATATGATTGTTGTTTTCATTTTATTTCCTATTTCCTTTTTTCTTACTTTCTTTTTCTTGTTTCTTTGATTTTGTAATTAGATGCGAATTTAAAAAGCCAACTATTTCTACAAGAGCTTAACTTTGAAAGAAAAATATTTTTCAACAAGAAAAATAAACCTTATATTTATGGAAATATCTAGATTGTAAAAGAAATAGTTGTTTTGTTTTTACTTTTATATTTTCTCTAACATTGATGTCATTTCTACTTTATAAATAACTAGCAAGCTACGCCCGCTGCGCTGGTCAGTTTCTACAAATGAACCTTGAAGCAAACAAAATATATCGTTTAATTTGACCTTGTATTTGAAAGCAATCTGTATATTTACCTGGAATATCCTTCCACATTACTGAAAAATGACGTGATTGCGCTATTGTATTTTCTAATGTGCAGTCAAAATTTTAGCTGCTAAGGACCAACTCTTTTATTTGGTCATTTACAGTTAAGGTTTGCTAAAGAATGATAAAACTATATGCAATATACTAAAACCATCACTAAAAATTATCGAACTAACAATGCAAACTAATTAACAAAATCCATTCAGTAGAAGTTTTTAAAAAGGCTAATCTTTTAAAATCGGGTTCATCTGATTATAGAACTTTTCCACGTAATTCTAAAACAGAACAATATAAAATATACTAAAACCATCCTTACAAATTATCTACTTAACAATGCAAGTCGCAAAAAATACGCCCAGTAAAAACTTTCAAAAAGGCTAATCTTTCGGAATCGGGTTCTCCTGACTGTATAACCTTCACACAACTGTTTGACTAAGCAGCGTAGAACAATATGTAGTACATTAAAACCATGCCTGAAATAGCATCTGACTAACAATACAATTCTCATCAAAATCCGTCCAGTAGAACTTTTTCAGAAGACTAATCTTTCATAATCCGAATCAAATACTGAAAAAGCTAATATTTGATAAAAAAAATATCACCTGATTTTCGAATTTCCCCCTATAATTCCTTTCTTTTTTTAAAATAAAATTAATAACAGCTTTTTCTTTTATTTTTCCAGCTGTATAGCCATTTCAATTCTTTCTGCATCAAAAAAAAAAAAAAAAAAAAAAAAAAAAAAAAAAAGACGCCTTTTGGCTTAAAATCAAATTGTTTAGGATCAAAAGTAAAATCAAAATCGCCAAAAACAAAAGATAAATCGCGAAATATTGTTTCGATAGCAATCTTGCCCTTTGAATAATTTTTTAAGCATTGCGAACATTCCCAATCATGTTTAAATTAAATATTTTCGTTTTATAATATTCTCTCATCAAAACTCTTTTTTCTTTCTTTTTCTTTTTTTTTAGTTAATTTAACACAGTTTTTTCTTTTATTTTTGGAGATGTATAGCCTTTTCATTTCTTTCTGCAACAATAATGATCGCCAAAAAAATAGCAATGGTAACCTTTTCGGCCAAAATAACAAAACTTTCTATCATAATTCAATAACTAATCTACGTAGAACGTCGTGTTATATACTAAAACCTTCCTCTTGAATCATTCTATCTATTAAAAAAACCGCATCAAAATCCGTTGCGTAGTTTTAAAGATTTAAGCGTACATAGGAATATAGGGACAGAAAAAGCGACTTTGTTTTATACTATGTAGTGATTTTTCCATTAATTTATAAAGATGATATACATGTCACTTTAAATTGCTGTTATTATAGTATAATACATACAGACTGTAAAATTAATTTTTTTAACCTTTTAAGCTCTAGCTTGCACGATCTTACGGGTTCAATTGTATATTTGAATGTAAAGCTCTTTCTCTATTCGTGCAGTCTTAAAGGATTAAAAAAATAACTAGTTCTTTTTTAACCCATTAAGAATGAACGACTAGTCAAAGAGCTTTACATTCAAAAATAATGTTGAACCCATACAATCGTGCAATATAGAGCTTAAAAAGCTACAGCGATCAGACCATACGGTTCCCGTCCCGCCGATATAAACTCAGTGGAACTCTTAAACGTCACGCGTCAGACAGGACTGGCCTGAGCCAGCGTGATGCCTCCCTGACACAGGCTATCGGTCAAGGAGGAGAACTGCCACCTACTCATCACTCCTTCTGCACCCAAAGCACACAGCGACGCCTGGTCGCCACAAAAATCTCAAGCTGACGGAACGAACCGTTATGGCTTGGGAACCGCACCGATTTCCTCTGAGTAACCGAGAGTAACCAAAATGTCCACAGGAAAACCAGGCCCGAGAACTTTTCCCGAAGTTCAGAAACATGGCGTTGCTTTATCAGAGCTTTCGGACATCAAACATGTATAAAATGTAGCGACTGATCCGTGGGCAGTGGATGAGAAAAAATGGATTCACTCGTGAGCCGGGGAGGTCGTGGAACGCTCGTGGAAGCTTCTGCAACAAGAAACTTCGGGGGAATCGTCTAGCGGTCAAGAAACACTCAAAAAGAGCTAGTTTTGGGTGACACCTTGCTGACCTGGAGCGCCCTGCTGGGTACTCGGCAGACTAACCTGCGAATCTCGTTCGCGGTGTTGCCCGACATCCTAGCAGCACACGAACTATGCCCACAGAGGATCTCCGGATGTGAGGAATAAAGTACAGGGTGTCCACAGGCCACAGGCGTCGGGTAAACCAGCCAGAGACACGGTTTTCGGGTTACTAGCGTCTTCGCTCCACCGCCACATGTCTGAATCGAGGGTTGCTGCACGCCGCCTCGCACTCTGACTAGGCGCACAATAGAGCCTCCGCACATCACTTGCTCTCAAGGCGCATCCTTGAATCTGTTTCTTCCGAGACAATAGTGGATATAGCCCTATCATATTTGGTAGTTTTTTCTCTAAATCACCCGTCGGCCTAAAACCGGGCACAGAGATCGACCTACGAGGTGCCTTCTCCAACGAAACGCTTAATCCGGATTGGCTCGAGAACTGATCTGTCAGAAGATGCCCCGGAAAACCGCGATTATCCAAATTTTCAGTAATCTATGTCCCCACCGGGAACCGAAATAAGGTTGTGATTTGTCGATATATCTGTTTCATCATATGGTCGAACCGAAAAGCCAGGCGTCCAATCACTTCAGTCCCCAGACGGCCGAGTCAAGATAAAAATAAAATTTTACAGTCTGTTTTGTATTATACTGTATTAATACCGGAATTTGTATTTTCTAATGTGTTATTAATTTTGCTGGTGGTAATGATGAAAATATAACCTTTTAAGGAAAATATATATTTGGATACTGTTATATGATTTATGGAAATTACTGATAACTTCGCTCACATATCAACTTTTAAAATCTTGTGTTATTGCAAAATAACTCAAAACATTTTATAACAATTCGTATATTTAGTATTTTGAAATACAGTGTAAATTTCATGAAAACATTTTTTTAATTTAATCCATTGACTGTGTATTTTTCGCACATACGCATAAACTCTGATAGATAAAAAAATATTAGAAGTTGCCTTTCCAGAATCAAATATTTAGGATGAATAGTGACTGATTTCAATCATGTTTCCGTAGGAAGTATATCTTAATTTTTTACAGAGGTTTTACTGAGATATTTGTTATTTGTTAGGGAAAATCGGAAAAATGTACGTGACTAGTTTTGAAATTGAGTTTGTGAAATTCAACTAATAATTCCTCCTGTTTAAAAAAGAATAAGCTGAGTAAGTAAAGTACAGCTGAAATCGGTTATAACGAGGGTGAAAGTACCCGTATCTTTGCTCGTTATCACTTCAAGTTCTTGCAATAAGCGAGTTCTAACTATCTTCATTCATTATCTCTGGAATTAAGATAATACATGAAAATTTAATTAAACCAATAAAAAGAACTGAAATGTCACTATTGATGAGGTATTTTTACGTTCTTTAATTAAAAGTATGAAGTTAGATAGCCAATTATAATGAAGTGTTTAATGTTATCCTTATAATATTTTACATGCTTAAGTAAATGTATAAGAAACAAGAACGAAAAATCATACGTCAAGCATAGATTATGTAACACTTTCCAACGCTTCCAAAATAATTTTACAAATCATTACCGTTTAATAAGCTGAAAGATAACATCTAAGTAAACAATTTGGAAAACGCATAACATATTTAAAAACGTAATTTCAGGAATTTCCAACATATACAATGTTCGGAAAAATATTCGAATACTTTTATTCAGCCCTGTATATGATCTGTAGATTTGTATATATACTACATAGGACGCTAAATTTTAGTTTAGTTAGGAAACGCGTAGCGCAGTTTAAAATTCTCCTTCTGGAGTTTTTGTCAATAAACGGAAATGTGTTCGCGAACTTTTGTGCTGCCCTGTATATGAAATACAGAATTTATACACACCAAGTAATAGAGAAAAAGTGAATTAAATTTAAAATCGCGTTCAGCAACTTAAAACGCACTTCCAGGAATTATTGTTAACAGACAGTAGAGAATTCTTTTGTGTGTCCCTGTAAATGAACGATGACTGATATACACACAATATTCTGTAGTAAACCTCTTGTAATGTACCTTAGTGATATATATATATAAATTTCAATGCATTTGAAATAGTGAAACATTATTTAATTAAACCACAAACGATTTTTCTCCATCGTAATGTAACGGAATTCTTTTGACTGTCTCTTTAAAGTAACTATAAGTGCTATGCACACCATATTCCATACTAAGCTTCTTGTAATGTACCTTAGTCATATATATATCAATTACAACGTGTTTGAAATTGTGTAACATCATTAAAATAAACCGCAAATAATTTTCCCCATAGCCCGTAACGTGACGGAATTCTTTTGAGTGTCCCTGTAATAAAACTATAAGTGCTACACACTTCAGTTAAAATAGGGAACATGCTATAGATAATGACAATAACATATAAAAATTGCAGGACAATCCAAGCATATTTACGGGAGTTAGAGCACGGACAGACGGCAGACGGCATACGGCCAGACAAACCGAAGTCATAAACACTTTTCAACTAGGTTGGAAAGTGTTAATGTAGTGAAAAAAACACACATATTATAATAAATTACAACACCTTGTAATATTATATTACTTTTAAATGCTAAAGGTGTAAAATTAACAACTTAATATAAATTAAAATAACTTTTTTTAGTTGTTTTACATGTTTCGACTCTTTCCGAATCATTTTCAAAAAAAAAAAAAAAAAAAAAAAAAATTTGTTTTTGAAAATGACTTGAAAAGAGTCGAAACATGTAAAACAACTAATAAAAGTTATTTTAATTTATATTAAGTTGTTAATTTTACACCTTTAGCATTTAAAAGTAACACACATATTATTCTTATTATTTACTTATTATTTTCTTATTGAAAAGAATGTTAGCTTATTCTAAACTTTTTTCAGAACTCTTTTCATTACAAATTCCCACTTTATGTTTTTTTAAGGAAAAAAAAATATTTATTTTTTTTGCCTTTTAATCAATTTTGAATTTTTTTCCGGCATTAAAAATCAACATATAATATAATTTCACATTAATCTGTATCAAATTCATCCTGCTCTTCTTCATCACTTTCTGTAGTCGTTACTTTTCTAGTACTTTGTAATATGACGCGCTACATTTCGAGAAATGTAATCTAAAGAGTAGCTCAAACATAAAATCAATAATTTGTAGCTCTACTTTAACGCTACATCAGAAAAAAGGGTTATTCTTCAATTCAAGTGATCGTAACTTGCCTCTTTTTTGCAAAATATGTTCTGCGCAACAATTCGTAAATGTCAGCGACAAATTACTCTAAGAATAGTAAATAAAATGTATGCAGTGTATGCATAAATATGTTACGTACAATAATAGCCCCTCGTTATATCTCTTGCTGAGATATATAGCTCTGTTTTCGTGCATACACTAGAAATAAAAAAGCTGTAGTTTAAGAACATTTTTATCTAAATGTATTAAAGTCCTGTCTAAGCACTTTTAATTTTAGAACGGCGACAGCTATAGTCATAATCATAAACATGTAGTCTAGGTATAGTACAGTGGGTATACACAGTGAGATTAGACCGTTTACAGCGCTATCCAGTGGCAAACAGCGGAGTTAGCATCTCGAAAACGGTATGGAATACGAGGAGAATGTCAATTACAAAGATGTAGTGCGTCCTTGATTTAGTAAGAATGGATGTCTTACGTGTAAAAATAATTTTATTAGAAGCCTTGAAATGTAATTTTTTATATACTATCAACAGATTAAATACGCCCTAAACTGCATGCAGAAGTGTGACATTATAAGACACATACATATTTACTAAGTAAACTAACACATGTAAGTAAGGTACAGTTTATTTTAATAAGAAAATAAGAAGTGTGACATTATAAGACACATGCATATTTACTAAGTAAACTAACACCTGTAAGTAAGGTACAGTTTATTTTAATAAGAAAATAAGAAGTGTGACATTATAAGACACATGCATATTTACTAAGTAAACTAACACATGTAAGTAAGGTACTGTTTATTTTAATAGTAAAATAGAATAAATTATGATCAGTGCGTTCACAATCGGCAACAATATATCCTGCATTCTGCATTCGTCACAGTAATAAATGGTAGCCACTTTACTATAAATAGACACTACGAATATGACTATAGCTGTTGTCTTTCTGAAATTAATGGGTGGGGGTGGACATGACTTTAGTGGGCACTATGTTTATAAAAGTTTATCGCACAGCATATCACTTTTAATCTCGTTAAGAAAATTATAAAGTGTGCATGGACTTTTCAACAATAATACTTTGGAGATTAACACAGAACATTTCTTGTATGTTACCTTTCTTAATTTTTTAATACCCTATATAATTGTACTGCATTTATTAGATTGTATACCGGTAAACGCTATATAATGAGGGACCACTGTATTAACCAATCCATGTTATCGATTTTCAGTTTATATTTTACAATTTGACAAAATATGAAAATAGCGAAGTAGTGACTAATTTTGAAAAGTAGTTTCTATTTGCTACTTTTTAAAAACAATTAGTTGTAGTGAAATATACTATTTTATATCAAATAGTTGAAGTTATAGTTCGCTACAGAATAAAAGTAGTTTTTCAGATAACTGGTATAGATTCACTGTGAAATTATATGTTTTATTTAAGAGAATGGGGTTAGAAAGCGGATTTCTCCCTCCAATTTATTTTTGTAAATATGCTGATTTTTTGCTCGTCGAGGTTTATTTAACCAAAATTCATACAATGTACAGTGGACTCTCTCTATCTGAACACTTCCTAATGTGAACACCCCGGTATCATGATCACATGCCGACGATCCCGGCGAAACTCCATAGACTTAACAAAAGATGAACTCTCTGTAATCTGAACACCCTCTAATCTGAACACCCCACTATTATGAACGCTAATTTTGATCCCCATTCTTCACCACCTCTCTGTAATCTGAACGTGTGTTTGCAATCGGAATTCGAAGAATTCTCTCATTATGTAAATTCGGAGAAATTGTTGCAGAAGAATAAAAAAGGTTCAACTAAATCGATTTCCAAATAAACAGACAAAATCATTGCTAGATTTTAAGTATCTACCTGGTGCTGCAATTTGTTTGAATAATTCAGATAAAGTCTTCAGTTAACAAAACAATCAAAACATTTATTGTAACAAAAAAAAAAAAAAAAAAAGAAATCAAAATAATATTTTTCAAACAGGTTCGTCTTTACTGTATGGGTTCTACATCTCAACTAACTAGAACATTCTTATATTTTTAATAAACAAAAAAGTACAGATATAAAACTGTTGCCATTTCACAAAAAGTAAATCATGATAATCAAGTTAAATGAAATGTATAGAACAATACAGTTTTATGCAAAGAGGTACAAGAAAAAAATAATGTAAAAGCTATATCACGTGATTCTCCCTCTGCCGAGCTGACATAAAAATAGAAAGATTACGCAATAGAAATGCCGCGACCCCAGTGACAGATAAGACATGTGTTAGTGGTAGTGGTCAAAAAAGGATTATGATTTATTTTCCGCACACCTGGTTGGGCAGAATTATCGCTTATGTGTCTTTCTTCCTTTTTGCTCGGCAAAGGTAAAAATGTTTCGCCATTTTGCTATCATTGCACTTACACAGATATGTCAGAAATAAGTAGGAAAACGAAAAAACGGGAAGGACTGAAGGTTCATAAAAATTACGAAGTTGTTCAAAAATTAAAATTAAAATTAAGTCAAAGGAAAATTGCATATGAGTTTGGACTTTCAGAAGGCCAACGCCATCAGCAAAAAAGTGAAAGAAATTATAGCCACTTTTGAAGCAAATTAACCTTCCTCAAAGTGTAGAATTTTTAAAAAGAAAACGGAAAAGAATAACATAAACAATCACGCCTGGACGTTTTTTTGCCAAATGAGATTGAAGAATCTTTCTGTCACTCAACTCCTGCTAAAGCAGATTGTTCTGTGTTTTGCAAAAAAGGAGAAAAATCACAGAATTCAAGGTATCGGAAGGATAGTTGACTCGCTTCAAAAGTCCGCATAACATCGAATTCAAAATAATCAATGGTGAAGCTTCAGACGTAAATATCGACAATATGGAGGAATGGAATAGAAAACTTCCGGAGATAACGAAGAATTTCGATGCCGCTGACTTTTTTACTGCTGATAAATCCGGCCTGGTCTGTTTTTTAGAGCTCTTCCAAATAAAACCCCAGCACAAAGAAGCGAGAAATGTGTAGGCGGAAAATGTCGACAGAAAGATTCGTCATGCTCTGTGGCAGTTTTACGGGTGAGAAGCTCAAATCACCTGTGATCGGAAAAAGTGAAAAACCAGGATGCTTCAAAAGCATGAAGATCACATCATTGCATGTGCACTATAAATCAAATCGAAAAGCCTGGATAACATTCACAATTTTCTCACAATGGTTGGAGGGCATTAACGAGATGATGAAGAGAGAAAAATAACAAATTGTTCTTTTTGTGGATAATGCCAGATCACATACAAGCATGCAGCTGAGCAATGTGAACCTGAAGTTCCTGCCACCGAACTGTACTTCTATAATCCAACCACTGGATCAAGGAGTAATTAAGACCTTTAAAGCTCATTACCGAATCCATTTCCTGAAGAAAATGTCCCTGGTGATGGAAAAGGTAAATTCGGCAACTGAACTCACGAAAAAGGTCAACGTCCTGGATGCTGTCCACTGGATATTAACGGCTTGAAATATGTAGTACTGAAAGTAGCCACCTACACCACCCAAATATGCTTCTACAAATCTGGATTCTCGTGTGAGAATGAGCAATCAAGTATAGAGGACCAAATGAAGCAACAGCTATGAGTGACTTAGGGTCAATTTTTCGGAAGCTTTATACTGAAATTGAACCTGGAGCTTATCTCGAAGCGACGGAAGCCGTCCGGTTTGCGACAACAACATCGTCGAAGAGGAAAAGAATAGTGAAAAAGAAGCAGAACCAGAAGGTACATGTGAAACAAGAAGTACGATTACCTTCAAGCAATATGGCCAAGGATTCAAGACCTGTTGAACTATGCGGCTGAACATCACCCGGAAGCGTTTCCACTTCTTAAACTACTAGATAACATGTACACTGCACGAGCATACACAATGCAAAAACAGACGAAAATTACTCACTTTTTTAAGTAATGTACCGAAAATAATGTATTGTATATATGTAATTGTATGTTTTGTAAAGCTTTTTTTTAATATAACTTTAACTTTTTTATTATTTTCTAAATTCAACACCTCCGTCTCGGTAACTGGCATGGCTAACCAGGCAAAGTACTGTATACAGTCTATAAATTCAATACATAGTAGTAGTAGTAGTAATGCATTTCCCAATTTCCCTCTATAATGAACACCCCCATAATCTGAACATTTTTGGTCGGTCCCGTAAGTGTTCAGAATAGAGAGAGAGCACTGTATTTTATTTAGACCAACCATTTGTCCGGTCATTTCTCGTTAATACCGAGTTCTCCTTACATCGGAGATCGTTATAACTAGGTTCAACTGTAATAAATTTCATATTTCTTTTTTATCGATAGTGAATGATTGTTTTAAACATTTAAGCACAAATTAAATAATCTTTAAAAACATTTTAACATTTTCCAGAAATCTTAGTTAGTTGAAATACACAAAAGTGTTAAAACTACACCTGTGAAGCGCTACATAGTAGAAAATCTATAAACATGCTTAATAATTTTCGTATATTCATTTTAAGATCTGTATTCATTACAACACATTTAATTTTGATACTATACCGCCTACGTGATTTTGAAGCTTAGGAATAATGTACTACTGTACTGCCAATGTAATACTATAGTAAAATAGTATGCTGTGGCCATCACAAAATTTTCTTCTATATTATTCTAATATACTTATTTAAATACCACTGTTACACGCCAACAGTTATACAGTATAGTGCCTTTTTTAAGTTTAACTTGGAGTTAGAGTGATCAGCGAAGTAAGAAAAGCAGAATTGAACAGTGCCCTTTGCATGGTATTCAAACACAAAATTGAAAAAATATACATATTTTTAATTAAGAATTTCGGATGTAAAATTTGCTGCATTTCTATCAAATAGAAACTGAGGTATAGCTATACATGTTCATAAAAAATAGCAAAACCTTTATTGCGTAAACAGAGCCAATATTCAAAAAAGATATTTTTTAATAAATATTTTGCATGATAAATTTCATAAAATTGCATCCCATAGATACTGAGATATATCTTTTACAAAAACTATAGTTCAGCAGCGCGACCTGGTCAGCAAGATATACCCAAACATAATTAGCTGCAACCTATCTCAAGCCCTAATTGAATACGAAATTTGATCAAATTCCATTTTATATATGCTGATATATAGCTACCATGGAAATCGTGAATAACGGCGCATATCAGCGACGCATGTTGGGTTATATACACTTAATTCTTTTCAGAAAATATATATGCCAATGTTTAACTGAATATGACATTTAATGAAATTCCACTTCATAGATGTCTAGATACAGCTATCACAGAAATCGTGAAAAATATAGCATAACAGTGCCATCTGTTGAGCGATATAAATTGAAATCTAACAAGCCCCAGTTTTTGTCAAGTTCTGTAACATAGTGTCTAGCTACTCTTTTATACTCTAGTGAGATTTTTATACTCTAACTTATGACTTTTTTATACTCTAGTGATCGATTTAGTTTTGAGATTTTGCGTGCGATCATAATTTCCTAAAATCGAACATTTATGAGTGAATGAAACCTATTCTGTCATTTCTTTAAGTTTCACAAAGTATATGAGTCTCGAGGAATCTGTTTGGAACAGTTATTTTTATACGAGGATCTATTAATTAGGTAAGTGTGGTTGTGTAGCTTCTATATATAGTGCAGTAGAAGGTGGATTAGATGAATTTAGAACGGATCTCGCTGTTTCGATTTAGTTTTGAGATTTTGCGTGTGATCATAATTTCCTAAAATCGAACGTTTATGAGTGAATGAAACCTATTCTGTCATTTCTTTAAGTTTCACAAAGTATATGAATCTCAAGGAATCTGTTTGGAACAGTTATTTTTATACGAGGATATATTAATTAGGTAAGTGTGGTTGTGTAGCTTCTATATATAGTGCAGTAGAAGGTGGATTAGATGAATTTAGAACGGATCTTTCCGTTAAGGTACTTTAGTTCTGGATTGTGAACGTCGAGGTCTCCAAGTGTTGGCTGCAAGCAGTGTTTCCGAATTAGCTGTTTTTTATAGAGCCTAATGCTGTGATTTTGCCAGCGTGGTAAGAAGTTAAACTTTGCATAAATTATAATGGTCTATTGGAATTCACGGGTTACATTTTAATCGGGACATTTTAATGGGGATATTTTAATCGTAACCATAATCGGGATATCAAAAAACCTTGTTTAAAGACCGTAACTTTTTATTACATTAAGTTAGAAGCTCGCAATTGTTACACAGCAATGGCACCATGGACCTTATTATTTGATAATAATTTCAATGTGAGACCCTCAGGCGTTCCTGAGAAAAACGGTCTTGACAGACAGACAACAATGCGAGATTATAATGGTTTAGCTTTTACCTTTTGAGGTACGGAAACCTAATAATAAGTGTTTATGAATATGTACTGAAATGTGCTAGATTGTGCTTGGAAAACTAACTTTTAGTATACAACGAACTTGTGGCAGAGAAAAAGTAGTGTATGCTTATACTTCTTCGAGGAATCTTTAAAGTTTTACTGCAGATAATTAATTTTTACTGACTCAAAAAGCACCATTCACGCATTTTGTTTTGAAACATTTTCCAAATATTATATAGTAGATGCGTAAAAATATTTTAAAACTCATTTTTTCTATTTATTGGCCAATAACAACCCACATATACACTCACTGTGACGTCGAAAGGATATTGTCCATTGCAGACTAATTTAATCATTGTTTTTCTTTCAAATTACTGTTATTTTTTTTTTAAATACAGAGTCCTTTTGACATAACTTGTATTCACATAAAAATATATATGTCAATTGTATACAAAGGATGTATAGATAATACAGTAATAGTTATAGTATATAAATGTATAATTTAGGGCAACTTAAAAAAAGTATTTTCAAAATTTAATTTTTTACTGTTAAGGATATTAAAAAAATTGCTTGCACACATAAAAAAAGAAAAAAAAGAAAAAAAGAAAAAACGACTACTACAATATATTTTAATTTGCGTCAAATCACAGTCGTAATACACCAGTTGACTGGGGACCAATGTAAAGCAATTTACATAAAAATTGGCGATAGTCAGTCAAATAGTCAAATTGGCATCCGATATTATTTCCATTCTCTGTTGCTTGACTTAAATATAATTAAATATATATTTTTAAAAAAGATCTAATCTTTCGTAATCAGATTCATACACAGGGTTGGCGCCAAATATAGAAAATGCTAACAACAACATGATTTCAAGTGTATGCAAGTGAATGTGAAATAATGGTTACAGCATTGAAAAAAACTTTCGCCATACTACTGCATCGTATGTTGCTTACAAAAACATAGAATAGACTTAGCTTTTAAAAAAGTTAATTATATGCCAAACAACGCTCGTTAAAATACATCAAATGTCTGTGGACAGGATTGTGGAATTTTCTGTATGCGTATGTTACAAACGATACCTTCCTTCCGATTTTCCTGATTTTAGGGCCAGTGTTTTCATCTAGATGTAATTAAGTCTGTTATTGTCGCGTGATTTTTTTCTATGACCTACTAAGTATTACCATAATTAGGTAACATTCCATATTAGCAATATTTCTGACAATGTTAGTGAGCCAACAGCCAAGTTTGGTGTCAAATTGTAGCAAGGAATTGATTATATACCGTTATATGTTTCCCACACGTACAAACAAATATTAGTACAATAAATTTCATTTAGAGCCAAATCGCAGTCTCTAGAATATACCAGTTTGCTATGGACCTAATTTTGGCAACCAAACTGTTATACTAGCGTCCAAGATTCTTCCCCTTTTTTATTACCTGTCTTAAACATAATTATGTTTTTAAAAGGCCAATCTTTCATAATCGGGTTTACCTGATTATAAAACTTTCCCATTGCTCTATAACTAATAAATGTAGAACAATGTGCTATATACTAAAACGATGTGTTATATAGAAAAATTATCCATCAGTTGAACCTAAATAAAAGGATAATCTTTTTTATAAACGGATTCGTATGAATATAGAACTATTCCGCATAGCTCCATAACTAAGAAATGTAGAACGATGTGTTATACAGGGTGGTTATAATTAAAGTTACCCTGTTTAGACCTCCGTAGAGTCCGCTCTGGTTGACATATATCGATGAAACTTGGAATATAAGTTATATGGACCATGGGGAAATAAAATCTGCAATAAAAAATAGTTCAAATTTCAACCGATAGATGGCGTTTTTCATCTGCAAGAAAGGACTTTATGCAAATTTGGAGTGGTTTAAAAAGCCAGTAGTTGCTGCCGTAAAGTCAATCTGCACCATGCCGTTAAAGAAGAAGGAATGAGCGTTACTGGTGAAGTTGGTTTATTAGAACGGCAGTAATTTGTCAATTGCACTGCATGAATATCGACGCTTAAAAGGCTTACGAAAAGGACCAATGTCAAGGTAGGCTTTGAAAAAGATGTTGTCTAAATTCGAAGAGAATGGAGAGCTGGGTGTGCTGCAAGGAAGAGGACGGAAACGGATTTCAAATAAAACTGCCGAAGAAATCGCTCTTGCCATGGTCGAAAGAGCGTCCGGTTCCCAATATTATTCGACAAGTGCTCCAGCGGTGTCACGTGATTTGTCTTTCCCTTGGTCTACAGTACGAAAGGTTCTTCGATCCGTTATAAAGTGGTATCCATACAAGATTCACGTTGTGCAAGCGCTGAACCCTACAGACACGGACACACGAACTCAATTTGTGACGATGTATTGGCCAGAATAGCCGTTGACAATGGATGGCCTTGGAACATTTTGTGGTCGATCGAGGCGCATTTTACCCTAGTTAAAGCAGTGAATACTCATAACTGTCGCGTATGGTGTACTGCAAGTCCTAATGTTGTGCATGAACAGTCTTTGCACCCTGATTACATTATTGTATGGTGTGGCTTTGCGGCTGATTTCATTCTTGGTCCCTTTTATTTTGAGGAGAACACTTCTAAGGGTCCTAAGAAGTGTTCCATTATGGGTACCCGGTACTGCGACCTCCTTCTGCAGCAGGTCATTCCATCCTTACAAGAACAAGAGTGTTTAGAGACTACCGTATTCATGCAAGATGGTGCACCACCTCACATAGCTTTGTGCCTACTTTGGAGATGATCGGGTAATTTGGAGAAGTTTTCCGACAACCTGGCCTCCTCGTTCTCCGGACTTGAATGCATGTGACTTCTAGTTGTGGGGATTCCTGAAAGATCGTGTGTATGGAGGAAGCGTCATGTTGCTGCAATTCATCGAGAAACCCTTCGCGCTACTGTTGAACCCACTGTAATACGCTTTGAACATGTGCTTGACGCAAATGGAATGCACATTGAGTATATTCTGTAAATAAAAAAAGTTTTGTGTTTCCAGTTTGAGATGTTTGGTCTTCATGCGCCTCCTTCTCACCTGGTGGTCGAAATTTGAACAACTTTTTTATTGCAGATTTCATTTCCCCATGGTCCATATAACTTATATTCCAAGTTTCATCGATATCTGTCAACTAGAGCGGACTCTAAGGTCTAAACAGGGTAACTTTAATTATAACCACCCTGTATATTATTCTTAATAAAATATATAACTAACAGTGCAAGTCTCGACAAAATGTGTTTAGTAGAATCTAAGTTATAAACAGACCGAATGAAATACGAATTTGCATTTTATATACATAGTAGATTATATCATCATTTAGTACTTTTCCGAACAGATTTTTTTTATGTCATTCAGATTATAGACGCCATAGAAAATGGGAATAAACGCTTCTGTCATCACTCATTGAGAATAAAAGACAGGTGATTAATGATTCAATGTGTCATTTGGGCAAGACGCCTTTTACCGAAAATGCGACGTTTCTCTTCGTCAAACAAGTTGCATTAATCAGTAGTTGGCACGAGGAATAAACTTGATCTCCTGATCATGCACTGTATGTAAATCGCTTGTTTGTGCTGTTTATATTGAGTTAAAGTGGAAAAGAAATAAACATTATACAATATCGCCAGAAATAATAAATTTTTATTCAAATTTTCTGAAATATTCATTCTTTTATGTTACAAAAAAGTATTTTATTTCGACATTAATATAAATTGAATTCATATAAATTGAATTATTAAATCAGAAACTTATTATTAACATTACAAATGTATTATTTATTATTAAATTAACCAGGGAATTCAATCTGAGCTATTCAGGTCACAGAACAAAAGTACTGCCCGGTGTTAAGAACATAATTGAAAATCGTTTTTAATTGAAAAATCTAATAGGTTTATTATATTTAAAAAAAATTATATTGCTTACCCAACTACACCAAAAAGCATTTTTATATAAAATATATGAATTATGTATTCAAATAATATAGTTTTGAAACTTATTAAAAATTACGAAACTATACATATGGGTCATCATACCCGCATAGCATGCACAGTCACAGTGACGTCATTGTGACGTCACTGTGAGTCACGTACGTCACGTCACATCTGTGACCAAAATGACACCACTTTGTAACGTCATACTGTGATCAAAATGTGAACGTCTTGAAGATCTATAGAAAACTTAAAATAAACTTTAGAACATCTTATGGCATGAAGAAAATTACTTTTTGACAGCTTTAAAAATTTTTGTGACGTTGCAATGACGTCACTGCAAGTCACATAAGTCACGTAAAACCTATGACCAAAATGCCAACACTCTGTGACTTCACGGTGTGATCGGAGAGAGAATTTGGAAAAAAACTCATAAAATATAGAATTGAATTATGTCATGTACCTAAATCATTAATAAAAACATTGTCACACATTATTTAAATATATTGTATTTCCAAAATAAAATAATAAATAAATATTTGTCTACATATATGAGGCAGATATTTTTTTACAATTTTCATTGCCATTTTCATGAAATTTAACAAAATATACTATATAATACACAGGTAAAAATCCTTAAATAGAAATTTAGTAACGTAGGAAAGTTTTGGCGGAAAGTAATTCAGAAATAGATCTCCCATTCTAATAAAACTGTTAGCGATTTAGAGATTTGTTAGCATTTTAAATACAAACATTTAATTTTTTTTTCCTACCACCGCATAGAACTCATTTGCTAATTTTGTGATACTAAAAATATTTTTAAAATCTCCAATCCCTTATTATTTTGAGGGGCCACTCAACCCAATCATCAGCTTTCTGTTTAAAGAGTGAGGACACCATTTTTGCGAGTTCGACATCGGGGGTGCTCGGGGTGACCGTTGAACGCGTTCAAGATTTTTCTTGTACTGAATATTTAAGGTGGTTCTCAACTGACCTGCTCCACAACGCGAAGCTTTCTGACATAATTTCTGACTCATTTTTAAACGCAAAGGCATAAAATGGGCAGGACTGACTATGGAAGCAATTTGGAATCGAAATGAGTTTTCCATTTTTTGATAAATATATTACTTATCGAGTTATAAGCAATTCGTGTCACGTGACGACTGGTTTTTCTCTTTTCTTTCCCTGTTACGTCGGGTATTTGGTTCAAAAGGCTGACTTTGACTTTTTTTCTGAAAGATGTTCTGATTTTACTAAAAAATGGAAAACGTCTTTCAATTACAGAGTTTCTGAATAAAAACAAAAGCCAATTTCATGCGTTTCCGAACAAAAACGAATTAAAAATATGTCATAAAGTATATATCATTCCTATAGCAATTTATTTCAAAACTGGTCAGTGCTTAATAAGATATCACCTCTGTTAAATATATTGCTCTTTTCAATAGAGTGTAAAAAATGAAAAAATCGTATTTAGGAAATCTGATTGCAGAATAGTATTTATATTTATGTCGTAATTATTTTATAAAGACTATTAAATCCATTTTTATTTAAAATTTATGTATACTTTGGACGCCTAAAACAAATGCAACTGATTAAAAAATATATAAAAATTTAAATTTTCACAGCTTATTTCCAAGAATACTAAACTCTCTCATATAAAAACAGAATATTATAGTTTTATTAGAAGTTATTTGTCAGCCATATAAACTATAAAGCATTTGAAATGTCTTTATTTAACTGTTTTCTTTCTATTCTTTTTCTGGAAACACCTGCTAGATGTTACTTTGTGGTAAACATTACTGCGCAGATCATGATCGCAGATGTTGAGGGCAGACGATTAATTTCATCGGCGGATTAGAGTGTGTGGTGTTCTTTTAGTTTGTGGAAGTATATTGTGGAATTTATACCGTGAAAGTAAATTAACGTTTTAAAGTGAATCATCCATTTTAACCTATCCTTATGTCTAGCTGGGTGCGTTATTAAGGTCTGCGTGCGATATTTGATATCTCAGATCTATGAACACACCTAAGCTGGACACTTTGAAAATTAAAGCAGTGGATTTGAGTCTCCTTTTCAATGAAAAGGAAGCAGTCAACGACCATTAAAACTTAATCCCTAGAACTTGTGGTTTTACTTATAGATTAGCAGGTAACTTTTAATGTCTTCGCAGTTTTGTTAATAGTGCATATTTAGTAATGGTACATTAATAGTGCATTATTTAAATGTTAAGATGTTTAAATCTATTTTTTTTTTAATGACTTGTATAAAATTTTATCTTTAATGTTTTAAATCGTTTTAAATAGAGAGTTTCGAAAAAAGCTTAAAGTATTTACTAACAATATATATTCTAAATGTAAAGTGTTATTTATAACGAGGAATGTATTTATATTTTGCGTTTCTCAGTTCAATTTTCATAGTTATTCATTGTAATTAAAAACATTGCAATTTTTAAAACTATTAATATTTTATTTACAATTTGAAAATTTCTTAGCTAGTGGAGGTTTTGAGAAATAATTTTCTGGTATATTTGAAATAATTGCGACAATTTAACTCATTACAAATTTAGTTGTCAAGATATGTCAATATTAGGTGCAAAAAAATAATGAATATTGATGAAACAATAAAACAGCTATTCAGTTAAGGTAATTTTTCCAGTTATGTTATCGAATTTTTTCTATAGTAAAAATTGATATTTAAGCTCTGCATTTAGTATTCTATCAAAAACTATAAATAAAATAATTTGTAAAGAAAAAAAAATTTTTTTTCTTTGCGTTTATGATCCGAAGTTTTAAATTTCATTTGCTTCGAAAAATGTTTTATTGCTTGATACAATGTTTATTATTTAATAATATCGCACAATAGGTAGATCTATTATTTAAATGGATTCCTAATATAAATTTTTTACAATGCTTATTTAAAAATCTATACTTTTATTTTCATTAAATTTGTAATCAAATCCAAAATAACTAATTTCTGAATTCATTTTTATTCGGAAACACATGAAATTGGCAGGTGTTCTTATTCAGAATATATGTAATAGAATGGCATTTTCCATTTTTGGCAAAAGATGTTTCAGAAAACACTATCAAAGTCGGTGTTTTGAACCGAATTTCCGATGCGCAGCGTCAGAAACGGAAAAAAGTAACCAAAATTGCTCTTAAGCATTTCATTTATCTAAAAATGGAAAACGCTATTCATTCCAAATCGCTTTAATAATCAGGCATGCAAGTGCCAAGCGTTTAAAAATTTGTTCATAAATGTGTCAGAAAGTTTCGTGATACTGAACGAGGGGAAATATGGCAAAGTATACACATTTAAAAACTTCAATACTTAAAAGCAAAATAGCATAGTTTTAATTATTGTCAACATTTTTGGTGGTTACATAAAACAAATGGAAGTCGAAGTTATTTTTAAAAGTGGTTATTTGCACAATAGAATTTCATATTATTAAAATATTTAATTTTATTATAATTTTTAATGGATTCATCTATTATTTTTATATTAGTATGCGTTTTTTACATTTATAATTTTCTTGTTTAACGGCTACATTAGCCGGTTTCCCAATCAGATGCAAAGTTTTAATTTGAATACGAGTTGCATAAAAAAAATGATTGCCAATCCAATCCTTATCGTCGATCTTATCCGTATTTGGTGAAATCTTGTTATCCGAATCTATGCGAAATCATTTATCAGATTCGGTCGGGTTGTGGGCCTACAGAATTTTTGTTGTTGGGTTAGGGTAAGATTACGGGTTGAATGTAAATATAGTTTCAGTCAACCATCATTCATGTTCAAGTAGACATTCAATCATGTTCAAGAAGTATATAACCGGATTCGTGCATGACTCTAGATCCGAGCCGACATCAGAAATTGTATCGTAACACAATTTCTGATAAAATCTGGTTACTTGGTCGTATGCAAGATTCTATTCTGAACAAGACTTACAGTAAAAACATTATACCCGACTCGGGTCAGATCGGGTTTACGAAAATCAGGTCACACGACAACTAATCCAAATCTATTCTGTAGCCAAACAAATCCAAAAAGATCGATCCGAAGTTTCTGGATTGTATTCGGGTAAAATCTGGTCACCCGACCCGGTGCAGTGTCGTCACAAACGTCACAAACTTGAACCATAAAAAAATTTTGATCCGAACAATCCGTATAGGATTCGGGTAAAATCTGGTCACCCTATCCGATGCAGATTCGTCACATTTTTCATATTGAAGTCGCACGGTGACTTCACAAAGTAGTCACATTGTGAGGTCACAGAAAGCCTTGAAAACGGCCATAACGACCTCGCATTTACGTCACAGTGACTTCACATCGACGTCACGTGACGTCACGACGACTGTCACAAAGTCACAGTGTGACTCCACAGTGACGTCGCCGTGATGTCACCATGCCTTACGGGATATAAATACGGCCTCTTCAATAACTGAAGAATATCTAGACTTAAATCTAGTGAAATACTTGATGAAGTCTTCTGGAACTTCAGGAATGCGAAGAACACGTTTGATCTCTTTTTGTTTAGAGAAAGTGTACGAGGGTAATTAGGGGAACAAAAACAAATTGAATAAAAAACATAATAGTTGCGATTACTCTGTGAAATAAAATCTTGGAAATGATCTGTAGTTAGAGCATAAGACAATGTGAGTCCTCTACAATATTTATATTTATTTGTGTAAGTATAACACATTATCCCTGAAGATATATATATATATATATATATATATATATATATATATATATATTAAATGTTCCCAAGATTTTCGTTTGTAGCACGCAGGATTTTCAGCAAACAGCACTTTTAGAAACATGTCAAAATGGAGAAGAAACAATATTCTGCAATTAGAATATGAATATATTAAATATTCGATAAAATATGGGCATTTGTTTGAATTACTTTTTATCTGTGCATGCAGGAACAGTAACTATATATATATTTTTTTTGTAATTTGGTAGAAAACTATATAGGGCAACTCATGCAAAAAAACGAGTCGAGTATCCTAAAAATTCAAAAAGGTATCAGTAATATAGGGAGGTGAATTTCAGTTGCTCTCTATAAGTAGCTGGATGACAGTGGATTTTTCACAAATTATCATTTTATCATTATTTATCTTTTGTATTGTCTATTCTTATTTGTTTTAGTTCTCCTTGGTAGGAACATCAGAATGATCCCATACCAATGAAAACAAGAACGATAAAACATGCGTCAATTTTACATTATGAAACACTTTCCAATACATTGCGAATAGTCTAACAAGACTTCACAGATTAATAAGTTGAAAAATGATATCTAAGCAAACAATTTAGAAAATTCATAGCACATTTTGAAACCAATTTTCGGAAATTATCATCAATAGTCAGAATTCTCGCGTACAGACGTGTAAATGATTTATATATATATATATATATATATATATATTACACGGTAAGTTAAAATTTAGTTCAGTTAGGAAGCAGATAGAGGACGGTTGAAAATACCCCCTCAGCAATTTCCGTCACTAAACGGAAATGTAGTCTAGATCCTTTGTGTAGCCCTGTATATTATCTATAGAATGTATACCGAACAGATAATATTCCAAAAATTAGGTAAATTTAAAAACTCATACCACATTTGAAAATACACTTCCAGCAATTATTGCTCATTCATAGTACTGTTACCGAATATTTTTGTGTGTCACTGTAAATGAAATATAAATGCTACGCATACCGTATTCTACTTTAAGAATCTTGTAGTGCCCTTCAATTATGTATATCAATTTAGACATATTTGGAATAGTATAACATTATTAAAATACATTGTAAACGATTTTCGCCTGAGAACATAATGTAACGGAATTCTTTTGAGTGTCCCTGTAAACCTACTAAACTTTGTACATACTTCATTTTCAATACCGAACATGACATGATAAATACCAATAACCTATATCAATTGCATTACAATTCGAATATATTTACGTGAGTTAGAGTATGGAAAGGTGGTATACAGACGGACAGATAACCAGAGTTCATAAACACTTTTCAACTGTGTTGGAAAGAGTAAAAAAAAAGAATTATCAAAAGTGAAGTATCCGTTCAAAATCATTCACTTTAAAAACATACACCTTTTGTTTGAAGTCAGTTAATAAACAAGTTGGAAATTGTGCGTCAAACGTGACAAATGAGGTGCGTTCGTACTATAAATAATTTCAGTGAAGAATTATATCGTCTGTTATTATGATATGATTAATTTCCGGATTAAAATAAGTGCAGTTTAAGTTGGCAACATTTTATCTTTTGTTGACATTTACTGAAAATTCCAATGGGAAACTTAAGCCTAGCTTTGAAAATTCCAGAATTTGAAATCCATGTTTAGACTCTTTTTCCATTTAATATATATTTCTCTGGAAACATCTATCCGAAAACTGTCAGTAGATTATACGATTGCTATAATTAAACAATTTTAGTATACAAATTCGGTTTTTAAATTCAGTAATACCGAAATAATATGACTCCATCTTAAGTATGGCGTAATCACCATGGCAACCTAGAATCATTACCTATCATGGGGTATCACTGAATTAGTTACGTGTGATAGGAGTTAATAGAATGAAGAATATGACTATAACTTGGTTGTACAGGTTATAAAATGTCATATACGTCATATATCACTATAACATCCTACATGTCAGATAACTTGGCAATACATCTCGGGCGTTTGATTATTAATCCTCGAAAGCTGCTATAACAAGGAAGTACCTGTTTTTTAAAAAAAATCAAATTACTTAATATATATTTTTATTAATTTCTTATTAAGTTTTGATTCAATTGTCATAAAATGTGAAGTGACTTGACCAAATTCTGCAACGATTATGTATATTAAACTTCAAACCATTCGGTTGAGTAATTTTTGCGCTGTTATTTGCGGACAGACGGCCAGACTAGTCGACGACTATAGGTTCTACGTATTTATATAATCACAGATCAGATTTCAAATATAATGCTGGCAAAATAATGGTGACAGTAATGGAACAGTGGTTCAACGTAGGTTACTTTTTATGTGGGTGAGCTTGCCCCCGAGGCCAGATCGAAAAATGTTTTAAAATAACGAATGATTTGAAACAATCAGCACAGTGATCTTAGGTTACTTAGGCAAATGCTCACTAAAAGCGTTTTTCAAAACATTCGAAATTTAAAAAGGTGAGACGATCAGAAAACGTTCTAAAATAACAGTTATTTCAAAACTATTGAACCAATTTCAAAAATTCTTTCGGTTTTATAATTGTGACTATCTTCGCTTAAACATTAAGATATTTTTTCATTTCGAGATCTCGGCTCCCAGGGGATGCAAAAAAGAAAATGTTCTAAAATTACGATTACTTAGACATTGTTAGGGCTACAAACTTGAAACTTTAAATCATGGATTTATTAAAACATAACTTCTTGCATAGAATCGTTATAGAAAAATTTAAATATTTAAAAGGATTAAAAGCAAAAAACATTCTAAAATCATAATTACTCTGAAACTAATAAACTGATTTCAAGATTTATTTCAGCATTTAATATGGGGACTAATTCAAAATAAACATATATGTATATATTTATTTATTTATTTCCGCACCATTGCATCCAAGTAGGTGCAAGAACAAAACGTGTTCTGAATGTACGAATTCATTGATACTGTTAGGGCTAGAAACATAAAATTTGAAATTATGGTTTTGTTTAAAACACCAATACCAAGTAAGAACAGTTTTTTAAAAATTCGATCTTTAGAAGGATTGAAATGAAGTAATAACGTTCTAAAATCATGATTACTCTGAAACCACCGAACCGATTTAAATAATTCGTTCAGCATTTATAATGGGCACTATCTCTAAATAAACACACACACATATATATATATATATATATATAGAGAGAGAGAGAGAGAGAGAGAGAGGTTGGACTGAATTCACAAACGGAAATATTTCAACCATTTTTCGCAAGTAGAAGGCTGCAAATAGGTTGGAATGAAGATTTTCTATTTTAATTAGTAGAATTTTTATTATTGGTAACAGTGTAATTTTAAGTTCATTTTAATGAGCACACAAAGTACATTTTTACAATGTGTGACGTACGTGTTGAGGCCGCTTCCGGCCAGCTCAATGATGATCAGAATTTAAAGTTTAAACTAGTTGCGCAGGGATGTGGCAGAGTGTCTTCACAAATTTTTGCCTATACTAAACGGCGATCTACAAAGTTCAATCACTACTTCGGTCTTCACTAGAAATAACCAGAAAAAGTTTTAGTAAACAAAGATCTACTTACGTAAAGAACACTGATAAGATAATCCACGTCTAAATCGTGCAAATTCTCGATGCTTTCAGCTAAAACATAGAACTGACAAAAATCGTTAATACGATTTTAACTTTCGAAATACTAGCAACACGTGGCTGCTGAATAACTTTAATTGAACTACTAGCCGTTGCCTGGGCCCGTGATAATAAACAAACCTAAAGTCTGTATGATTTTATATCTTTAACCCAATTTTGTATGAAATTGTTTAATTAAAAGTTCTGCGCACGCGACGTAAAATCCTTTATATCCACCTTCACTGACAGGGCCGCATTTTGGTCTAAACAAACCTCTGACACGTGTTCCCGCTGCCTGCGACACCGTACAATAGGCGTGCTACGCAAGCGCTGCAGAATCTTTTAGTTTCACCTTCTTCCGCTTGGAAGAGCACTCTGATCCAAACAAACCACCTTCCGAACGAAACTCCGACACGTGTCGCCGCTGCCTCCGGCACCGTATAGCAGGCGTGCTACGCACTCACTGAAAAATCCTTTAGTTCCACCTTTCATCACCAGGAAGCACAATTTGTTCTATCTAACATCATGTCCGTCAAACATCCGACACGAGTACCCGTTGTATCAAGAGAGCTGAATGAGCCAATTCCCGTCGAAATTGGGCCCATAGACCTCGAGAAAATAATGCGCACATTGGCGGTGGAAGGTGAAACTAACATCTCTAACGCGATTGCAAACCAAGTCGAATCATCCAAACTCCGTTGCGGTCGGGCCCATAGAACCCGAGATAAGAATCCACAGTTAGATAAGAAAACTAGTAGGATTGCTCGATAGGGGGCGCTTAGTCAAGCGCTCAACAACAAATAATTTATTTTGATTGTTGGTGTGCATCAAGTGAATATGGGCTGTGTAGTTTTATTAGGAACATAAATTTATTTTTTACGAAAATCGTTATTTGAAATTTCCGGTATTCTCTATACCTAACAATTATGAAATGCTACGGGTGAAGATAAAAATGTTAAATTTCTTAAATGGAAATGTTTTTTGTGTAGATCAGAGCAATATTAATATTTTTTATTAATAACATTTCTCAATTAATGAAAAACCCGCCGTCAGGAGGCGCCCGGTGAACTACAATAAATGCGAGATTAAATAAAAAGTTAACCCCTCCTTCCCTTATATTAACGCGATCATTAAAAAAATAAATATTTTTTTTCTGATAATTAGAATATGACGAAGAAACTATGCTAAAATAGCCGCCAGATGGATCCCCTTCCCATCCTCGAATTAAAATCTATATCTTAATTAGTTATCTTAATTTTTTTTCATTAGTAAAATTTGGCAATTATTTCCTTTCATTTTCACAAAGAAAATGGAGGGATCGAAAAGAAAAACAGATCTATTTGTAATTCCATTTTTAATGAATACCCATCTCTGTCTGGAACTAACTCGAATTTTTTCGACTGGCGCCGCCAGATTTTTGCAGTTTTTTGCAAAAATTAAGAAATTTTACCTGCCGAATTTTACAAAAATTGCATTATCTGATGCAGAAATTTTTTCTACATATGCTCTGAAAGTTTCAAATCGATATCTTAATTAGTTTTATTAAAATTCGCTAATTAGTAAATACATTTCAAATTCTTTCATTTCCGCTTGCAAATCGAAAACAGGCGTTCTTCTCTATAGCCATTTTAATAAAAAGATGGCATTTTCAATGCAATTTTTAATGAGTTTTCATTAATATCTCGGTAAATAATTAAAATATTAAAATTCTGAGCCTCAGGTGCATTAAGGAGAGGCCTTGGAATACCTAAATCTAAATTTTCAGGCTTCTACGTGCGCTAGATTTCGCTAGCAGACAGACGCTGAGAGAGAGCGATTTTGTCTTTTATTAGTATAGATAACGCAAACTATCTTACCAACAGCGAATCTTTAATGCAACTAAACTTTCACTCTGGATGCAAGCAGAGTAGTCGCTGATAAAAGCAGGAATTAATTGCATCAGGCGGGGAGCGATCCGACACAAATCGCCGATACAAGAATTCGTTTGAGCTTTTATACTCTGCCTGATTGAACACCGAAGCTACAATTTGCATAAATACGCAGCGAAACCCACAAACTTCGAAGACTACATGCATACTTTGAAAATTAGAGTAAAATATAGTACACAGGTCCCTGTTGTGCATTTATAAGACAGTTGCTAGTCCACTACACTCTTAAAACTGTGTCTCTGATATATAAGGCACCAGCGCATCGTGCCTTCTATTAATTTAATATGAGAGGCACACAGACAATGTGCTTCTGATAAGCCGATAAACATCAAAGGCACAAAGACATGAAAGTTACAGAATCCTTTTAGCTCAAGTATCTATTAAGTGGATGCGAAATAATGAAGAGAGTTATTCTATACCCGGAAGCGATAGAGATTATTTCCGGATGGCAAATGGGGCATGATGATGATTTTGGTAAACTGTTGTTTTAATAATCTGAATTTGTTAGCACAAATTAAGAGGAGACATTTGATTTTAACTAAAACTGTAAAAGCTGTGTCGCTTTAAAAAATCATAAATATACAATTGTTCGAATTTTCGCATGTGCTATTACCATTTATATATATTTAATTTAATTTTTTAAATATTTTCAATTAGGAAAAACACAAAATTCACGTTTCGTCAGTCTTAAGCTCATAGAAGTTTAAAGCAATATGCCAAGTTCAGATAAATATACAAGTCGACTTCAAAATATAAAGTATAATTTTTTTTCCATAAAGAAGTAATCTGTTTTGTTTCAATATTTTTAAAATTGAGTTATTTGAATCATATTCATTATTGTTTGTCCAGAAGATTAGGCAAAAACTACTGGATAAATAATAATACTTTATGTTTCCGTAAAATTGTTATCTATACTAATATCATAAAGAAGACTAGATGGAACCCGTCAAAATTTGACGGCAAACAACTTGATAGTACCATAAAAATAAAATTTATAGTTGCTTTAACTTGACATATTTCATAGTGGGAAACATAATATGATTAAGCAGTCACAGACCTTTCCATCGATATATAACATGAGGGTTGTGTGCAAAATTTAAAAAGTACCCCTTGGGGGGAGGGAAAGAGGGGAGATGGACATCGGAGATGCATAATATGATTAAGCAGTCACGGACCTTTCCAACAATATATGACATGAGGGGTGTCAACAAAATTTAGAAAGTATCCCTTGGGGGGGGGGGCAAAGTGGGGAGATGGACATCGGAGATGCATAATATGATTAAGTGGTCACAGACCTTTCCAATGATATATAACATGAGGGTTGTGTGCAAAATTTAGAAAGTACCCCTTGGGGGAGGGGGGGGAGCAAAGTGGGGAGACGGACATCGGAGATGCATAATATGATTAAGCAGTCACGGACCTTTCTAACAATATATGACATGAGGGGATCGAAAAGAAAAACAGATCTATTTGTAATTCCATTTTTAATGAAAGCCAATCTCTGTCGGGAACTAACTCGAATTTTTTCGACTGGCGCCGCCAGATTTTTGCAGTTTTTTGCAAAAATTAAGAAATTTTACCTGCCGAATTTTACAAAAATTGCATTATCTGATGCAGAAATTTTTTCTACATATGCTCTGAAAGTTTCAAATCGATATCTTAATTAGTTTTATTAAAATTCGCTAATTAGTAAATACATTTCAAATTCTTTCATTTCCGCTTGCAAATCGAAAACAGGCGTTCTTCTCTATAGCCATTTTAATAAAAAGATGGCATTTTCAAAGCAATTTTTAATGAGTTTTCATTAATATCTCGGTAAATAATTAAAATATTAAAATTCTGAGCCTCAGGTGCATTAAGGAGAGGCCTTGGACTACCTAAATCTAAATTTTCAGGCTTCTACGTGCGCTAGATTTTGCTAGCAGACAGACGCTGAGAGAGAGCGATTTTGTCTTTTATTAGTATAGATAACGCAAACTATCTTACCAACAGCGAATCTTTGATGCAACTAAACTTTCACTCCTGGATGCAAGCAGAGTAGTCGCTGATAAAAGCAGGAATTAATTGCACCAGGCGGGGAGTGATCCGACACAAATCGCCGATACAAGAATTCGTTTGAGCTTTTATACTCTGCCTGATTGAACACCGAAGCTACAATTTGCATAAATACGCAGCGAAACCCACAAACTTCGAAGGCTACATGCATACTTTGAAAATTAGAGTAAAATATAGTACATAAGTCCCTGTTGTGCATTTATAAGACAGTTGCTAGTCCACTACACTCTTAAAACTTTGTCTCTGATATATAAGGCACCAGCGCATCGTGCCTTCTATTAATTTAATATGAGAGGCACACAGACAATGTGCTTTTGATAAGCCGATAAACATCAAAGGCACAAAGACATGAAAGTTACAGATGACGCTGTCAAAATCTTTCAGAGGTACCGATGACAGAACGAAATTTGTCAGAGGCATCAAGCTAAATGTGTGCCTTTAAAAAAACCGGTCATTTATTCAGCTGTACAGTGGGGAAGCGCGCATGCGTACAAATGTTTAACCCATGATGCATTGAGCGGGATGTTTACTTTCAATGAGGGATAGGGGTCTGGAGGAAGAATTGACCCTTGACCAGAAGAAATGGCGTCTGGCGTGGTCTCTTGTATATTATTCGAATGGCGACACCTGACGACACAAATCGAGTTTATATGTACATCCTTTTCGCAAGACGATTTTTTTTACTCAAGAGGTTTTGTATTTTCGTTTTTTAATTACGCTTTTGTTATTATTATCGTTCAGGATTGCAACAATATTAATTGCTGATTATAGGAGTTATGTTTTCCTATACGATTTAAAACGACACCGCAGAGGTTCCTGTGGAAAATGCAATGAATTTATGTTAGGAAACATAACATTGCGTACAATGGATAGTGTCATTATTGCAATCATCCACCTGCGGATCATGATGAAGTTATAGAAAAGCCTGCAATAATTAAGAATATTTAGTTTAGTACTTGATTTTTTTCTTTGAATGTGGAGTATATAAAGTGACACTCTAAAAGAAATGTTTTATGTTACAAACATATGTATATACCGGGTAAATTTATCATTCCCTTGAGAAATTTAATTTTTTAATTAATAGTTATAGCTATTAAAGTCCAGTTTCTTTTGTATTATATTAATCAGTGTTGAATTCATGGGGTGGCCCGGGGGGGGGGGCATTCCCTTTCCGGAACAATGATGTCCCATCCCGAAAAATGTGAGATTTTATTCTTTTTAATGGACAAAAAGTGCAACCCCCCCCCCCCCCCAAAGCCGCAAAAATCCCTCCTGGAGAAAAATGTCTGAATTCAACACTGATATTAATCTGCCAACGATATTTAACTGATCTCAGCTACATTTCCCATTCGAATCGAAATTTAACTGCAGTAACAAAAATAAATCAAAACACCCAAAATTTCAGTAATGGACATCCTACAAAAAGTAATAGATATTGTTTTCATAATCGTATTTTATTTGGAATCAGAATTCAATATAATGAAAATATATATTAATGAAACAAATTAGTTATTTTCAAATAAATTTAACATTTAGGATACCAGTACTGAAATATTTATGATCAGAGTTACTTTTTGAAATTAATTGTTGTCATTATCACAAGATCAATATTATGATTATTTTACACTGATAATTTTTTATGTTTGTCTTATTTGTTTTTAATAAAGCTTTTATGCCATTTTATGTATTTTGTTACGTATAAAATAAAGCGATATGTTGACAAGGTTCTTTATTGAACCACAGAAGTGACTTAGGCCACATGGACACACATTTAAATATTTATTTCAAATTTATTTCAATAAATTGGGAGTGAGAAAATTTTCTATTATAGATAGTGTTCTGCCTTAGACAAAATTAATCCATGTCTTTGGATATGCCATGCTGGAAAATCTTTCTGCAGTAGACAGAATTTACTGTAAAGATATAAATATAATATAAAATATAATTAAATTACATTCTGTGCCTCTTATAATGGTGGCACATGCATGTGCCACCATTATAAGAGGCACAGAATGAATTTTTAAATAAGAGGCACTTGAATATATAAATTCAGCGGCACACTGTGCCTCTTAATTTCAAAGGCACTTACGCTGTGCCTCTGAATCTCAAAGGCACTATGTACCTCTTAATTTCAAAGGCACCACGTGCCTCTTAATATTCAGAGGCACAAAAATTTAGAATGTACCTCTTAAATCAGAGGTACAGTTTTAAGAGCGTACAAATGTTCTCTTCAATTATGTTTCATTTTCACACATCAAAGGTACGTGTAAGTCATTAATACAGAGGGTATTTACACCTATTGGGAACGAATTTGATGTTAAATTAAAAAACAACGAGAAACAACAGGGGAAAAAATCTGGAAACATGTAGTAACGTGATAACTGAAATATTGGCTGATATGAAAAAATATCGTATGCTACGGAAATGGCATGCGAAAGAAGCGAGTGGCTTGAAAGTATTTGTTCTTTCCAAGGCGAATTATTCATATTCCGTGATTAGAAAACGTTGCGAGTAGCATGGTTTTAAAGTATCGAAGCATAAAGTAAGTGATATTATTAATTTCAAAAGAAAAAATCGCCAATCTTTAAAACTATTGAAAAGAAAATACCAAAAGAACTATACGAAAAAGGTACGTACTGTTTCAAACATATCTGCAGTGTGTTTTATAGTTATATTGAAAAATCAAAAACCTCAAAGAACTATCGAAAAATCTTTGCATACATCTGCAGCAACTGTAAATACAATAATTAATAGAGATTAGAATTTTATTAAAATAAAAAAATTACAGTTTATCGCCTGCTACCATGACATGTTGTTGAGAGAAAGACAAAATGCAGACTGTTATAAGAAAATCATTTAGCAAGTGATAATTGGGAAAAAATTGTCACAATTCATGAAGCGTGGATTTATCTTAATGACTGTAATAAATAAAGATCGATTTATTACCGGAAAAGAGGCCAAAACGACTTACGACTTTGGTTCAAACACTGCAAAGAAAGTTTCTCTAAAGGTTTTATGGTGTTTACTTTAATCCCTTACAGCTGAAAATTAAAGATAAAAAATTTTTGAGAAAAGTGTCAAAATTCACTCTACTTATAATATCCAAACAACGTTCTAATTGCTATTTTAAAATAAGAAATTCCAATACGTTATCCTACGGACGTTAAAAGTGTTGAGTTCCACCAGGATAAAGCGAGCAGCCATACATCCAAAAGTATAGTCGCATCTCTCGAAAAATTGACAAGAGAAAATGTTTCACCAATGGATTACTGTGCCTTTGGACTATTAAAACAATATCTTGCGAAACGCCCGCCGACCAACTACGTTGAGTGAACACTGGAAATGTGTGGTGGAGGAATGGAACAAAATTCCACTTCCAATTTTACAAAAGGCCCTACTATCTTGGAAATCTCTCTGCAATATGATATTCCACAACAAGGGTTACCAGACAGAACATATTAAAAAATAACAGTTTTAATTTAGTATTTTATTTTTGTTATTAAATTCGTTCCCAATATGTGAAAACACCCTCTGTATATGTGAAATTGAGAAAAGAAGAGAAAATAAAAGTAAGAATGAAGAAAAATAAAATATAACATAATCCAAATCGTTAAAAATAAAAATATTGTTTCACGTAATGATTAAATAAGCAATGTACGTTATCAAAAGCAATTAGAAGTAGATTAATAGAAACATAAGTACTATATAATTGAAACCTTTTAGATAAAGTATTTATTGAAACCTTTTAGATAAAGTATTTATAAGGAGGATGCGAAATAAATTAGGAGAATTATTGTACACCCGGAAGCCATGGCGATTATTTCTGCTTAGCAAATGCGGCATGATAACGATTTTGGTATATTGTTATTTTATTAATTATATATATATAATTATTTTATAACATGAATTTAGAGCAATATTTCATTCTATCTAAAACTTACGTAGAGAATTGTTTTTGAAAATAAAGAATGCGTTTTACAGGATTTTTCATGGATTTTTTTAATTTTAATTTATTTATTTCTTAAAGACTCTTTTGAAGAAATAAATATCATTTTTGCTTCTTCAGTATTATGGTCAAGGGAATTCGTTTGAACTTTTTGAGAAATTATTTGATATTGTAATGATATTGATTATGAGGAATATATTAAATTATTAAATTATAATAATCATGAAATAATATTTAAATTATACCGAGGAATATATGATGATAAACAAATTAGTATACGTAAAATATGACTAAAAAATAAATAACTTTATTCTATAATTTTTAGCCATTATTTAAAATCATATACTGTTAAAAAGAACACTGAATCGAAAATCTCTACATGTTTTTAAATTTTTTATTTAATTTTTACTTAATATTTCTCTATTTGATTTTTACATTTGATTAGAAAAATGTCATAATTTATAGAAGAATGAAGGTGTAATACCTGCATGAAAACAAATTAAAACTATTAGTAAACAAATTAAGCATAAACATGTATTTTAACAATTTATATAAAAAATTAGGTACTTGTTTCTTATACGGGTATTGGCTTAAAAAAAAAAAAAATTGGTGTAATTCGGGATTTTGAGAGGTTTGTTGCCAATCAATATAACCAGCTATGAAAAAAAAACCTGATGAATTTTTATGCTTGTTTATATACGCATTTAAAAAGTTGCCAAAAATTACATCTATTACATAAATTACTTATGTTTGTATATAAAATAGACAAATATATTTTTATATTAAATAAATTGTATAAATATTTTAAAAGATTGCTTTTGTATATGAAAAAGTAAATAGGTTACCCGAAAATATGTAGAGTATACACATGATGTGGTATGGTAATTTTCCTTCTCATGCCAAGGTCATTTTCCTTAGGTCTATAACAAACAAGTACCTTTTTATTTATTTATTTATTTTTCCAGGCAGTTAGAATAAATATTACTGAATTACCATTATTTACTCTTATCTAAAATCCTCAAACTAAATGTATTATAATATTAGAACGAAATTAGTAATTAAAATTTAGCATTATAATCCGAATCGTTAAAAATTAGAAATATTAATGGAATTATTAAATAAGCAAAGTCCGCTGTCAGAAACAATTAGAAAGATCTTAATAGTGACTCATATACTTAATTGAATCCTCTTAGCTCAAGTATCTGTAAGGAGGCGAAATAAATGAATAGAATTTATTATACACCCCGAAGCGATAGAGATTATTTGCTCATTTGAAATGAGGCATGATTACGATTTTGGTAAATAGTTATTTTATTAATCTACATTTGATATCTCAAATTCAGAGCAATACTTGTTTATATCTAAATCATGTAAAAATAATTTTGTTCTTTAAAGCAATGAATGTTCATTAATGGAATTTTTCATGAGTTTTTTTCATTTCAACTTATTTATTTATTAAATATATTTTGTAGAAGAATATAATTATTAATTCTTCATCATTAAGTTAAGTGGAATTAAATTGGACTTACTACGAAATTGTACAATATTATTACAAAACATCAAAGATATTTTGTCAGCGTTATTAGTCTTGTTATGTCAAAACCAGATTTACAGCCATAGAACCATCCAGACGAATATACAGGGTGTTTCAGTGCGAAAATTTAAGAGGTCGTACACTATACTACAGCAAATAAATTTTTTAAAGGGCACTAGAGTTCAATTCATTTATTCAAAAATACAGGGATTTTCACTCCAATCCGAGCGTGGATTTTTATTCACAACTTTAAGAAGATATTTTAGCGAATGAAGATATTTTAACGAAATTTACTAGAGACTTACTTTTTTTTGTGAAAGTTACGAAACGGCTATCATCCACACCCAAATAGCAACGAACTCTCTATATTTTCCACAGTTCTCGACTCCCCACAATTTGGAATGCATTTGACATTACATATTGCACCAGTGTCCGAATCACTATGCACTTCAAGCAGTAAAATATTAATAACCAGAAAATTTCATTAAAAATGTAGAAGTTCACAAAAAGCAAAACATGTATGTTAAACATTCTTTGGGTAAATAGGATTGTAACCACTGATACCATTTTTCGTTATATCATTACATTTGACACAAACAAATGCCAGTCTATCACAAATTTCGGTAAAGTATCTTCAATATTATTAACCCTTTCAGGGGCAAAGAACTTCTATTGCAAAAATTTTAAAATAATTGAATGACAGAAGAATTTACGAACGAATCTATTTCAAAATAAGTAAAGGCTTTTCTTCCCGTACACTATAAAAACAAAATTTTATTCCGCAATTCCGGTGAGACTGTGATATTAAGGGATTAAAATTAAGTGGTATGAATAATATTCCACCGCCTTACAAAAAGTTAAAACTGTGAACAAAATGCAAATTCGGATTCGAACTGAAATACCACGTATTTTTGACTGAATAAAAGATTTGTGACAAAAATAAAACCTAGTTTTCCATACCAAACTTAGTCGTTGTAGTATGCTGTATCACCTAATAATGTTTGTAACCTTGATATTGAAACACCCTGTATAGATTTCTTAATCGCTTTGGCTGTGTTCAAGGGGGAGAAAAACAGTAGCATGGTGAATCTATCTTCTAACCGCTGTAAAACTTAAGTAAAACGTTATGTTATCAGCTCCTTATACAAACATGATTTATGTATGATTTGCCGTCTGATTTTGACGTGCCTTTGTGATACAAATCAAGTTCGTATATGGCTGCTGATTAATACATCATCGTCCAGAAATCAATAAAACTAGAATGATGAAATTAGAACGTGTTTTCATGCTATAGCAAGATAACATTAAAGATTATTTTCTAAACATTTTTTATTATTATTATCAACATATTTATTCTTCATATATTTAAATTCATATTTAAATCTTGAAAAATATATCTATATTTCATTTTATACGGCTCTATAAGATATTGATAATCCTTTCAGTTGCATATGTTATATCTACTTTGAATATCATACACGTAAGTTTCCCTAAAAATGATAAGATTAAAGACTTTGAAATTTGAATACCAGCATTTTGTACATTTTAGAGTACACTTTACAAAACAGCTACCTAATAGTTACGTAAATTAAACACAGCATTTAATAAATTAATGATGAAAGGCTGATTGTGCTGTCAGTCATTATTTTACCGGAAATTTTAGATTTAGGTATTTTAAAATCCGAAACACTCATGTATATTGCTATGACATCTTATTAATTTTTAAGTCGAAGAAATAATGTGAACAATTACTGAAATTTCGACTTTTCTGAAATACCAAAATTGTGTTCCAGATATTTCATTTAAAATAATAGAAGGGCTCAGATGTAAAACAAAATAACTAACAAAATACAAGTTTCGAGATTACAAGATTGAAGTTTTCTAAGGAAAATTGCAAAATAAAAGTACTATGGTTGCTTCTTCTAAAACATCTGATTTGTTTGTAAAACTTTTTGTCTGATGGATTGTATTTATTGGACAGTGCAAATAGTCTCGTTATTAAAACTAGGGGATCCGAAACGGGTTTCCCGGTTTACAGAATATAGGTAAACACAATTTTTTAATTGAAACCTCTAAAATATTTTTTACATTTAATGTATTTTTTTTAGATTAACCACTAAGAACACAAAAAGTATTTTTATATGAAAAATATCAATAATGTATTCAAATAAATTTTGAAATTTATTTAAAGCGATACTTTTGTATTAGCCGCATGCCAGAGGTTAATAGCCAAAGAAATTGCCGGCATCAAACATACGGCATCTTTTTATATTTTGATAATTTCAGTGATTTAAGCGCATGCATACTTGGATTATATGTCTGCTAAATTTATGTTTTATTCATATTATTATAATTATTTATTGATGAAACTTTCACTGCGTTATGCATATTTGCCGGAAACAAATGGATAACTATTATATATAGTTTTAAGTGCAAACGGTTTAATCTTTCGTAATTCGGTCGCATGTGATAGAGATACATTTAAAAAAAAATCAAATTTAAAAATTATTTTAAGAATCATAAAAAAAACAGTAATTTGAGATACAGTTTTTAAGCAAATAACATTTCAAAGAGATTTTTTTCCTTATTAGACAATGTATAAATTAAAATTTTGCAATGTTTAGAAATTAAAAAAAAAGAAAAAAAAAGTAAAATCGAAACTTATGGGTCAGGTGCCATGTCATGCACCATCCTTATAATGACCACGCACATTATGGCATATTATGGCATACGGTATTATGACATATATTGAGTAAAAAAAAAAACATTTTTAGATGAAAATCAGAAAAAAGCATAAATGTGAGTTGCCACGTTTTACACCGGAGCTCTTTGATTAATGAAATGCGTTTTATGTATTAATATCACTACAATATGACGAACTGTGTTATTAGAATATAACAGGTTGAAATTATATTAAAATAAGAAAGAAAATTCAAGCGTTACGGACAGATTATGAAGTACCTTTTGGCATTAGAACAATGTAATTTAAGTTACAACAAATGTATTGGAATGAATCGAATTATTTTGTGCTTCCCAAAGTAAGAACTATAAATTTTATATACAACAATTAGTAAGTTGAGCAGCAGCAAAGCGTATACTATTAATTAATCATAGCGAAAATCACGTGACTGCCCTAAACAAATATGGGGCTAATTGCTTCGTGTTCCATATGCCAGTCAGTCATTTTCTCTCAAAATTATTTTTTCGAATGAAATTGACTAAAAGTTTTACTTTTTGAAAGATAAAGAAAAAAAGTAATTTTTGAGGAATGAGCTTCCTTTTAAAATGTTTATCTTTAGAGAAAAAAAGTCTTGATTTGATTAGGATTTCAGTTTTCCGAAAACGGTGGTGAACAATATGAGCTTTGTTGCCGTGTACAAAGTATGTTTTACATAATTTGGTTATGATCCATTGATGTCTGGTTTTAGTTTTAGAAGAGAATTTTTTGACAATTCAGATCTATTTTTTGCGTATTGATTTCTGAAATGGAAAAACAGAAATATCGGAAATGGCTGCTGCTGGTTCCGCAGAGGCAAAAATGATTTCGAAAAGTGTTTTGCTTGTTAATAATCTTGCTATCTAAAATAGCAAATAATTGGATTAGACACATATTCTCAATGAAAATGAATCGCTTTGTAATGATCATTCAATTTAAATTATATATATATATATATATATAATTCTATTTTATTTTATTTTATTTTATTTTATTTTATTTTATTTATTTTATTTTATTTATTTATTTATGTTTTTTTTTTTTTTACTACACGATTATTGAACAGACTCTATTTAGGCAAGTCATTATTTTTAATGCTTGCGATTTCTGAATATAAAGCGAAAAATGATTTTTTTTATTTAAAACGTTTCGGAAATTTACTTACTAACGAACTACTTCAAATTTGTTTAAATCATAGCTTGTGTGTTATGAAAATGCATTGGTTGTGATTCTATATATCATTTTGGTTTCTCATCACATGACGTAATAAGGTTACGCATTTAATTCTTGATAATGATAAAATGAAATGCCCTGTTTTCATTGCGGCCGTCATATAGAGAGTAACTCAAACGAAATCAAGTGCTTTCATCATTTTTCTGAGAGCCTATACAGAGATCGTCTAGTCGGGCGAAGCCCGTCTAATTAAAAATAATTAGGAAAACGCTGAAAAATAATCTCATTTTAAGCACAAAATAATAATAATTATTATTTTGTAGAAGAGAAAGAATTTTTTGTTATATAGTTGAAACAACAAAACCAAGTTGATGTTTAACATGCATTCAAAATACTCTTACAGTGCCACTCTGGAAAGTATAATTGAAACGATAAAGTCACCTTACATAAAATATGAAACCTATATATATTGTATATATTTGCATCAATACCTATTTTAGTAAATTGTAATGATTTATTTTCCTGAATGTTTTCATATTTTATATAGTGCCACTCTATTACATAAAAATGAATTAACATTTTGTTACTCAACAACTCCGATTTGAAAAATATTTACTTAGATGTTCGTATACAGCATTTTAAGTATGTAGAAAATAATTAAATTTTTTTAGAACATAAAAAAATATATTGACTAATAGGCACTTTTTGCACATCTGCAATAAACAAAAAATTACATATTTTCATAAATATTGTCAATTATCTAATACAAAATGAGTCATTTTCATGAATGTTTTCATATTTTACATAGTGCCACTCTATTACATAAAGATGAATTGACACTTTGTGACTCAAAAACTCCGATTGGAAAAATAATTACTCAGATGGTCGAATACAGCATTTTAAGTATGTAAAAAAAAAAAAAAAAAAAAAAAAAAAAAAAAAAAAAAAAAAAATAGAACCTAAAAAAATATATTGACTAAAAGGTACTTTTTGCACATCTGCAATAAATAAAAAAATACATACTTCTCATAAATATTGATCAATTTTCTAATACAAAATTATAATTCTAAAGTATACGAACTTACCTTTGCAAAAAATCTACTTTTGGATATCTCCAGCCTTCTTAAATTGTCAAAATGTACGAAATTTGTTTTAGCAATAACGATGTAATACTGCTCAAAGGATTAATAAAACATCGGCATGTAAAATTAACTCAGTATCGCCACTTGTTGTGAATTATATGAACAATTTATACTAACTTATATGTTGGGAGATAGCAGTAATAAATGAAATTGGTTTTTAAAGCCTACTGTAAAAGTAATATTGACAATTAATAAGGACTTTACGTTGCACATATAAATACTCATCAAACACTTGCTTCCAACGTAAATTTCATTTAAAAAATATGAGTTACTTTAAAACTACATATATAGAAAACAAACCTCGACGTTTCGGTTAATCTTATAACAATCATCAGGAGAAAAAACCTTCATAAATATGAACAGCAAAAATTAAAAATGTGTTACATGATTGAGTCACAATATTCAATCTGCCAAGACGCTGAAATAACGGAAATACAACTACATATTCCAAATACGCCTGGTGGCGCCCTCTATGAATCAGCAATGTAACTGGAACTTATGTTCAACGTAATTAAATTTCACTTTAAAATGCATTTCCATATGGCTGGAACCGAAAATGATGGGATATCGTTGCAAATTTCATGTTTTCTTAGTGAAATTTCTATAGATTCACGGATGTAGGCTTTAAAGGGATTGTTTTGTCTGGAAATAACTTTGACGTTGTTAAAATCAATAAACCTAACCTGTCCATTATCAAAAGTCCTTGATAAGGCAGTGGAAAATTTATTGTATTTCAAATCACTCTTGTGTTCTTTAAGTCTCTCTACGATGCGCCGTTTTGTCATACCAATATATGCAGAATTTGTACCATCGGTCAATTCAAATGGAATTTCATATACCCCAGATAAACAAGTGGCTGATAATGGGTCTATGCTTCTATTCAATAAATAAAACAACGTTTTGGAATTGGATGCTACCAGTTGTATCCTTGGAATTTCAAAATTGCAGCCTTTAGATCGTTTGTACGTCGGGCATTTTTGGTTTGTTCAGGAGAATTCTTAGCAGAAGAACTAAATTATATTATTAGTGTAGGTATGAAACATGGATATAAACCGCACATTGTTCGTAAAATAATTGATAAATACAGGGTTACAGTAGTTTCTTCTCCGAAAGTTAGTCTTATTTACAGAAAAATACCATATATCCCCATTCTTTTTGAAAGATTATAGAGAGTTTTCAAGAAATATAATATACAACTGGTAGCATCCAATTCCAAAACGTTGTTTTATTTATTGAATAGAAGCATAGACCCATTATCAGCCACTTGTTTATCTGGGGTATATGAAATTCCATTTGAATTGACCGATGGTACAAATTCTGCATATATTGGTATGACAAAACGTCGCATCGTAGGGAGACTTAAAGAACACAAGAGTGATTTGAAATACAATAAATTTTCCACTGCCTTATCAAGGACTTTTGCTAATGGACAGGTTAGGTTTATTAATTTTAACAACGTCAAAGTTATTTCCAGACAAAACAATCCCTTTAAAGCCTACATCTGTGAATCTATAGAAATTTCACTAAGAAAACATAAAATTTGCAACGATATCCCATCATTTTCGGTTCCAGCCATATGGTAGTGCATTTTAAAGTGAACTTTAACTCCGTTGAACATAAGTTCCAGTTACATTGCTGATTCATAGAGGGCGCCACCAGGCCTATTTTGAATATGTTGTTGTATTTTCCATTATTTCAGCGTCTTGGCAGATTGAATATTGTGACTCAATCATGTAACACATTTTAAATTTTTGCTGTTCATATTTATGAAGGTTTTTTCTCCTGATGATGATTATAAAGATTAATTGAAACGTCGAGGTTTGTTTTCTATATATGTAGTTTTAAAGTAACTCATATTTCTTAAATGAAATTTACGTTGGAAGCAAGTGTTTGATGAGTAACATTGACTTTTGTGTATGTTGCCGACATGGAATACGGGTACAAAAGGCGAATGAAAGAGAATGCGATGTACAAAGGGCGAATGAAAGGGAATGCGATGTACAAAGGGTTAATTGTTATACTAATTATGAATAAATGGAGCAAGAAATTTTTTATCTCAAATAATATACATAAAAAAAGCAATTTTTAACATCTGAAAGATTATTTTGGCCTGTACGCTTTAGAGATTATATCCATATTACATAATACACATGATAACGAGTCTATTAAGTTGTTATTATATTGATTCAATATTTTATTAGACATCAAGTTATTTTATTAATTAATTTTTCAACTATTATTATTATTTCACTATTATTATCATTATCTTTGTCCAGAATATTAGAAAATCTCTCATAAGCATTTGCTTATAATTTGTAAAATAACTAGAATTAAACATTAGAAATAAAGGGAAAAAAAAAATTAAAACTTACTGTAGCTAGACTTTTTCAGAAGTAAAGTATTAGTTTGCGGAATTATTAAATGCCTGTTGAGAAAACTAATTACAAGGATCTTACTGGAAAAGAAAATACTTAATGAATTCCTTTTTAATTTGAATCAGGAATAAAGTCTTGAATAAATAATAAGTAAAAAAAAAACTTTTTAAAGATAAGCACTTTTTATTTAATGTACTAAAAAGGAAAACAAATGTTGAAGGACAATTGATTGAAATAAATACCTTTTTAAAAGAAATAAATTAAATTGCGAATGATTATTTTTATCAGTTTGTTTTTCTGGCGGGTCCCTTTCCGTGGTCCCGACCCGACTCCTTCGGTGGAGGAGGTGACCGGGAGCGGAACAGTGCGCGGGCGCTCCATGGTTTGCGTTCGTTGCGAGACGGGGACAGGAGAAGACCGGTCTGGGTTCCTCATCGTGGTCCGCCAGTGGAAGGGGTTTCCGGAAGCCAGGAGACGCCTAAGATACTAGCCTGGCAAGCTAGTCGAGCCCTGGGTCTCCTCCCTCGTAAGCGCAGGTTCTCTGCGGCGCGAGGATAGGCCACTGATCGGAGTTCCTCCGTAGGTGGTGGACAGAAATCCCGCACGACCAATCCCAGTGGGTTTTAGATACTGGGGAAAGGTCGGAGCAAATGCCAGCCGGATCTCTCCAAAACTTGACTAAGGAATTGACGGAGGCGGATCGAGATCTGAAGAGCACGATAGGTGGTGGCTCTGTAGTGCGCTGGGCGTCGGGAGATACGGCATGCAGCAACTATCTGCGACGTTCCAGCGGCAGAGATGAAACAGTCGTCCCAGACGACCCCACCGAATCCTCTGCAGCTAGAGCAGTTGTGAGTCGACCTCAACTCTGCGGGAAGCGCCCGACCCAGAGGGACGTTCACTATCCAAAGGTAACCCGTCAGGTTACCGGGGACGAGACCGTACTTTCTGAGTGGGGATTCCCCAACGTGACACGCAGACTACGAGGAAGCGGGCCGGAGGCTGCCGACTAACGCGGCATCGTCCAGCCGAAACTCGAGACGTCGGTCCGAAACCCAGTCCGAGCACGTCTTTTGTGCAGCCAGGAATTCCCACACCTGGCGGGCGGACTAGTGGCACGCCTACTAAGTTTCTCGCTACTAATCTCGATCGGGACGTCTCTTTGGCGCGCTTAGAGGAAGTTTCCGGAACCTCTAGAGTCCGATAGCGGTGTCTTAGGATTCTTCCGTTTTTTGAGTGATACTATATGTGGATGATCTCGTAGTTCTGGAGTTGTCGCTGGGTTACCGACTAGTTCTGCCTAGTCGGGTTCAACCTCGCGCCAGACTGCGTAGGGACGACCTATCCGAATCCCGTCTATGGGAAAGAACCGAATTTCCTCGTGGTTCTGGGTCGGAGAGAGGCTTCTTCTGCTCTTTTTATTAGTGCATAACATGTGAACCTCACGGCCGATGAGCCCAGTAGCTTGCCCATCCATGCATGTCTATGATCGGAAGCCGTGGGAAAGCAAGAGCCGTCGGAGTAACTCGACATATGACCGAGGGACCGTTTCCCCCTGTGTGGTTTCGCGAACGAGGCCGTCGGGGGTTCTCTGGCGGTTCATCAGGTGTGTGTTCCACGCGGAAGTTTCCCCAGAGCAGGGTTACTGCCGCAACGACCTATGGGGTCGATACCTGGTAAAATGGTCTAGGGTTCGCAGAGGGGCGGCCCATGACCGATCGCAGCGCCGGACGAGACAAAGTCCTGGCGCGTTAAAAGCCCTTCAGAGGCTTGGGCGCGATGGTCGGAAGCGTGCCGCGGGCTACCCCCGAGGACTCCTGGCGGCGCAGGATAGTTTTTTTTTTATCAGTTTGTTTAAAAAAAACTAGAATGGATATACTATTTTAAATCCAGCTTCCTGGCAATAATAAAAAAAAAATCAACGTCCGCTTTAAGATTAAACCCATCTCCATTCATCATTGCACGGAACTGAAACATGGCGCATTTACAAACCGTGCCACGGTTCAGTTGAAGAACACCAGCTTATTTCTGAAGAATTCAATGACATATACGTGATCACATAGGCCATGACATTTAAGTACATTGGAAAATTTTCAACATTGTGTTATCCCTAAGGGGTGGAGGCAAATTTCCAATATAGTTTTAACCTAATGTGGTATTGTCACTCGAAATACGTCACACTACCGAAAATTAGGTCAACTGTAGCACAGAAAGTGTGTTAAAATTAGATTGCAAGAGTTGAGTCAAATGGACTCACAAGGCAATTTAAAAAAATCATGTAAAAAGCAAAAAACTCGTCCATGTGACCTATACTACCTTAAATAATGCACAAAATCGAATTAAAACGTAAAAAAGTGTTTATTAGAAACTTAATAGAGATCAGGGATACTGAAGTAATAAAGTTAAAATTCACTAAATAAAGTTAAAGTTTACTAAATAAAGTTAAAGTTCACTAAAATTCATCGGCTAATGCACAGTGTGATTTAAAATAAAGTATACCTGTTTTTAACATTCTGGAACCCAAAGATACTGCCTCCGTATTTGGAGGAGTCATATGTATTTGAAAACATGGGGAAATGATTGATGCAAGATAAATTTTTAGTTATAAAATGACCGATAAATGGCGATGTAAGAGTGAAAAAAAATGTATAGTATGCACATGAAAAGGCCTCATTTCAGAAGTAAGAAGACGACACACGAAACTTATGGGAGTATTATTCGATAAAGACATCGGTTCCTTCTTTGACGAAACGTGCGTTCCTAGTAAAGTACTTTTACCAACTCAGCTAAAGCGCTAATACAGGAAACATAAGGCATTGATTTCAGATCCACTAAAATCTTTTGTTTTCCGGTTGGTTCTAGCATACAGGAAAGTCTTTTTTTTTCTTTTTTGCTGTTGCTCAAGTAGTATCAGGACGAATGCAAGGAATACAGGATGTAGATGAAAATGTTGCAACAGCTGTGCAAGTGTTGTTGTATGTTGCTGTTGTTGAGCAGTCCAATGTGAATACAGTGAAACGTGTAAAGCTTGCGCCACAGCGAGGAATTTAGACGTGCCGTGCACAAGAGTTAAATGTGTCTGCTGAAAGGGGAATAGCTGTAGAAATATATGAGGTATATAAGATTGTACGTATGTAATATTCCTACAGTCATAACATCATTTTATGCTGCTATGGATCATATTATGACACGTCATCAGTAGTTGTCACTGAAGCAGGTGTGCTTTTGAACACAGTAAGACCATTTTGAGGCACATTCTAGAAGCATTTGTTTACTGTTGTATTAGTCATGTTGGTTTTGTTGATAACGTTATCGTCAGTTTTGCGTGATCAAAAGTTTGTGTGTTTACGGTATGAATCTAAAAAATTACATGCTAAAATCACTAGAATTTATAACTAAAAATGCGAAACATGATCCAGAAAAAAATAACGTAAACAAAGCATACAATGATCTGACTCTTCGAGAATTAAAGTATTGGCAAGGGTCGATCCAGGTAAAATTTGGGGCCAATTTAGGTCCAACTTAACAAAATTTCTCTTAATAACACGGACCCTTTAACAAAATTCATTTTAATAAAACAAGCCCCTTTGCAAAATTCATTTTAATAAAATAGGCCCTTTTGCAAAATTCATTTTAATAAAACATTTTCTTCATTAATTATTTTTATTTTGTTGGTTTTTAAAATGCGTGATTTGTAAACAAAACAAATTCACCAGAAAGTAAAAATTTAGCAGAAGGATTTAAAGAAGCTATTAATAATATATGTTTTGTTTGAATTTAAGTAACTATGTTTCATCTTTCATTACAAAATGTTATCATTCACAAAAATATAATAAATTTCACAAATATATCTTTTATTTTTCAGTGAATGGGCTCCAAGGAAAAAACTCTGCATCGAACCCTGATTGATCTATGAAATTATTAAATAAGCTATATCTGTTACAAAATCTGAATCTGAGGAATTTATTAGAAGCACAAGTATTCAATGAAGTAAATTTTAGGTCGAGTATCAATGGAAAAACGATGAAATATTTTATACCCGAAAGCGATAACAATTACACCCGTTTTAAAAAGGTCTAGAAAACAACAGGTACATAATAATGGCCATTTTAATGATCGTCATTCTCCTATTTTGCAAATTTATTGTTTCAGTAATTATTAGTTTGATAAAAATTCTTTATTTTTAAATGAAATTATTAGAGCTAATTAATGAGAAAGCGAGAAAGTAAATTAAAGTAAAAATAAATAAAATAATAATTTATTCTGAAATTTTAAGAAATAAAAATGCTGATTTACAGAAGGGTTAAATAAGTGATAAAGTATAAAATGTTGTAAAAAAATTCATGGCAACACTGTCCCAGAACTCGAAATTCTCACATGTGGAAGGTCACTAGAATGTTTGAGAGATTTAATACTAACATAACAAAAATTAATAATTGAAAGAATAATGAATGAAAGAAAAAACAATTAATTTTACATTAAAAACTCATAATTTTTATAAATTTAAATAATAAATTTCTTTACAAAATGCGTTTAATCGAAATAAAAGTTCAACTATGTATATTCAAATTGAAAATTTTAAAGTTTGCTTCTGTTTCAACATGGATGACAGATCCCTCCTTTTTATTTCTTTAGTCATAAATAATTACACCAGAAACAAATCAACAAATCCCAATAGATTAGAACCTTTTTGTCTTTTGTATTTTTTTGGGACTATTTTGTACCTACAAACATGGAGTATTCCATTTTTTCTTTATCGACTGTGCTTTTATGGTGTGTCTTACTATTTCTGAAATAAAAATTTTTGAGTAATATTTAATATTGTTTTCCTATTCTTTAAAATTTTATCCGTATAGATCAATAACAAATGTATTATTAATTAAATGTATATAATTATTTAAAAGGTAATTGAGGGTCCTTCTGCAGTAGCAAGGCAACTGGAGTTACCTTGATTCCTGAAAAACCATGTAAAAAGACTTGTTGAGCAGTCTTGCTATTCCTTAGGCTCTATTTCGCATTCGAACTGTCCATCATGGCTTGTAAAAACTCTTTCAATTCTCATGTCTTTCAGTTTCCCAATTTTTATAACAAGGCTGAGGGCAGTATTAGAAATTTTTTTTAACAAAAAACGCTAAAATAATTTCGCATTTTGTAAACTCTTGTGTTCACTATATAAAAGTTGTAAAAAAAAGTCATTATGTGTACTAAATGTACTTTTTCATTCACCTGAAACCATTGGATATGCAATAATAAGGTAAGTGTTCAATTTACAGATTTATATTACGTATTATTCAGCATATAAGGAAATATAAATTTGATGATCATAATCAAAGGAAAAGATGCTAGAAAACTGTTCTTAACAGGAATATATGCTAATATATAAGTATACTTAGGAATATATAAGTTATATACTAAATTAAAATGTTGAAAGTAAATTAAAAAGCCTTGTAGTTGAAAGATCTATTTTGCACTCTCCTTGTTATTTCAGAGGGCCCCTCAATTAATGGGTTGCGTTTTCTCAGAAAACACTGAAGAATTAACTCGTGGCCATTACAAAATGCACTAAATCAGGCTTATATATATATTTAAATCACTAACAAGTAAATGTAGACAACTATTGAAGTTATTCTTGAAAGAATGTGTAAAGTCAGGAATTGTTTTACTAATATTAATCATTTTAGTTCGAAGCATTATTAATAGATGATGCTGTGTAAATATCAAGCTGTTAGAACGACCAATCGTATGTATAAAATGGAGAAAATTTACTCATTTTTTATCTTTCATTGTGTTTAGCTCTAAGGTAAAGCTAGGAGAGTCTGCGCACAATTCAAAAGAATAACAATAAAACATCTAAATATTTATTTTTAGCTAAACTATCCATAAATAATTTTTACTTCATTTGTTTTTTATGCATTTCCATTACTATTTTGTTGTTATGTTGTAATTTAATAGAACAGTTGTAATAAAACCAAGAAAGTTATTTTGCGCAATCTGTCCTTACAGGGTTGGTGTGATTGCGCACATGGGTAGGAGAGATTGTTACTAATAATAACTACAATTAAATTGTTAACAATAATATTTACACTTAAGTTACACTATTGTAAGGCTTTTGTGAACAAATATTATTGTATTAGAAATGAATATTTCAAACTAATGATTAAAGAATCAGAAAAAGGAAAGAACTTTAAAAACGATTAAAAAAATTTTATTAAAGGAAAAAAAAAATATAGAAACAGAAAAAGCAAGTCCAGATAAGATTACAAAATAACATTAAGTTACTTGATAACACGTTAACTTAAAATTAGTCCATTTTTATTTTTCATTTTTTGTTGCAAATTTACCAATAAGCCGCGTAATCTCTCCTAGCATGGAAACTAATGGGAACAATGCGCCTTCGCTCTTAAGTAGCAGATGCGCAAACTCTCCAATTTCGGTAGGAGAGATTGCGCGGCTTTTCATTTAAACATGGCCGCTACTAAAACAAACCGTTGGTATTCACACTATTAGTCTAGATTAGTAACTTATGAGAAACCGTTTAAGTTTAAAATATTTAGTACTACTGACATTGTATAGAAATTCGGATGAGTAGCTATGAAAATTCAAACACTTACTTTGGGAAAACAAAACTAAATAGCAATGCTTTATCTTAGACGCTCAAAACAATCAACGTGCACTTTCAAGTAGACACTCCACTACTGCTGTTGTACAACTTCCTGGAGTAGCTGCGCGCTCACTCTACTCCTTTCCCCCAAACCTCTATGTGCGCAATCTCTCCGACCGCACTATCTCTTCTGGCTTTACCTTATATATGTCAAAAAGATTTTGTGTTTTGAAAATGCAAGATTACTTTGACATTAGTTATTGTTTGAAACAGTGCAGCCATATGTATCGGTGATATCTTGAGATAAAACAAACATCTTTGTAAATATATGTCTGTTTTCGTGCATTACTTTTCTGCAAGAATAACTTCAATAACTGTCATATTTTACATGTAATTGAATTTTTAACACGTTCAATACATTTTAATACATCCTGTATATTTTTTGCACCACCAACAATTTATTGTAACGAATTAAACATCGTTCTTGCAAATTCCGTCATGAGTGATATAAAATTCATATGACATTTTCGAAACGGTACGATAAAAACTCCAATTATTCTGGAATCATATGTTATGGATGTATAAGATTATGAACTTCTCTTATAATATTTAACTTGGTCCTTATGACATTGCAAAATATGCTGACGTAAATCGTGCATTAGATTTTTTCAGAGTTATAGCAAGAGTATGAGTCAAAAACAAAAATTCGTCATTAAAACATCAAATGAAATAAGAATACCATGAATTATTGGTAATTGCTCTTACGTTACAACTAGTCATTACGTGAAGAATAATGTAATTATTATTACGCAAAGAGTAGAGCCTCTTGAAACAATCTGTATTTACTATTCATTTTGGGTCCAAATAAATCCTGAAAAATACAGAAAATTCACTAAAATCGTTCATATATTGTCGCGCTTATTGAAATACATAAAAAAACTGTAGTGATTCTATTCGGTTTTCAGAACATTATATGACTTTACATAAACCAAATATTTAACGCAACATATGCAACGCTGGTCTCTTTCTCCAATCGAATCTTGGTTGGTTGGTTGGTTGGTTGTATAAGGTTTAATGGCGCAAGGTCCCATTGGAAACAAGCTGCGCCAAACCAATCGAATCTTGAATTAAACGAAATATATCGGGGAATTTGACCTCGTGTTTTAAAGCAATATGGACCTCTACCTGGAATGTCCTTCCGTATTTCTAAAAAATGCACGAACTACATTGCACTATTACATTTTCTAATGTGTCAGACACAATTTGGGTTGTTACGGATCAACTCCTTTGATTATCATTTATAGTAGTATTTGGTAAAGAACGATAGAACGATATGGAATTTACTAAAACACTCCCTAAAAAAATATGTAACTAACAATGCAAGTCTCATCATGATACATTGATGAAAAAAATTAAAGGAACAACCATAAAAAGGTGCTTTATGTTCATTCTATTAAGGGAACTTCAATGAAAGTTGATTGGTTGGTAACTCCATGTCAACGTTATCACGTACTCCAATGTCATTAACCTTCGCTACATAAAAATATGCAACTTTTTGAGCCCGTTTATTCGGCACGTCGGAAAAGGAGTGCACATGGGTGATTTTAAGTCTACTTTCAAGGATTGTACGTATAATTGGATACAATTTTCGCTTGCAGTAGGTGACATATGTCGTCCAGAAGACATCTGACCAATTGTGAGAAATGGCGCGCGATAAGCAGATTGGAAGCCGGATAGACACTGACAGGGGTCTGTAAATATTTAAAAATAGCCAAAAACGTACTCTCAAGAATTTGGAAACAGTTTAAAGACACTGGAAATGTGCACAGACAACTAGGTCAAGGTCGAAAACGTACCACAACAGACTCTAAGGACAGTTTTTGGGTAACAATTGCTAAAAGAAACAGGCAACTAACGTCAGTTCATATTGCACGGGAGTTCGCTGCAGCAACAGGAACTCGACTATCCAGATTTACGGTAAGTGAAAGGCTGCATAAAAAAGGGCTGTTTCCAAGGAAAAACATGACTTGTATTCCACTAACTCCGGCAGCGAAATGCGCCCGGTTCAAGTGGTGCAGAGAACATCGTCATTGGAATACCACGGACTGGAGCCGAGTTCTCTTTACCGATGAATCCCGATTTTATTTGGAGAGTGAATACAGACGTTTTATCATATGGAGGGAGAAAAACACACGCAATAAGGCTGCAAACATCCGTGAAATGCATCGATACAAATGTCCTGGAATCATGGTGTGGGCGGGCATCATTTTGAATGGCCGCACTGACTTGCACATTTGTACCACTGCAACTGGGAATGCTGAAATATACAGAGGTGATGTTCTTGATCCTCATGTTAAGTTTTTTAGGTGTGCAATCAGTAATAACTTCCTCATAATGGATGGTAATGCGCGTCATCATCGTGCTGTACTAGTGACTGATTATCTTAAGGGTGTACTCAAATCCAAACTGCTTATTTTGTGACTTATTTTTAAATTCATTTTTGCTCTAAAATGCATTTAATTGGCAGGTTCTCTTATATAGAAACTTTATAATGTCCGTATTGGTCAATTTTTTGATAAAGGCAATTTCAGAATATTTCAAATTATATTTCAAAAAATGCTGTCAAAGTGGACATTTGGAACTGAATTTCCCGAAGCGATAACACTGGAAACAAAAGAAAAGTACCGTACTGTGAAAATAATTGTCTGTAAATCAATTTCTAATTAATTGAACAAAAAATAAAAACACGAGTCACTTATAAATCTCTTCATGAATCACGCCGCCAAGTTTCATGTTTTTATGTTTAAAAATGAGTCAGAAAATTTTGAGTTGTTGAGCGTGGAAAAATATTTTTTTTAATACCGCCTTAAGGGAGAAGGAATTCCGCGAATGGAGTGGCCTGCATATTCTACAGATTTAAATCCAATAGAACATGTGTGGGACGCACTAGGAAGGCCAACTTGCATCTCGACAAGTCCCACCTAACTCTCTGCGGGAGCTTTCATCTCGATTACACTTTGTTACAGCAAGCACTTCTGAATAATCTAATCCACAGTATAGAAAATCGTTGAAAAGCTTGCATTTCGGTCAAGAGTAACCACATAACTTATCGATTTTTCATGTGTCTCTCTAAAATGTTGTAGCCGTACAATTTCCTTACCGCTCTTATATCACACATCCCTCTGCTTTTATGTAAATTAATTTTTTTGCAGAAATACGCAGTTCTGAATTTTGCATATAAGTCATGCATGACAAAATAAAGATCCTGTGCAAGTTTCGTGCTCTTATCTGCAAAATTATTCAAGTTCGATGAGTTTTTATTGTTGTACCTTTAATTTTTCTCGCCAGTGTAATTACAGTAGAACCTTTTAAAAGGCCAGTCTTTCATAATCGGTTTCATCAGATAATAGAACTTTCGCCATAATTCTAAAACTAAGCGACGTAGAATGATATGTTATATACTAAAACTTTCCCTAATAAATTTTCACAGTGCGAAACTCAAAGTGCAATTCCTATCAAAATTCATTCAGAACTCAAGTTATAAGCGGCCGAAACGAAATTTCTTTTTGTATTATATATATATATATATATATATATACAGTAGAAGATGAACGTAAACAATAACAATATTTTACTTGATATATAACATAAAATATTTTTCACTTATATTTACAGAATAGTTGAAAATATGTTTATAAACCAAACCAATTTTCCGATTTCTTTTAAATATTTACAGTTCTTGCGACAATTGCCTGTAACATAATCACCAAATGGGAGCTCAATAAAAAGCATAGTTTGAGCGCTATTGTACTCACTCACTCAGATAGATCATCAAACTAGTCGTTGGGGGCCACCGTAATACTTACCTATCATGGATATGCATAATGTAAAATATTAAAATAAAAAATGCGTAAACTACTTATAAAATGCATTGCAATTCAAATAAAATCGAGGCTTGATGACGTCACAAACTTTAAAGGCTCGATTACTGAATTGCTTGAAAGAAACATCCTTATAACTCCAAAAATAATAATCCTATTAACTAGCGGTTTATTGCATCTGATTAAGCGTCGAATTTCCAATTAAAATATATCTTTGAAGTGAAATTTGGATGAAATACAGGGTCATGAAAAATCGAAGAGTGTGGAAAATAGGATTCCAAATATCTCGGCAACTAATTATCCGATCGACTTCATGCTTTATGCAAAATTTATGTTTTTTTATTGTCTTTTATATTCATTTCTTAAAATAACCAATTTCGAAAAATTTTATATACCTTTTATCAGAACGAATATTTCGAGAGTCCGAAAAAAATAGTTCCGGTTAATCGAGGTTATTGAAATGAAAGAGGCTTCTTACCATTATTACATACTAAATACACACCAAATTGCAAGTTTCTATCTCAATTTTTTCGGGAGATAGAGCGTTTACAGACACACACACAGACACACAGACGGACGGCAAATTTTTTTTCTAAAAATTTCGGAATCTCCAGTGTCTGAAACGTGTAAATCCGTCAAAATAAATTTTTCGATTTTCAAAACGATTACAAGACTTACCCTATACTACGTATGATGGGTAAGTAAACTAGTCGTTGGGGGCCACCGTAATACTTACCCATCATGGATATGCATAATGTAAAATATTAAAATAAAAATGTGTAAACTACTTATAAAATGCATTGCAATTCAAATAAAATCGTGGCTTGATGACGTCACAAACTTTAAAGGCTCGATTACTGAATTGCTTGAAAGAAACATCCTTATAACTCCAAAAATAATAATCCTATTAACTAGCGGTTTATTGCATCTGATTAAGCGTCAAATTTCCAATTAAAATATATCTTTGAAGTGAAATTTGGATGAAATACAGGGTCATGAAAAATCGAAGAGTGTGGAAAATAGGATTCCAAATATCTCGGCAACTAATAATCCGATCGACTTCATGCTTTATGCAAAATTTATGTTTTTTTATTGTTTTTTATATTCATTTCTTAAAATAAACAATTTCGAAAATTTTTATATACCTTTCATCAGAACGAATATTTCGATAGTCCGAAAAAAATTGTTCCGGTTAATTGAGGTTATTGAAATGAAATAGGCTTCTTCCCATTATTACATACTAAGTACATACCAAATTGCAAGTCTCTATCTCAATTTTTTTGGGAGATAGAGCGTTTACAGACACACAGACACACACACAGACACACACAGAGACACACAGACGGACGGCAAATTTTTTTTTCTAAAAATATGTTTTTCGGAATCTCCAGTGTCTGAAACGTGTAAATCCGTCAAAAAAAATTTTTCGATTTTCAAAACGATTACAAGACTTACCCTATACTACGTATGATGGGTAAGTAAAAAACACTAAAAACGAGCTCTAGGGACCTAAAAAAACGTGAGGAAATTCTAATAAACACGCATAACACATACATATGGAATAAGTTGAAAAGTAGCGAAAACGGATTCATGGAACATCAAAATGTAAAAATATACCAATATTTCCATAATAGGGTTTTTATCATAAGTAAATTACTTTTCTTACACTCTATGCATACGGCAAGTAAAAGAAAATTACATGGTTTTTGCAAGAAATCTGGAAATAAAATTATTAGTTACCTATTAACAAAACAAATGACATAATAGGAACTCTTTTTCTAATTATTAAAATGATTGAACTGAATGCATTTTAATTTAAGTGACTTCTTTTAAATGCAGTTTATTTTTCGCCCAAGTACTTTTTTGGAATTAGATACGTGACCCAAATTTATTCCATTAAGTCTTTCGAACGTCTTTGAGCCGGAAAAATCTTTTTATAATTAACAAACAGTATTGCGAAATTAAATTTTCTTATTCTCAGAAGTAATAAATTATGTATTATAATAAAATCCGATGTCATTTGGGCTATTCTTAATACGTGATTGACGACAATTTTATGCAGAAGCGATTTTCTATAATGGGCTATTATCCTTAAATTGATTATGAAAACGAAGCAATTTAAACAAGTTTCAATGTGCTTTATATATAACACAGGTCTACGAGGAACTTTTTCTTCATAAATAATTGTGTTTCATTGTTTTCTTTTTTTTCTTTTTCTTTTTTTTTTATGTCCTAATGAGATTTTGAGAAATATGCTCACAATACTGAATCAACAATTTCTGTATGTTTTGTAAATTATAAATTTAACCATAAAGACATCTGATTGTTTAATTGTTAATTTATAAATAGGGAATACGCAGACACCAATAAACATGATACCAGATCACTACGGCTGCAATTAATACACAAGACAAAGAGTTGTATTAAGAAAAAAAATCTTTCTTCAAAGGTAAACAAGTTGGAAATTGTACGTCAAACGTGACAAATGAGATACGTTCGTACTATAACTAGTTTTATAAATATTCACATCTTGGTGCAATAGCTCTTGCACTCTCATGCAAAAATGCACGAATACAACATTTATTTTATGTGCAGATTATCATATTGTAGATATTAATTTTATTTTATGAAATTAAGTTTCAATACATTTTTACAAACAATTAATTACAATTCTGTTACATTAAAATTATACTATTCGCAAATATCCAATACAAGACAATGTAAAAAAAAAAATCATCATTATTGTATCAGTGAAATTAATTATATCATCTGTTATTATGATATGATTAACTAACGTAATAAAATAAATACATTTTAAGTTGGAAATATTTTATCATTTGTTGACGTTTACTGAAAATTCTAGCTTTGAAAATTTCAGAACTTGAAATCCATGTTTAGACTCTTTTCAATTTAATATCTATTTCTTCGGAAAAATCTATGCAAAAAACTGCCGGTAGATTATAGGATTGCTATAATTAAACAATTTTAGTATACAAATTCGGTTTTTAAAATCAGTAATACGGAACTAATATGACCCCATCTTAAATATGAAGTAATCATCATGGCTACCTAGAATCTTTACCTATCATGGGATATCAGTGAATTAATTACGTATGATAGGATTCAATAGAATGAAGAAAACTTTTATTAATATCTTTTTAAGTTTTGATTCGATTTTCATAAAATTAAAAATGACGGGACAAAATTCTGCAACGATTACAAATGTATATTAAATTTCAAACTATTCGGTTGGATAGTTTTTGAGCTGTTATATAAGGACAGACGGACGGACCAGATGACGACGATATGTGTTATGTAATTTTATAATTACGAACGCACCTAAAAATGACTTTTTAATGATTTTCGACTTGTGGCGGCTGCCATAATTATAAAAAAAATAATAAAATGTTAAATACAGCTTATTTTTAACGTTTTTATCACTTTCCAACATAGTTGAAATTTTTTTAAAAATTTGTTTGGTCTGTCTGCTGGATGTCTGTCTGTCCTTGCTCTAACTCACGTGAATATACTCGAATTGTCATACAATTGATATATGTTATTGATGTTTACTATGGCTTGTTCGGTATTGAAAATTAAGTGTATAGCATTATAGTTCATTTACAGGGACACTCAAAAGAATACCCTTATAATACGGTATATGGGGAAAAATTGTTTGCGGTATACTTTAATACCATTACAATGTTTCAAACATATTGAAATTGATATTTATCACTTAGGTGTACTGCAAGATGCTTACTAAAGAATAAGGTGTACCTAGCATTCATCATTCATTTACAGGGACACACAAAAGAATTCGGTTACAGTACTGTCTATCAATAATAATTGAATAGTAATAGCGTGAAGTGCTTTTTCAGTTTTAGTACGCGTTTTTAAATTTAACTCATTTTTGCATATAACTTGGTGTATATAAATTCTATAGATCCTATACAAGGTTGCAGAAAAGATCACGAGTACATTTCCGTTTGTTGGCGAAATTTGCGGTAGGGGAATTTTCAACTGTGCTATGCTTTTCCTAACTGAAGCAAATTGTAGAATACTATGTTGTATATATAGAAATCTACAGATCCTTACAGGATTGCATAAAAGAATTCGGATACTTTTCCGATTATTAACGGTAATTGCTAGCATTGGTTTTTCTAATTCGTTATGCGGTTTTCAAATATTTTACTGAGACATCCTATTTCACCTTATTAAACAGTGAAGTTTTATTACATTATTGTGAATGTGTTGGAAATTGATTCATAATCTATGCTTGAGATTGACACATGATTTTTCTTTCTTGTTATTTTTCAATAAAGTTTATTGACTCTGATAGATCTTTGGTGTGATTTTTCTGGATTTTTCATCCTCACTTTATCGGCAAACCTTAAATGACAGAAGAAAATACCTGAGCATGAATTATTCCCGTGCATCGAGAAACATTAGAAACACTTAAAATTGTCCAGATTTTATTTTTAAATAAAGTCTTACTTCGCAAGCTTTGTGATCAGCTGGGATGCAACTTTACAGATATTTTGCATGTATTTTTTATATTTATTTCGGTGTGGTAAACGGTATAGTAATCACTTATAAGTTCAACGGTATTCACTATAATAGAAAAACACAAAAGTTTCTTATTCTACGAAACTATAACTACGTACGAAAATAAACAATAACCTCTTTCGAGTTACCCACGACTTTGAAAACCGTTCTTTATCTTTAGAAATCTCAGAAACGAATATATGTCCGCTATTTAAAGAAGTATTTATAGTATTTATAAACACAAAGCTTCTTTTGCTGTCACTGATTTTCTCAAACCAGAATATCGGTTTTTTGAATGCTCGTCACTCGCAGTTAAACATTTTCAGCCGCATAACTGAATTCATACAAGAATAACGAAATATTATTAATTTTAATGTTAATACTAATGCTGTTAATTTATAAAGTTTGTCTATGAAACATGTTTGTTGAACATGAAAATGGTTACTTGAGAAATGCCAGCATCCTAAAAACATATATTCCAGGTTTAGAAAAAAAATTAAAACAGTATAAAAAGTACTCGGAAACGTTTCTGAAAACCAGTGGCAGCAATATATATATATATTATATATTTATTTATTTTTATTATATAAAATATATTTTTATGAGGTTTCTAAAGATAAAGAACGTTCTTCGGAATCTCCGGTAAATCGGAAAAGGCTATTGTATATTTTCGTTTATGGTAATATTGTATTTTTCTAGGTTAAGAAACATTTGTTTTATTTTTACAATGCATAATACATTTTCCAAATGTATCCTCTCTCGCCGGGCTTTTGATTTTAAGAGTATATTTTTCACATTTTTTTTTTCTGAAACAAAGTATTTTAGTTTATCCGAAAGCCTGAATGTGAAATCAGTGTAAATCAAGCGAAGTACTAAGTTACTGTACTGCATTCAATGGAATAAGCACTTATTTACTCATCCCTTAGCTAATTCTAATAGATTTTTTTGCATTTTATTTTATGTTTTACTTATAATCAGATGGAAACTATATATATATATACTTCATTGAAATTTTATCGCTACTATCCACCATGGCTGAAACTTTGCAATAGAAAAATTTAAATATTAATCTAGATATCAAGAAAAATATTTTTGTTTAGTAAAGCCAACACGGGTTTAATTTTAAAATATCCGATATTTACCTGAATTCTAAGACAGAAAAAAATAATGCAAATGCAAATGCAAACACGATGATATATTCGTAATTGTCAAACAACATTTGTGCATGGAAACCTGGCCGTCAACAAAGGAAAATAATTTGTAAAGTAAACAGATAAAAGACGATATGGCAATATCTAAATGTTACAATTTTTTTTTTCAGTTGAAACATAACTACTCTAATTATTTACTAACTTTGTGAAATAATTTTGTAAAGTTTTATAAGTTTCATAAAATGATTAAAAATAATTAATTATTTTCAAGAATTTTATATGTACCTTCAGAAAATTTAGGATTCGGCCTCATAAATTTGGCTTGAAGAAGTATGCTAGAGTCTTGCATTGATCGGGTTGTACTCTACCCGAACCCGAAAATTCTGCTTGAAATGAACACCAAAACCAACAAAAAAAATCATTAACACGAAACCTGATCAAAACCTGACACATTTCAACCCGAAGCAGATCCGGACCTGAAATATTCAAACCCGATGCAGATCCGGACCTGAAATATTCAATCCCGAACCCGAAATGAAAGAAAATTAATCCATATTATAAAAGAGTTATGGAAAAGTAGTTTACATTATATCTCTATAATATCAATTTTATTTTACTTTGCATAAAAATAAGCACATATACACTCATTAAGTATTCAAACATGTATTTTTTTCTTTCAAATAGTTAGGACTTTCTTTTGAAATATCGGGTCAACCCGAACCCAAATAGAAACCCGAAACTGACACGAAAGAAAAAACGCTTAAAGTCAACACTACCCGCACAGGAAAAAACAGCGTCATCCCGACCCAACCCGACCTGAACCTTTAATCAGGATCGGATAACCCGACCCGATGCAGAACTCTAAACCAGGGGTCGGCAAGTAAATTTAAGTAGGGTCCGAATACTTTGAAATTTTTTATCGAGGTCCTGAGAAAAAACACTTAAGAAATATTAGTACTTATTAATTTTAAATTGTTATTTTTACACATACATACATACACTATAGAATAGAAAAATCAGGTATTTGTTATGAAAAATTACTATATACACAAGTATACGTTCTGAAAAATTTTATAAACACATTATAAAATAGAAAAAGCAGATAATTGTCGAAAAATAGGTGCGAGAAATTACACTTGCGGTATTGGGCTAGGTTTTTATAATTTGGTTCACGTGGTTCAATTAATCATGCTATTTCTTGTAAAATATAAGAATTGATAAGGCTATCGTTCAAACGTATCTATTATATGTAAATTTCAATAAACTATGTATTCAAATTGAAAATTTTTGGCGGTCCATGATTTGACCTTCCGCGGTCCGGCAGTTGCCAACCGTTGCTCTAAACTATGCCTCAATTTTGCTGCACAGAATTATAATCGTTCTTTTTCTTTCCTTTTCTGTGCTGTCGTTTCTTCCATTAACATGTTACGCTAACTCTAGTTAGTTTTATCATTTCCGAGAGGATGTTTTTCTGTTCTAAAGTCGTCATCACGTACGGTATAAAGAAATTTCGCTTCAAAGAACCGTTTCCACTTGAATTGAGGAAATCAAGTTAATTTCTCATTTACTTAAAAGACAAATAGTAGAGTCGTGACTGTTTCTTAAATTAATTACATTGGTTGGATTGATGTCATTTTATCTGTTGAAACTTCGTTTGTTATTGTTTATCTTTAATCCTTCAAGTGCTTCCGGGAAATCAGACGCGTGATCCAAAGACATTCCAATAAATCTTTCGGATGTCTGTGTTCTGAAATAAATTTTCTAATCAACAAAAATTTTATACAATTACCTTTTTCTGAGAAGTATAAAGCAAAAATTAATTTTTAGCTACAGTTTCTTTATATATATAAATAAATAAATAAATATATATATATATATATATATATATATATAAAAAGTCCTATATCACAATTTTCTCAATAATCATAAAATAAAAATTATAATAAAAACAAATACACGTCTGGTCCGTCCATCTTTTCGTCTGTCCGCATACGGCAGCGCAAAAACTACCCAACAGAATTTTTTTGAAATTTAATAAAGTAAAACCCCGGTTATCCGAAAAGCATGGGACCAAAGGATTTTCGGTTAACCGGGATTCCATAGGAATTTTCGGATAACCGGGAGGCTTCCTATATTTATTCTAGCAGATGACACTACCCACCCTTTTCACTCCCACAGAGTCAGGTAGTGTGTTCGTGCCAGTAGATGCAGCTAGAGCTCCTATAATAGTCTTAGATGCAGTAAGAGTCCGTATTCTATGCTATTTCCCCTTCCTGTTTACTCGTGCTTTAATTTCCTCCAAACTTTATTTATGATGAGTATTACTTTAACCTTTGGATTACGGTGCTGGGACATATGTCGTCCCGGAGACTATTTCTTTATTCTATCTGACCATTTTTTTAATACCAGTACCTGCCACACACTTATACCAAGATAATTTCAAGGGAAACCTAGCACAAAGATATTTTTTGTAAATTGTGGTACGAGTGAATATAAAAATAGTCGCCAGTTTAAGTCCGTAATTAAAAGGTGAAAGCGCAAACCGGTTTTTATAAGCATGAATATCTCAACGCGTTGAAAAGAGTTGATAATGACATTTCAATATATTGAAGTGGAGGGAGATGCAACACCACCATCAGATGTGTTGTTGTTTAGAAGGTATTGTGATAAGGCGCAGCATTGAAGCAATGCAAAGTTGAAAAACAAAACACAACTTATTCTGTAAAGAAATGAAGTGTTGTGTGTGTCTATGCAATAAAATGTCTGCATTTATTCAATGTCCATATAAGTAAGTTGAATCTTTAGTTATTTCATAAACAACACCCTTGTATAAAAAATAATATTTTCTTAAAAAAAATTAAAAAAAAGTTTTAAGGTGTTTCAGTTAAGCCGATTTTCGGATAACCGGGATTCTGATAATCAGGGTTCTACTGTATACATAATCGTTGCAGATTTTTGTCGAGTCATTTCAAATATTATGAAAATCGAATCAAAACTTAAAAAGATATTAATAAAAGTTTTCTTCATTCAATTAAATCCTATCATAATTAATTCAATGATATCCCAAGATAGGCAATGCTTCTAGGTTGCTATGGTGATTACGTCACATTTAAGATGGAGTCTTATTATTTCCGTATTACTGAAAATAAAAACCGAATTTGTATACTAAAATTGTTTAATTATAGCAAACATATATTCTACCGACAGTTTTTTGGATAGATGTTTTCGGTTAAATAGATATTAAGTGGAAAAGAGTCTAAATATGGATTTCAAGTTCTGAAATTTTACAACTTAGGCTTAAATTTGCCATTGGAATTTTCAGTAAATGTCAACAAAAGATAAAATGTTGCTAACTTAAAGTGTACTTATTTTGTTACGGAAATTAATCATATCATAATAACAGACCATATAATTCATTTCACTGGAATAGTTACAATGATTTTTTTTTACATTGTCTTGTATTGGATATTTGCGCATAGTATAATTTTAATGTAACAGAATTGTAATTAATTGTTTGTAAAAGTGTATTGAAACTTAATTTCATAAAATAAAATTGATATCTATAATATGGAAATCTGCGCATAAAATAAATTGTGTATTCATGCATTTTTGCATAAGTGTGGAACAGCTATTGCACCAAAATCTGAATATTTATAAAACTAGTTATAGTACGAATTATTTGTCACGTTTGGCGTACAATTTCGAACTTTTTTAATACAAAAGTTATCGTTAGACAGAAATGAACACTTTAATTTAATTGCTGGTAATTATAATTAATTCTGTCCAGCAAATACCTAATCCACCATGACGCCATGTTGGCAATTTTAGAATACTAAAAAAAAAAGTGATCGTAAATCATAGGTGATGTTCTGGCAATAGAATAACGTGAGCTTTATAATTAAGACAACAACGCTCACGTTAATAATTAAGTGGGAAATAATTAATAAACTAAAAATATGCGTTGTGTGATTTCGTTTAAGTCTATCACTTTTGAACCTTCCGCCATAATTAAGTTTAATTAAAATAAACATTAATAAATAACTTGTAAAACCTATACCTTAATTGGTGGGAAAAGTAAACTAAAATTGCCTGCAAAAGGAAATATCTAGTTAATTAACTTATTAAGACAATACACATTCATGATGATGAAGAAAAACCAAGATAAATCAATTAAATTTAAAAAGTTTATTTACAATATTGACATACATATTTACAAGTAAATAAAAATAACAAAGATAGAAAGGGATTAGATCTGCATTAGCTTCCTTTGACAGTTATATACAACATATTGCTGACTAATCGTTCTTCATTTTTAACATTAAGTTTTATATGATTTATACGTATATGTCATGTTGACATACAGGAAAGTAGCCATTTTGGTTTGTAATACTATTATTTAGAAATATCATAAATAAATGTGATCATTTTACCATTACTAATTAGAATAATTAAATTATGACTAAATCGGAACATTTCAAAGCAATCCCTAAATAATATTATATGATTAATTAAAAAAATACTCAATTGTATATGCAGAAACCATATCTTGATTTATACCAGTAAATGATCTCTATAGTAGCAGACATCAGATAATCTCCTTTAGATTCAGGTTTGCACACACGCTAATTAAAATCGTGTCATCGGATGTACAGAGTGTTCATAAAGTATTTCAATGATTACAATACTTTATTGTAGAAAAACTAATATAATTAGGCATATGCTTGTTACAATATGTTGTAAAGAAATTTGTGAAATTTTTAATACAAATACTTACGTCAGTAAATATCGATGGGTGCATACTTTTGATAGTTCGAAGAATGTCAGGCGGTATTCCATTTCAACCCACGTATTTCCCAACATTTGAGCTGTCACACTAGACACAGCATCTGTGATCCTGACTTTGAGTGTTTCAATATATTTTACTGGTGTTGCAAACACTCTGTCATTTATGTACCCCTAAAAGAAAAAATCTAAAAAAGTTAGTCCGATCCATCCTCCATGAAATTTGTCTTCGAAAAAATCACGAACGAAGGTAGAGACTTAACTAAAAAACCCCTAATATCATGACTTTTTCATAATAAAAATTTGTCAGTATTACATTGAATGGTTATTTCGTAATATTTTTTAGTAATCAGGGAAAGCCTTTAGGGCAATCTTCTGTATCACATTACTAAGATTGGTGACTTCACGTCGTAAACTAAATAGTGTATTAATAATTCTCATAAGAAAAATTATAATTCTTTCAATGATTTCATGTTACACATAAATTATATATTTTAACAGAATAATAACCTCATATTTAAAACGAAGAAATTCTACAAACATACTTAATTCGATGAGATCTTATTTCATACTTACAAAGGAACCACTTTTGGTGTAGCTGGCACTTAGCATCGAGACCTGGTGCATTTTGTAGTCCTATACATAAAAGTTAGAGAATTGATAAAATTTCTCTGTTAAAATCATAATTTACATGTATTTTTATACTTTTATTTTTTATTGTTGGATTTTTAATTGTTAATTTCACGCCAAAAGTGAGAGAATAGACAAATATGTCACTACAGATTTTTCGCCCGCTTTATTACTGGGGTATGTGTTAGAATTAAATCAGAATTAAAGAAAAAAAACCTACTTTTTCCCAGCCAAAAATGTAAATATAATGCTGTAATTTTTCAAAATTAAATTCGCATGTTCTTGAAGGAATTTGTAAACTTTTTTCAATATATTATGCTTATTATTGACTAATTTTTATTTTTAACTGCTTTAAAAAAACATTCTATTTGAATTGTCCGATAAGTGGTCTTGAAAATTGCTTTTTCAGAAAGCTATACTGCTGTAAAATCCAAAAATATGATTTTAACTGCAAATTTTTATCGATTCACAAATTTCGCAATATAGCGCTTTGAAATGCACCATGTCTCAATGCTAGGTGCGAACTGCACCAAAAGTGTTTCCCTTGATAGATTGTGAGACAAGCTTAAGCATACTCTATAGGTCATAGATACACAATTAATATTTTTACTACTGTACACAACTCCTATTTTTGTCAGAGGAGTGGTCAGAATAAATACAAAATTCTCATTGGGTCTCACTATCAGTGTCATTGAGACACTTTCCAATGAGCAAGAAATCGGCACATTATTCGATGACTCGAATTTGTATATGACCTAACAACTAAGATGGGGTCACAAGTCAGGTGTCTTTTCCAGTAAGGTAGTTTAACATTTTTATAGCCTCTTTAAGTTCAAACAGGCAATAAATATTATTCTGCTTCTATTATACTAAACTGCCAGCAGTGGCGACAGCGATACTAGCTAATACCCCCCCCCCCCCACACACACACACATACACACAGACAAATGTTTATTTCATTCTCTGCGAACTGAGAACTTTGTAAAAGATACACATTAATTACGTGATTAATTGATCATGATTAAGTTCATGAATATTTTCATTGTCTTTGTCAGTGAATCTGGAGTATAACGATGTAAATTACATTTTTATAGTGTCATTAGGATAATTTACTTAAAAGGGTCTTTAATTTCTCTTGCGGAAAAATACACTAAATTGTTCCTTTTTTTCGTAATAAATGATGGTATACACAATCTTTCCAGCAGTTATTTTTACACTTGTTGTCATAACAATCATGATAATTCATTTAAGGTCTAAAATTCGTTTAATCTTGTTTTATTCTTAATTCATTCACTTATTTAGTCGCTAGCATTATCAATAAACACTAATAATACAGCTGGGTTACACAAAGTATAATTATTAAACTTTCAGCAAATGAAAATATCAAACCTATTGAATTTTGGCACAGATTGAATGTACAATTAGGAAATGATACCCTATCGAGATCTCCAGTATATAAATACACACATGTCTTTAAAAATGGCTGTGAAGACGGTGAAACAGTAGGATCCAATATGACACAAAAAATGAAATTGCTCCAATGAAGCAAAAACTTACACAGTTCTCACTTATAATTTTAAAGATTTGTGGGGTATTTTGTGCGTCAATTTTCTTTATGAATTGGTTTTCCAGCATTGGTTTTCGAATTTAGGCAAAATAATTTTTATTAATATTATTTTGGGGAAAAAACAAAAAGTTTTTTATAGGATTTGCAATTATAGAGATTTTTTAAGAAACAAATATTTAAATTTACAGCTAATTTATTTTATAATAATATTTATCCGTTTATTTTCAGATTTCGTTCTATAAATAATATTGTGAGCTCTTTGGAATGGCAACACTAAGTGGGCCAAACACCATAATGGAAGCAGGGTATTTGTTTGATATATTTGAAGAAGCGCTGCTAAAGTCCTGTATTGTAATGCACGCTTTTGGGAATTCATCAGTGACAAAACTCTTGCAGACTAGAACGAATACGGTGCAGACAAATAATGGAATGTCATTCACTTTTTTTTTCTGTTGGTTTGTGTAACAGCTTAAGTCTAATATGTTCCGAAGAGCTAATTTTTCCAAATATTGTTGTTGTTTACTGTTCTCAGTTACCATGTTCATCGTTTAAAAAGTTTTTGGCATCTTGATGTTACACCTATCCTCTTTAATAAAAAGGTATGCGTTGCTGACGACTGGGATTTTCGCTAATCGTTGCCACAAATTAATTTCGGAAAATGAAACATTTGAAGTTACTGAAAAAATTAATTGCTCGAAAAGTATTTGTCAGAAAATTGTTAGACAAACTGCGTTAGAAATTTAAAAAATTGTATTTTTCTTGATATAAATTTCTAATTATGCCATTTTTCAAATATTGAATTACCAAATTACCAAATTTCACAATGGAGTACAATAGCAAAAACTTCATGCGTAAAAAAAAAAAAAAAAAAAAAAAAAACAGCAATGTGTCAGCACGAGTCACAAATTATAGTAACCGTATTATTCTGTTAAAATATAAAAGTGAATTATGATGTCATGAGTGCATGATTTTTATTTAATTCTCGACAAATACTAGATGCGCCATTTCTTTTTAGTTGTGAATAATATAGGTTAATTCACATTATTAAAAAATGTAGCTATAAAACATATAAATCAATGTAAAACGGTAGGTAATAAATTGCAAACGTAATAATAAACCGTATTAAAAAAACATAACTTAGTGAAATGAGTATCCGTTTTTATGTTATTTTAGGATATTCCACGTAAAAGTACAGATTACTTTAAAATACATGGTTAAATTCACCGATATATTTCGTTTGAGTCAAGGTTCTTTTGGAGAAACCGACCAGCGCAGCGGGCTTAGTCTGCTAGTATTTCATAAAGTCTCCTCATGGATTAAATTGTACACACGCACACACACACACATATATAGATAGATTGGTAGATAGATAGATAGATAGATAGATAGTGGCTTTGAAATTAATTGTTTTATTTATTTACTGCAACATCACTGCAAAGCTCTTTCACTCTAGCATTGCCCTTTCTGCGTCTTTTCTGAATGTTTTACTTTAATCGAGAAAATCAAGTTAATTTCTCATTTACTAGAAAAACAAATAGCAGGGTCGTGACTCTTTCTTAAATTACTTACATTGGTTGGATTGATGTCATTTTATCTGGTTCAACCTTATTTGTTATTATTTATTTTCTATCCAAGTGTTTCCTGAAAATTAAAAGCATGACATAAAGCTATTCGATTAAGTCTTTCAGATGTCCTAGTAATGAAACGAGATTAGTAATTAAAAGATTTTTCAGAATCTGTTTATTCTGCGAAAGATAAATCAACAATTAATTCTTTGTTAATTTTCTATATTTTCCAATAATGAAAACTAACTCTACCGCAATCCTGTTCTAATTAATTAATACATTATAAAAGCCTTGTCGACTCAACGTAGTGAAGGATAGGGCAAAACTTATGTTTATTTTTAAATGAAAAATGTATTTTCTGATAAATTTTAAGCGTACTTTTTCAAAGACTAAAAATTATCTAAAATCAAAATATAGTAAAAAATAAGTTGTGCAGAAGGTATTTTGAATTTTGTTTCATTATTTTTCTTATAGAAATTTTAACTCGTATGATATATTTATCAATCAATATGCTTGAAATAAAACAATAAAGTGTTATTCCGTATACATTGTTTATTGGAGTTCTGTTATCTGGAATTGATTTTGTTGAGCTGTCACACACAAAGACGCTATTTCAAACCTTTCGTGGGGGAGGGTAAGAGCTTCTTTGAGCTGAAAATTTCTTTGAATATTTCGTTGAAAATTTCTTTTAATATTGTTGCGCATAGGATGAGGAGCAATTGCTATCGATTTCATCTCACATATATTTTTTAATTAGGCAAAGTACTTATTGATAATAAATGCTTTATTTTGATTTTTTGTTGCAATATTAAAGTGTTTTTAAGATATTATTGATAATTATTAATTTCTGTGCTTAACCCATTAAAGACTAGCGGTACCAAATAGTACCGGAATAACTTCCAACTATTTTGTTGTTTGAATACCACTATTTTTGAGGAAAAATATTATCTTTATTTGATGTCAGAAACTCCTTGTTTAAATGAGACAATAATTGCTATTTTGAAAAAGTGATATGAAATGAAAATATTTTTTTATTATAAAGAGAAACATAATTCCGTCTTTAATGGGATAAAGTGTTCATTTACTGCTAATGTTTCTATGCTAATCAAATATGACAAGCTCTTTTAGCTTTTGTGCAATTTCTGATAAATTATGTTTCAGTCTGATCTGTGATGAGCAATATATGAGCTGAATATTTATGTCATTAAAACTTCAGATTAAGTTTCATCCAGACGAAACAGCCAAATTCATCGGTCCAGAGCTTGTAATTTCTCATTGGCATAAAAAAAAAACTGTTAACGTCAATTGCGCTTGAATGTTTTTCCATTTTGTGTTGTCACAGTATTTGTCTATAGTGGTTATTTGTCCGATGTACAGTAATCAGGTTATGGGACGGATAACTTCAATCAGAGTCCAGTGCATCTGGAAACCAGATGTATGGAGCCACGTTCTGGTTTGCCTCTATTATTGTTACTCACTGGATATCTTATTAATGAGGTCTGGTTCCTCCAATTCCTTAAGGGCAACTGATCCCCATAACCTCCCCCAAACGGCGTCACTGGTTTCACATAACGGACTAAATGGTATTGTCCAAATTATTCTCTAGGTTACATTGTATCGGCTGTGTGTCAGTCATCCAAATAGATCAATTGATAAAGCATTGGCAATTTAAGCTAGTGGTTCTGGGTTTGATTCCTGGCCTGAAACATTTCACTCAGTGAGAAAAATTTCAACTTGTATGATTTTTTTACCAATCAGTATGATTGAGTTAAAATAATAAAGTTTATTTCTATGTTGTCTATTTCTTTTATCAATAAATATGTGCAACTTGACTTATCTTCCGCTGCACCTCATTTGATCCCCTCATTTGATCCAGATTGTGCGAATACATCCAACAAAGTTATCAGCATTGTTTTCGACTGATAATTTTTGCCTTATTTAAAAGCAGATTTCTGCAATTAATAAGGCGAATATTACTATTCGTAAACAATGATAACAAAAAGTTGTAGAAACTGGTAGCTAGGAAATTTTGGAATAAATGGAGACATTGTTCATTTATTTTTCTGTATTTTGAATAAATAAACAAATTAGAATCGTCATTTGGACAAAATTGTTTTATTCACACACCAAAATGCTTCACACACATCTCAAAATATTTGAGCTAACCCCCTTATCCCCTCCGATAAAAGGAGAGATACATGGAGATGTATCATCGGAAGTTCTATTGTTAAAGAACCGAAATTATATAGACAATACTGTACGCACATTAAAGAAAGAAAAAGTGCACATCAGATTAAATGTTGAAATTACAATGAAAACGCATGCAAATTCCGGAATCTCACAACGAAAAATTTTGAACAAGAAAACAATTTTTATGTCATCACAGTTTCATATTCATTTTTATCCAGACGAGACAGACAGCTTAATTGGTTTATAGCTAGTAATGTTTCTCTGTTATAAAAAATTGTTAATGTTTTTGCACTTGTGTGTATTTCAATTTTGTGTTGTCATAGTGGTTGATATAGTGTATAGTGGTTATTTGTTGGATGTATAGAAATTGAGTTATGAGACGGGTAACTTCAATCAGAGTCTAGCACATCTGGAAACCTGATGTATGGAGCCATGTTCAGTATATGCACTGATTTGCCTCAATCACTGTTACTCACCGGATAAACTTGTTAATGAGATCTGGTCTTTTTAAAACATAGATGAACCATTGAGAATTTGTAAATTGTGTTGGGTGTCTGATACATCTGGTATCGTGTAGCCCGGCTGGTAGAGTATCTTAACTCTATTTCTAGGAAGGCGACTCGGCTCCAGCTTCGGCCAACGATTGCCATGTATACCAGACCTGGTACGGACAAAATTCCTTATGTATACACAGCAAACATTTTTTGCAATTCCAAAAAATTTTTTTGTATCGTCAGCAAAAAATGTTTTGTTAATTCAAGTAAAATGGTTCAATTTTACTTGAATTTTGCTAAAACAACCAAAATGCACTCAACAAAACATGTTTTGTAGTTTTAATCAATTCCTTTTTCTGGATGCAGGGATTTTCTAAACGGAAGCACGGTGTAAAACTATTTCTATATATAACCAAAATTAATTTATCCCTACATATATGAAATTATAGAACTTTTCCATGTAGCTGCTGATTCAGACTTCAATTTATGGACGATAATGTATGCCATAGAGAGCACAACTCATTGATAATTTTGTTGAGGGAAAGAATGATCGTCTTACTGATTCGCCTGCAAGGTCGCCAGAACCTATTCCTATTGACCATGTTTGAAGTGCTCTAGGAAGACGCATGGCACGATGACAAACTATTCCCAGGATTCTGTCAGACTTTAAATCGCTTTTGTAGATGAGTGGTATTTGTTACCAAAAACTTGCCATCAATAATCTCATTAACAACATAAGGTATTGCTGTATATCCCGCGTACCTGTGCCACTAGACTAGACTCTTTATATTAATACGAAAAAGTGTGTATTTATATTAGTGTCCTGCTCTGGGGATGTAGTGCATCATGTTTTAACCATATTGGATCTACTATGTATACTGCGAAATATTTAATTATTTAAATTTTTTTATACTGCTTTATAATGTGATATAATATGAGACACTTATGTACAGTCCTGGAAGAAAAAGAAACCCCATGCTATTTCATCACCAAATTTCTGAATGGTGATGGAGAGGTACCATCCATATTGGATCTACTATGTATACTGCGAAATATTTAATTATTTAATTTTTTTATACTGCTTTATAATGTGATATAATATAAGACACTGATGTACTGTCCTGGAAGAAAAAGAAACCCCATGCTATTTCATCACCAAATTTCTGAATGGTGATGGAGAGGTACCATTCGACTGAGAATTTCATCGACTTTCCTAATATGAACGCAATTTTTAAATAGGGGTGTTTACATATTAAATATCGTACTAACTTTCAATTTTTAAATGGTAACCCTCCCTTTTGACATCCTATTTGAGCTCTTTGGATCAGACAGCCCGAAAAAAGTATACTTTTTATACATTTCCTTTCCTTAAATCTCCATAGAAATATAAAAGGTAATTTGCAAGAGGTTTATACATAAATTTAGAAAAATAAAATTAAGATCTTAAACTTAAAAACAAAAAAAGTATCAGTTACCAGGAAAATTATACATTGTTTCTAAGTATAAAATAATTTCACTTTATTTGAAATAATCTATGACTATAATAACGATAGAAGTTTGTCTGTGTGCGTGAGTATGTCGATTGTATTCTGAAGAGACTGCTTCATGCAGAGTTACAACATTTGGTAGGATGGTAACTCTATGTATGTAACTATACATCTCGTAGCCCGATTTGGGATGTTCGATTATAATTTTTTATTTAACTTTTTATGCAATTTTTAGCATTTTTTCACGTTTTCCAGGGAATGGCTCTGCGCAGAGAAGGAGTTGAGTGACGCTCAAGGTATCGTTCGACGCGAAAAAATCGAGGAAATCCGGAGTTTTGATTTCCGAAAAATTCAGTCCGTAATTACTCGAGATATTAATTAAAATCCTCAATTAAAAAGAGTTTTTTTTGCACAAAAGGGCAAAAGCAATCTTGATTTTGGAAGCAAAATTGAATGAATTTGAGAATTTTCACTAATTAGCGAAAATAACGAAAACTATTTGAGGTATCGATTTGAAATTCGCCTGAATCCGACTATCCAATTTTTGTAAAAATCGGACGATAATTTTTCTTAATTTCAGCAAAAAACTACAAAATTATGAAGGTGTCATTCAAAAAATTTGAGAATGATCCAGACAAGGGTCGGCTTTCATTGAAAACTGAGCTACAAACAATTCTGTTTCCCGGCTGATCCCTCCATTTACTTTGAGAATTTTTATTAATAAGCGAAATTTAAGATAACTAATTAAAATACCGATTTCAATTTGAGGAAGGTAAGGGGAGATATCAGACAGCCATTTTAACGTATTCCTAAATATAGACTTCAGTTGCCACCATTTACGAACAGTAACGTCGCATTCTAATCTCGGGTAGTATGGACCCGATTTCAACGGGAATTGGTTCATTCAACTTAGCTTACGATTCAACTACTTTCTGCATCATGAAAGTTTATCTTAAACTTAAGTTATCACCATTTTCAAATATTAACGGCGCATTATTTTCTGGGTTCTATGGACAAGATTTAAAAGGGAATTGGTTCATTCAACTTAGCTTACGATTCTGCTACTTTCTGCATTATGAAATTTATCTTAGACTTCAGTTATCAACATTTTCGAACATTAATGGCGTATTCTTTACTCATGTTTTATAGGGCCCATTTTAAAGGGGTTTGGCTCCTTCAACTTGATTTTCGATTGTCTTACAGATCTTATTTTCACCTTCCACCGCCAAGGAACGCATTCTCATCTCGAGTTCTGTGGCTCTATTACAACGGGGTTTGGCGCATTCAACTTGGTTTTCAAATGTATTACAGACTTTAGTTCCATATTCCACCGCCAGGGGGTGTATTCTTATCTCGGGCTGTATGGGTCCGATTACCGCGGGGTTTGGATCATTCAAACTGGTTTTCCATCTTATCCGGCGCTTGCAGAGCACGTCCGGTATACGCCGCGGTAGGCAGCGGGAACCCATTACACAGTTTCGTTCGGAAAAGGGTGTACACTAGGCGCCAGTGGTGTTCCGGAAACAAGATTCATTCGAAACTGCATATGCTGCCAAAGGGATTGGGCCCTAGAAACTAAGTTCACTCAAAGCACTATACGCTGCCGAAGGCAGTGGAGCACGTGTAACTACAGCCAGTTGAAAGATTTTACGAATATATAAAATTATATAACTTGAGATTTGTTTAAGTTTGGCTATTATCACGGGCCGGGTGTGTCAGTTAGTATTGTATGAAAGTAATAGGTCCAGGTACTTTCTAAGACTTTATTTTCAGTAGATGATTTGATAAAAAGAGACGGTCTATTTAGACCGTTGAAAAGAAAAAAATTATCTATAGCTCGAAAATTTACATACTCATGTTTCTGACGACTGTGGTTCATTTTATGTAAAACTTAATGTAGATAATTATGATATCGTTTGATATCGCAAATTTATGTTTTTATGGGAAGTTAATTATAGTTTATAAAGTAAAAAATTGATATTATAATAAGTTTTTACTTTTAATTGAATATCCAGTGACTAAATTAATTATTTCTCTTATACACATTACTTTAAATGTTCCCAGAAAATTCATTCTATTCCAGTCTGAGATAAAAAGAAAAGAAAAGAAAAGAACATAATTCCCAGCTACATTAGTCAAAAGATCCTTTTTGTGTCGCATTTGCTGATGCAATTTTATTCCACACAGTTGATTTTTAAATAAATGCCAAAAGTTAGCCATAACTTTTTTTTAATCTCAGCCATTGTATATAAATTCCAAATGCATTTTTAGACTTATGTCGCCACTGTATCTCCACAAAAATTTAATGATTCGTTAAATGATTCGCTACTCTGCCGTTTTTTGTAAATTATCTGTGATTTGGAAATTCATTCTCTTTTTCACGTCCCAGCGTTTGGCTATTTACCGCCTAATACATTTATCTAAATTTATACCCCCTCCCCATGTATTTCAATGCAACGGTCAACTATTGGGAAACACAAGTGAATTAGATAAAATTCGTATACAGTAAAAACCTTTACTAATGAAAATGTCAAATTATCTATTTTTGGTTTTCTCATCATGCTATGAAGATATAAAATTCTTGTGTCCTGGTGCTGCTCCCATGATACTTTGTGCCTTCTTTCAGTTTTTATTAAAGAATCTTTTAACGCGACAGTGACATCATTAATGAATCTTCTCCTAATGCACGTGTATCATCGGAAAACACAAATTCTTATAGGACAAAATTAATTCTCAATTTTCTGCGATAATCGGAGATTAAAAAAAAAAAATACGGCAGTAATAATTAAAACATATATATAACATTAGCATCATGAGCATAATGACACATTTATCTAAATTTATATTTAGATAAATATTTTAAGAAGAATTATATTTTATATTATTCTTCTAATTAAATGAAGATCTAATAAAATGTATATAAAGTACACCAAGGCTGCTTCGATCAAGGAATCCTGGCAGCCTTCATCCCTCATATATGGTTTAAAAATGGGTGTTTCCATTTGAAAATTCAGTGTTATTACAATATTAATTTCTAGACGACACCTATTTAAACTTCCCGATTCCCCTCGCTAATGTTATTCCTATGGGCATAGGATGCATTCGTATTTTTAAAATATCTCCTCGGGAAATTAATATTTTTAACTTCTGTTTTCTTTGTATTGTTCTTAAAGAATGTCTCTTTTTTTCTTAGTTATCAAAATATTTCTAAATTATGTGCTTAATTTATATTTTTATGCGTTAAAATCTGAACGAAACTGAATGAGATTTTAACGTTTCATATAAAATTAAGTGTATATTTTAGAAAAAAATTCGCAACTAAGAAAAAAAGAGACATTCTTTAAGAATAGTACAAAGAAAACAGAAGTTAAAAATATCAATTTTCCAAGGAGATATTTTAAAAATACGAATGCATCCTACGCCCATAGGAATAACATTAGCGAGGGGAACCGGGAAGTTTACTGAAGAGCAGCCTTAAGGTTTGGAGAGATGTACTATATAAGTTCGATAACTATAACTCTTTATTTAAAAAAAAACTTGTCTAAATTAATAATTCTTCATTAAATGTAGACTCATCAGAGCAATTACGAAAATAATTTTTTAGCGATGATCACGAAAAAAATGAACTCTTTTCCAATATTTCAAAAACAAATGTTATTCAATAAAAAAGAAGACTGTTTTTTTCTATGTTTCAAAAAGAATGTTTTATCGGTTAAACATAAAACGATAATTATACTTTCAATTCTTTTCAAAACCAGTGATAGACGATTCCATGAAAAGAAATGAAAGGGGTACCAAATGGGCCAGTTACACTTTACCTGAATCTTCTGGATGGCATCCAACTATCGATTCTGCTGACTTGGATAATATGGAAATGTTTTATTTCCATTTAAGCTGCTTTAAACTATGCCAGACATTAATGTTTCTAACATAACTTTGGGACACTTTGTACTGTTATTTTCTTGCAAAACAATTGCATATTTTTGTGGAGAGGAATTGAAAAATCTTCTGCTGTTTTCGGCTTTTAAAGTGCTTTAGATAACATAAGTTCTTGGAATATTTTTGATGTGAAATGTTCTATATATAGTAATGACTTCCAAAAACATTCTTTAGAGAGCCATTTGAAATAATGCATTCTTTAAACATACTTAATGTTTAAAAGAATACATTTAAATTTTATTTCCATTTTTTCTTTAAGAAAAGAAGGAAAAAACTAAAAAAGGAAAATGCTAAAGAAAATGTCTGTTCTATCCTGAAATGTTAAAAATTTGGAAATTGATTGAGAAGAGTTTTTTATTATTTTCAAGTACATATAATTTTGTTTTTGATAATATTTAACTGGAATTTAAATTATTTAAGAATTTTTGTTGACACCACAATTCATACCACTTGTCCTTTACTTTATTTTAGATGTATATATGTTACGGTCAATATGATTAATCCGGTCATTATTAATAATAACCGCGGGGATTATTAATAATGACCGGTTATTATTAATAATGACCGGATTAATCATATTGACCGTAACATATACATAGGCGTAGTTTAGTTATAGTTTAGATTCGATTAAATATAACTTCTAGAATAGCACTATCAACAATTATGGCATTGATAAAATGAAAACGTGTTATTTCCTTTTAAATTCCATTAAGCTATGTAAGTTCTGCCTCATTTTACCTATTTAACATAGCTAAATTTTAGGCACTTAATATGCATTATTAACTGCTTTTTATAATACAACGGCATTCTTCGTGGAACATTGCTGTTAATGAATGTCAACTTTTCTTTGAAATAAAGATGTAAACAATCGTATATTCAAAGCTTAATTAAGTTTTTATGAGGTTATTTTGAAGATTGTTTAAAATCCCTCTCCACATCAGTATGAAGCTGAATAAAATTACTCATTTTCATGCAAGGCCAAAATTTTTGTTTTCTTATGATAAAATTTAATGTGAAACATAAAATTTTATCATGCATTTTAAATATGCTAGACATCAGCATAATAATTTAGTTTGTGTTATGTATGTGACATAACATTAGGAACATGAGGAACATTAGGAACGTGAATAACATCACTGTTATTTCCTTACAAAACAACTACAAGTTTTTTATAGAAAGAATCTTTGTGGAGAGATGTTTGTTGATGTTTTTGTTTTTAAAATAATTTTGAAAACATAACGCTCATTTGCTGCAACAACGTCATGACTAAAAAATTACGATTTTTGAGTTAATACCACAGGGACTATTCAAATTACGTGAACTTTTAACTAGTAGAGTGTCATTTTTGAGCTTTCAAGATTGCCAACAGGCTGGCGGTAGTGTCGCATTATAGTTTTTAAAAAAATCTATGTTTAAAATTTCATAAGCGTCTCCTGAAAAATCGTAATTTAGAGTTATGACGTTGTTGAAGCAAACGAGCGATAAGATCTGCGAATATTTTTGAGGTAAATTGTACAGTTCACAATTCTTTCTTCCAAAGGCATTCTATAGTGAGGTATTCAAATTAAATATTCTCATAGGCATCCTAGAAGTGGAAAATAAATTATTGAACTTTGGATTTTTTTCTAAATAAAGAAAAGAAAAGAATAATATAAATATCCATCCTTTTCCGAAATGCTTCAAACTTCAAAATTTCTTCTAAAAGGCTTTTATTTTTTTCGTGTCAGATGCAAATGTTTTGATATAATATGGTAGTATGTAATTTAAATTCATTTGTTGTTAATATAAAAAAATCGCCAATTTTTAGGGTTCCGTACTTAAAAAGTAAAAACGGAATCATCATAAGATCACGTTTGTGTCTCTCCATCCGCTTGTCACCACCCTTTTTCTCGTAAACTATAGGGCGTAAAACGTTCAAACTTGGGAAAGTTATAAAGCCTTTTTACCCACATATTTTCAGATTATTATCGATTTACAAATATGTTTAGGAAAAATTTAGAGGGCTAATTAAGCTACTTGAAAAAAAAATCTTTTGTATATCATGTGGTGTATCGTAAGAGAGATCTCGTATTATCAAGCTGAAAAATATATTTGTTTTAATTTTAGGAATTATATTTTCAGAGGTATCACCGAAAATGCACTGAAAAAATATGTCCCCCCACACTCTATTTCCGAATCTATTGAAACTAAAGTCCCGCTGTGGTGCAGACGGTTAAGCTAGGATCCCGTCTAGATCACCGAAAGTGAAGCAGCATCGACCATAGTCAATGTTTGGAGGGTCACAACCTCTCTCGACTGCGGCTGCTGTGGGACCGTGTACGTTAATGGGAGCTGGTGCACGTAAAATCTGTTCGTGGCTCCAGTGTCCTCCAAGTTTGAAAATGATACATCTGGGGGTGCCAATCCAGGTGCAGGTCTTTCATCTGGAATTACTTCAAAAATTAGGAGACCAGCTCTAGAAGTCCAACCTCTCTTGACGTTTTGTCACCCCTTCTCTCAGAGAAGTGCCATGGCACTTTCTCTGACACGACAACAACAACTGAAACTGAAATTATGAAAAAAATAGGGGTAGTAGGAGTTTATTTAAACTATCAGGAAAACTATAGCGATTTTCCGAGGTAACATAGTTTTTGAGAACTATGAAGACCTATTGAGAACCCCAGAAAAATGCATTTTTCTGTTACACACAGACTTTACTTTTTCGGCGCTCGAGGTATCTATCGACGCAAAATCATCCAAGGATATTTGATAATGATTTTCGAAAAAAATTGTCGGTAATTAGGCGAGTTATTAATTAAGTTACTTAAAAAAGCTTTTTTTTCTATATCGTAAAGGGTATTGTTCGAAAGATCTTGTAACTCAAAAATATATTTGTATTAATTTTAGGTATTATGTTGAGCTATATATGCCATAGAAAAATATGCCCCCGCTCTTATTTCCGAATCTACTGAAACTAAAATTATGAATTCAAAATAAATTGACTTTTCGTTTGGTGAAATGCAAGGATATGATGAAAAATGGTAGAATTGGCTACCATCCTTATATAAAATGGCGCCGAACTAAATGCTCCATATATCCGAATGTGATTGGTTCATAATGTTTCACGTGCCAGAATGCTGCACACGTCCATCACTTTTCATCGTATAATTGTATTTCACTCCAAGCAATGTAACGCTGTTAAAAATTGCTTTTTAATATCGTTATTTTAGTTAAATTTATGAATGATAGCTGTGTTCGGATTGAACTGGGACAACTTGCATTTTTTCGTAAAAAAAAAATGGATTATGTCTCTGGTTGGTATACAAATACTATTTTGTTTTGGTGTGGGCCACACTCTCTTATTGTTTGCTCCATATTTTTAAAATCATCCTGTATTTTTATTTATACAATCAGTATACTGTGTATATAAACTCAACTGCAAAAAATATTACTGTCATTAAATGCATCCAAAGTACTATTAAAAATAATTTTCAGAGTTAATGAAACCTATGATAATGGAGAAATGTTTTCCTTCCCATTGAAATGTCACTTAAATTATATCATATTTTAGTGCTTTCGACGCAGCATTAACATTCCTTGAACTCTTAATTCTTTTAAAATAATTATATGTTTCTATGCAATAGCGCAAAGTATATGTTTCATTGTAAAAATACTTTAAAAACACTAAATAGCTATGCATACTTTTGGCGTACGATTTTTCTTTTACGCTAATGACTTCCGGAAAGTATTCTTATGACAGACATTTAAATAAAAATACTTTACATGGAGCAAACAATTGAAAGAAATAAAATTAGATTTCAGTAACTTTTTCTTAATCTAAAATAAACAACGAAAGAGTGAAAATAAAAAAGAAGGAAAATATAAATACTGTAGAATGCTTGATATACAATTGAAATTATCCATAGCATGAAACGGACTGTCTTTTATTATTAAAAGTAAATATTACGATTGAATTTAAATACAAATATTTTCTAATATTTATGTAACAAAAAAATAATTTAATTTTTTTCAAAAAATGCGAAAATCAAATGAATTATTTGAAGATTTTCATGGAAATGTTTTATTTTCATTAAAGCGCCTCTAAAATTATGTCAGAGTTTAGTGAGCGTTCACATCCTTATAATACATATTTATTTACTTCTAAGATAATATCATATTTTGTAGGATAACAAAAGCTATACAATTTGTAGTTTTGGACGCGTAAATTAATTCAAAAATAGTTCTGGTATACATTTCCTGTTTATGCTACACTGTTAACAAAAGAAAAAAAAACTAACATTTTGTAATCTAGGAAAATATAATATAACTAACCGTCACTGTTGACCAGTTTGGTCTCCCTTTAATGTATGTTAAGCATTGCAACATGTTACATTTATCAATATACAATAACGTTTTCCGAGTTACATACTATTCGAAAAAGCATTCTTTAACTTTAGAAACCTCAAAAAACCAATCTATTTTGAAAATTCAAAGAAGCATTTAGAAAAGCAGTTTGTTTTGCTACCTTGTTTCTTTCGGAAACATTTTTTAGTAGTTTTTACAGTATATTAATCAGTTTTCTCAACCGGAAATGTTGGGTTTTTGGATGCTATCAATACTCAAGTAACCATTTTCATGTTCAACAAACATGTTTTACAGGCAAACATGATAAATAACAGCATGAACATTAATATTAAAATTAATATTATTTTGTTACTCTTGCAGGTATAAATCCAGAAAATGTTTAAATAAAATGTTTAATGTTTTTTGTTAATTAAACATTAGTTAATTCTCGTTGAAAGAGCATTCCAAACAATGCCACTTTTCATGAAATCCAATTTATATTTACTTTTCTGTATGTACTACATAACAGGAGAAATTGGTCCATATATCGTAAATGGTTGGATTCGGGCGGGTAGTTCTTAAATTTGTATTCATCCCCATAACAAAAGCTTTCAACGATACCACTCTTGATGAAACCGAATTTCGTTTTTATTTTTCTTTATGCATGACGCCAGAGGAGAAATTGGTCCGTATCTCATGTATAGTTAGATTCGGGTGAGTAGCTGTTAAATTTTTCTTGTTCCCCGTAACAAAAGCTTTCAACGCTACCTCTAGTAACGAAATCAGATTCCATTTTTTAACCCTTTCCAACCTAGTTGAAAAGTGTTTATGACTTCTGTTGGTCTGTTGTCTGCCGTCTGGCCGTCTGTTCGTTCTATAACTCGAGTAAATATACTCGGATTGCCCTGAAATATTTGTATGTTGTTGTCGTTTATCACAGCATCTACTCTATTGCAAATGAAGTGTGTAGCACTTATACTTTTAATACAGGGACAGTCAAAAACATTCCGTTGCATTACAGTCTATGGGAAATAATAGTTTCAAGTGCATTTTGATGATGCTACGCCATTTGAAACCTGATGAAATTTACATATAATTATGCAGCGCGTTAAAACATGCTTTTTCTAGAATATGGCGTGCAAAGCATTTATTATTCATTTACAGGGTCAAACAAAATAATTCGACTACTTTGTTACAATGGAAGGTATTTTAGAAAACTATTTTTCAATGTGGTATATGTTTTCTATAAACTGTTTACTTACGTATCTTCTTTTACCTTTTTTAACGGTGACATTTAGTTACAGTTTTCTGGATGTGTTGGAAAGTGTTTTATAATCTATGCTTGACACATGATTTTTGGTTCTTTTTTCTTTACATTTGACGTAAAAACGGAAATTGGATCATTGGATTATGGCGGTGTAGTTCTTTAATTTTTCTGCATCCTCATAACAAGAGGTTCGATACCACTCTTGATGAAATCGGATTTTGTTTTTATTTTTATTTATGTATGACGCCACAGGAGAAATTGGTTCGTATTTTGTGAACGGTTGGATTTCGGATTGTTCTTGATACTCATGACAAGACATTTCCAATGATACCACTTTTGATAAAATCTAGGACTAACAGTTGACTATGTTCCCTAGTTAAACTTTTATAACCTTTGCTGTATAATATTTTAATGCAGCGATAGTGTTATTTATTTGTAAGAAAACAACATTTTTATTGGCATAATAGAGATATATATTTTTCTTTTTTCTTGAAAACGTAGTTAAAAATAGTACAGAAAATTCTTCAGGCATAAATTAATTGCTTATTTCCATAATAGCTTCTCAGCTTTTATTCTTAAGCGAAACAAAATTGAATTTCTGCATCTTACAATGGGAATTCAGAAACAGATCATTTAAAGACTATTTTTTTTCTTTTGAAATTACAAAAAAAGGAATACCACCTATACAATTCGGTGATTCAATTCAGAAAGTCTTTAGACTGTAAAATTGACTGCGAACAACATTTTTATCTTTTCGAATTAAATGAAAAATAAACTTATGTAAAAGAAACAAAAATAAATTTTAAACACGGGCTTTTCCATTACATTTTAATTCATGTAATTCAAAAACGGAAACATTTTTTTAAAATAGTATAAGATTCTCTATATGATCTATTTTATCACATGAGTTCATCGTTCATCCACATATTAAAAAAAATTATATGTTGAAAAGTTTAATATAAATATCATAATTTTAAAACATTTTTTAAACAGTAAGAAGAAATACGGAGTTTCATCATATTTAATTTTTTTGTAAAACATTTATGTACTGTAAAATGAACCATATACTGCTAAAGAAAATTGACGATTATTTTGGCATAAGGAGTGAAATAGTTAATGCCTTTCATTCATTTCTTGCATGTGATACATTTAAAAACTAGTCGGATGTGCCAATCACAAAACTTTCTTCTATCTCACACAGGTTTTGCATACACTAAAAAGAATCAGCAAACAATTTACATCAAGGTCTAACTGAATCTAAAATTTTATTAAATTCCGTGCATTAGTTCTTGAGATAAGACTATTGCTAAAATCGTGTAAATCATTCAAAATGCAGCATAGCTGCGCCACCTGTTGGGAGATTTAGACCAAAACCTAATTAACAATAACTTATGACAACGAAACTAATTGAACTTAGACTAAGTGAATCTGAAGTTTGATGAAAATCCTTGCATTAGTTCTTGAGATATAGTTATCGTGATAATAATGAAAAAAGTGGTATAGCAGCGCCACCTGTTGGGATATCTACACCAAAATGTAATGGGCGTCTATTTATGTCAAGTTCTAAAAGAATCTGAATTTTGATGAAAATAACTGCATTACCTCTTGAGATAGAGCTATTGCGGAAATCGCAAAAAATGCAGCGCCCTCTGTCGGGTGATTTTCACCAAAAACTAATTAGCTCCAATTTATATTAGGAACTAACGGAATATAAAGTTTTATTGAATTTCGTGCATTAGTTCTTGAGGTAGAGCGCCCACAAAATTTTTGTCCCAGACAGACATTTTTTAAAAACCATCAAATCGTGTTCAGGACCTTCTAAATCGTATATATCCGTCGAAAACTTTCATGAATCCAATACTTTCTTCTTTAAAGATAGAAGAAAGTAAAAAACAAAAGATGAAAAACCTGCAGATGTGGGATTGAACGTAATTTCAATTATTAATTATTAATTAATAATACAGAATAGTAATGAATAAATATCTATACGGAAAAAGGCGGCTTTAAGAATATGTACATTAGATAATCGTTGAATCCTGAAATTTCAGGTAAGTTACTTATTTGTAAGTCACTGTAGATTTATGAATTTTCGATGCAAAAATCTTTATTCTTGACTAAACAAAATATTTATAGACTTATTATAAAATTTATAACCTTACTTGAAAATTTAATAAACTTTTACACAACATTTCGTACATCCAAAAATCCGTCTTATCTCTCATGTAACTTGTTTTTGGGTTATAAAACATTAAAAAATTTTCTTTTAAAATATATGAAATATGTGAAATGAAGCGAAATCAAATAAAATTAAATTAAAAATTGGAATTTCTAAGAATTTCACAATTCGAAGCAGAATAAACTTGTAGAGAGATCCTGAAGAAAATGTAACTGCAACATATGTATGGAACTTCATAAACCAGAAATATAATATGTAAAAAAACGTTACTTCTTAGCTGTTTAGATATTACAAATATGACTTGGGTTCGCATTTTGAAGGAAGTAAAGTGCATTTTTATGTTCAGTTTAGGAATAATTTATATATTTAAAAAAATAATTTTCATTGTATACAAAGATCTTATCATTGATGTATTAAGCTGCATATTAAATGTATTTTTACAATTAATTATTTTATAATTCAAATTTAAATAGAAATTTACAGCAATATGTATCTATTCTGAAGAGATTTTCATATCGAAACACTTTAGTTCGTTAAAGTTTATGTAATCTACGAAAGAGTATAATGTTATCAACATAACATTAGGATTCATAGTTGTAGTTGTGTCTTTTCAAATAATAGCCTGCCTTTGTGAGATAACGTGAAGTACTTTTTTCGTTGTTTCGGCAGCAGTAAGTACTTCTGGAAAAATTTCTCATTTATTTTAATGGTTTCTGGAAAGTAGCTTTAACTGAAACGCTTCAAATATTAGCTTTCATACAGTATAGAAAATAACATACAAGGACATTAGCCTCGTGCACTTTCTTATAAAAGAACGAAAAAATGTAATTAATACTATGTCATATAACTTTTCAATTATTTAAATCATGAACTTGTCATTAAAATATTTTCCATTTTATCAGATTACATACGAAATTTTATAATAAAAGTCCATTTAAATTTATTTTAAAATATTCTAACTTCGCATAATTTTGAGTTTAAAAACAATAAGAAAAATCATCGAACGAAACAACAACAACAGAAATATGTTGTTAGATGATGAAAGCATTTTCTATTAGAAACAATCTCAATATTGGGAGTTTATTGTTAAATTTTATATCATTTTTATTAACACTTTCCAACATAGCTGAAGCGTGTTTATGAATTCGGTTCGTCTGTTTGCCATCTGTTGTCTGCCGTCTGCGGTCTGCTGTCTGCCGTCTACCTTCTGTCCGTGCTCTAACTTGAGTAAATATATTCAGATTGCCATGCAACTAATACATGATATTGATGCTCACAATGGCTTGTTTGGTATTGAAAATAAAGTGTGCAGCAATTATAGTTCATATACAGGGAAACTCAAAAGAATTCCGATAAATTACCGTCTATGCGGAAAAATGTGAACTAGTGAGTTTTGATATTTTATAGTACGTAAACTAGCTATCGTGATGTTTTGAATTCTAACATTTGTGCATGAATGGTACTTATTCACTCATTTCTTTAAGTTTCGAAAAGTACGTGTGGATTTCCGGAAATCTGGTTATTACTCCTTTTACAATGATATGATAATTAGGTAACCGTGGTTGTGTAATTGAGCGGTATTGGTGGAATTAGGGAATTTTTAACGCATCATGCCCTCCGGTCGGTGAGTTCTCTCGTAAAATTTGAGCTAAGTGTTGACTTCAAGCTGAGATTCATATTAGCAGTTTAGTTAGAGTTTTTGGCTATGAGTTTTTACCACGTTTGGTAAAAATTTGGGCTTTCTATTTGAATATGGAACCATCGGAATCTATCGGATTCCATATACACTGATATTCTACGCTAAAGTAAATTTTCTTAGGTTTCTGTAGAATAAATGTTGAGGTAATTTGGAGCCGAGTCAAATGATTTAAATATAATAAGTTTTAGAAAAAGATTTTCCCTTTGTCAGACTTATAAAATTGAGTTTATTTTTAATAGCCATCTGCATTTAAAGCTACCTTCTTCACTGCTAATTTCCTGCTTACTGTTATAATAAATTATTGTGTTGTGTTAAATTTGTCTCATGGCCTTTTTTCAATTGGAAATATGTACCACGGGAAGGTATGTGACAATTTAAATTTATTTAGATTCTAATGTTTGCGACATAATATTAAAATACATTCTAATAATATTTTTAAGTGCTGAGAGGTTGAGTAAGTTCTCGCTGTTTCCCAATAGATGGCGTTAATGGAACTGCGTGCGAGTAATTTAAGATGGTAACGCATCTATAAAGAAGTAGTACTACTATAAACAAACTTCATATTCAGTATATGTCTTTTCGATAAAGTGTATTTAAACGACATTTTTCTCATAGCGTTAAACATGTTGAATTTCGTACCAAAAAAGAGTATTTGTGGAGAATTTGCTGCAGTATTTTATTTTAAAAGAATTTGCAGCTGAAGCACACAGAATTCTTGTTGAGACTTACGGATACCATGCTCTGTCGGAAACAACATGCAGCAATTGGTTTAGACGCTTCAAAAATAATGTTTTTGATGTTGAAGATAAAGGACCCTCTGGCGAACCGAAAATGTTAGAAGATGAAGAATTGGTGGGCATTACTTCATGAAGACTTAATTCATATGCTAGCTGAACGGTTGAAAGCATTAGGAATGATTTTAAAGCAAATACATTTGGTGCCGTAAGAGTTGAAATCGCGAGCCTTTGAACGGCGTCTTTTCATGTGTGAATAGCTGCTTCAGCAGCAGAAAGGGAAAGATTTTTTTGCATCTTATCTTAACTACGATGGAAAATGTATACACTACGATGACCCTAAGCGTAGAAAATCGTAGGGTAAGCCCGGACATTCATCAGCATCGTCGGCAAGGCCGAATATCCATGGTTCCAAGCTTCTACTGTGCATATGGTGGGATAAGCTGGGTGTAGTTTATTATGAGTTGCTCAAACCGAACGAAACCATCACGAGAGATCGCTATCAACAACAATTGGTGAGTTTGAGCCGATCATTGAAAGAAAAACGGAGCATGACAACATGAGAACGCTCGGCCACATAATGCAAAATGGGTAAAAACCAACTTGGAAACGCTTAAATGGAAGTCCTACTGCACCCATCGTATTCATAAGACATTGTCCATTCCGATTATTACTTGTTCTGATCGATAGCACATGGGCTGTATGAGCAGACCTTCCATTCTTATGAAGTTGCCAAAAAATGGGTCGAGTCTTGGATATCATCAAAAGACGTGTCGTTTTTTCAACGTGAAATTCAAATGCTGCCAGAAAGAAAAGAAACAATAGTGGCCACAGATGGACACTACTTTCAGTGACATGTTCTTTGCTAGTTATTTTAAATAAAGCCTTAATTATCACGAAGAAACAGCGAGAACTTATTCAAGCCCCCAACACATTGATTTTTTTTTGCTCTTTTGTTATAAAATATTAGTATCTAGCTTAAATTGAAATATACTCTGAATTCAATGGAAAATAAATTCGTTGCAAAAAATATAAACAATATTGATTTACCTTTTTAATTTTGAATAAAAAAAGATTGTACTGTTAATTCTTTTAAAGATTTTCTAGTACACACTTATCTAAAATTTAAAGACTGTGCTATAAACATTTATAAAATGAAAATATTATATTTCCGTTCAAGCTTCTGGAGTTTATCTCAGTTTAATGTTTAATGTTTGAAACATAATTTTAGAATGGATTGTTAGAATATATTGTAAAGTTTTTATTTTTATTTTTCTATAAGAACGTGAGAAATGCATTATTTTAGTTCAGCACTTAGACGTTTATAAAACATTCAATATATACAATCAATACAGTGAAAAATAAATAAGTAAATAACGTATATTTGAAACAGGTATCTTTATAATTCTATATTCCTAAACAGTCTTCATAAAATAAAAAAAGTGTTAGTACTCATCAAGACAAATGAATTTTGTACAGTGAATCAAGGCCACCATCCACTTAGTTTTACGTCTCTCTCCATGCTGAAAAGAGATTTTCGTTCAATACCATATAAACTATACATAACAATATAAACTATCTTGACGAAATTTTTAATTATATTGCACACAAAACAAATTTAATGCCATCACGGGAAATACAGTGTAGTCAAGCCAGCATACAATCTTTATTGTACGTTATTCATTAATCTTTATTCAGAATTATGGACTGTCTACTTCAGTGTTGTTTGGTTGCAAACGGGGCCATTTCCAGAATTTTCGAGATGTTACTACATTTCACACAAATTGCAGATATTCTGTGAGAAACATACATTCATTATTCTTAAAATTATCAACGAAAGTCTGATTCGGCTTGAAGTGAGACATCTTCTTTTTTGAAGTGACAAGTAGTTTGCGACTTTGGTTTTGCGTACGTTTTATTTTCGTGATATATTCTGAAAAAACTTATTCATTTCTTAATTAATGCACTTCTTAAATCTTTGAGATCATTAAATTAATTGTGATAAACTCTATATGTATAATATGTAGTGTTTATCTGTCCTGTGTGTGTGTGTGTAAGTCTGTCTATGCGCAATGGTTAGGGAAAGGTATAGAGGTCTGCAAACTCGGTTCTGGGTAGGCGAAACCAATCCTAATGATCTGATTGTTAATTTTTTTTATTAGATTTTTGTAACTTAATGTTGAAGAAAAAGATTGTCGGATTCCACTTCTCCGTCCACACAACTTCGAAATAAATCCGGTCTTTTGATATGCTGCCACCACCGATATGAATACGTGATATCGGGCACGATACTTGATGTATATTCAAGAAAAACCTAACTCTTTCAATTAAAGTTAAAGTAACAATTTATTAACAATATTTACACTTAAACTCGGATGTAAATTATCCGGTTTAACACTAAATCAAAACAATTACAGAAAACGCTCTACGTGTACCGTTAGACTACGTCAATTCATTCCGCACTGAGATTTCTATTCATCTCCCACCCGCTCTCTCTTTCTTTCGAGAGATACCGTTAAACACACGTGGCTCAGATCGTCCACTCTCAACGACCTTACTCCTTCACTACCACGTTCGAACTAATTTCATCTCTCGTCATTCCCCAGCGCACCCGCTCTCTCTCTACGGGGCTGCTGTTTTATTTCCAAGGGTCGCTTGACAACCGTTTCTCCCTCTTGACTGATCTGTCTTCCTAAATAAAAGGGTGCACTCTCTTTCTTATCTATCAAAGACCACAATGCAATGGAAATACCTCTTTCATTATGTCCAAGTCGCCACCCTCCGGATTAAGATTTTTCTTAAACCAGACTCTAACGGTACACAATAGATACAGATACAATACGCTAATCCCTTAAGAATAGCTTTCAACTCTTGCAGCTGTGAGAAATACCTGACAAAGATTATCGTATTTGTTCCATTTCCCAAGTTCACCGATGATTATGAGCCAGTGATAATAGCATTAAAGTTCGTTTGTATATTATATTTAAACTAATTTCAGGTATATTTAAAGTTGTTATCCCTATGTTTGTATATTATATTTATTATAATTTAATGTATATTTAAGGGTTATTATTCCGGACAACGTCTGGTCAACACTGGGCGCATCCGCTAGTCTTGAAATATCTATATATTTAAAATGCTAAGCGTTTTCTTTCGACAGTCCGTGAGAACACACTGCATCAAATTACATCATTCTTTTTTTTAACTAAAACATATTTGGACGCAGATTTGTTATCGTACATTCGTTTGTTCGAAAATTTAATTAATTAGCCGTAATTTTAAATTAAACTTTTACTTCTGCATATGACGTCATAAAGTCGGCAATAACTCCCACTGTGGCGAAGCGCAGAGTAACGAGAAACTCTGTGGTTGCGAAGATAAAAGAAAAACAATAAATATTAAAAGCACGGGTCTTTTAGGCCGAATTTTTTAATTTGCAAGTTAAATTTCGGTGAAAATACTTATCCGCGCGTTTTATAAGCGAATAATAATTCATATTTATTATGACGTCATCGGAATATTGTCCATTGGGTTTATTTTATCATTATGCATTATAACTTTGTCGATGCCATTTTTTCATTACAATTAAATACAAAATATATTTTTATTTGTATACATGCTGTTTAAGCATAAAAATAACTTATACAAAGTACGTGTGAAAAGTTTGCGCCGGGGTAAATGACGTTATGCTTAGTTTCAAATGCATTTTAACATTGATAAAAATAAAAATAAAAATTGATTGTGTCAACATGACGTAATTTTAACTGATTTTTCAATTTATAATTTTAAAGGTCAGAATTGGAGACTTTATTGGTTGCTTCATCTTGATTGCATACCTTTTTTACATGTACAAATTACTTCTTTTTTTAAATTATAGGTTAGAAGATTTCATTTTTTAATATAAAAATTCACAAAAGTAAAGGATTTCAGGAAAAAAAAAAAAAAAAAAAAACCTTGAATTAATGATTGTATTTTTAGCTAGAATAAACAATGTAAGGCTAATCTTTTGTAGGAATAATTTCGGTAGATTTGTTATAAGTTCATTTAGCAGTTCCTTATTAGCGGCAAGGTTCTATTTCTTTCACTGTGAATTTCTCTTTGGATGTCAAAAAATGGTAGTCTACTTTTGGACGCCAGCCAAAACACAGTGGCAATTTTTAAACATTTATAATGGTCGTGACAACAAAAGGCGCTATTGCTTTAGCTTTCATCGCGCTTACATCACTTCTAAATATTACAAAATTCAATTTTTTACTACATTTTACAATTTCAGTTCTTACATCATCAATTAGAAAAAAAATTAGCTTTCGATTGAAATTTATTTGAAAACTGAATTTTAAAATAATTTTCAAGCATGAAATATTTTTCAATTCTTTCTCAACAATGATCATCAGTTTGCTTTAATAATGTAACATAGTCCCTGCGAAAGTTGCCCCAATAGAAAATAGATTTTCCTAACCATCATAAAAACTGGAAAAAAAAATCCCTCATAAGATCAGATTATCCATAAGATAGAGCATTTTGGCGCCAAAGTAAAATCTGTCAAAAAAAATCTATTTTTATTTTATGATTAACATGAAATTGATATGTTGAATTCGTTGATGTATATATTGCATCAGAATATGCTAGGAACTGTATTTCATTATTTTTTAAAGATCCATTGGATATTTAAATGTATAAGAGGGAAAATATCCCCGACTGTGATGGAAAAGGAATAATCATCCTGATTATGTGAAGGAACCGAAGAAACCATACAAATAAATTACACTTGAAAACATTAAAAATCTCCCTTATCTGCAGATTGATCTATTATTGTAAAAAAAAATCTTCATCTTTACATAAAAATTGATTAGCTTAAAACAATGGATACGTTTCAGAAGATATAGATTTGAAACGAACAATGATTAAAGAAGGCATTTTAAACTTTTAATTTAAACATTTTAAAACATTTAATTTAAACATTTTTAAAACTTTTTAACGTCGAATTTCGACGGTACGTTTGAGGAAATGCAATACACATGCGCATTTGAGCTCATTCGGTTGCATTATTGAAACGGGGGGAGATGTGTGCTTTATTTACTATGTTCTTTTATTGACTGAATATGAGATGAACGTAGGGATATACTACTTGTATGATACTTCATAGGTCTAGGAAATTTTCTTTCTTGCCGCGAAGAATATGGCGGTAATGTCAAACTGAATTGCATTACACAGTTGTTTACGGATTTTTTGTTTGGAGTTTGCATCGGAAATAATACTGTAATTCACTGGGAAAAAAAACTTTTAAAATAAAATATTTGAAAGACTGTTTCATATTTCTGTAATAAAGAAGCTTATTTTACTAATATTGTTATTGTAATTTTTTTATCGTCAAGTTTTGACGGGTTCCATCTAGTTATATTTAAATGATTGGATTAAAAAATATATTTAAAAATTAAAATCTGATTTTCTATTATGTGTAGCGTTTTTAAAAATATATTCCTTGGTAATTAATTAAAAGTATATTCCTACCATTGGTATTTTATCACTTAGCTTAAGATATGTTACTCAAATTTATTCGTAATTTGAATTAATTAAAAAAGCTGTATTCATTAAGGAATATCCCATCATAACATATTGATTCTGAAGAAACTGGTAATATCAAAATATTTTATTTCCATTAAGGCTCCGCTGAACTAACTCATACTCTGATGGTTACGACATAACATTAAGATGTGTTGCACAATCAGTCATTTGAAAAAGTACGGCATGTTTACGTTTGGATAACGTAACTTTCTATGATTTCTAAATGCAAATTAAAAGATAATAATGACCTTAAGACAATAAAGACCCTGAAAACCTTACATAAGCAATGCAGGGTTCGAATCCATAAACATAGGAAAGGAGTGCCTATTTTTGGTAACATGGTATTTTAGACAACATGGTATCCACAGACAAAGTAGATCTTATTGTTGCTATCCATGAATATGAATAATATTTTTTATGATTGTCAGTTTTCATACAGTATGCACGAATATAAACTTTAATTTTAACTAAACATTTCTTATTTAAAATAACCCAGTTTATTGAACCAAATTATATATTTTTTTCAATCGAAAATATTAGACATCATTTTAACACCACCTTAGGCATTGTTCTTGAATTATTTTACTTTATAGTTTGGTTTTACACATCATTAACAATTATTTTATGCTACAGTGTAAGTTAGTTTTACTATTTATAAGAAAATTATGCAATCACAGCGAGATTTGTGTTACATATTTTTAACACCATCTTCCCTTATATATTCTAACAGTTATCAGCTATGGATTGCCCAGAAACATTACATATTATAAAACAGTAAAAAAATGAAATATATATTAAATATTAAATAACTCTATACACGAAATTTAACACTAAATAAAAGTGCATAAATTAAAATAATTAATTAATTAAGGTAATTTACTATTTAAAAATACCAAACGTAATATTAACAGACGAGTGAAAAATACAAAATTCAAACTTATTACTTAATTATACTAATAATTACCGGCTATGAATTACACATAAGCTGAATTACACATACGATCTTAAAAAAATCATCTGACCATCATAATCATCTTAAAAAAATACTATAGAAAATTAAATATACATTAAATGAACCTGCGTCCATAACTTAACGCTGAATGAAAATAACTAAAATTAATTAAAATAATTAACTATCACATAAAAATTTCATCTATTAGATAAAACTTTTAACTAATGAACGTAAAAAATATACAAGTTACTGAAAAAATTGTAATGTTTTTTCTAAAAAGTTTTAAAAATAACAGATCAATGAAAAAATAGACAAGTTAGCAAAATAATTTCAAAGTTTTCTAGAAATATTTACAAATTAGCAAAAAAAGTTCAACTAATGAACGAAAAAAATATACAAGTTACTGAAAAAATTGTAAAGTTTTTGTAAAAAATTTAAAAAATTAACAGATTAATGAAAAAATAGACAAGTTAGTAAAATAATTTAAAAGTTTTCTAGAAATATTTACAAATTAGCAAAAAAAGTACATCTGTTAACAAAAATGTTTAAAATATTTCAAAAAGTCAAAAATATCACAACAAAATTTTAAAAAATTACAAAAAGATTCTAAAAATTTCCAAGTTAACCAAAAATTTTGAAAAATTACAAAAAAAATTCTAAGAAATTACAAAAAGTTTTTAAAATGTCATAAATTAACAAATATTTTTCAAAAATTTACAAAAATGCTTAATAAATTTACAAAAAGTTTTAAAAAAATTTACAGCTTAACAAAATTTGCAAAATAATTACTAATTATTAAAGAAAATCAAAGTTTTCGAAAAAAGTTTACAAGTTAACGAAATTTTTAAAAAAATCGTAAATTGAACAGAGTTTAACTGGTACCATAACCACAATTTCCACTATCACATCTCAAAATATAATAATCTTCGATTTACTATAAAGAAATTTTTAATTGCAACTGTAAGCAGTACAATTATTAACTTAGAACAAAATATAAGGATCCACAGACAGACAGCCTTTAAATTTTGAAATGATCGCATGCACTAAATTTTATACTATGTTTAGTGAATTTCTAACGATCATCTTCCATTCTAAGTATCTTTTTCACATGGAATTCAGAGTTGCGTACATCTATTACATATTTTTATCAAATTAATATTTTATTATTAAATGAACTGAAATTGAGGATTTCCGCAATGAAGCCATCAGGCACGAAAGATGTTTTCACGTCTGATTATTACAAAACTGCTACGGATTTAATCTACACTGAAGACACAAGCAAGAAGAATGTTGTATCTACTTACCGCATAGACTCTACGTCTACTTCAATAATGCATAATATTTTCAAAAATATGATTCATATGAACGATATTAAAAAATATATGTCGTCATTCATTGTTCAGCTAACAGTAAACAATCACAAAGTTTTGCTGTATTGAAAAAGGAACTTATGAATTTCTTGTTTTACCCGTTGATCTCTGGAATACCAAATTAATTATTCATATACGGCAATTTAAACGTGATCCGAATAAAACCAACTTATACCCATCAAGTAAAGAAATAGCATTGGATAATTTAACATGGTAGGATTTCTAGAAGAAAATTATCAACTTCGATACTATTCTTACAATGTCGTCGTTTATAGGGAATAATAATACTATATTATTAAATTGTTACTGTGAAATATATATGCAGAATGTAAACGCATGTAAATATTCTAAAATAAAACTGAACGAAAGTCAACTTGAAATTTAAAAATATTTAATTCCGGAATTAAATGATTCGGTCACTAAATTTATCTATTTAGAATATTTACTCAACCTAATTACACAAAAGTGCAGAGTTGTAGCTAGATTTTGAAAAAGTGAAAATTGGATGATGACAACTAATTATATGGATTCAGCATGATTTGATAAGTATGTTTAAAAGGATATTTCAATATGAAGGATGTCGGGTTTATGATGTAAACCCTCTCAATCACGTGTGTATAACTTTTACCAACCATGAAAAATATCCTCAATTAGGTTGCAAAATATTAATGCTAACAAACATACAATGTAATAAAAAAATAAATCACGTAGATTTTGCTACTCACTATTTTTTAATTGATATGAATGTAGACATTATTCACAATGTATTGTTTAAATGGCTATAATATTTATTTATTTATTTATCTATACATATCAGCGTGTCTATTTTATAAAACCTATTTCATCATTGGAATTGATTTTAAGATTTTTAAATTTACATTTCTACATGTTAGAACTAATTTTACTTTACAGAAGACTTGTAATATATCTCTAAACTTTTTCAACGCAACAACATTTTGACCAATACATAACCAATTTACCAGCATATATATCAACATCAGCTTTTACATTTACTGTTTATTTATGCAATCATCATTTTCTTTTGTAATTTGTGCACGACCCCTGAAACCCGATCATCTGACGTGATTTTTCTCATTTGCGAACTCATATGAAGCAACAGATTTTCGTACTTATAAAAATAAATCCAAAGTCTTCTTAAGTCATTTATAAATTACCAAATATATATTATAAAAGGTTTTGAAATTTTACAAATTTTTAATTTTTTTAATAACAAATGTTTAAAAATATATATATATATAAATTAATAAAAAATTACAAAAGTTAAAAAAAATTACAAAAAGTTAAAAAAATATTTACAATTTAACAAAAAATATTTGAACAAGCAAATTGCAAGACAGGTAAAATGTTTTCAATGCTTTCTAAAAAAAAAAAATAACAAATGACTGAAAAATATACAAGTTAGTCAAAAAAAAAAAAAAAAAATGAAAGCTATCTAAAAATATTTACAAATTAACAACAACAACAACAACAAAATACAAAAAGTTAAAGAATATATTACACGTTAACAAAAAAGTTTAAAAAATCACAAGATAACCCATTAGGCGCCATTGCTCCCACCTTGGGAACGTTGTTGTAGCATTTTTTCTAAAGTGAGTATTTTATATACAGGGTTTCCCAAAAACATCGACCTCAGCTTTTATTCTTTAAATATTGATCATAGATATATATTATAAATTACACAGTTACATAAAAGAGTACAGAATTTTATGAAATCGATTAAAATGTTCTGGAGATTAAATTCGATGCAATACAAAATTTAAAACTTTTTACGGCCCCCATACAAGAAATTTTAAAATGAGTAAAAATGAGCACCTAGTACTAATAAGTCATGTAGGAAATTTCAGCATTTTATCATAAGCAGAGAAATGTTTTTAAAAAGTTGGTGAGGGTTTAATCATAAATTAAAATGTAAATGTTTACAGCTAGAATGCAGATGACGCGAAGCAGAAATGCATCATAAGCAAATAAAATATGGCTCTTACCTTTAGTTTTATATACAAATTTACAAATCTATGCTTCCTTAAAAGTGCTTTAAATTTTACATGATGAATTACAGAATAAAACTTGGAACTGGCACAGTCAATGAATATTAAAACAGCTGTGAAATGTTTGACAGCAATGTAAACATAATGTAAACAAAAAACAGTCTTTGCAATATTTGCGTAAAATTATTACTTCAACACAGTTTAGATACTTTTGTATCAATAAGTAGCACATTTACTGTTTATTTATGCAATCATCATTTTCTTTTGTAATTTGTGCACGACCCCTGAAACCCGATTATCTGACGTGATTTTTCTCATTTGCGAACTCATATCCAGGCATCGAAAAGTTGTTTAAGACAGCATTTATATGTTTTCATATCTCTGCGAATTTTTATGATAAAATGTTGAAATTTTGTACATGACCATACTATTGTTTGGGACACATTTTAAACATTGGGAAATTTTTGTGCGAGGTCCGTAAAAAAATTTTAATTTTCTATTTCTTCAAATTTAATCCCCTGAAAATTTTAATCAATTTCATAAAATTTTGTACCTTTTTTTTACGTAACTTTGTAATTTATAATATATGTCTATGATCAATATTTAAGGGATAAAATCATTGGTAAATGTTCTGGGACACCCTGTATTGTTAAATGGTTCATGTTATTTGCATTTTGAATATATGAGATAACGTCTGTAATTTTTTTTTAAGTTTCACTTGAATTTTCTATTTTTTAAAACGTGTTAAGAAAGGCGAAATTTAGCTTTTTGACCACATTCAAAAGAAATATTTTATAAAAATAAAAACTTTATAATAAAAATTATATTGTTTAGTTAAAATATGTTTATAACTATCTATTATATAAAACAACAACAATCCAGATTTAATATGGATAACAGATCAATCACATTTACCGAAAGCACAAGTCGTTCCCAAAATGGGTGCTATTGCGCTGAATGGGGGTAATTATTATTTTTTTTTAAGTTTTACGTATGCCTCTGTGCATTTATGGTAGTTATTTTTCGTTTATTAGCTATAAAAGGGATAATATCATACTCAAACTAATATTTTACGAAGAATTCATATAAATTAGTACACCTTCTACATTTATAATAAAAACAAAATGAAAATACTAGTTCTATAAGCATTTTCATTATACATCTCGTTATTTAGCAAAAAAAAAAAAAAAAAAAAAAAGATGTAATATTTCCAAATATTACAATTTTTTCCAGGTAAGCAAGATAAATTTTAATCCTAAAGTAAGAGGATTCGAAGTCAACTAGAAAGTAGCTGTTAGTAATTACTCCCCAGAATTTAAGTTGAAAAATGTTCGAATTATAACAAGAGAGAACAATTAGAATTATAAAATTCCGTTGGGTTCAAATATATGTAAAAGTCATCAAGACACATAACTCACGTAGAATCCAATGTGCTAACAATACAATACTTGAAAAAGAGATATAGAAAATTACAGAAGTGAAAATACGCATATTAAACAATGGGATTCTCATTTGATACATCCTATTGCATCTAAGTCCTCTAACAGTTCATTCTGATTTAACAACCATTACCTCTGGGGGTGCCAATCCAGATGCAGGTCTCTCATCTGGAATTGGTTCAAAATTAGGAGACTGGTTTCACAGTTATATGGATCATGTCAGCTATATAGATATAAAAAGCTGCAAAACCGGGCCCTTTGGGCCAAACCAACAACAACAATAAATGTTTCGTCTTGTTAATAATATAAGTGTGATAATTGAATCTATGTCTACTTTTAATTAATTAAATTTTTAATCCATTATACGTACGAAAGCAGAAATCATGGAATTACTTTGTACAATTTAAAAAAAGTTTATGTTTTAGTTACGTGAAATCATTCAACATCGTTTTTAGAAATGTTTATCAATACATCTTTGTTGTGTTTTAAAATATACTGCACAACAAGCATGATTTGAAATTTTATACTTCGAAAAAGTAGCAATCTTTTGTACTAGTACTACTTTTTGTACTAGCAGGTTTACTTTAATTAAAAGTACCTAAAAGCAGATAAAGTTAATTTAAAACTGTCAAGAAATAAATTTACCAAAATAAGCTCTGACAATTCCTTATTATACTGCTTGATAGCTTTTATTTAACTATTCGTGCAACGTTAATGAATACATCAAGGTCATACGTTATGTCATACGTTAGTAATAAATGACGTCACATAAAGCTTTAAAACCTTATGTCTAGACACTTATAAATGAGTGTCTAGAAGCATTGTTTTTTATAATGTAGTTTTGTACACGTCACCATCAGTGAATGAATATTGAACTAAATAGGAACTATTTTTAGGGATAAAGTATATTCAGTTTTCTAAATTTCACACGTTCAAGTATTTAACTGAAATGTTCATTTTATGTTGTTTATTTCTTGAAGACGGATTTGAAGTACTGAGCTAATATTGCGTAATTATAACGTAAAACTTAAGCTGGAAGTAACACCTTTAAATTCACATTTCTAATCTCGTAATCTAACAAAAACATAACTGTGCAAAAAGGGAGCCAAGTTCCGTTAAAAAAAAAAAAAAAGTGATATGTAAGTGGGTACCAAGTTAAAAAAAAATTAACTCAAACTTACCTACTAAAGTATTATAGCATTGTTTAAATTGCTTAAAAATAAAAATTATTGATAGCATATTAATAATAAATCTAGAACTTGGAAAGTTTTTACCTAAGAGTCATTTATCTTTATTAATGACATTATTATATTAAAACTTGTTATTTCATGTTTGGAGGCCTTAATTTGAGTGTACTGAGGCTCCTGAAAGGACCTCACCAACTTTTCGTCGTTTGAGTCTCTAGAGGGATGACCAAGGACAAGCTTAAGTGTATCTGTCTCTTTGTCAGGCCTTAGTCTGTATTGAGGTTTCCAGCAGTGGGGTCGCTAGAGTGATAATAAAAAGACGAGCGGAAGTGTATCTGTGTGTTTATTTGTTTATAAAATCTTTAACACGAGTCATTTATTTATAATAATAACAATATTAAAAATTATTATAATGACAGTGTTATTAATATTATCATCACCATTTGATTAAGCCATGAAAATGATAGGCATAAAATATTTATCAAAAATTTGCCAAGTTCTAGATTATTATTAATATGCTATCAATAATTTTTATTTTTAAGCAATTTAAACAATGCTATAATACTTCAGTAGGTAAGTTTGAGTGAATTTTATTTGAACTTGGCACCCACTTGCATATCACTTCTTTTTTTTTTTTTTTACAGAAGAATTTCGCTCCCTTTTTTCACAGTTATGTTTTTGTTAGATATCATTACTTTTTGTACAGTTAAAATTTACTTAAACACTTCCCTTAATGGTTTTTAATGTGTTTACAAGTGACTATTTTATTCAACAGGCAACATTCAATTTAATTTAAATTTCCTACAACAAAATATTTGACTGTCAATTTGCGGCAGAAATCTGTATTTTAATACTGCTGTATTTAATGTTTGTTTTGAAACGAAATGTACTGATTCGAAATTTTTATTATTTCTGAAATAACAATAATCATATTGACATAATTTTATGTTTTACCATTACAGACTCATTAACATATAAATCAACATTCAGATTCATATTTACAAATAAAATGACGAAGCTCTCCAAATAATTTGTGACAAATAGTATAAAATTTAAACAAGCACTAACAAGAAAATCTGGCTGAATTTTAGCAGTTACTAATGTAGGTTTTTAGTCTGGTGAAAGAAAGTATTGGCTCAAACTATAATTAAAAACAAAATGCTAATGCACCTTTTGCTTAATTATAACATTTATTTGACACACAGCATACAAACTTGAAAGTAAACAAACAGTAATTAATAAATTCGAATTTGTCCACCGATACTACAGCATAGCAAGAATTTGCATCGTCAAAACCCTCCGTATACAACAGTTTGAAAGTTCGTGTCGCAATCGAAACGCATCGAAATGATACGTGATAGTTATCTGCAAGCATTATCTTTATCCGCAGCGGAAATCTATAGAGTACCCGTAGCACTGGAGTTGAGAGTTCGAGACACCGCAAGGTTGTCCACAGCTACAATGCCTAGACCCATGGTAGCCTACACATCCATGATCAATATTTATTTGAATCATAGAAATGACTCTCTTTTGTTTACATTTTTAATTCTGGGATTAGACGAATTTCAACTGCTGATGTCTCGAAATATATGCGGATTTCGAAATATGTATTCTCTCACGATGTTTTTGTTTTTTCACAATGTGTCTAAAAAGGTAAATTTTATGCACCATTACTCAAAAAATTAATTCTCTGAAATTAGCCAAAAATGGCTGATAATCTGATGATTTTGCTGCAAAGTAAGCCCGGATTCAACATTTGGCGCTTTTTTTGGCAAATTAAAATTTCGCCTAATAGCGGTAACGTTAAAGTAAAAATGGACACCTAGACCGGAAGGTGGCAGCACAGACAATCACCTCATCGAGTTCACGGCTGAAATTCCAGAATTAGTTAAAACTCGATTCGCATATTAAAACGCAATCGATCTGCCAAGTCATATCTTGGTGGAAACCACCCGAAAACCCGATTTTAGCAGTTGACTCGTAGGTTTACCATTATATGTTCCTGCTCCCAGTCCTCCACGTTTTTATACCTTTGGGTGCAGGAAAACACAATGGTAAACCTACGTGTCAACCGCTAAAATCGGGTTTTAAGGTGTTTTCCACCAAGATATGACTTGGCAGATCGATTGCGTTTTAATATGCGAATCGAGTTTTAACTAATTCTGGAATTTCAGCCGTGAACTCGATGAGGTGATTGTCTGTGTTGCCGCCTCCCGGTCTAATCCGCAAGTGGGTAATTAATCGATTTTCAGAATTTTCTTTTTTGATTCTTTATAGTGTAAACAAACTTCGTACCAAATTTAGAGTCTGTAGGTGCAGTAGATATATGAGATCTTTTTGATGAGTGAGTGAGTCAGTGATAAAATTATTGATTATCAGATATTTTCAATTATCATTATCTCGGAAACTAATTATGCGTTATTTATAAAATTTTGGATTCTGGATAATTAAGGGGCCTTACTACACATCTAAAATTACAAGTACGTAGGTCAAATAGATTTTCAGTAGTAGAGTGTCGAAATTTGGCGAAAACAAATCGAAATGGTTCGTGTAATATAACACACTAGTATGTTAGACGAACTTGGCTGACACACTGCCATGTGTCTAGATTTAAGTGTTTCTATAATTTTCGTTGTTTTACTTTCACTTTAACTATCTATACTAATAAAAGAAAGTTTCGCTCTGTGTGTGTGTGTGTGTGTCTGTTGGCGATGGCTAGGAAAATCTAGCCCACCTAGAAGGCCGGAAATTTAGATTTAGGTAGTCCAAACCCTCTCCTGGTGTACCTGAATGTCAGAATTTTAATATTTTAATTACTTTCTGAAATATTAATTAAAATGCACGAAGAAAAAATTAAAAATACGCTTTTTCTTGAGGTTGGTTGGTTGTGTAGAATATCTTCTCAGAACACATTAAATAAATCAGAGTACGATGCATAGATAAGGACTTATAACAAAATAATGCCAACATGGATTGCAGTTACCTGCATATAGCCAAGCTAATGTAGCGCCATTTACTCACGGCAAATTACACAAACGCCACCTCTTTAAGACATTTCCAGGCACGTTTTTCTTCATTATAATTATCTGGGTTTAAGGTCTTTTTTTAAAACAGGACATATATTATTATGATAGAGACTATTAATACAGAAAACTTTATTTAACAGATTATTTGTTATATATTTGCGGGAATGGCGAGGGGTAAGGGTCTAATTACATTTTTACAATTTTAACATTTTTTTTAGCTTCACCCGTAGCATTTAATTGTTGTTTTACATACAGAATACCGCTATTTTAAATCTTAATTTCTCAGTAATATCTCAGTAATAATGTTCCGAACTTCTCCATTTAGTTCCATTTTTACTAAATTATCGTAAAAATCCTCATTCATTGCTTCAAGGTGTATTTCTAAAAAGCAATTACCAGTATTTCCAAATAATAGCCTAAGCCAAATTTCAAATTAAGTTCCTAGCTTAACCAAATGAATCAATCTTTAAAGATGTACACTGATCTTCCTAATTAGTTATTTGATGAAGGTCACTTGAACATCCGCCACCCCCCCCCCCCCCCCGGGGCCCTCCTTCAAAGTTTTCTGTAACTATTCTCCGTTTCCATATCTCAGCAACTATCTTTCCGATTTCAAAGCAAGTGATTTCAAACATTATAATTAACTTAATAGTCACCCTTTATAAAATTAAACTAAATTTATGAGCAGCGGTTACCACTATTTCTGGATAATAGTTTAAGCCAAATTTCTAATTAAGTTCTTAGCTTAACCAAACGAACGAATTTTTAAAGATGCATAGTGGTTGTCCTAATTAGTCATTTGCTGAACAGCACTTGAACATCCCCTCCCCCCGACCCATCCTTCAAGGTTTTTTACCTAACTATGCCCCGTTTCCGTATCTCAGGAACTATCTTTCCGATTTGAACGCAAGTGATTCCAAACATTATAATTAACTTAATAGACACCCTTTATAACATTAAACTAAATTTATGAGTAGAGGCTACCACTATTTCCGAATAATAGTTTAAGCCAAATTTGTAATTAAGATTCTAGCTTAACCAAACGAACGAAATTTTAAAGATGCATAGTGATCCTGCTAATTAGTCATTTTCTGAAGGGCGCTTGAACATCCCCTCCCCTCCGGCCCTTCTTTCAAATTTTTTCTCTGACTATGCCCCGTTTCCGTATCTCCGCAACCATCATTCCTATTTCAACGCAACTGATTCCAAATATTATAATTAACTTAACAGTCACCTTCTATAACATTAAAGTAAATTTATGAGTAGCGGTTACCACTATTTACGAATAATAGTTTAAGGCAAATTTGTAATTAAGTTCCTAGCTTAAGCAAACGAACGAATTTTTAAAGATGAATCGTAGTCCTCCTAATTACTCCTTTTCTGAAGGACAGTTGAACATCCCCTTCACCTGGCACCTCACTCACGATTATTTTGTTCAACTGTGCCTTATTTCAATAACTCGGCTTATAATGTTCCCATCTTCTCGAAAGCAGCTCGATTTTGTCGCACGCCTACTATACAGTACCGTAGGCAACGTTGACCTGTCTCAGATGTTCTTTCCGAAAGAGGTTGCTCCCCTGGCGGTGGAAGTGGGAAATAAAAGATTTTCCGGAGCGTGCGAGCGTGCCCGGTATACGGTGTCGAAGCCATCGGAGACCTTGGCCACAGTTTCGTTTTTTAAAAGATTTGAGTTTATTACACGGGCTCGGGCAACGCCGGGCGGGTCAGCTAGTAAGAATATAAAGCCCACTGATTTTTAAATTAACGTGTTTTTTTTTTGTATTAAAACGTATTTATTTTTATATGTGTCCTTACGCTTTTCTTTTCTTTTTTTGTTTTTTCTTTTTTTGAGATCTAACTTAATGTAAGTATGTTTGTTAATATAAATTTGCAATGTTTGTTTCTATTGTAATAATAATAACAATTATAATAATATATTAATTATATTATGTTTCATGCTAGGATTATAATACACGTCAACAGTTCTTCAGGAGATATGTGAAAAGTGACCTTATATTTCACGTCTAAGTTGTTTAACCCTTTGAGGGGCGGTGGGATATATTTTTAATCCGATTCGTACCAGAAACCTTTAATTAAATTTTTCTGTTTTAACTTTGACAGGAAAAGTTGAAAAATTGATGTTTCTTATTTTGAACTAAACTCTTTCGTAAATACCGGTGTGAATTCGACGTTACAGGAACAAAATTGCTTGCCCCTGAAAGGGTTAAATGAGAAAATATGATAAAATGTTATTCAATAAAAGATATGATATTTTCATTTCATTAAATTGGTGAAGATTTCGTTTGGTACAGAAAGTAAGCATATCACTATGCATTTTAGTACACATTATGATCCATTATCATGAATGTCATAGGTAGGATGCCTCTATGTAAGAGTGGCGACATGCGGGATATAAAAATAGCTTCTCTGATACGATTTTGCCCAAAAGAAATCGCCAAGCATCTTGTTGACCCGGCATTTATTGCTGAGATAATGTCTGTTTACTTATCTCACTTGTCTAATCGACTCATTCAGCTGAGTATCGGCAAGGTAACACTAGATACCGGGCTTGCTCATTCACTCTCATAACGTCACAAATAGTGTCTGACCGCGACCAGCGATTGGTACAAAGCGACGCGCCCATTGTTTTGTGCCAATCGCTGTATGCCTTTCGTTGCGGCCAGCTACCTTTTGCGACGTCATGATAATGAATGAGCAAGCCCGGTATCTAGTGTAGCCCTGGTATCGCCTAGTGTAGGAAAGCTGGTTTGCCATAGTTTAGCCAAAAACGTTTGACTGAACAAAGTCTGTGCATGCACTTTGTGAGCTTATTATCACTCTCATACAGAGGGACCTTACCATAGGCGACATTGATTGGTTATGTAAAGTAATCGGACGATGCATGTTAACCAATGAACTGAAGGACATGTAGTTTACTTTGCTAATCTTTAGTAAGATTTGGAAAACACATAGAGGCACAATCACTATATTTTAGAATAGGTTGTGTGAAATCTATTCTATTTAAACCCATATTACCATTTACAACCTATTATAATATTATGAGTTGTAATTTTCCAACTGGACGAAAAATGTCCGGGCCAGGATTCGAACCTGGGATCTCTTGGCTGAAGCTGCCCTGCTTTACCAACTGAGCCATCCCGGACGAATCTGGAATACCTAATTCATCCAGTTAACCTTATTGATCATAGCATCTGGTCTGATATCTTAATCAGCTCAACAGAATAAATCGCAGGTTATTTAGAACTCCAGTAAACATTGGATACGTGATTACACCAGATTGATTTTAACACAATTATTCAAATTGGTAAAGAAATCGTATGAGCTGTAATTTTCCAACTGGACGAAACATGTCCGAGCCAGGATTCGAACCTGGGATCTCTTGGCTGAAGCTGCTTCAGCCAAGAGATCCCAAGTTTCGAATTTTATTGTTTGACGAAAAAAGAAAATAAAGCAATTATTTCACAGATCTCGATAAAAGAAATACAGAATGTAAATCTTAGAAAAAATCTTAAGCTAGGAATCCTAAAAAAAAGGAAAGGAATCCTAAAAAAATTCTGGCTATCTTAAGGTATAAATTTATATCTACCATTACAGGATTTATACATCATTTGATTTGTATTTTAAAATTTGATCAGAAAAAAAAACTGCAACCAAAATCGAAAAAGTACAAAGATACCGGATTTGAGATAGAACTCGGATATCTTTTGCAAAAATAACGATTAAAGGGGGTCCTGGGAATTTTAAAATGTCAAAAAGTGAAAAATGCATCATTTTTGTCATTTTATATCGTAAAAAGTATACATAACAAAAACACAGTTTTTTCATAGATGGTAATAGATACATGTTTCTTCTCTTATGCTTTTATTCTTTTAAGATCATAATGGGAAAAATTAGGTGTTATCTGTTTTTTTAACTTGTCAAGTAAAAAATTCGAATTACAGGTTGCGCACATGATTGCAAAAGAATTTGTGCATGTAAAACAAATGTTTCGGTACATAATTATACTTGCGAGTCTTGTGCTTATACTGAAAGTGCCTATTTATAGCATTTTGTATGTTTAAAAAAATGTATCTTGTCTATGTAAGATTTTCAAAAGTTTAGCAATATAACAAGAAAATATCTTTTTTCAACAAAAAAAGATTAAAAAATTAGGTTTACTTTACAGAGCCTACCATACACTATATATAATGAAATTTTCGAGAAAAAAATATCGAAAAGTTTTTAACAGCCTAGCACGCAATGTCCCAAAATCACATTTTGAGAAAAATGATTTTAAAGTTCTCTCTTTGAAAATATTTCGTATTAAACTACTATTAACTGTGTCATTCATTTTGTTTTAAAATGTTCAGAAATTATTACTCTTTAATACATATATTGTTTGAAAGTTTAAAATACCTATAAAACTTTAGAAAAATTGAAATGCAAACGGAAATTTTGAAAAGGACGCTGCTATTGGTTTAACATTAGCTTGCGAGTGTTTCCGTGTATCTAGCTTAGTTTCACCTTTTGCTTACGGTGGGATTACCGTAGTCCCAAGAAAAATACTGTTGAAAAATACGGGGTTGGGATTATCGTCATCCCGAAAATTTTCACCCCTCAAAGATGGAGTGCAGGAAATCCTTAATAGCGTTTGGCTCAACGGGGGTCTCATTGGGTATTGGAGAAGGGAAATTCTATAGGGAATATAGTAGTTATCATAGGGAAATACAGGGAAAACTTATGCAGCAAAGAAAGTAAACATTGTTCAAGCGCACGATTTGAAGCTGTTTCTACCTCACTTCCTCCAAATTAGTGGAAGATAATTTTTGTTTGTGATATTAATATGAAGAGAAAAGATTATTTTCAGTAAATTGTTTTATTATTTTAGTATCGCTGATTTTGATTAAGTTTTTCTTCTTAGAATGTTAAGTATTGCGGGTTTTTTTTTATTTCGACAATAGTACACTAGATATCTTAAAATAATATACGTAACTTTATTTATTGAACTCAACAAAAATGAAATTATTATATATACTACTATCTAACAAAAATACAGTTAATTTTGTAAAATTTTTATGTATAAATTTTTTTTGTAAAATTAATTACTTTTACACAGTAGAAAATAGTTTTATGCTCACACACAACTTAATAATCATGTTTTATATTCTTTGCATGGAATTGAACTTTGTCTGTTTCAGAATGATATTAATAAGTAATGAAATTCTAACGATATTTACAATTAATTTACTCCGCAATCATCTGATTCAAAAAAAAGTAATTGAAGTTATGCAAAAAATAATACAAGTTACATTAATTGTTCTTTATATATTTTTTAAACATATGATTATAAACAAATATAAATGTCGTACAAATGTAAGTCCTAAGCATTTTTCTGCTATGTTCAAAGAGGCAATAGCTGTTCCAAAATCGTTTCGGAAAACAATTGTTATTGCCGTACTTTTTTCTTGGAAACTTCTGAAGCTAATTCAATACTTTATTTTATTTTTATTTTGTATTATACTTAGGTATTATACTTATTACACAATTAGTATTATGTTTATTAAACTTTGTACTATACTTATATATAAATAAGGATTGTCTCTCAAAATTCATTCATTTTCAACCAAGTTAATTAACGCTGTTCTCAAATACAAAGGGCCTACTATCAGATACATTTTTAAATTCATTTTTGTTCAGAAACGCATGAAACAGGCAGATGTTGTTATTCAGAAACTTTGCAATCGAAACACGTTTTCCATTTTTTGGTAAAGGCAGAAGATCTTTTATAAAACACTGTCAAAGTCCGCGTTTTGAACCGAATGCCTTATTCTTCATCGCACGAAAGGAGAAAAACCTGTTGTCACGTGACACGAATAGCTTATAACACGACAACTAATTTATTTATCAAAAAATTGAAAACTCATTTCGATTCCAAATTGCTTCAACAGTCAGGCCGGCAAATTTTATGATTTTGCGTTTAAAAATGCGTCAGAAAGTTTTGCGTTGTTCAGCAGAACATTTGAGAACCACATTCAAAATAAAGTAGAATGTTTAGTTTGTGAAATCGTACACCTATTGCTCTTTTTAATTTCATTTATTGCCGAATGACCATTTATTGTTTAATAAACGTCAAAAATTTGAAAAGGAATTTCTTTTAAATCGTTTCAGTAATTTTCGAGAAAAATGAACTTTACTCCCAGCTATTTTCTATATGATTTCTCTAGTGTTATTGCTTGCTTTAGTATTATTATTCTAAGGTTGTTTGGGGGGGGGGGCATTAAAATTAGAGAGACTCAAAATAAAAAAATACGGGTTATGATCCCTTAGAAAGACCCCCACTGATGCCATCCCCCCTAGGGCCTATATCCCTTGTGTAAATAATCGGCCGTCATAAATCAACTAACCAACCGACCATAAGTTTAGAGGAGCTAGGTATTTTTTAGTTATATTCTCTCATTTTTTGCACATTTAAAAAAATGTTTATTTAAGGAAATTATTTTTATTAAACTTATTTAATTTTTAAATGTATCTGAATGCTTGGAGCTATTATTACATCATTTATTACATCATTTATTACATCATTATTACAAGTATTTTTGTATTAGCATACAATTTTTTTTCTTATTTTACTTATAACATTTGCTTAATACTTTTATTCAGATTTCTACTACTATTTCTGTATAGTAATATTCGACTAATTTAAGTACAACATAAATTATAATACAATTTGGAAATAGCGGTTTATTTTTTAATTTAAAAAGTAAATGCCCAACTGTTAACACCAAACCCGTTGCATATAACTTTATTCTTCTTTACTGTTTATACCGATTTCTATGTATTTATTTCTACCTTTTTCTTTAATTTTTTTTTTTTTTTTTTTTTTTAGTTATAATCTAAATTGTAACGGGAAAAAAAAAAAACTTTTTTTTTTAAATAAATTATTTTTGTATTACTTATTTAATTTTTAAGTGTATCTGAAAGTTTACGGCTATTTTTAAATAGTATTGTGCCTAGTTGTTTGTGTTATAAAATGAGTATGTAAATGTTTTGCTTATCACATTAGTTTAATTGTTTTTATTCAGATTTCTGTCACTATTTCCGAATTTTCGCTAATTTAAGTACAAAATAAATTATAAAACAATGGAAGTGTAAGTTTATTTCTGAATAAAAAAAGTTAATGCCTTACTGGGAACACTAATTCAGTTGGATAAAACTTTATTTTTCCTTACTGTTCTTTGTTGCGATACCCATATATTTATTTTTACATTTTTCTTATCATGGAATTTATTTTTTCTTATAATCTGAATCATGATAAAAATAAATAAATGTTTATTTAAGGAAATTATTTTTTATTTGCTTATTTAATTTTTTAAAGTATCTGAAAGTTTAAAGCTATTTTTAAATAAAGTATTTTTATATTAGCATAAAAAATTCTTCTTCTTTTTTTTTTTTTTTTTTTTTTTTTTTTGCTTGTAACATAACATTTTCTTTTATATTCTCCTTTTCAAAATATAAACTACTATTTAAACGTTCATTGTAAGTGTTTTTCTGCTTATTTTTAAGAGCTTATTTCAAAACCTAATCTCTTGAATTTAATGACTTCACAGAAAAAAAGTGCAATTTTCATGTCCGTATAACATTTAAACCTTATTTATAACGATAAGCTATTACTTTTAACAGATGAAAAGGCTTCCTTTAGGGAAAAGTTTCTCACGATTGAAAGTCGTTAGCGGACGCGCCTAATGATTCCAGATGTTCTACCATCACCTGGGGTGCGATGCTTCTGAAGAAAGGGGGCTGAAACGGTCACGGTTTTCCCGTAATCAGAGGATATTTAAAGTATTCATTTCCCGTAAGCTACAGGTTAAGCAAATTTTGGTCAGTCTCATTACTTCTTTTATTAGTACTATGACTAGGTAACAGAATTTTAGAGCAAAACTTATTTAATAACAAAGAAGTTACATAAACACTAATAATAACACTATATTTTACATATAAAGCTTTTAAAGTATTCATGAAATGCATTAAACTTTATGTTAAAAGATCAAATTTTAAATTCAGATTGAAACATATTACCAATAAAAATGGTGTATTTGTATATTATTGTCTGTAAGTAGTAAGGTGCTTCGATTATGGAGACCTATGGGTAATATTTTTTTATATATATAGAGATGATTTTGTACAAAATCAAATGTCCAAACATTTTGTCAAGAGCGGCATTATGGTCAAGCTAATGTTTGTTAAATTTTCTTATTCATCTAATGAAACTGGTCTATATGAATATTACCCAGCTCTTGAATGTGTGTTACCATAATTTGGTCGAAATCTTCAATCTGAGCATATGCACATGCACATGTCGCAACTCTAGAAACACTCTATATATGTCCTTCATAGAAGAACTCCATGAAATTTCAAAGTTATTAATATATATATTTCAGACTAACATATGTATTGCTTTTAAATTGATTTATATTGTCCATATAAAGAAACACAGGAATACAGAAACACAGTTTTAAAAAACACATCTTAAGCCGATAATTCTAAGCTTTTTCTATAATATTAGGGCTTTTTCCTGCTGTACTAAATTTATGTATGCTATGATATACATGCATCATGTATAGATATCATACAGAACTTTTCATAATAATTAAAATATACAACAAATATTGACGGTAGTTCTTTTCAACGATGTCCCATTTTTTTTAAGCTAAGCAAAAATTTGTTATATTTGTAACATGTAAAATTTGCTTCCATACATAAGTTAATACAATTGCTGAAAAATTGTTTGAGAGAAGTTTGTATAGCATGAGTATGACTTATTGACCGTTAATGAAATTCAACTTGACGAAGCCTTCGTAATATATTTTTTGTAATGTTTCAAAATCATTCATAATGTGTTTGTGAAGCATGATGTTTAGTTATTTTTATTTGAAAAATGCAGAAATCATTCAAACCTATTAAACAAAACATTTTTCTATAAATATAGATAAATTATCATAGCTCTGCTAGATACAGTTTAGTATCAATTTAAATATAGTTTAGGATTATGTGAGTTAATTACTTTAAAACCGTAAGCCTTTAAGCTATAAAATGCGGAAGCATACTCTCTTGGTATTAGGAACGATATTGAGCACATATTTTAAGTGAGGAAATATAATAAATATTGATTATCTCCATTCCTTTAAATAATGCACAATTTATTAACTTTAAATTACACAATTTGGTTTAGAGTTCAAAGTGAACTACTTCAGGATAATTTAGAATCATCCGCATATTTGTTAACTAAACGGATTTTAGCAGAAATTAACACAGTTACAAAGTATATTTACTATACCATGCGTACTCTTTACACTGTTAAAAATAAGCAATTTAAAAAGTAAAATTTTGAAAGACATACATACTTATGTTTTTACTATACGAGAAAAAAGTAAATAAAGCGAGACACATACATGTAATAAGATATAGTGTAAGAGAGGCGTTCATCCTCTGAGTTATAAAGGGCCCCTACAAAAGATTTTCTTAAATGCGAATGTTTTATTTTTGTATCTAATCCGTGTGAAAGTGAATAAATGTTACTATTCTGTTAATATACCTAAGTATCCATAGTGTCATTAAATTTAGCAGAATGTGTGTTTTTAAGACGATTACATAATGTGATATCGCAGTTTGACTACATTAATGTTTTTTACTATTTAAAATGAGGATTTTGCTGAGGTAGAATGTGTGTTTTTAGTACCGGTCAACTGGATTTACTAACACTAGAACCGCGAAGAATTTGACCCAAATCGATGTTTAATTTGTCACCGCATGAAAAATATTAATTGAAAAAGTATTTCCTTTTCTGACTTTTAATATTTTAATCACAACAACTGTAAACAACAACTTATCGAATTTGAAAACGAATAGCATAAATAATTTTGCAGTTATAAAAATATATACCTAGAACCACGAAGCGCATCAGTTTGACCTGTAATATATTTTTACGAATAAATGGCGAAAAAGAGATACATTTTCTCGGAAGTAAATTTCTCAATGTTAAACTAAAATTAGTCGTATTTATAAGATAAAAATAAAGAATCAAGAGTTCGAACAAAAGGCCTTTACACTCCGGGAAATCTGAAAAAAAAAATCAGCAGTAACGTGCGCATTGAAACTTGGAAATAAAGAAGTTGGAAAATATGGGGCAATTTGGAACGTTGTACAAATCGATACTAGCAACAAAAGAAGAAAAGAATAGCATAATGTTTTGAAGGATGTTGGTGCCCCAACACTATATGCACGTGAAAATTGCAAGACTAACTATACAAAAGGACCTAACATAAGCGTAGATGAGCAGTTATTTCCTACAAACTCTAGGAGCATTTTTACACAATATATGCCTAACAAGCTAGATAAATTCGGTATCAAGTTCTAGTTGGCTGCAGATGCTGATTCAAAATATCTGATTAATGAATTCCTGTATCTTAGAAAATATATTCACTGTCCATCTAATGTTCCTCTTTCTGAATATGTAGTACTGCGACTAATAAGTCCATATGAGAACAAAGGTAGAAATGTCACTAAAGACAATTTCTTTACAACTTTGAAGATTTCGGAGGTGTTGAAATCCAAAAACACAAGCCTTTTAGGAACTGTAAAATACTCAAGAAGAGAAACACCTGACTCTGCAAAAATGTCAAAGTCGGAATTGTATGCGACTGCAGTACTAAATCCTAAATAAATAAATCTAACTGTTTAGCAGTGGAAAAAATATAAAAATGTTTCATTGCTCAGCAGTCTACATCCTTTAGATAACTCAAAAAAATACCTCATACAGTTATTCACTACAACACGACTAAATTCGGTGTAGATGTGATCGACAAGATGACAAGGAAGTACACTGTCAAGTCTGATTCACGAAGGCGGCAAGTATTTTGTAATATTTCGGATAGTGCTGCTATGAATGCTTGGGTTTTATACAAAGCCGTAACTTGAAAATCTATTAGTAGACGGCAATTTATCCAAAACTTAGTTGAAAAATTACGAGAAAAGTTCTCTCCCGGCTCAAAAGGTGTCATTTGGATGCCAAGCAACCCCTGAAAATGATGGAAAACCACAAACTAAGCGTAAATGAGTCCTATATCACAGTCCAAAATGTGAAAATAAAACTTAATGATTTTGTGCAAAATGTAATGCACCTATTTGCGATAAACGTACAAAACTTATTACCAAGTTTTGCAGGCAATGCATACACCCAGAAAAAGGAATTGATTAAAACGACAAAACATGTTTTGTTGAGTACATTTTGGTTGTTTTAGCAAAATATTTAGTTGAAGTAAAAAGTTGGTTTTGTTGCATTGACAAAAAAATATTGTTGACACTCTTACAAAATTTTAACAAAATTTCATCAATTTTACTTGAATTAACAAAATCTGTTTTTTTAATTTTACCATAATTTTGTAATTTATAATTCTAGCAAAATTTTGTTGCTTTTACAAAATTTAAATTGTTGTGTAGTAGACATAAATCTCTCACGTAACTTGGTTTATTTGATTTATATAACTGTATATTAAAGGATTAACATAATTTTTGGATAATTAAAACTTTTTTAAATGGGACGGACCAAGGTAGTTTTAAAAATCCCCCTATCCCATTTATTACTTTCTTCTATCTTTACAAGAAGAAAGTATTGGAATCATGAAAATTTTCAACTTCTGGTTTTTGACGGATTTTAGAAGGTCCTGAACACGATTTGACTGTTTTCAGAAAATGACTCTCTATGACTCTGTCTGCATGTGACAAAAATTTTGAGGCTCTCTATTTCAAGAACTAATGGACGGAATTTAATTAAACTTTATATTCAGTTACTTTCTGATATAAATTGGTGCTGATTAGTTTTTGGCATAAATTGCGCAACAGGTGGCGCTGTTATGTTGCAATTTTTGCGATTTCTGCAATAGATTCGCGATTTCTCAAGAACTAATGCACTGATTTACATCAAAATACAGATTGAGTTAGACTTTGACATAAATAGAAGCTGATTACTTTTTGGTGTCAATAGTCCAACAGGTGGCACTGCTATGTTATTTTTTCATGCTTTTGACTGTAACTAAATCTCAAGAACTAATGCACGGATTAATTTTTAAATCATTTTCAGCAGTGACTTACGCCTGTAATTCTTAAATAATAACAAGTGAAATAGTGTGAAAAACCAGTGAAATAGTGTGTTTTAAATAATATCTATTTTTTATCCTGCTTTTTTTCAAGCGTAAACCGGCAGAGTGGAAAATGTCCCAAGCTGGGAATCGTACCCGGGTCCTCAGAATAGCGCTCTGAGACCACAGCATACGGGTTGGGTTGGGTTGATTTATGACGGCCAATTATCAACACGGGGGATATAGGCCCTGCAGGGGAGTGCCCTCCGTGGAGGTCTTTTTAAGGGATCCTAACCCGTATTTACGCAAGGCTCGAAGAAAACCACGGAAAACTCCGAACGGTTAGGTCGACGAGCGCGACAGGGGTTTGAACCCAGCACCTCCCGTGTACCAGCTTTGAGAGCAGAACCTCTCAGCCACCCACAGCATACGGCAACACAGTTAATTTTTAATTAATTTTCTGCAGTGAGTAATGCCTGTAATCCTTGAATAATAACCAGTGAATTTTTATCCTGCTTTTCATAGGCGTAATTCAATGCTGAAAATGAATTAAAAATTAACTATATGTTGCCGTATGCTGGGCTTTGTATTTTCGTCTCATGTTTGGCGCAAAAATTTGCATGCTCATGCAGGGCCTGTTTACCGAATAGTCCCGGGAAGCCCGTGCTTACCCAAAGAAATACAAAGGTGCCCCCAAATTTACTTTTCAGAATAACTTAAAAAAAAAAAAAAAAAATCAATCAGGGTAAGAAATGAATTTTTTCCTTACGAAATTTTTATTTAAGAAGCTCGCTCTTTCTAAATTGTTGTTTACTCGAAATTTTGATGGTGAAATTTCAAATTGTTGCAGCATACCAAAAATGGATTTAGTAAATAACAAAGCAATTGGTAGAGGGGGCCCCCAGAGTACCCAGATTACCCCTACCTTTATTTCTTCAGCGAGCGCTGTGCTCATGATGACATTTTTATCTTGTGCTGCGTTTGCAGCCGATCCGACATATATAAGAGTGAGAAATTTCGAGTTTGGATATCGTTCCTTCTGGCTGAGTGGTTAGAGTCTCAGATCGTTATGTTGAGGACCCGGTTTCGATTCCCGGCTGGGGGCATTGTTCAAACTGTAGGTTTACGCTTAAAAAAAAGGATAAAAATTCACTTGTTATTAATTCAAGGATTGCATGCATAATTCACTGCTGAAAATGAATTAAAAATTACCTAAAAGAGTTTTTAAGTTTAGATTGGTTCTAATACAAAAAGTAATTGTTTATGTAACAAAAACCTTTTGTTGTTAAAACAAAAAAAAATCTTCAAATTACACAAAACAATTGTTCTTTAAACAAAAGTTTTTGTTGCCGAAACTGAAAAGAACTCTTAAAGTAACAGATAATTATATTTATTTTGAGAAAACTTTCAACAAAATAATTTTGTTTCTTCAAGTGAAATTGAAACATTTTTACTTGAATTAACAGAACATTTTTTTTGCTGACAATACAAAACTTTTTGTTGGAATTGCAAAAAAAATCAACAATATTTTTCTTGTTGATCCAAACAAATTTTCCATTGACCCATATTTAAACGGAAAGTTTTGTTGGGCCAACCAATTTTTTGTTGATTCAACAAAACTTTTCTCTGAATGTAGAATAAATTGGATTAAATAACACTGCAAAACTAATAAGAAACTTGTATATTAATTTATATTTCCTTAAATTATTCTTAGAAATTATGCCTAAATTTATTTCAATGAGATGATCTATTTTGTATTAAAGTTATGAAGTCTAAGTTTGTTTTGGTTTAAAATATATATTATTGTACTTAATGAAATACAATTTTGAACATAATTTTCTATAATGTTAGGTAATTTCTGCTGACTTAATATTAAATAAATGTTGAGCAATATTGGTTATTGTATGAGAATATAATATTTTAGGTAACTAAATTAAACGTTTTTGCATATCTACCCTATATATATAAAATCCTAATGAAACGAATTTGTGAAACGATTTTATGAAACGAATTTATGAAACGATTTTATGAAACGACTGATTAAACAACTGATTATGTTTCAAGGCTATTTTTAATAAAATATTAAACGCTTGATGGGGAAATTAATACCAATTGTTCATAAAAATCCGCGGATGTCAAAACTGGTAATAGAATTTTGAAATTGGAATTAGTTTTCGAGATATTAATTTTTTCTAATTTTAATGACATTTCTGTAATGATGGCAACTAATTACTCAGTTTTTTTGTGACAAAAAAGGGAAAAAAATTGAAAAGGATTCCGATAGGGATTATTGATTTCTTTTTATTCGTCATTTTCAAATTGAAATTGAATTTATCTTTTATTTCAATCGATAATGAAGATAAGATTGTGATTAAATTATGTTTTTCAGGAAAATGTGAAAAAAAAATCACATTTCTATCGTCAGGATTCAATCATCTGTCAGCATTTAATTTAATTTATAAACTGAAAATATTTTGAATAAATTCGTCCAAATGACGTCATTTAGGTAAACGCAAAAGAAAGGGAGGAAAAAGAATTAATAGTAATTATTATTTATTGATATCATTTTGTTATTTTTTTTGTAAAATTTAACTAAACGAAATTATAAAATCATTAATTCGGATATTTAAAACTAATATATAAAATAATAATTGCCCAACTGAACGGAAGAATAAAATATCCTGCTTGGTTTTCTATCCTGCTTGGTTTTTTCCGCCAAGCTTTTTAAAAAAGCGTCAAGACCCCTATAATAGAAAAACACCAAAAGTTCATTGGGTTTATTTTCATAACTTTTGGCAACAAATCCATGTATATTAACGAATCTATCCCTTTTTGAAGCTCGAATTACGCCAAACCTAAAAGCAAAGGATCCTATAATGGAAAAGTACCCGATTTTCTTATGGACAATATTCAAGTGACAGAACATGGTGTAAAATTACCGCGGATAGCAAATTTGTTTAAATATCTCATCAATTGATGCCGAATAAATGAAGGCATGCATGCACAAAATATTTAATTAATTTTGTATGATAAATAATTATTAGAAAATTCATATATACATACTAATTTAAAAAAATAATTTACATATTTAAAATAACATGAAAATATGCATGATGGTGCACTAAAATAGAGAGAAAATTAAAACCTGTTACTGAAAATGTCTATAACATAGTACTTTTCAATACCGTGGTTCTTAATGTTATTCACAAGCAGATGGAATTTTTCTCATCCTTATACGCAAAGGAAGAATAGAATAGAGATTGTTGTTATAAAAGTCCGAGAGGTAGTCACAATTTAAACCTAACCATTTTATACAAGCTGTTTTTTAAGTAGTAATTGATTTTACTTATCAATCCCGAAAACAGTCGTCGCAACAGCTGTGTATGAGGCCATGATAATCGAAAAATGTCCCATTAAAATGTTAAAAGCATGGCAACCCAATTACAGATTTACCAATATTTTTAAAATAAAGCACGCTGTCATGTTTTTAGAGGCCTCGAAGTCTGAGCGGGGGTTGGCGAGCGTAGCTCGCAGGGGGTAGGCCCCCCAGTATATATATATATTTCTGTCTAGGGTCAAATTGACCCGCTCCGCTGTCCTAGGTATACCGAAAGTCTCGAAGTTCTAGTGCTAAGCTGATATGATTACTTATAGCTGGTAAAATGTTGAGATTTTGTTCTCTCTTATGAAACGTTTTAGGGTTAACGAAACCTATTTAATTTAATCATTGATTGCTAATGGAGTTTAGACATGCTAAGAATTAATTTTTTTATATCTAACCGTGGGTATGTCAATGCACGTTACTATCCGTTCAAGATCTCTAAGTTTCCACAGTGTAATTCATCTTGGAAAAATGTGGATTTTTATGAAAATGACGTGGTATGCTAAGCACTTTTACAAGGTGTTTGCATTATTACGTGGTTGCCTTTGCAGTGTTGTCTGTTCATTTAACCTTACTAAGCTATTATACTTACTTGTAAATTGTAGGAAGTTGAGTTGTTGTACTCTCCAATATAAAAGTGATTGGGTTCACAGAACCTAATTAGTTTAATCAGTGAAGCACTGACTGCTAATGTGGCTTAATTAATTTTTGGTTAGAATTAATTTTTGTTTCTGATACTAAATTTTGATTTTTGAAGTTTTTTTTTTAATTAAGTGAGATATTATTTTATTGTGCAAATTAATTTTTGAAAAGGCATTGGGTCGTTTTATATAACCAAGATAGCACCACCAGTTATCTTTAGAGTAACCCTTAAACTGTTATTATGTCATAAACTTACATATTTGTATATACATTTAGTCTGAAGTCATAGATGATCAGTCGGAGTATATTACAAGGGTTGTTTGGTTGGTTTGTGTGGCAAAGGTCATATTTTCCATTACAAGAAATAAAGAGACCGAGACATCTGTTTAAAGTATAATCTGACACAACAAAAACACACAATCTTTAAACGGAACTCAACTCCATGTCTATCTCCTAATCAACAACACAGAAGTGCCCATTTATGTTGGTCTAGAGAGCAGGTTACCTAGATCAGACAACAATGGTCTCCTGTATCCATCACAGACGAGTACCGGTTTGCTTTGAAGAGTGATTTAGCTCGTGTGCTGATCTGGACAGAACGAGGCATCAGGTAATACCAAAAGACACATTTATAGAAGAGGTAAAATCATGGTTTTTGCTGGAATCCTTCTGGTGGCCATAGTAACTTCCATGTTTGCCAGGGAGGAATTCTGACTGCTGTAGGAGATCGGAACGAGTTTCTTGCTCCGTATATCACACCATATGCTGGTGCTATTGGTGATGAATTCATTTTAAAGAATGATAATGTCCGATCGCACCGAGCTAGAGTCGTTGAAGAATATCTTGAGGATCAAGGTTTGGAGCGAATGGAATGCCCAATTAAATCTTCGAATCTTAATCCCATAGAGGATTTATAGGACTACCTTGGAAGACAGTTTACTGCCACAAGTCCTCCTAGAAAGTCGTTAAATGAGCTGAGACAATGAATGTTAAATGAGCGTTGGTCCATGTATGGCCGTTGCTTCTCATTCCAGTATCCGATAACTTAATCGACAGTATGGAAAGTCGATGCCATAAATGCATTACAAGTAGGGTTAGACAAATGCTTGATTAAAATTCATTTAATCGATTTTTTTTTCCATAAAAAACTGCCATTTATTTTTTTTATCAAACAGCGGACTTTTGCAAAAAAATTCTATTTTTTATTTGTAAATCATGCTTGATGCTAAAATTATGTAAATTTCGATAAATAACTGTTTAAAGCACAACTTTTCTAAATTGCATATTTTTATCTTATTTCGTTTTAAAATAAGACACAAAATAATGGTTATACCTTAACTTTTGTGGGCCAGTGTATGTACAGCATTTCCTGGCACTAAAGGCACATACCCCTACTTTTAAGGTTATAGTACGCAAACTTCGCTATAGAAACTGACGCTAAAAATGCCTTTTGAAGCTTAAAACATTGGGAATTCCTGGCTCCGACAAACTAGCTGTTTGGTATTCACGATAGTATTTTCATTAGAAGAAATGTTGAAAGTTGTGCTGTTCGATATTCTCAGTTGTCGACTAATTAATCTGCGCATGATTAAAATAAATGGATTTGAACTTAGATGGTCAGTATTTTTACTCCAGTGAGAACACTTTTTTAAAATACATTTTTTGGGGCACCAATCTCACATATATATATTTATGTGTGTAAGATGTAAAGGGTGATTTCACATAAATATTTATAATTTAGCGTGCATTGATGTGTAATGGATATGTATCCATATTTAACGAATATTTTCGAAATGCAAGCAGCAAGCAGTAGCATTTTTTTTCTGAACTACGAAAGATACTAAGAATGGAAAAATGCGAATAAATGTTCTTTGTTTTGCTAATTAGTTATTCAGTATTTCTGACAAAGAATACTTCATTTTAAAAGAAAATTTAAATAGACTGATTCATAACCCCTCTCCTTCCTAACCCTGTGTATCCAAATTATTTCTAACTGCATTTTTACATGGATGCAACACACACACACACACACACACATATATATATATATATTTGTGTGTGTGTGTGTGTGTGTGTGATACATATATATATGTAAAATTATAATTATTTCGCAGCTGCAAGTGCTCTCGCATAAGCTTGACGGACGACTTCAGGATTAGTAGGACTTTATTTCCGCATATTTATATCAAAAGATAATACAAATTCTATATCGACCGCCCATATAAACCAAGACATATATTTTAAAACAAATAATTTTATCCATGAATATCTTAAAACAAATTAAATGTATAACATTTCAAACTGATACAAACTGAATTTTTAAGAGCCTTCAGAGTGCTCTTAAAGAATAAAAAAAAGCGAAATTTTTAGCACAATAATAGAGTCATTTTTATACGTAACACATGCAATTTAAAGGAATGAATATTGGCGTAATTTAAACGAACAACGTTTTTTTTTTTTTTTTTTTGTTTTTTTTTTTCAATAATAATTTATTAACAATCAGCTGTTCCCCCAATAGCGACTTTTCCCGTACTTGTCTATAAATTCAGCTTAAACAGCGATATTTCATGCCATTTTCGATAAGACTTCTGCATGTTTTTATAGGAAAGAAAGAAGCATTATTTAATGTTTCAGTATCCGAATAATAGCTACAAAATATTTCCTTTTAATAATAAAAATGACTCATAAAATGTTTCAATCGAATCAGAGATAAAAAGTTCGGATCAGCTTTTAAAGTTTTACTAAACAAAATTAATCTCAAAATTCCTTACCAAATGTAACTTATATATCTTACTTCTACGTTTATTTAAAAATTTGATTTAAAAATGTCTGTATTTAACATACATTATATTAATCGCCTATGTAAATTGAAACGAACAAAATTCACTTAAATAAGAAATTTAATCATCAATCTCAAATTTGTTAATGTTACATTAAATGGAAATGGTGATAGCTTTTCCTATTTACTTTTACACTTTCATTCGTTCTATTTTCTTAGATATTTACTGTAGTGTAGGCATAATTAAAAGCTTGTGATACCATATTACAAAGCCTCTGGAAGCGTTGTAATGCTAAACTTCTCAAATTTACAAGTGAACATTATTAATCAGATTATGGGATGCTTAATAATGCCTGTTTTTAGTATAAATTGACAAGCTAACTATCGCTCATGGAATAAGTCCTATAATAATGAAATATGTGTAAAACGATTCGCCACATTAGGCGATAATTTATATAACTACTGGAATAGATAATCTGAAAATAGTGTATTATCGTAAATGATCGTTTCGCTGCTTTATAGTGTTGTGGATAAAATTAGTTCATATAATATCTTATCTAACGAATTGGTATTTACCAACAGTAATATACATGTTATACGTAAATTGACAAATGTTTCTTCATATAACTTTTTTCTTTCTGAAAGTTTACGAAAATATATTAAAAATTATTTCGGGTTACGAACAATTCCGAAATCCTTTCCTTCATCCTCAGAAACGTCAGAAACCAATAGATTTCTGAAGTTAAATCAAATGTTGCTCATGCTTTACGTAATTTTTGGGAACGTAAATGATCGTTTCGCTGTTTTATAGTGTTGTGGATAAAATTAGCTCATATAATATCTTATCTAACGAATTGGTATTTACCAACAGTAATATACATGTTATGCGTAAATTGACAAATATTTCTTCATATAACTGTTTTCTTTCTGAAAGTTTACGAAAATATATTAAACATTCTTTCGGGTTACGAACAATTCCGAAATCCTTTCCTTCATCCTCAGAAACGTCAGAAACCAATAGATTTCTGAGGTTAAATCAAATGTTGCTCATGCTTTACGTAATTTTTGGGAACGTAAATGATCGTTTCGCTGTTTTATAGTGTTGTGGATAAAGTTAGCTCATATAATATCTTATCTAACGAATTGGTATTTACCAACAGTAATATACATGTTATACGTAAATTGACAAATGTTTCTTCATATAGCTTTTTTCTTTCTGAAAGTTTACGAAAATATATTAAAAATTCTTTCGGGTTACGAACAATTCCGAAATCCTTTCCTTCATCCTCAGAAACGTCAGAAACCAATAGATTTCTGAGGTTAAATCAAATGTTGCTCATGCTTTACGTAATTTTTGGGAACGTAAATGATCGTTTCGCTGTTTTATAGTGTTGTGGATAAAATTAGCTCATATAATATCTTATCTAACGAATTGGTATTTACCAACAGTAATATACATGTTATACGTAAATTGACAAATGTTTCTTCATATAACTTTTTTCTTTCTGAAAGTTTACGAAAATATATTAAAAATTCTTTCGGTTTACGAACAATTCCGAAATCCTTTCCTTCATCCTCAGAAACGTCAGAAACCAATAGATTTCTGAAGTTAAATAAAATGTTGCTCATGCTTTACGTAATTTTTGGGAACGTAAATGATCGTTTCGCTGTTTTATAGTGTTGTGGATAAAATTAGCTCATATAATATCTTATCTAACGAATTGGTATTTACCAACAGTAATACATGTTATACGTAAATTGACAAATGTTTCTTCATATAGCTTTTTTCTTTCTGAAAGTTTACGAAAATATATTAAAAATTCTTTCGGGTTACGAACAATTCCGAAATCCTTTCCTTCATCCTCAGAAACGTCAGAAACCAATAGATTTCTGAAGTTAAATCAAATGTTGCTCATGCTTTACATAATTTTTGGGTACGTAAATGATCGTTTCGCTGTTTTATAGTGTTGTGGATAAAATTAGCTCATATAATATCTTATCTAACGAATTAGTATTTACCAACAGTAATACATGTTATACGTAAATTGACAAATGTTTCTTCATATAACTTTTTTCTTTCTGAAAGTTTACGAAAATATATTAAAAAATCTTTCGGGTTACGAACAATTCCGAAATCCTTTCCTTCATCCTCAGAAACGTCAGAAACCAATAGATTTCTGAGGTTAAATCAAATGTTGCTCATGCTTTATATAATTTTTGGGAACGTTTCCAAGTAGTTTTTATTGTGTATTGATAAGTTTTCTGAATTAGAAATATTGGTGTTTTGGATGCTATGAATTCTCAAGTAAACATTTCCATGCTCAAAAAACATGATAAATTAACAACTTTAACATTAACATTAAAATTAATAGCATTAAACTTTTAATAAAATTATCATTATTTTGCTACTTTTGCATTTATAAACTCTTGTATGCAGCTTGAGAATATATAGCATGCGCAAACCTGATTTAAAATGTTGAAGAAACTGTTTAATACACTCTAAAAACTGCTCGGAAACATTTCCGAAAATAGCACGAAGCAAAAAAAAATGTTTTTTTGTTTCGGAAATGCTTTGAAAAGTTTCAGAAATCGATTGGTTTCTGAGGTTTCTAAACATACAGGAATGCGTTTCGGAATCGCGACTAACTCAGAAGCGGATACAGTTTCCGAAATCCGGGCTTTTTGAAGCTTATAAAGCGGTATGACAAATGTCTCAATGTACTTGGTACTTGAGTGGAAAAATAAAGTTATGTTTTTTTTTTAATGTCTCATTACATTTTTTGTCTTTCATACACACCTCTGTCCACAGTCGCCAGGGGAAACTTATTTTCCGACTGCCCCTCGTACTTGCAAAGATTTATTTCTAGAATTTTATAAATAGCTGTAATTTCACAATTTCTTTTTTTTAAATTAAATTATAATGAAATGAGATCTAATCAATTTAATTGTTGACATAACATATGAAATATGAGTAAGCAGGAAATTCTGAGCGACTCTTGGATGAATGATATGCGGAGATGCCAAGAGAATAACTCGAAAGTGAAATTTTATGTGACGTATAATGTTTTTAATAGAAATATGTTACCAATATTTCTGTATACTTCTGACGTTTGCCCAAGACCGGAACCAAAGATATCAACCCTTCTGATTAAAAAAAAAATTGGATATATTTTTGTTATTTTTCGCAAACTGAAGGGTATGAAGTTCCAAAGAACATTTTTTTCCAGAATTTTCAAAAGAACATTTATTTTTCTTAACAGATAATTGTTTTGTTATTATTCTAATAGTTGTAACCGTAATAACACCCAAATCTTCAAAATATATTTCTATATATTAGCAACCACATCACACATATTTTAACTTATATTTTAATGATATTTTTTAAAGTTGGAGTAGTTTGAATTTGTATTTAGGTAAATATGGTACAAAAATCGAATTGTAGGGAAAAATACATCGGTTCTTATTGAAGATTGTAAATTTCGTACAAAAATAAATGCATATACAGTCACGTAAGAAAATTAAATTGCAACAGTAGGATATAAACTTAAAAATAAGGAACTTTTGTAGCAAATGGAGTTTTTATGTGGCTTACTGAAGTTATGATCAGCGTTTGGACAGTTTTCGAACTGTACGTAGAACATATAAATTGATATAGAAAATGTATATAGAAACAATAGCATAATAAATAACTGAATCAATAAAATCTTTAAATGCTCGGTTAAAACAGTACTTTAGTCCCTTTCAACACACACACACACACACAGATACATACATACATATATATATATATGTGTGTGTGTGTGTGTTTGTTTGTTGCTTTAATTTATTTTATCGAAAGTATTAATATTGTTTTAATATTGTAATGGAATTCCATACAAATAAGCACCATCTTACTCCAATGTTTATTTCCGGTCATTGTCGTTGGTCAGAATTTTCATTGCTAGTAGTTAGTTACTTCCTACAAGATTCCTGTGCGGGCCGGGTTATATCTGATTAGAACTCAAAACTTCGATTCAAAATCAATTCTTAACCTGACCCCAACTCCAGAAAATCTTTTTCGACTTGAAATACGACCCGAACATGACTTTTTTTTTTTTGCCAATCCGAAACCTGACTTAAACTCAAACAAATTCAACAGGAACGCGACCCGAGGACAGAAACTAAAAAAAACTGACCCCTAATTTAATACAATTCTGAAAAAATACTCTGTAAACATATCTCGAATATAATTTTTTTTTGAAGAAAAACTAAAATATATGGGCTCATATTCATATTCAAGTACATAGTTTTTCATCATAAATAATATTTGGGATTTTCTTTTGAAAAACCGAGCTAACCCGAACCCGACTCGTTAGAATCAAAACGCAACTTGAAATCGAGACAACCCGAAAAAATTAGCTCTAACATGGGCCCCGTCCAAAAATATTAGTCATAATCCAACCAGAACCACAGATCGGGTTCGGGTGTATTTGGGTTACCCTATACCGTACAGAAAACTATTAGTCTACGACCAACCTATATTCAGTAGGCAAAATAATGTGAAGTAGTGCACGCATTAAATTTTCATCTCAAATGCAATTTGTATAATTTATATGAAAACTCCATTTCATTTTATGCAGAAGAATTGTATATGTTTTTTTAAAAAAAAAGAAATGAAGAAATGTGTATATTTTTAAAAGAAATTACCTACACAACTATTGGTGAACTGTTAAAGTTTTCATAGATACTGTACAAAAGCATTTTTTTACAAAACTGAGCTGATAAATATTTCAAGTCTCAAAAATATTTTTAAATTTATCTATTGTATTTTAAAAATGAATATTTTTGCCAAAAAGCCTGTATTAGATATTTCATTCGTAAATCCAAACCAATATTTATGCAAATGCCAACGCAAAGTTGCCGTTTTAAAATATTAAAACATAAGAATATTTGTAACTTTCTGGATGCATTACTTGTTTTAAAGAGACACACAAACATGGATGTCTGACATTTTTACTTAAAATATTGGCTGATTGGGTTTAAAAAAATAGCACTTGATACAAATTTTCAGATTTTCGTAAACCCGTCACATAAGACTAATGCATTTTCTAAAAAGGTGACGTTGGGTTCTATAACAAAGACTTTTTTCGAGACAAAAGTACAATCTTGAAAAAATATTCAAACAATGATTGCAAAGGAATTTTATAAAAAAAATGACGAAAATATTTTTTCTGTTGAAATATTTATATGTATTTTTTACACATGCATATAAATAGAAATAAATATATGTGTATATGATTTTTTATAAATGTATCCATAAATACGCATCATGTGTTTTGCATATTTAACCCTTCGTGACACCACAACAAAAATATTTACTCACATGTTAAGGTACACCATTTTAAGTATGTAAAAAATAATTAAATAAATTTAAAACAAAAAAACAAAAAACAAATATTGACTAAAAGGTACTTTTTTCATATTTGCAATAAACATAAAATTGTATACTTCACACAAATTTTGTCAATTTTCTAATACAAAAATGTAAAGTACGCGAACTCACTTTTGCAAAAAATCTATTTTTGGACATCTCCATCCCTTTTAATTTTATAAAATTTACAAAGTTTGTTTTAGCACTAACAATGTGAAACTCTTCAAATGATTATTAAACTTTGGTATGAAAATTTAATTCAATATCGCTATATGTTGAGAATTCTATGAACTATTTCCTTTAACTGCTGCCTTGGAAGGTAGAACCAATAAATAAAATTGTCTTTTTAAGCCTAGTGTATAAGTAACTTTGATATTTGTGTACGTTGCAGATACACTGTATTACAAAGGGTTAATTAAAAAAGAAATGGATACGCGTGTATATAATTTTCAATGCTGTTTGTTTAACTTAATTAAAAAACAAATGTACATCTAACAGTTTCATTTAGCATACTGCATTCCTGTGATATATGTACTATCCATGGCAAAATTCAAAGAATGATTTCAAATTAATTTTTCATAAGGAAATCGACGGAACTAATATATTTCGTGTTGAAATGTTTATATACATTTATGTATACATACATATAAATAGAAATATATGTGTAATTGTTAATTTGTAAATGCATATCTACAAATGTTTTACACACATGCATGTTTCTGTATTTAAAGGGTGTAGATGCAAAATGCACACTCTCCACTTAACCTAGTTTTTAGAAAAATGCAAAAAACTGATTTTTATTAATAAACATGATATATTGGCACAATTTTTGTGATATATTTGCTGCTATATGTTATGGCAACAAATACAGGGTCTGTTCTGAAAGTAGTAGGACTCATTTAAAAAATATATATTCATGAGAATAATACAAACGATTAGAATTTTCAAAGTAGCACTCTTCTGCATGTACACACTGCTGCCAACGACGTTTACAGTTTTCGTATGCCTCCAGGAACGCCTGGACCGGAATGCTGTTTAACCCCCTCGTCACGGCCTGTTGAACCGCCTCTACCGAGCCGTGATGCTTCCCTTTGAGCGTCGATTTTATTCAAGGGAATAGAAAAAAGTCTGGTGGGGCCAAGTCGGGCCTGTAGAGGGATGAGGAAGCGTTGCCACATTGTGCTAGGCAAGATACTCCACTACGCGAAACGCTGAGTGGCTCGGCGCGTTCTCATGGTGCAGCCGAACTCAAAACGTGGGTTTGAGGAATGCTCAATTCATCAGCAATCATTCTGATACTCATCCTACGATCACTGTTCAGTAAATTTTTCACTTGCGACACATTTTCTTTGGTCTTGCTGGTCGAAAGGCGTCCGGAGCGGTCGTCGTCTTCTACTCTTTCCCTACCTTCTTGGAACAGCTTGTGTCATTCAAAAACACCTGATATACATATGGTAGCATCACCGTAGGCCTCCTTAATCATGTCGTGAGTCTCTTTGCCCGATTTACCAACTTTACACAAAATTTGTTCGCGTATTGCTGCTCCAGAAAACGCTCCATGATTCTCCGTGACGAGGCATTTTGTAAGGGGATCATAGTAAGAGTGACCTGCTCTCTTCAACGGCCGAGAGCCGACTGCCGATTTTTCCCAGCATTCCCAATATCCCCCTCCACCGATCGTGTGAGCGCAGACCGTCTCTCGTCGACCCGTTCAATCAGGAAAAAATCAGTCCTACTAATTTCAGAACAGACCCTGTATATCACAAAAAAATGTGCCAATATATCATGTTTATTCATAATAATCACTGTTTTGTATTTTTTTAAAAACTAGGTTAAGTGGAGAGTTTGAATTTTGCATCTACACCCATCATTTAAGTCAGACACAAAAACGTATACGGATGCATAATTTTCATTGCGAATATGCATACCTTACGAATACACACAGATATGCGAGTCTGACAGTTTTACTTCAAATATTATCTGCTTGAGTTAAAAAAAAAAAAAAAAAAAAAAACTTTATACACGTTTTGAGGATTTTTTTTAAGATCACATACAGCTAGAATCATTTGTCAGAAACATGATGTTAGGTGGTATAAAAATGATATTTTACGAGACATATATACTATCCAGATCAAAATTCAAACTTTGATTGCAAAAGAATTGTCAAAAGGAAACCGACCAAGTAAATATTCTTTGTATTGAAATATTTATATCTATTTTTATATACATGCATATAAAGAGAAATAAATATATGTGCAAATGGTTATTTGTAAACTACACATACGCGTTTATATACATACATGTGTTTTGTATATTTAACCCTTTGTGACTGATCAACTCCGATTTGAAAAATATTTACTCACATCTTAGAATATATCATTTTAAGCATGTCAAATTTTTTAAAAAATTAACAGATAAAAATAAAAAATATACGGAATAAAATGCACTTTCTTCATATTTGAAATAAACTTAAAATTACATACTTCTCATAAAACAAAATTGTAAAGTATACCTTTGTAAAAATTATATTTCCGGACACCTCCATCCCTTTTAATTTTACAAAATTTACAAAGTTTGTTTTAGCAATAACAATATGAAACTACTCATATTAAAATAAAACTGTGGTATGAAAATTTTATTCAGTATCGCTATATGTTGTGAATACTATGAAAAATTTCGTTTAGCTGCTGGCTTGGAAGGTAGCAGAAATAAATAAAATTGTCTTTTTAAGCCAAGTGCATAAGTGATTTCACTTTTCTCTATGTTGCAGATATGGAACACTGTGATACAAAGGGTTAATTCAAAAAGAAATGGAAACACATGTAGATAGCTTGCAATGCGCTTTGTTTCTCTTAATTAAACAAACAAATGTACACATAACAGTTTCACTTAGCATACTGCTTGTTGAGTTAAAAAAAATAGCACTTTATATATCGTTTGAAATCTTTGGAAAGTTGATACATAATATTAACAATATTTCCTAAACATTTGACGTTAGTTGCTATAAGGAGTGACATTTTCTGTGACAAATGTATTATCCACGCAAAATTCAAAGAGTGATTTCAAATTAATTTTTCATAAGAAATTCGACAAAACTAATATGTTTTGTGTTGAAATGTTTATATACATTTATCTATACATACATATAAATAGAAATATGTGTGTAATTGTTTATTTGTAAATGTATATCTACAAATGAAGTTATACATACACGCATGTTTCTATATTTAACACAAATACAGACACAAATACGAGGGCGAGTCAAATGAAAGTGAGCCACTGCCGAATATATGACAAACGGAATACTTTCTTTAAAAGTAGTCTACATAACCACTTAGACATTTGTTCCACTGACTAACGAGTCTCGTGATTGCCTTCTCATAAAAATCCTTGGGTTTTTACTTCAAAATGTCTGCAACTGCCTCCTTCACATCATCGTCCAACACAAATAAGGTTCCCTTGAGCTGTTTTTTCACTTGCGTGCTTTTCACTTATTGTAAAGATCACAATGAGTGAGGTCTGGGCTGTATGGTGGATGTTGTAGCCTTTCCCACTTGATTTTTTTCAGTTTTTCCTTTACACTTTGGCCAGGTCATGGGTCATCTTTGCAACTCTCACATCCTTCTTTGAACCGTTTGCCCCAACGCTTCATAGTGGCCAATGAAATGCAATGTTCGCCGTACACGGAAGCCATACGGTGACTAATTTCGTTTAGGGACACACCTTCAGCTGTCAAAAACCTGACCACACCATACTGTTCATCTTTTGAACTGTCCATTATGTCACGCAACCGTCTTCAACAAGTGTATGAGAGCATTAAAAAACTTTTATCCTCACACCTCCGTGTCACTTTCGTAAATGAGAGATGCCTGTCTGTTACGTACATGCGTCGCAGATAAAGAACCGAACCATTATTGCGCGGGGTGGCTTGGCTCAATCTCATTTGATTCGCCTTCGTACGTATACGGATGCATAACTTTCATTGCGACTATACTTACGTTGTGAATACACACAAGGATGCGAGTCTGACAATTTTATTTAAAATATTATGAGCTTCAGATAAAAAAAAATTTAACTTTATAGAAGTTTTAATATTTTTTTTGGCTAACATATTGCTAGAATCATTTGTAAGAAACTTGATGTTAGATGGTATAAAAATGATATTTTACGAGAAATATATACTATCCAGGCCAAAAGTCAAACTATGATTGCAAAAGAACTTTCAAAAGGAAACCTACGAAATATTTTTTTTTTGTGTGTTGAAATATTTATATCTATATTTTTTATACATGCATATAAATAGAAGTAAATATATGTGCAAAAGGTTATTTGTAAATGCATATCTACGCATACGCATTTATACACATACATGTGTTTTGCATATTTAACCCTTTGTGACTCAACAACTCCGATTTGAAAAACATTTACTCACATGTTAGAATATATAATTTTGAACATGTAAAAATAATTTTAAAAATTTAACAAATAAAAAAAAAATATATTGACTAAAAGGTACTTTTCTCTTATTTGCAGTAAACTTAAAATTATGTAATTTTCATAATACAAAATTGTAAATTATACGAACTTACCTTTGTAAAAAATCAATTTTCGGACATCTCCATCACTTTAAATTTTTCAAAATTTACAAAGTTTTTGTTTCAGCAATAACTATGTGAAACTACTCAAATGATAAATAAAACTTTGGTATGAAAATTTTATTCAGTATCGCTATATGTTGAGAATTCTAAGAATAGTTTCGTTTAACTTCAGTCTTGGAAGGTAGCACCATTAAATAAAATTGTCCTTTTAAGCCTAGTGTATAAGTAGCTTCACTTTTTTCTATGTTGCAGATATGCAACACTGCGATACAAAGAGTTAATTCAAAAAGAAATGGATACACGTGTAGATAACTTCCAATGCTCTTTGTTTATCTTAATTAAACAAACAAATGTACATCTAACAGTTTTATGTAGCATAATGCCTGCTTGGTGTTTAAAAAATAGTAATTTATGCATCTTTTGAATTTTTTGGAAAGTTTCTGCATAATATTAACAATATGTCCCAAAAAATTTATGTTACTATAAGGAGTGACATTTCCTGTGACAAATGTATTGTCAATGGCAAAATTCAAATAATGATTTCAAATTAATGTTTTATAATAAAATCGATGAAACTAATATTTTTTTGTGTTTTGTAATGTTTATATATTTTTTTCTATACATACATATGAATAGAAATATATGTGTACTTGATTATTCGTAAATGTATATCTACAAATATTATACACACATACGTGTTTCTGTATTTAACTCAGCCACAAATACAAGGCCGAGTCAAATGAAAGTGAGCCACTGCGAATATATGAAAAACGGAGTACTTTATTTAAAAGTAGTCTCCATGAGCATTTAGACATTTGTCCCACTGACTAACGAGTCTCGTGATACCTTTTTCATAAAAACACTTGAGTTGCTGCTTCAAAATATCTGCAACTGCTTCCTTCACGTCATCGTCCGACACGAATCTGGTTCCTTTGAGCTGTTTTTTCACTTGCCCGAAAATGTGAAAGTCACAAGGCTGTTTGGTGGATGTTGTAGTATTTCACTATTGAACTTTTTCAATTTTTCCTTAACCACACTTTGGCCAGGTCTTGCATCGTCTTTAAAACATTCATATCCTTCTTTGAACCGTTTGATCCCATGCTTCATAGTAGCCAATGAAATGCAATGTTCGCCGTACACGATAGACATACGGTGACTAATTTCGTTTTGGGACACACCTTAAGCAGTGAAAACCCTGACCACACCACACTGTTCACCTTTTGAACTGTCCATTATGTCACGCAACCGTCTTCAACAAGTGTATGAGAGCATTAAAAAACTTTTATCCTCACACATCCGTGTCACTTTCGTAAATGAGAGATGCCTGTCTGTTACGTACATGCGTCGCAGATAAAGAACCGAACCATTATTGCGCGGGGTGGCTTGGCTCAATCTCATTTGATTCGCCTTCGTACGTATACGGATGCATAACTTTCATTGCGACTATACTTACCTTATGAATACACACAAGGATGCGAGTCTGACAGTTTTACTTAAAATATTATGAGCTTCAGATAAAACAATTTAACTTTATAGAAATTTTAATAATTTTTTTAGGCTAACATACTGCTAGAATCATTTGTAAGAAACTTGATGTTAGATGGTATAAAAATGATATTTTACGAGAAGTATATATACTATCCAGGCCAAAAGTCAAACTATGATTGCAAAAGAACTTTAAAAAAAACCTACGAAATATTTTTTTTTGTGTGTTGAAATATTTATATCTATATTTTTTATACATGCATATAAATAGAAGTAAATATATGTGCAAAAGGTTATTTGTAAATGCATATCTACGCATACGCATTTATACACATACATGTGTTTTGCATATTTAACCCTTTGTGATTCAACAACTCCGATTTGAAAAACATTTACTCACATGTTAGAATATATAATTTTAAACATGTAAAAATAATTTTAAAAAGTTAACATATAAAAAAATATATATATTGACTAAAAGGTACTTTTCTCTTATTTGCAGTAAACTTAAAATTATATAGTTTTCATAATACAAAATTGTAAATTATACGAACTTACCTTTGTAAAAAATCAATTTTCGGACATCCCCATCACTTTAAATCTTTCAAAATTTACAAAGTTTTTGTTTTAGCAATAACTATGTGAAACTACTCAAATGATAAATAAAACTTTGGTGTGAAAATTTTATCCAGTATCGCTATATGTTGAGAATTCTAAGAAGAATTTCGTTTAACTGCAGTCTTGGAAGGTAGCACCAATAAATAAAATTGTCCTTTTAAGCCTAGTGTATAAGTAGCTTCACTTTTTTTCTATGTTGCAGATATGCAACACTGCGATACAAAGAGTTAATTCAAAAAGAAATGGATACACGTGTAGATAACTTCCAATGCTCTTTGTTTATCTTAATTAAACAAACAAATATACATCTAACAGTTTTATGTAGCATAATGCCTGCTTGAGTTAAGAAAATATTAATTTATACATCTTTTGAAATTTTTGGAAAGTTTCTGCATAATATTAACAATATTTCACAAAAAATTTAGGCTACTATAAGGAGTGACATTTCCTGTGACAAATGTATTATCAATTTCAAAATTCAAAGAATGATTTCAAATTAATTTTTCATAATAAAATCGATGAAACTAACATTTTTTTGTGTTTTGTAATGTTTATATATTTTTTTCTATACATAAATATAAATAGAAATATATGTGTACTTGATTATTCGTAAATGTATATCTACAAATATTGTACACACATGCGTGTTTCCGTATTTAACTCAAACACAAATACAAGGCCGAGTCAAATGAAAGTGAGCCACTGCGAATGTATGAAAAATGGAGTATTTTATTTAAAAGTAGTCTACATGAGAATTTAGACATTTGTCCCTCTGATTAATGAGTCTCGTGATTCCTTTTTCATAAAAACCCTTGAGTTGTTGCTTCAAAATATCTGCAACTGCCTCCTTCACGTCAACGTCCGACACGAATCTGGTTCCCTTGAGCTGTTTTTTCACTTGCCCGAAAATGTGAAAGTCACAAGGCTGTTTGGTGGATGTTGTAGTATTTCACAATTGAACTTTTTCAATTTTTCCTTAACCACACTTTGACCAGGTCTTGCATCGTCTTTAAAACTTTCACATCCTTCTTTGAACCGTTTGATCTCACGCTTCACAGTGGCCAATGAAATGCAATGTTCGCCGTACACGGCAGCCATACGGTGACTAATTTCGTTTTGGGACACAACTTCAGCTGTAAAAAACCTGACCACACCACGCTGATCATCTTCTGGACCGTCCATTATGCCACGCAACCGTTTTCAACAAGTGTATGAGACCATTAAAAAATTTATCCTCACACCCCCGTGTCACTTTCGCAAATGAGAGTTGCCGGTCTCTTACGCACATGCGTCGCAGATACTGGACCGAACCATTGCGTGTGGTGGGTTGGATTACTTTATTTGACTCGCTCTCGTACGTATACGGATGCGTAACTTTCATTGCGAATATGCTTACCTTACGAATACATGCAAAAATGCGAGTCTGGCAGTTTTATTTAAAATATTTTGAGATTCAGCTTAAAAAAATAAACTCTATACAAATTCTGATGATTTTTTTAAAGCTCACATTCTGCTAGAATTATTTGTAAGAAACTTGAGGTTAGATGGTATAGATATTTTACGTGACATATATATTTTCCAGGCCAAAAGTCGAACTATGATTGCAAAAGAATTTTCAAAAGGAAACCGACCAAATAAATATTATTTGTGTAGAAATATTTATATCTATTTTAAAAACACAAATTGCACAAATTGTGCTTATTAGTTGCTAAAATCAGTGTAAAAATTGTTTTAAATTCATAAAAGAGCTAAAATCCTACATGTTTCTGCTTTAAACTTAAAGCCATCATCGGGGAAGAGGAACAACACAAACGACTACTGATCTTTTAATTTTCGACACGAGAAAATTGAAACCAACAGTATGGAAAAATTTAAATAAATTTTTTTATTTAAATCATTTATCATTAATTATCATTTTATTTAAATTTTTCCATACTGTTGGTTTCAATTTTCTCGTGTCGAAAATTAAAAGATCAGTAGTCGTTTGTGTTGTTCCTCTTCCCTGATGATTGCTTTAAGTTTAAAGCCGAAACATGTAGGATTTTAGCTCTTTTATGAGTTTAAAACAATTTTTACACTGATTTTAGCAACTAATAAGCACAATTTGTGCAATTTGTGTTTTTAAAATACTAGTTAACAGTGTAGTGTCCAAATGGATTCAATTGTTATTTATATCTATTTTTATATACATGCATATAAAGAGAAATAAATATATGTGCAAATGGTTATTTGTAAACTACACATACGCTTTTATGTATATACATGTGTTTTGCGTATTTAACCCTTTGTGACTCAACAACTCCGATTTGAAAAATATTTACTCACATGTTAGAATATATCATTTTAAACATGTAAAACATAATTTTAAAAAGTTGTCAGATAAAAAATATATATATTGACTAAAAGGTACTTTTTTCATATTTGCAATAAACTTAAAATTACATACTTCTCATAATACGAAATTGTAAAGAATAAGAACATGTGTTGAGAATTCTATGAACAATTTATTTTAACTTGGAAGGTAGCAGCAATAAATAAAATTGTCTTTTTAAGCCTGGTGTATAAGTAACTTGACTTTTCTGTAAGTTGCAGACAAAGGGTTAATTCAAAAAGAAATGGATACATGTGTAGATAACTTCCAATGCGCTTTTTTTAATTTTAAGTAAAGAAAAAAAATTACATCTAACCGTTTCTCTTAGCATACTTCCTGCTGGGGTTTAAAATAGTACTTTATACAACTTTTGGAACTTTTGGAAAGTTGATAGATAATACTAAAGTTTATAGATAATACTAATAAGTTTATTTCCCAAAAATTTGATGTTAGTTGCTACAGTGTAAAAAAATGGGTCGATCTGCTAAAAAACATTTAGTATTTCTCATTGATCCTTGCAATTATACTAGAATTATTTTTTGTATTCTTACTCAGTTACAATAACATCTATAAGAATTACTAGAAAACAGCTAGCAAAGACTCCGGTTTATAATACCGGTTACTAAAAAGTTCTTTGGAATACAAGTTTACAAAAAAAAAAATAGTAACCTCAGGATTTTTTTTTTTTTACAGTGTATAAGGAGTGACATTTCTTGTGACAAATGTACTATCCACTGAATTCAAAGAAGGATTTTAAACAAGTTTTTCAAAAGATGATCAACGAAACTAATATTTTTTGTGTTGAAATGTTTATATGAATTTGTTTACACATACTTACAAATAGAATTATATACCTAAATGTTTTTTGTAAATGTATGTCTAGAAAATCGTTGATATACATACATGCATGTTTCTGTATTTAACTCAGACACAAATACGTATATGGATGCATAACTTCCAGTGCGAATGTCCTTAAGGAAACACACAAAGATGTTAGTGTAACAGTTTTACTTAAAATCTTATCTGCTTGAGTTTCAAAATTTTGATCTTTACATAAGTTTTGAGGATTTTTTAAAGCTCACATACAGCTAGAATCATGTGTAAGAAACGTGATGTTAGATAGTATAAAATGATAGTTTACGAGACATATATACTATCCAGCTCAAAAGTCAAACTATGATTTCAAAAGAATATTCAAATGGAAAACGACGGAACGAAAATATTTGTTTTGAAGTGTTTATATGCATCCTTTTAAACGTACATATAAATTTAATAAAATATATGTGTAATTGCTTATTTGTAAATGTATATCTATGTAGACGTTGTTATAAATACATGCGTGTTTAAAATTTTAACTCAGACGCAAATACATATAAATAACATTACGCATAAATAACATCCAGTGTGCATGTCGTACTTTAAGGAGCCTCATGCCTTTTCAAATCCTTCCACCGCTGTTGAAAATTGATGCGGTTTCGAGTTCGGACAAACTTTAAATGCTTATTGAAATTATCTAAACCTCTGTAATATATTTAAGCCATATTTCAGGTTTTATAAAATGCACAAATAAACACTTATAATATAATATAATAAAAATACAGTTCCATTTATATTTCGAAATATTTTCGCATGGAATGTCACAATCCGTACGATAACTTAATTTAGAAAGTACACTGTTAAAAATTTGCAGCAAACTGTCCAGTCATTTGACCGTTTTTATAGAAAACAATTACATAAGCGTAATTTAACTCTATACTGAGCATATTTATAGTATGGTCATAATAGAGTTAAATTACAGTTATGTAACAATTTTCTATAAAAAACGATTTTGTTTGGCAGCAAACGGCAGTTTACTGCAAATTTTTAAAAGTGTATATATGAACATAAAACTTATGTTAAAATGATCTTTAAACTATGTGTTATAGAATGAATTAATTATATATAAAATCTTTAACAGGAACTATTTTAAAAATATAATTAAATTTGAAAAATAGAAAAAAAAATTAAAAAATGTGTGGTTAATCATTTAAAAAATAATAAAAAATTTTAATAATCTTAATAATATTAATTAATTCTATAAAAGATAGTTTAAAGATCAGTTTAGCATAAGTTTTATGTTCATATATATATATTCTAAGTTAAGTTATCATACGGATTCTGACGCACCATGTGAAAACATTTTACAATATTAACTTAACCGTATTTTTTGATTATATTACATTATAAGTGTTTATTTTTGTATTTCATTAAGCCTGGAATATGGCTTAAATATGTTAGAGATATTTTTTATAATTTCAATAAATATTTAAAAATTTGTGAGGACTTGAAACCGCATCTCTTTTCACTGGTGATGAAAGGATTTCAAAAGGTATGAGACACCACATAACCACGTACGTGTTCGTATATGTCTCACACTTTTGCTTAAAATATTGTTTATTTGAGATGGAAAAAACAGTAAGATCTTTTAAATTATTCAGAAATCTTACATTTGATACTAAAGGCATTTTCAAAACATATGATGTTAGATGCTATCAGAATGGCATTTCTCCAAGCAAAAGTACTATGCAGGAAAACAACTCAAACAATGGTTACAAAAGAATTTTTCAAAAGGAAAACAACGAAACAAATATTTTTTGGGTTAAAATATTTACATGCCTTATTTTATACATACATATAGCAATAAATATATATATATATATATATATATATATATATTGTACACAGGTTATGTATATTGCTAAAAATGGAGGATCAGTTTTATGGCAATATCGCATTCACGGGATATACTTCCAACGAAATACCAATATTATTAATAGTGATTAAATATTCGCTTTATATTGAAAATATTTAAAATAAAATGAAGATATTCCAGAAATATTTGCTATAAATTTAAAATACTATTTGTTCCATTTGTATAATTATTTGTAAATGTATACCTACACGGAGTTTCGAAAAATGTATAGGGAGTTTAAACTATTTAACATTATGATTTATAACTGCCCGTATCATCTTCGTTGAGAGCAGTACTTAATCTTGGAATGTACTTTCCCAATGTAGGTGCTTTAAAATGCAATGGACATTTGATTTTGAAACTCCTACCTCGTCAGTCGCTTGCTGTGTGTTTTGTTGATGACTGCGGTCTTTTTCAACGTTCCCTATGAACATTTTGAACAGTTTCAAATGCCTCAAATTTAAAGCTCATTTCCGTCATAGTCGCATAGGAGGATGTTGTCAAACATTCTTCTAAATTGTCTCTGCACTCCAGTTGCGTTTTAAAACTTCCAGTAACATTTATGAGAAATTTCTTTCTTCCAAAGCTTAGTCTGATATCATACATTATCTTAAACTTGAAAGGAAAGCATGAACATGCGAGTTATTATGGAATAAATTGTCTATACATGTTTTGAAACACACTGTATATAGACTTTCGCATATGCATATGCGTATATTAATATATTTCCGCACACACAAGCATAAATAGGTGGTTATATTTTTATATAAGAAACATACATATACAATATTTTTCATGAAAACTTTGCTTCAACAGTTTACATGCAAAAGAGAGGGGATAGCACACAGCAAGAGAATTAATGTCCCATAGAATTTTATTCATAATCCACTTGTTCAGCCGGAAATAAAGCCAGACTCTCTCCAAGCCAACATTCGTTTTTTATTCATAATTGTATCAATAATTAAGAGACACTTCCGGCGTTTACCGGGGACACACCGGGAAAAAAACTTTTCCGTTTCCCAAGATCACATTAAATATACACTGCACGGCCAAAAATCACAGAACGCATTCGAGTTTAGATGTTTTGCCCAAAATCTAGAGAATTACTTGACAAATTAGTCTTCAACTTCTGGTAAATAGAAAAAATCCTTAACTTCATATTTTTCATAAAAGCGTTCAAAACGTAGGAAATTAGGGAACCAACTACAAATTGAAAAAATAAAAGTATAATATTTGTGATCATGCTGTAAAAAAATGCTCTAAAGGACATGCAGCCCTAGAAATGACTATGTGGATCTTGTACAACATTTGTGTTCATATGTGTTAAAATAGTTCATATGTTCATGGAGATATATAGGTTTCTTTAAAAAAAATCAAGATTTTTTTTGTTTATAGCATGCAGGTTTTTCAACCAAATTTAACTCCACTGCTTGGAAATTCGACAAAATACAGTAGACATAATATACTACAATTAGATTAGAAATGTATTAAATATTTGATGAAAAACAGGGTGGTCCAAACTTATTGAGCGCAATTAACGTTTGAAAAAAAAGAACAGAATGAGGTACGTACATGTTTTTTGTTTTCTTGTAGAGACAACTTAAAACAGTTTTACGTAACAATATTTTAAATAAGTTACACATAAGCTCCTTGTGTGGCACGCAAAATATCCAGCCGTTATTCAATTTCACTCCAAGTTTGTTGCAACATTTCAGAAGGTATTCCTCCAATGACTTCAGTTATTCGTCGTTTCAGGTCATCGATATCCGGAACTGGAGTTGCGTACACTCGGTCTTTAACATACCGCCAAAAGAAAAAAGTCAAGGGGTGTAATGTCGGGGATCTTGGTCCATATCCATCACGATTTATTTAATGTTTAAAATGTTGTTGCGTAAAACTGTTTTAAATTGTCTTTCCACGAAAACGTTAAACATGTACGTACCTCACTTTATTTTTTGTTTTGTTTTTTCAAACATTGATTGCGCTCAATAATTTTTGACCACTCTACATATAAGCATTTATATGAAATAATTTTTAACTGTGCATGCTCAAACGATATTAATATCTTCTTGCATAATTTAGTAGTCAACCATATATTGCAACCTATATAAAATGGCCAGTCAAATATCGGCAAAATTCAGAAAGACATCGACGATATGGTGAGCTGAATTTCTGGTTGTTTTCTAAGAGTAGCTGGATGATAAGGAATTGTCAGTTTTTTACACTGACTTCCAACAAAGTAGTTAGTATATAAGGTATATCCACGAGTAGCTTGGGAACGGATACTTCGATTTTGATAGTTCTTTTTGTTGTTGCTGTTGTTATTGGAATGGGCTAGTTCATATGATTATTTTAAGGAAAACTAAAACATCAATAAAAAAATGACAATTTGTGAAAAGTCTCTTATCATCTAGCTACTTTCAGAAAGCAACCGAAATTAAACCGACTATATCGCCAATATCTTTCTCAATTTTTTCACAAAAATTTTTGTTATCGTTCGCGCTTGCGCATGGGAAAATTATTTTACAAAAATACTCATATTTCATTAACTATTTAATTATTTATATTTTAATTTATGTATATTGTTGATACTCTATGTGTTTTTTTTTTCATTGTGGCGTTATATTTAGTCGGAAAGCCTGCATGATACAAACAAATGAGTATGAGGTAGCCATCAAAAATTTTTCTTCAATATTATGCATGGTATATACAAAAAACATGTGGAAATTTCTTGATAAAAAACAAAACAAAACAAAACAAAACAAAACAAAACATTTATTTATCCTTGAACATACGTACTATTCTTACGCAAATGAGCACAAAAGTTGAACAAGATCCACATAGACAAGTGCTACGGCTACAGATCATTTCGAGCATTTTATTTTACAGTGTTACTCCAAATATTACTTTAATTATTCAGTTAGTTTCTGGCCCCGTATTTGCCCTCGTAATGAAATCTTTATGAAAAATATGAAGTCAGTTATCTTCCTTATATTCTTGAAGTTCCAGATGAATTTATGAAGTATTTCTCTATTTATTTGACAAAACATCTAAAATAAAATATGTCCGGTGACTTTTGGCCATATGGTGCATCTCGCATCGCTAAATCGATATTATAACTTTATAAAAATAAATAAATAATTCGCTAAAAAGGAAAGAAAAAAAAAGAAAACTAATCTGAAAATGTCGATTGTCGTATGGTCACATGACGGAATCACTTATTTGTCTCTTACGAAGGAACAAAATCGCCATAAAAAACAGGCTTTTGAAGGTAAAAGATAATCTTAGACACTCTTCTCTCGGAAAATCTCTCTCTGGGATTTTCGTTTTGTCGTCGGAAATTTGTCTTTCCTTAAAGTTTATAAAAATTCATATAAATTCATATTATCAATGTTTCTTGATTTTTTAAATGATTCCCAAAACTTTGTTCCATACAAGGGTATAGAATAAAATATTAAATGGATAAAGTATAAAATACACTCTCAGAAAAAACTGTAAATTTATGAGCGTTTGCCCTTCAACACGGGCAACAGCCTTATTTGATGAAAAACGGTCTGATCCACTAAATAAGCGGCCTTATCTCTTAGATACTTAGAAAATTAAGAGAAATCCATATATTCTTACAGTTCTAGCCCATATGTTAGCAAAAATATGGTACGACCCCATACATTGTCCTCCGCTAGGATGTAACCCTTCATTTTACTCGTGTTTCGAAAATTTTAACCTGCCAAAACAGCGATTCTGTGATAAATATCTAACGTGCTACGTGCTACGGAACAGTAAGTAAAGTGTTATTGTGTTTTAAAGTGCATTATATCCTGTGCATTATAATGCTGTATTACTTTACCCCGTAAAATTACGGGCTGCACAAAACGATGGGCATACACTTTTTTTTTACGGGGTATGACTGGATCTCTGCTGCCGGCCTCTGCCTGTAATTTTACTGCAATTTTTTTCTGAGTGTAGAAATGGTTGATAAAAAACAAACATCTCATTTTCTACGAAATATGTACTTTTTAATAAAAAATCGCGAGAAACTCGAAAAACACTAACGAATTCCAAAAAAACTTTATTAAAAAGAGGACAAAATTTTCTGTAATCAGGCAAAAAAATTGAATTTGGTATGCATTTATAAGTGGGTTAAAATTGCTGTCGAAATTAGAAAACTGGTGAAATTCGCGAATCTTTCCGTTCAATATATAATAATAATAAATAGAAAATATGAGTCTTGGAAGCATTCGGACCTGTTTTGGTCTATCCCGGACCAAGTTTACAGGCCTCTACGTGTGATAGATTTTTCTAGCCACTGCGCAGACACAGACACATAAATATTTCATTTATTAGTATAGGTAAATTTGTTTTGCGACACTACTCTGAACCAGTGAATTATTTATGTCGGAATAGCTAACCGGAATCAGTTGAAATCATATTTCTTAAATTTAAAAAAAACTTTATTTTTGGAAATATCATTTAAAATATTTTTACCGCTTGAATCTGTTCGAAATCACTCATTGCTGTGAGCTATTTGAACTGTAAAATTCAAATTATGTATGACTCACTATAGTAACTTTTAAAAACATGCATCTTTCATATGCATCTGTTTCCACAAATCGTCTTTGCAAAATATGCATCTTTACTTTTAGTTCCTTCAATTCAGGATATAGCTCCGTGAGCTTAAAAACAGCTTTTATTAATGATGAGACACTAAATATACTAAATCTTACCAAAGACAACTGAACAGCAATCCAGCAACTACAATTTAAAGACTAGCATAGAGATGAATTAAAGAAAATGTTCACTTGTCAACTTCAAATCTTAAATGGTACACTTGGCCGAAGATACATCAAAAACAATTGTACATTAAACAAATAAGCAGTATGGTCGTGTTCATATCTCTTTTACAGAGTTTTTCTCGCTAACACTTTCCCTCCATGCAAGAAAGTTGAAGAAATTATAGGATAGACTACATTTCATAAATTTTTAGTTAATGCAAAAAAAAAAAAACCATTTATACAAAACGTTATCCATATATATAAAAATCAGCTAATACGTGTATATATTTCTCTTTTTTATCTGAGAAATACTTTAAATTTTATATATTTTACATTTTAAGTAAATATTTTACATCAAAAATTAAATTTTAAATCCAAAACATATTTTATTCAAATGCCTCACGTCGAGTTCTATGTTTTGAAATATCACAACGTCTCTATGAAATTTTTATAACTTCCAGAGCATCTTGCTTATTTTAAATAAACACATAAATATGCATGTCGGACACTTTTCCTGAAAATATTGGCTGCTTGAATTTTTATAAATACTACTTTATAAAACTTTAAAAATTTTCCGAAAGCGGACATTTAATACAAGAGAATTTACGGCTGTTCTCAAATCCAAAAGGGCTACTTTCAGACACGTTTTGTAATTCATTTTTGTTCGGAAAGGCATGAAATGTGCAGGTGTCGTTATTCAGAAATTATGTAATTGAAACACGTTTTCAATTGTTGATAAAGGCAGAAGATCTTTCCGAAAACAAAGTTAAGTTTTAAACCGAATTTCCGATGCTTCAGCGCGAGAAAGTGGGAAAACGTGTTGCCACGTCTCACGAATGGCTTATAACTCGATAAGTAATTTATTTATCCAAAAAAGGAAAATTAATTCCGATTTCAAATCGCTTCAATAGTGAGGCCTGCCAATTTCATGCGTTTGATTTTAAAAATGAGTCATGCTGGCAAGTTATAGACATGAAAATAAAAATAAAAACAGGTTACAGTAAATCCATAATAATAATAAAAAAACCCACCATACCTAAGCTGAATAATGTTTTGGGTACATCTTTCCCGTAAACTTATGTTAATTATCATTTAGGAGCTTCTACTTTCAGAAGTCTTAGTGATCATAAACCTAGTTAGATAAAGGATAGCCAACGATCCGTTCCGTACGGCTCAATATTAAAATTAATAGCACTACGTGTTGTGAATTTTGAAGTTTATCTACAATTTAGCCCTTAATTTGATGGGAATGCTAAACTACCTCGTTTAAGACAAAGCAACCCGAAAGGATAATACTATTTTTTTTAAAGGTCTGAAAGAAATTATGCATTAACAGTAAACCAAAATACTTATTTTAAAATAACGAAAAGTATTTAAAACAAATAACTGATTTATTTACATTTGCAACAACATATAAAAGTTACAGAGAAAAAAAATACTTAAAAAAATTAAAAACAATTAAAACATTTGAGAGTATCTCTATATTTATGTAAACTAAATAATTACCCTTTTTTCTACTTTTAATTTTGTAAAATTCATATCTAAATTTTACACAATTAAAAAAAATCGAGAGTTAGAGATCAAAACTTAATTACACAAAACAGATAATATTTTTAGGATGACAAGTTTTCCTGCGGACATGATTTAACGTAATATAAATATGAGCTACACAAATATGTGAAAAAGGGAATATAATAAAACACTCATACCTCCACAGTCATTAACTTCTGAGTGATTAGAACTCAATCATGTAATAATCCACAAAAGAATGAGCCATCGTCTACACTCCTGATCGTCACACCACAAAAATTTCACAAAAAATTAATTACTTATTTTATTAGACAAACTATTATTAGACAAACTAGTCTGTAACTTATAACTTTATCATTATTTTGGTACACACGCCAAAGCCCTTAATTTTCCAAACTGGCAGCAATCTCTTTTTCAGTCAAAATCATTATAATTATCCTCCTAAAAAAGCGAACGATGATGTAGATCAGTGGCACATATATTCCAAAATCCTGCCTTTACCTACATTTATTCATTGACTCTTAGTATATTAAGCTATATATCCTACCATTTCCAAAAATGCAAGGAAGAGGGGATGGATCACAGCTTTTTTCAGTGTATGTCTATGAGTGCGAGTAATTTTTGGAGAACTTTATATTTTTCTGAAGAGCAATTGTTTTCTTACTTAATACAGAAAAAATAAATTAGTTCCATGATTTGATGTACAATTTTGACACTCATTCTATGGTCTAATCAAGTTATGGTGTAATCCAAATTTAGTGTATGGAAATTATTTTAAATACCTTTCATCTATTCGAAAACATTCTTTGATGGTTTTGGCAAATATTGTGGCACTATTGTATCACAGTCATCGCGCATATGATACAATTTTATCACATTCAGACACTTAAGTGTCTGAATTTCTGAATGTTTTAATTTCAGCATTATCACCACTATTCTGACATTTTTCTCTGTACCATTATTATAGTAAGACACTTATGTGTCTTAAATTACACATTCATACACTTAAGTGTCTGAATTGCTTTTTCAGACACATATGACTCTGAATTTAAAACTCTTCTATTTACAGTAAACAGGTAGTTTTATGGAGAAAAAGTCTTAATTAGACATTTCAATCTACATAAAAATCCTGAAATTTTACAAATACACGTCTTTGAGTATTGAAAGATTGGTTGATTGGTTGATCCTTTAAAAAATAGTTCTTGTGTTTTTTCACAAAAACTATTTTAGATAACGTAATGCAATAAATGACCACTTCTAGCCAGAAGTATTCTCTATCTACCTCTGAGTTTAGTGTTCATTATCCAACCGTCCTGAGACTATTCCGAATAGACAGATAAACATTTCTAGGTGCCATTTTTGACTATACGTCTTCGTCTAAATAGTTGAATGAATTTAGAAATAGGTGTTTTTCTGAGAATTACAGACACAATTTTGTATAGCTGCATAGATTAATGATATAGTGCTATTATTAATCTATCTCGTATACAGACGTTTATTATGTTTAACCATTAATGAGTGAACTATAAATGTATATATTTTCTTTTATACTTAATATACATATAGTAAGTTGTAAATATAAATTTTCTGACATTACTAGAAAAAATAATGCTTTAGTGTTCATTTTAAGCTATGCATTTTTAATTAGAAAGAAAAATATTTAAGATTTGAAAACTCCTAAATAATTCTTTTTTTAGTCAAGCATGGTACACGAGTGCAATATGTTTATGTAATCCATGCGTAGAAGATGATAAAATGGATTGTTGCTACTCCCGTGTAAATACAATTTCACTCTCGCTATTCTACTTAATTTTTAGAAACAGGGTGTACAATAAATTTGGATGTGTTAATTTTTATGGATATCAATTATTAATATTTATATCCATATTATTTATATTTTAATATGATATAAATACATTAAAACCACACTTCGTTATACTGGCTATATTTGAGGACAATATTGCAGCAACATTGATTTCATCGGAAATACTTCAGAAAAAATGTCAACCATATGTCAAAATATTTCTTCCTAATATTGGTACAATATTGGAAAAATGTAAATACCCCAATGTTGGACAACATTTTATGTTGATATTACCAATTTTGACCAAAATATAGCAAATGAAAAATATTGGCACTATAATGTTTTGCTAATATTTATAATAAATACGAAAATAAATTTTATGGCATTATTAAAAAGAGGGCCATATTATAATGTTTCTCTACTTATAATATGATTCTTTAAAATGGAGAACGCGTTCATATCATTTGTTTCTTCCAAGCGCAAAATATTTATTTTAGCTTTTTATGCCCCAAGTTATATTTATAGAAATTGCTCCATCTCAATAATTATTTTCGTTAATGTATAAACATATATTAGAAAATATATCAAATAATAAATATTAAATTTAGATAATTGTTTTCATCAAAACTGATAAATAATCGGTAGTCATAGCTCTTTTTGTAAAATATATACAAGAATAATTAGTTTTATTAACAAAATATACTGTTTTAGAAATCTCGTAATTCTTATAAAGGTAAATAAATTTATTGTGGTCCTGCCTCTAAATAGAAATATTTGTGTGGTTGTAATTTTTCATATAATTGTTTTTTTTATCCGCTAAAAGCAATACCGATGCAAATAATTGAAAAAATAATCACTTAAAAAAATATTTAGCTTCGATTGTTTGTTTGTGATTTCTAAATGTGATCGAGATAACTATTTCGTATGAAAAGTAAAATCTACTTTTATTAAAACCCTTTCAATGACAAAATGTATATTAGAAAAATGCTGAAATGATTAAATGACACCAGAATTTACAAGCAAGATTTATTCCAAAATAAGTAAAAGGTTTTCTTCACTTACTTAATAAAAGAAAAATTTTCATTCCAAAATTCTGGTGTCAAAGCCATTTAGGGATTAAAATAAGTGGTCCAAAAGTGAACCACTACTCTTTCTTGGGTTATAGGGTTCCATACCTCTGAAAGGTTCCTTCGCCAGTGAAAAGTGATGTAGTTTTGAGTTCTCAAAACTTTTTAAAATACTTATTAAAATTACACAAAATCTCTATAATATATTTAAGCCACATTTCAGGCTTTATAAGATGTATATATAAACGCTTATAATATAATATAATGCAATAAAAAATACAGTTCAGTTAATATTGCGAAATTTTTTCACATGGTATGTCCCCATCCGCCCGATAACTTTATTTAGAATGGATATATGGACATAAAATTTATGTTAAAATGAATTCTATACTATATTTTATAGAATGCATTAATCATATACAAATTCTTTGACAGCAACTATATAAAAAAATCAATTAAATTTGAAAAATAGAAAAAAATAGAAAAATAAATTAATTAATCATAAAAAATAATGAAAATATATTTAACTATCTGAATAATATTAATTCATTCCACAAAATAAAGTTTAGAAGTCATTTTAATACAAATTTTATGTTCCTACATTTGAAAAAAAAAATGTGAACATTTTTTACAATATTAACTAAACTGTATTTTTTTTATATATATTATATTATATGTGTTCATGTTTACATTTTATAAAGCCTGAAATACGGCTTAAATATATTTCAGAGATTTTTGTTATTGCAACAAGTATTCGAAAAGCTATGGGAACTAGGATCTACATAACTTTTCCATGGTGGTAGTGCCTATCAAGACGTATGACCCCCCCTTTACAGACGGATTAAGTAAATTTATATTAAATTTTCTTTAATGGTGCTTAAAAGTACCGTCGGAGCATAAAGGGTTAATCCTTGTAGATTATTTCCCTACATCTTTAAAAAAAAAAAAAAAATTATCGAAGCATGGTGTACGAGATCAATATACTAATGTAATCCATGCACAGAAGGTGCTAAAATAGATTTTTGCGACTCCCGCGTAAAAAGAAGAGTGACATCATCTGATCTTCGCCGTCCCACCCACCCATTGCACGCCAGCTCCAACATGGAACCTCCCAGATTCTCTGCTCTTATTTTGCTTCCCCCGCTTCAGACAGGCTGCAGAATTCGCAAAGGATGGAGGAAACTCTCTGCATGGAAAGGCTTTAGCAGCAGCACTGTTTGGTAAATAGTTGGATGCGATAAAAGAGATATTACTATAACAATAATAATCCCGTATTAGATGTGTTGTTAACGTTATTTTGATGTTATAAAACAAACATGTGAATAAAAGAAGTTTGTGTATTTTCTTGAAGGATATCCGAAAGTTTGTTTCGTCAGTTCCAAATAAGACTCTGCAAGCAAGTTGTAGTCTGTAGCATGTTACTATAAAACGCTGGTAAGTACAAAAGTAAAGCGAAAAGTTTAAGTATATTTTTTATGTTTTAAAGTCCTGACAACGCGAGAGTTTGTTTTAAATGATAATCTATTAATTTTCAGGTATATGTCTATGTTTCATTTTATTAACGACACTTTTTTGCATTACTTGATCATTTAATTTTGAAAATTACATATGAAATTTTCGAATAAATAGTTTAATTTTTGAAATATACATACATACATACATACACACATACATACATACATAGGTATTGATTTTCTAATAAGAACATTCAATGCTAAAATATTCCATGTGTTAAGAAAAATATTTTGATGCTATTACAAATATTTGTATCAAATAAATTTATTTAATTTTTTAAAGTAAGTGCCAAAATATTTCTCATTAGTTTGAAATAAGGCACTACTAGTAAGTTGTAGTCTATAACATGTTAGATTAAAACATTGGTAAGTACAAATTGCATCAAGCATTTCTAATATTTGTGTAAGGTTTTAAAACGAATAAAAGACAATGCGTTTTTGTGAAAGATAATTAATTATCACTAAGATATATATATATATACATATTTAATGTTATTACCAATTTTTATGCATAATTGAACCTTTTGACATTTGAAATATGCATATCAAATTTTCGAATAAATTGTTTCAAACACATTAAATATTCATTTATACATACATATATATATATATACATATATATATATATTTGTACACAGATTTATACTAAGAATACACAATTCTTCCTTAATTCATGTGATAAGAAAGTTCTTTCTGATGTATGAAATAATTTTGCACAGTTTCTCAAAGAATATGCCAAAGTTTCTATTGAAAGTTTATGTGAGATATTGCAACCAAGTTATGGTCCAACGCATGTCAGTTCTGGCTCTTGTATATATTAAGTATGGCAAGACTTTTAAAAATAATTAGACTGTTTTAAACTCTATAAAAGAAGATATTAATGTTTCAAAAATCTTTATTACTTATCAAATGTATTTTGTATCTAACACAACGCACAAATTTTAATGTTTTTAAATACTGAAAACGCTTTTAGAAAAATGTGTGTGCTTTCGTAATCGGAGGTAAACCCCATATTTAAAATAAGTCTTTTTAATGTAATTTTAATGTAAACAATATCTTATCAAATTTGAAACTTTCATTGTTAGTTGTCTTGTTACATTGTTTTATTACGCAACTATTTCTCTATATTTAAACAATTACTTAATTTTTATTTTTAAGGCGATTTCGGATTTCCCTACATTAAACTTTAATGTGATTTTATTACTAATAGTTTTTATACTGCCGATTTTTTAATTAAATAATTTAAAATAAAGTATTGGAAATTTAAAGATAACATGAAAAAATATTTATGTAATAAGAATCATACGTCATTAGTTTACGGAAAGTTGAATGGTAAATCCGGGGGAGTGGAGGATTAGTAAAATTATATAAATTTACTCTTGAAATATATTAACCGATATTTGAGTAAAACCAAAATTTAAAAGATTCAGAGAAGGTTTGAGTCTATCAAATCCCCTATTTTTTTTTTCATTGTCATGGTAAGTATTCACGCTATTGTGACAAACGTAATTTTAAACAAATAAACTTTATATTTTTATCTTTCTTTTCCCACTAACAAAAAATACAACTGAATATGATGAATTATGCTTTCAAAACTTTTTTAATCATCCAACGTACTTCAGTAAATTTGTTGTTAGTCTTTTTATGCTAATTAAAAGCTAATCAGCAAAACTTTCTGTCTGTTTCCGCTTTATCTATTTTGAAAATTTTATTCGCATTATTCATTGAAAAAGGGGTATTTTTTGTTAAAGAAATTGAAAGTAAACATTTGCTTTAGAATTACGTAATAACCTTTTATTATAAAATTTTATTTTATTTAGTAATAATAATAATAATAATAATAATAATAATAATAATAATAATAATAAAACATTGTTAGCCTTATTGCGTCAATTCCCAATGAATTAAAAAAAACTTATGTTCTTTCTCCACGTCTCCTTTATTTCTCCTTTATCTATTTAAAAAAATTTATCCGTGAGAGATAAGAAGTTTTTTTTTTTTTTTTTTTTTTTTTAATCATTGAAAGTAAGTGTTTGGTAAGCATTACGTAAAAAAATATTTTATTATTATTTAGGAATTTAAAAAAAACCTGTTAACTGTTTCCTTTTATTATGTCAATTCCCAATAAATTAAAAAATACATATGTTCCTTTTCCATGTCTCCTTCTTAAGGATTGCTACTTTTCCTTTATTTAGAAAATTTTATCCGTGTTATTCATTAGAAAATAGGTGAATTTTTAAAGCAATTGGAAATAAACATTTGCTTATGCATTGCGTTAAAAAGAAAAAAGAAATATTTTATTATAAAATTTTGTTTCATTTAGAAATAAAATATTTTTAAAAAATCACTTTTAACTGTTTCTTCTTATTACGTCAATTCCCAATGAATTAAAAAATATTTATGTTAATTATAAAATAATTTATTGAATATTATTGTGATGTTCCAAATAACAAATATTCTCCATTCAGAAAATTCAATTTTTTTTGAGTAAAGTGTTGTTTAATATATCGAGTTTCATTATGAAAATATTTCTGTCCCTAAAAATAGTATTTCTATTTGAAATTAAAATTCGAAAAACAATTCCTTACTTTTAGATGCATGTAATTTACCGTGTTTCGCTTTATAATAAATTAGTTCAAACAATTTCATATACATATACTAATAATATGCTTCGTATTGTTTTTTATTATTTATTTTATTATTAATTTTTATATGAAAGCAATGGTTTTTATCAACATTTTTAAAAGTAAAAATAGTTTAGCCGAAAAAATAAATGAAAAATATATTTAAATTATTTTTTAATAATTAAGATTTTGTAATTTTTGAAAAGGTTATTAAAATAGAAATTTTGCATCTATACGAACAAGCTTAATTTTCAGAAATTTTCGCTGATAATTTTCCTTTACACTTCCTTACGTACTTCTTTGAAAGTGAGAGTAATTTTTAATTTAAGGAAAACTATTACCTTTAAATATAAATGTTAAAATGCATATTATTTCAATTAGGAAGCTATCAGGCTATTTTGAAAATTCGTTCTATCAAAATAACAGTTCATAATACAAAAATGCTTAGCATACTTATTTTTTACAATAATTACATCCTGCCATTATATCGTGAAAATAATAATTGAACAAACTATTTTCATTTAATAATTATTGTCACATGAATATAAGACAATTTTTAAATTTCAAAATTCAAAATGTAAAATAAAGCTTAAAAAATTTTAAGTCGCGAAAAGGTTTGTCAAGTACAAACTAATACATTTGTATCTCTGACTTGAATAATTTCGAAAATTACTTGTGTATTGCATGTGTAATTAAAATTTATGTATTTATATTTACACATTTAGCTGTCATATTCATTTTAGCTTTCATAGTTTTCATTTCAATTTGTCATAAAAATATCAATGTTTAATACGTATCGTAATATTGAATCTCAAGAGAAAAATTAATAAAAATGATATTCATTATAACATCAATAATTATAATTAAAAACGTTCAATTAACATAAGTATTCAAATTAGATATATCATGTTTATCAATAAAACTCATTAATCCATAGTAATTATCTTACGGGTTTTTCTGTTAATCATTCATTATAAAATAAACCATTATTTAAATAGGATTTATACTTAAACAGAGTCATTCAACGTTCATTATAATTACAAATTTTCTTAAAGAAACATAACATGAACTGTTCAAAGTTATTCACGATTTCGAAAAATCTTTCCTTTATAGTCAGGAACTTCAGAAAACCAATAGATTTCCAAGATTGAAAGTAGCATTTCTAGACGAAAGTTTCAGAAACTTTGTATTTTCAACAAAGAAAGAAAAAACCGAAACGTTTCCGATTAATTTTACAGCGCATTAATCAGTTTTCTCAACACAAAATATCGTTTTCTCGGATACTATCAATGTCCAACTAAAAAATACCATTTTTAATTAATTTGCTGAAATAACAGCATTGACATTAATATTAAAATTAACATTATTTTGTTGTTATTGCATGTATAAATTCTGTTACGTAGCTGAAAATGTTTATTTGAGAATTGATAGCATCCGAAAAAATAGTACTTTGTGCTTCGAAAACTGATTACTGCACTTTAAAATATACTCTTTTTTTTCTTTTCTTTTCTTTTAAAAAAAAAATTGAGTAGCAAAAGAAACATTTGTTTCAGAAATGCTTTTTTAAATTTCGTTGGTTTCTGAGATTTCTTAAGATAAAAGGAAGCTTTTCGTCGTGGAAATCGTGGATAACTCGGAAGAGGTTATGTATGTTATATTTTCGTGCGATTTTGATAGATGCAGAAGCATTTATCATGTTTTACATTGTAACGTTAAAGCTTATATAATAATGCAGAAACATTTCTCATGTTTTATACTGTAACTTTAAAGCTTATATAATAATGCAGAAACATTTCTCATGTTTTACACTGTAACGTTAAAGCTTATATAATAATGCAGAAACATTTCTCATGTTTTACACTGTAACGTTAAAGCTTATATAATAATGCAGAAACTTGCGAGATCTTGCAAAACTGAAATTGGACGTGTAAAAGTTTTGGCCCATAAAATAAATATTTATTTTCTTACACAGTCTCGTTTTTTTTTTTTTTTTTTTTTTTTTTAATAATCCATATATTTGCTGTATGAGGTGTAACATAAAAAAATACATGATATACACTTAATAAAGCAATAAAGAGGGTAAGTATTTAAAATTTCATTTAAAAGTAATTAAATTATTTATAATTAAAAAAAAGGATATTTTTTATTGATTACTGGACTAAACGCGCGCAGTTTGAAACACTGTACATTTAAGTTTGCCAGTATAATTTTTCAAAACTAAAATTCCTTAAACAATATTATCAGCTATTTAAGTGCGACAAATAGAGTAGGTTTAGTTGGAAATTTTTAAATTTTTAGAAATTTATTTATAGATACAATATTTAAATTTTGATCCGTTTACCATTATTCAATGTTCGTGAAAACCAGCATTTTAAAGAAGTATTATAAAATTTCAAATTCGGCCAAAATATTGATTTTAATGTGTCTATTAGGAAACAGCTCGTATACGTATGATCATTTTCTCAAAAAAACGTTTTTAAACATAAAAAAAAATAAAGTATTAAGCAAAAATTATATTAATATCCACAGTCTATATTTCAGTTCTTTTCAGACTTATATAAGTGGTTGTATAAATCGTTTTCATTAGTTTTTCCTTAGTTCGTTTAATAAAATATAAGAGTTCATTTCATCATTAATATTGCAAAGAAGAATTCTATTACACAATGATTTGATCCTTAATGGCATGCTTATTTATGGTAGTATATGAAATTATGAATAAATATCTCAAAAACAGCTTCATGTATATGAGTTAAATAATAATAATAAATAAATTATTCTTATTTTTTTTTAACTAAGAACAAACGATATTTAAGTAAATAATTTTTTTTTTTTTAAATCAAGAACAGACGATATTTAAGTAAATAAATTTTTCTCATTTTTTAAATTCAAGAACAGACGATATTTAAGTAAATAAATTATTCTTATTTTTTTAATCACGAACAGACGATATTTAAAGTCCAAAACTAGTGCTAATTCAGTTATCACACTTCAAAATTAATGACAGACTATATTCAAAATTAACAACTAGAATAAAAAATGGCTGCCTTCTGACTCTGAATATTTTGAATAGGAAGTTTTAGAAACTACTTTTGGAAATTATTGCTCTGAGTTTTATTTGAACGGCAGTGGCTACAAGAAAAGCATGTGACAGTAATTCGAAACATCATTTAAAAATAATATATATATTAGTAACTGAATTTAATTTACACATGAATAAATTTTCAGATAATCAAATTAATTCGTTGAATGGGTAAGATCCAGAAAGTCAGTGAAAATGTAAATTGAGAAAATGAGTGGATGACATCAAACGAATGCTGGGCAGTCCTCTGTTCAATAATAATAAAAAAAAATATTTACAAATCATCAATATTCAAAAATTATTTTTTAATGTGTTGTATTATGTAAAAAATTTAAAACATTATTTAAAAAACTCTTCTATCAAAAATTAACAAAAACAACTTCAAAAAGTCAGTTTTTAATTCAGAATTGTTTTACGGGTGTTAATTTTAAAAAATATATTTTTATTTTTGCTTAAACTGGTTTTAGCAGATTTGTTTTCATAACAACCAAAATATGAATTATTTTTTATGAAAAATTTTAAAAGCTTTTTAAATAATTATTTGAATATTAATATAATTAAAAGAATTTTCATGGAAATCTCAAATCTTAGTACGTTAGAAAACGGAATTAACAAAATAATAATAATAATAATAGAAATGATTATTAAAAAAGTCCTTCCGGCCTGTACCGGGAGGAAAAGGTAGCTTTCCTATATCTTCGTTTTAAAATTTTAGCTAATGTTACACGAAAACAGCAAGCTAAAATGCAAAGAAACGTTTACAAAAGATTCGTAATACGAAAACAGCAAGCTAAGAAACCGTTTAAAAAAGATTTGTTAATACTTAATTTGAATAAGAAATTCACCAAATTATTGAGCTATAGCCAAGTGGCTTCATTTCTGAAGACTTATTTTGGTCGCCAAATTTGGCGATATTTCGCCAAATGTCGCCAAGTTTGGCGAGAATTTTGCGCTAACGGATATTATTATTATTATTATGAATATATAGTTTTATGCGTATGATTGGGAAAATGATTACAACAATGAAAGAAAATAATTTGCGAGAAATCGCGTTCACCAAAACTCATAAATTAATCGTTGTTATTTTGCAATTTGCTGTCTTGTAATGTGTTCAAAATGTCAGCCACCCAAAAATTTCAAACTGCTCTATCTCAGCCATTTTTTAAAATAGAGGTAAAACAAAAAATGCTCCGTAATCCTTGTACCAAGGCACGTAAATACACGTAAGTAAAAATAAATTTTAATTTTTAACTTTTTTGTAAATTTATTTTAGTTTTAAATCTTTAAGTGGCCGCCATCTTGAAACAAGATGGCGGAGCCAAGCTGACCAACGAACTCGTTCGAGACATTGGTGAGCTTAATACACACAATTAGTTTCATCCAAATTGATTTATAAATACGAGTGTTATCGTACGACATAGGTCAGATATATATATATATATATATATATATATATATATCAACATTTGAACGGAGGGTGGTTTTGGGGTCTGGGGGTCATGATCTGTGAAAATATACCAAAATTTTCCGGAATTGCTTTCCACCGAACGGCTGCAATAGGTAGCTTTATACTTTTTTGTATTGAAAGCTACCTAAAAAATACGTTATTTAGTGTACTTTCAACGAGTTAAAAATTGTACTTAGAGTGCTAAATATAAAGAAGATATTTTTTATAATATCGTTATAAATATATTCTGTATTTAAACAAATATATAGAATATGTAAAACATTTTCAAGCATACTGAAAAGAAATTTGTTTGAAAGGCTACAAAAAAAAAAAAAAAAAAAAAGTTTTGAAAGAGTATGAAAGCTAGTTTGAAGCTTTGTTTTGTGAAGCTTTTGACGCTTCACAACAGCTTTTTGAAGCTTTTGTGAAAGAGTTTAAAAGCTACCTAAAAAATACGTTATTTAGTGTACTTTCAACGAGTTAAAAATTGTTCTTAGAGTGCTAAATATAAAGAAGATATTTTTTATAATATCGTTATAAATATATTCTGTATTTAAACAAATATATAGAATATGTAATACATTTTCAAGCATACTGAAAAGAAATTTGTTTGAAAGGCTACAAAAAAAAAAAAAAGTTTTGAAAGAGACACTTTTATACTTCAATTTTGAGTAGATTTGTATCTGTTATACTCAAATCTGACTGCCTGTTTGTATTTCACTACTACCCTTGATAGAATATGTAACGCAATGCAATGAAATTAGCACCACTTCTTAGCATGGATACGATTATGTCATATAAGCTCTCAGAATTATAAAATTCGAATTAGTTTCCGGGATATTAATTTTTTGTAACTTTTACCCAAGTTTCTCTAAAGATGGCAACTGAATTACTCCATTTTTGTAGATAGAAAAGGGAAAAGGTGAATTAAACGGATTATTATATTTTATTGTGTAATTTCTCATTAAAAAATAAATTTTATTTTATTCAACAAATAGAATGTAAAAAATAATTTCTCGATTAAATTAAATTTTCCAAGAAATTTCGAAGAAATGAAAACATATTTTCACATATTTAAGTTTCATGAATCGATTTATTCCACAGAAATAACAAGATTGTTAAATTGTTGTCAAACATGACAAATAAGGTGCGATCGTACTATAACTAGTTTCAGGGAAATTAATTATATCGTCTGTTATTATGATATGATTAATTTCCGTAATAAAATAAGTACATTTTAAATTGGCAATATTTTATCTTTTGTTGACATTTACTGAAAATTACAATGGGAAACTTAAGCCTTGCTTTGAACATTTCAGAACTTGGAATCCCTATTTAGACTATTTTTCATTTAATATCTATTTCTCCGGAAACATATATTCAAAAAATTGCCGGTAGATTATATGATTGCTATAATTAAACAATTTTAGTACACAAATTCGGTTTTTAAATTCAATAATACGGAAATAGTTTGACTCCATCTTAAATAGGACGTAATCACCATGGCTGTCTACAATCATTACCTATCATGGGATATCATTGAAATAATTACGAATGACAGGTTTTAATAGAATGGAGAAAACTTTTATTAATATCTTTTTCAGTTTTGATACGATTTTCATAAAATTTGAAATGACTCCACAAAATTCTGCAACTATAAGATATTTTAAATTTCAAACCATTCGATTGGGTAGTTTTTACGCTGTTGTAGGTGGACAGACGGAGAGAAGGACGGACCAGACGACGAATATAGGTGCTACGTATTTATATAATTACGAACTCACCTAAAAATCGTCTGTGAATATATTGACATTTTGAAATCATTACATCATAATTTTTTTCGGCTTTGCATTCAACCAAATAGGAAGATTTAAGCTCCTTGCATGTAGGTGGATAATTATTACCTTCTATTCACAAAAATTGAATTTAAAGAAAAAACATACACTGTTTTCATTTCCTAATTTTTGAAAGATGGCTGTAAAAACATTTCACAAGAACGCTAAACGTAAAATTGTTTATTGGGTAAAAATTACATTTATTTTTAAAATCAGAAATCAAAAATATATTTTTATAAGTTTATTAAAGGGAGGTTATTTTCATTTCTCCATCTTCGAAATTTGAAACCAAGACTTAAAAGAACAATGGAATGTTGACAAATAGCGTTTTACATTAACACTCACGCAATATACAAAAAGTAATTTTCGCAATATCTGTTTAACCTACATTGCAAATTTGGTTTCAGACTTCAAATTTAGTATTTAATAAATTTAATGTTATTATTATTTATTTTTAAATTTGTAATAATACTTGATTATTTTTTCCCTCAGGAGATAAAAAGATCTTATTCGATGTAAATGCAACACATCGGGTTGTCGCGCAGCTAGTAATTTCATATTTAATGTAATATTGCAAAATCTATTCTCAGCACTTTAAAGATCGCCAGCAAACTATAAAATACATTTTTTGTTCTATTTTAGAATTTTAGTTTACTCTCTACATACAATCATTTTACTCTCGAAGCTAATACTAAAATTTATAGATTTTCTTTAATTATAGCGTTTTTTTCTTTAATTATAGCGTTTATACTTTATATCTAAAATATATCAATTTATCTTTCTTTAAGTTTTAAAAGATTGATTATTTTCATTGAAAATTGCAAACTTTCAATTAACAAAATCATTCAAAAATCCTAATTCCCTTAATTTTGTTGAATTCGACAAGAAACCTACCAAAGAAAAGAAAATATCACACTAATGTAATACTGATACTTTCAATGCCCTACAGCGCTGTCTGTAAAACATAATTAGATGCTTATTCATTGTTAATATGCTATCAGAATCGCTTAGTTTGTCTCCATTTTAAAGTGTAATGTTGCTTTTTTTCGTATTTATTATCGAATTACATTTTAAAGAGAAGAATCTAATAAAATAGCTTCAGAAAAGTACTTGATTTAAAATTAACAAAATGAGATACGAAACCAGATAACAAACAACAGATTATGAATATATGTATTAAATAGACCTAAAATAAGCCATCGATATTTATAAATTCAGTATTAATTTTTTAAATAAATGTTCCAAAATTCTATGTTTTAAAATTTATATTTACAACTGTTTTTCTACGATTGAAATTCAGTTTTATTTTTTATGTTATAAGAATACTTAATAACTCATTTTAAGATGGTTTGTAATTCATAAGTTTTGGATTTATTCTCTAAAATATTTTCACAGAAGTTTTAACACAATCTTTTAAAGATAAGTGTTTTTCACTTATTTTATTGTACAAAACGTTTAAAAATGTATGAATTCTTTTATATATTCTTTTAAAGCATATTACTTTTCAGCGTATGGAAAATGTCTAAGCTTTGCATAATCGAAGATTGAAAAGTAATGCCTCTATAGTGAAATGTTTTAATTGCCTAGTAATATCTCATTTAAAAATTATTTGTATTAAAAAGATAGTATATATGCTAAAAATGAGTGAAAATTTTTTATTGCCTATTAATATCTCATTTAAAAAGCATATGAAAAGGTTCAACTTGAAGTTCTAATGTGGCTGAGACAGTAGCTCAAAGATTCTTATGCAGCTGGTGTTGGGGCACTGATAAAACGGTGATATAAGTGCATAAATATTGGTGGAGAATATGTTGAGAAATAAAAATAGTTTTGAAGTGAATGTCATTGTAATTTATTATTTAATTATCTTACGTGATTTACTTAATAACTTTCTTTCGTATTAACTAGGAAAAATGTTTATTTCATATTTTAAATTTTTGCTAATATAGTTTATTTTATCACTATTGATCTTGAGAATGTTACCGGTTGTGTACGAAACTAGTAGATCTGTTCATTAAAAGGTTTATAAGACATTTTGTTTATTGTAATCACTTTTAACATAGATATTTTTAATGATAATGAGTGATTTTTCATCTATAATCCGACAGTAGTTGTTTTATTAATCTAATCTTCCGAAAATTTAATTTAAACAAATCCTGATATATTTTCTTTGTGGGTTCTTTTTCTGTGCATTTCTTTCCACAGCTAAGCTGGAGGAGACAAATACTTTTATTTTTTCAACTTTTCAGGATATGGTTTTTGTTTGGACTAGTTTTATGGACTAGTTATGGTATTAAATAACAATAATAACTACATATTGCTATAATCAATTTATAAGCAATATTGAAAATGCAATCTACAAAAATATTTCTGCATCAAATCATTGTTCGAAAAAATACAGCTGTCTGAAGGATAAATTAATCTTATTTAATAAATCTTCATCATTCATAAAATACCTATCAGAGACAATGGATAAATTAGGTAAGGGGAAACATAAAAGAAAATATGATAGTAATAAATCTTTGTCATTTGTTATTATGTTACAAAAGTAAATTGAAAACACATTTTTTTTTTCAAATTATACCGAATAACTTTAGTCTTTGTGTTAACCCTTTGAACTGAGACTTATTACTAAAAATGGAAGTATAAAAATAGAAATTTATTGAAATTTTTTAAAATAAATGTATATCTTAATTTTCTAAACTAAGACTTGAAAAAGTGTTAGCCACCACCTTTTGAAACATTTTTCGCACATGTAGAGATCCAAACTTCAGTATCTTATGGTGTTCCCTAGTGTTAAGGTTATCCCTAGGTGTTCTTTAATTGATTATCTAGCTTTATTTTTATATTAGTATTTTCAATATATTAACATGCTAAATATTTTTCATTTTTAATTATTAATTTAATCCCTTAATAATGTCACAAGATCTTTGAGGAATAATAAAAATCCCCCTCCGAGGAATAATAAAAATAACATGAAAATAGTGAATTATATATTAGAATGTCTGTTTGAAATTAAACGAGTTTAGCTCACTTTTCGTGTAAAATAATTTAAAAAGATGCATAAATCAAACTAAATTTGCATAATCACAGATATTGCTCGTTCTAGAAACTTACTGCTGCCCAAACTGGGTTCGGGTGACACTGATAAAAGCATTTGAACACTTTTCTTATAAAATATACTTATGAAGACAAAAATGTACATACATATGTATTCTGTTGTTATACTTTATTTGAAGTTTTTTTTTTTTTAAACACCTTTTAGCCTGTAATTCTTTTGTTTTCTATTTATCTGCATTATACTAGCATATCTGTAAAAAATACTTATTATTCTTTTTAAATTCATAAGAACCCTTATATAAAGGGATATAAGGGGGGAATCCTTCTTTTTATTTAAAAACTATACTATTGTGATAGATTTTAAGGGGTAAATCCTTCTTTTTATTTATAAACTATACTATTGTGATAGATTTTAAGGTGAGAATAACTAATAATAAATGAAAAATTATAATTATGTTTCTCTTGATCCTACTTAAAAATTTGACGCAAATAACACAAATTTAAAAAGATAATCACTTGAAATTTTTTCAATTTACTCTGAAACATGTCAGATTTATCAATTTATAAGACGTCATAGTTTAGGTTAATTAATCAAATTTCTGTTTGAGTTTAAATTTTTCTTGTTTGACGATACACAAAAAATACTTGTCATGTAACTTAAAAGAATTATGTTCATATGACAATGTTTTGAAAATATTGTTTAAAATTATTTTAAAATGAGCCACAGGAACTCATTTACGTTAAAAATATTTTTCATAATATATCAAAATTGAAATTTTGACGTGAAATAATATTTTATGTTAAATATCGACACATCTTTGACATCATATTTGGATTTTTCGGGAAAGTTTACCTTGGGGTACCAAATGGGTTATATTTCGGTGAATAAGTTAAGGATGCAGGTATTATATATTATGATATTGCAATAATAATGTTAAATTCATTTTTAATAATTGCGAAGCAAATTGCAATGTGTGTAGCTTTTAAACATAACTCCAAAACTACTTGGCAGAAATAATTGAAATTTTACATTCGATTATTGCAACTTCTAGAAATCCATTTTTGTTAAATTTCTTATATGTTACAATCTTTTTTGTAATATGAAATTCATATTATATAAACTATGATATTATCATTTGAAAAAAAAAAAGTGTATTGTATCTAATGAAACATTTGAATACAAATGGATTTTTGGTAGTTATGCGAATCCGAAATTTTACATTTTGTTAAATTATTGTAAGAGTGGTTTAAAATGTCTTTTAATAATGTTTATATTTCTAATGATAAAGTTCCTACAGTCCAAATTTAACACTCTGTTGTTTATATAAAATGTAGTCACATCCATTTTCATGTTCCCTTTGAAGTAAGTTTATATTAATTTTGTAGTCGGTGAAGCGAATCAAAATTAACTCAAATTTGCATTGGCAATTGAATTGAATTACAGAAATTCTTGGTCAAACTACTTGTTGTAAACATATTTTGGAAGTTTATGAAAGGTTGTAAAAATTCAACAAAGGAATAAAATTTGGACTAGCATATATTCTTGAGTTATTAAATAATCAAAATACTGAATTTTATGGTTAAGCTACTTGCTTGTTTTGGAAGTTTATGAAAAGTTAAGAAAATTCAATAAAGGAATAATATTTGGACTAGTATATTTTCTGGAATTATTACGTTGATCTATAAAAGTACTTTTCACATAGTTTTGCCTCTAAATGTAAAATATCTTAGCAATCAAATGCGAAGTGACATTCCCCGCAAAATTTTAAATTAATAAACGGCAGTTAATATAAATTAGTTACATTTCTTCATCGCACTTTTCTATGACAAAATTTTAATTAATTCTTCTACCATCGGAGAAAAAAAAACCCAAATTATCTTAAATGCGTATTGGTAAAGAAATCGAGATATTGAATTTCATGGTTAAGCTGACTAATTCAAACATGTTTTGGAAGTTTATAGATGTTTATAAAATTTTCACAGTAGAATAAATTTTGAAATGGTACACTTAATTAAATTCTTGTGCTTGTGAAAAATTATTTTCTCGGTAAAGCTGTGTGTTGCTATTATGATTTGGATATTTATAGAAGATAATAAATTTTTTTTGAAAGGAGTGAAAATTGAAATGTTACATTTAATTAAATAACTACGTTGGTAGAAAAAAAAATGTCATAGTTTTTACCACTAAAGATAAAATTTCTTAGAAGGTAAAAAAATACCAGTACTCCCAAAGTTTAAATTAACACAATGTCGTTAATATAAAACAGTTCACCCCCATTATCTCGTTCTCTTGCAGCGATATTTATATTAATTTTGCAGTCGGTGTAGCAATTTAAAATTAGCTTAAAAGTGTATTGGTAAAGTAATCGAGATAATGAATTTGTTGTTTAAGGTGTATGTTAAAAACAAGTTATAGTAGTTTATGAAAGTTTATGAAAAATACATATATAAATAAATTTTGAAATAATGTATGAAAATAAATTATTATATTAGAGTAAAAAAAAAAAAAAAAAACATCTCTTGATATAGTTTTTAACACTAAGGATAAAATATAATAGCGATCGAAATAAAAAGAGCATTATAACCAGAAAAGTTTCCAATTAACACTCTGTTATTAATAAAAAAAAATATCATCTTGATTATCACTCTCTCTCTTCTAGCAAAATTTATATTAATTCTATAATCGTTGTAGTTAATCAGAATAAACCTAAATGTGTATTTATAACGGAATTGAGTCAATGAATTTCTTAGTTAATCTGTCTGTTGCAAACATGTTTTGTAAGTTTATGGCAGTTTTTCAAATTTTCAAAAATAAATAAAATTTGAAATAGTACATTTAGTTAGTTCATATTAAGCAATATGAGTAATAAACTCGTAGTAATGTCATAGTTAAAATTGATATAGTCATGATAACCTACCAATTCATTCTGGGCATTAAAAATATCACAAAACAGCTTCACAGTCTTCGTTCAAAATAAAAACCACATTATAAATAGAAGAAGTCTATACACCAAAAAAGGTATATTACTTAATAGACTTTTTTCGCGTTGACTTCTTCTATTTATAAAGTGGTTTTTAATTTGAACGAAGTCCGTGAAACTGTTTTATATCTTTAATGTCTAGATTGAATGTATGGGTTATTATGTGTATAAAGTACATATAATTAAATTATTACGTATGTCTAAAATATAATATTAAAGCTCATTTGGCAAAATCTTTGGTACTAATCATAAATATCTTAGCAATGAAATAAAAACATCACTACCTGCAAAAATTAATACTCTGTTTTTAATATAAAACGATGTCATCTCCAATATCACATTTATTTGTAGTGAAATTTATATTAATTATGTAATCGGCGTAAGAAATCAAAATTACCTTAAATGTGTTTTGTAATACAATAGAGGTAATGACATTCTTGGTTACGTTGCCTGTTGCAATTATATTTTGGAAGTTTATTAAATCTTATAAAAGTTGTCTGAACGTCGTAAAATTTGAATTGTTGCATTTAATTAAATTATTTTATTTGTTTTAAAAAAGACCTCTTGACAGAATTTTTATCTCTATATATAAGAAATCAGAGTAATCAAATGTGAAATATTATTAACCTGAAAAATAAATATTAATACCTTACGGTTAATATAAAACAATGTCACCTCTAAAGTATGCTTGATTATTAATTTTGTAAATCAGTCTTACAATGAATGTGCCAGCATTTCTATTATCATCCTTACTGATAGCGTTATCTATAGTAATTGTCCCACCAGCGTAGTAATTGGAAATGAACCTAAATGCCCATAGGTAATGGAAAGTAGATAACGAATTCACTATTATACTATCTGTTCAAAATGTATGTTCGCATTTTATGTACGGTGATAAAATTTTAATGATGAAATAAGTTTTAAGAAATTAATATACCTGAAATATGCATAAAATGGTTAGAATGGCAAAACGAATATTAATCTAATATTTTGACAAGGTCATTCGGACTCGCATGATATGAAGAAAACATGTAATGTTAAATTAAAACCGAATAAAAATGTCTTATTGAGAATATGAATAACTATGTAATATATCAAAATAATGTTAAAATTATTACTATTATTTTTTGTTCTACAAATCCAATATATTACTAAGGTAATTAAAGTCTGCAATTTTCCGTAAAGAGGATAATTAAATGAGAATGAAAAAAAAATGTTTGTTATTGCAGTTATACTTAGAATAGTGACAATACAACTATTTCAAAGTTGTATACACATTTTGCAAAATTTGCCACTTAATACATTCAGACCGTCACTTATTTTCGTATCTATAGCTGTAACTCCTAATGGGCGTTATTACTGAACATACCATTATTTATCAAAAAAATACTTTCTTTATGTGTGTTTATAGTACAATGGATATATGTAATAATGATAGCGCTCACATTCGATGCATTTATACGTTTAGTTCATTGACTGTATAAATATGAGTTTTGTGCCTATTTTTTATAATAAGTTAACACATAAAATACAACTAATGTGTGTATGACACAGAATATTCAAACTATTTTCAACTAAATACTCGTACAGAAACAAAGCAGAATATTCATTAAAATAATTCTTTAATTGCACCTTTTGTTAGAACGTTAAAAATATATTTTATCCTTTAGTATGATCATACTTCTCTATTTATATAGTTTTAGAGATAAGCTCTAAGATTAGCGACATAAGATGCAAAATACCATTTTGTATTCTATAATATCTTTATTTACTAGTCTCACTTAAAAAAATACACATAATATTCAAGATTTAAGAATGACAAATTAGATATATAAATTTAATCAATACATGTAAATTTTAGATTTATGAATATAAAAATAGTAATAAACTATAAATGTATAATATTTATGAAAGAGTTATTATTATTTATTTACATTATTACTTGCGTACAGTTTGATATTAAATTAACATAATTAGCATATTATAATACAAACATATTTTAGATGAGTTAAATATTTTCAAAAATTAGCGCGAGAAAATGCAACTTTGCAGTAACTATAATTAATAAATGAATAATCATTAATAACTAATTAATATTTCAAAAATAGCTTAATTCAAGACAGACATGAGAACTATACTTTGACTTTTATACAATAACATAAAAAAAGAAATACATAAGTTTTCTAGCATCTATGTATAATTTGATTTTTTTTAATAAGTTCATTTTTCAACAATTTACGTTTCACTAAAAAGTTATTCAAATCTGATGTAAAGTTGTATTACCCGTTTTTTTAAAAACTTTTCCGAAATATATAATGTATGGTGCTAAATTGAACTTTTAAAAATTCAATACAATTTTAATATGTAAATAAAAACTTTTGGTAAATACATTTATAAAGAACATTGCTTGAATCAGGGTGGTGTTATTGTTTTCCTATATCAAGTGGAAGTGAAGTTATACCCCACGTTTGCATTTATTTTGTGTTATTTTATGTCTATTTTTTGCGTATTGTGCCGTGGATAACTAATACCGTGGATAATAAAGGATAATATTGTGCCGTGGATAATAGGGGAAAGCTTATGTTTATTATATCTCTTAAACCCTCCGCTTAATCTCTAAGGATATTAAAAGTTTGTAATACGCAATCTACAATATCTGCTATATCCGCTAAATATGTCAAAAACAGAAAAGTTACATTTTATTTTCGAATTTCAGAAATACAGCATATCCCCTCTGTACTATTACTAAATTAATAATTTAATGAATAAAAGAGATCATTTCAATGTAAAACCTGAAATAAAGTATTTTTATGATTTTATAAAGAATATATTGATCTCTTAAAAATTAAATTTGATAGATTTTGCGAATAATAATGTAGTTGTAAATTATTTGTAAGAATATTTTAAATGCAATTTTACTAATACATCTTGAAACTTACAATTTCGCTTATGTTTAAAAACTATCCTTGTTTTAATAGAATTTTATACTAAATATGTATGAGAAACACAGGAAACGGACTGAAACTTCTTATTATCAAGAAGAATTTAATATTTCGTTCATTCCAGAAATTTTCTGCTAATGTTAGAGTTCCTTTAGCGACAGTAATTTAACTTTTGTGTAATGGCATTTAGAGTAGAATAATTTCAGGAGACGTGGAAAGTAAACTTGCGCAGAATAAATATTGTTTTCTCCAAATAAGTCATTATTTCCATTGGGATTTTATTGTTGAACGCTTACCAAAATGTTTTGTTTGTTTAATTATATTTACAACCCCATGCTTATATATATATATATATATATATATATGTGTGTGTGTGTGTGTGTGTGTGTGTGTGTGTATGTGTGTGTGCGTGTGCGTGTGCGTGTGCGTAAGGGGGTGAAACCAATTTTACATCAGCTTTTAAATGTGATTTTCTTACTTTCTTAAAACGCCGATATAACTGAAAAACACCAATATTGTTTAAATAAATGTGTAATATCAATAAAGTGTGCACATGCATGAAAAAATTCCAGCTTGAAATAAGAATATAATCATTTAATTCTGTTTATATAAACTTTATTGACTTATTTTTATAAAATTGGAGATGAAATTTTATCTTTGAAACAATATTTAGAATGGCAATTTGAGTAACAAGAGTTACAAAAAAAATATGCTTACCTTAAAAAATAGAGTTATTGCTTGAAATCCGAAACTAGTGATGAACAAAATAAAAATCGTACAATATTTCTGTTCTAGGAAATGCTTTTTGCCATATAAATCAGAAGCGCTTTCTCGGATTCTTATTATTTATTCTACTGAATTAAAATAATATAGGTTACATTTATTTTTCTACGACAATTGTTAAACTAATTTTATAGAGCTAAAAATTTGTATTTTTAAATGATTTATTATACCATTAAAACTGTTAATTATATTAAAACGAATCAAAATTAGGTTCGCATAATGTTTAGAAAAACTGTCTATTGAAAATTCTGTCTATACGAATATGGACAGTTTTATTTGATAGCTATAAAATGAGGGTATATAAAGGTTATCGTGACGAGTTGATTGGAATGATCGATACGAGAGATGTTTTGCCGAAGTGATTATTACGAGAGTGTCGGTGTCGCAGGTTGTTTGTCGTGAAGAAAGTTGAGAGTGTGCCGGTGTAGTGTGGCTTAAGTTTGCTTCCTTTCGTTATGTGTGTTTCATTCATTTTCAGTCTGTATTTGACACGTTTGGATAGTGTTGTATGCGTAAAACTAGTTAAACCCAGCAGTGCATGTCTCAAGCCATGCCACCTGACACGGGTCGTTTTATTTTATCTCTGTTGGTTTTTTCATTATTGCTATAATTTGTTGTGTTATACAATTTTGTATTACAGTAGTTTGTTGTGTTTTCTAGTTTAGTGTTTAAGCAGTTTTTTTAGTTTTCTTATTTTCTATTTACGTGGTTTATTGGTTTTAATTGGCTTTTGTGGTATTGGTCGTTTTATTCTATCTCTGTTTTTTTTTCAGTATTACTGTAATTTGTTGTGTTCTATATTTCTGTGTTAAAGTAGTTCGTTGTGATTTCTAGTTCTGTGTTTAAGTAGTTTTGTTTAGTTTTCTTGTTTTGTATTTATGTAGTTTATAGATTTTAGTTTGCTTTTGTGATATTGGTTCTGCAAGTGTTTTATCATTGGAGTTTATTATTGTATATATATATACTTATCATGGTTTATAACCAAACTGGATCAAGTTATCAAGTACTTTTGTCGATAAATAGGCTTTAAGATATGTTCTAGTTCTCTAGACTGTAATTCGTGTGAAAAAATTTATACTCCATGTGATTCCGAAGGAAATGCACGTGATCACACCAACTTTGCTTTCAAATATCTCTCGAAAATATTTTTATAAGCTGGATCCATATTGATTCTAAATCCGTCATATATGCCTATATTATACGTTTATTGCCTGACTGCATATTGTTTTTCGTCAGAGAAAAAAAAAATATGAAATGTTCATGCCTATACATATTACTGATAAAAATTCCTTTGAATACAGCATGGCATAAAAGAAAATTTCTCTCAAATTATTTTCCACATTTGACAATTTTATCTACAAAAAGGGGTATTTGACGCTTTAAAATCTATCATATTTTATACATAAGCATTCGTTATAAATGGAAGAAGTGTGCTTAAACTGGAAAACGCCAGTTCATTTACAATACTATCCTACATGAAACAAAATTTGGTTTTATGGAGAAACTATTTCATTGTCTGAAAAAAATGTTCATAAAATACCCATGCCATGCTTGCTACATTAAATCCTAAATTATACAGAATAACAACAAAAGAGCTAAATATGTTTTCGTGAAGAACAGAAAGCAAATAAAAAATATTGTGTTATCTATTTTTATGTTTGTTTTATACTATTCTAGGTAATTTATTTCGTATAGGTAGGTATTCTTGGTAAAAAAATAAATTATGGAATATTGATTATTTTATATATTACTGATAATTATATTTTTCAAAATAACATGTTATGTAAATACATTTTTTCTGAAATTTCCGAAGAGAAGTTTGTTTTAGAGTATTTTTATCATTCATTAAGTAAATGCTTTTCTCAAAATGTATCAGATTTTAAAATTTAAATATCTATTGTTTTAGATAAAATATAAGACAGTGGACATCAATTGATATCCACTAAGTAACAAAAGGAGAAAGATTATTTTATTGATATCATTATTATTGATAGCATTAAGTAAGGCGTACTTAAATGAGTGAAAAATTCAATCAGGTAAAACATGTTTATGCATATAAGCCCAAACTTCCTACGGGATTTGTTTACACCTAGGTAAGATCTTCAAACCTCTAAAATGTGAAAAGATCGGAGTTTACTGGATTAATGTAACTTTATTTCATTAACAGTATCATAAATCAAACTAAGTTAGATTTTTTTGAAAAATGAAAAAGAAGACCATAGAAATAAATGTTATTCTCTGCAAACTATTTACATAAAACTTGTGCATTAATCATATCACGCATTTTACATAAAAACTAACACAGCTAAGTATATTTTTGGAGAAATTACAACAACAACAAAAACTAAATAATATTGCATTTCCAATATGTATATTGTCTGGTTATGTATAATATTTTGGATTAGAAAACATAAATTACAAAATTTTCAGCCTCATATATATTACAGATAAACATTCCCGATGAAAAATAGTTATGCAAAGTATCTCTCTTAACTTGTTTTCTACTTTTATATTTTACCTAAAAAATATATCTCAGCTTTAAAATCCGTTATATTTTGCGAAAAAGTATTTTCTTATAAATAGTAGAGATACTCTTTATACTAGAAAACCCCACTTCATTCCCAATATTATACATCAGACTACGTTTGATTTTAAAAGAAACATGCAAATAAATTTATGTGTCTGTAAACAATTTACATAAGACTTATAGAATAATCATGTCACGTATTTTGCATAAAATCCTAATTTATACAGAATATTAAAAACATTGCTAAACATATTTTTAAAAGGAATAGAAAACAAATAAATAATATTGTCTATATTATACGTATCATTTCTGGCTGCATATTTTCTTGGGTAGAAAAGTGGAACTACGTAAAATTATTCCTTACATATTACTGATAAATATTGCCTTTTGAGAACCACGCTGTTTGAAAAAATTTCTTTGAATTTTATATACATTTTTTTTTCCATTTTATCTAAAGTAATAGATATCGAAGATTTAAAACCTGATATATTTCGCGAAAAAGCATTTTCGTTTAAAATGAAAGAGTTAGAGTAGAGAACACCATTTCATTCACAGTGCCATAAATTAAACTAGGCTTGGTTTTATGGAGAATCATACAAATAATTTCTTTATATGCAAACTGTTTAATTAAAACTTTGCAATAAGACTAACTTTGCAGCAAATTTTGTAAGTCATTCATTTCACTTAAAATTAATCCTAATTTATCTATACTAATTATATAAAGAGAGAACTCCTGACTGACTGACTGACTCATCAATGCAGACCTGGAACGACTAAAGTAAGGATCACGGAATTTGGAGAGTAGATTGCTGTTATGACCTAGCAAGCAATAAAAAAATATTTTTTAAATTTCACCCCCTCATGAGTTTACATAGGCGGTCGAAAGTTTTAGGTCATTTTGCCATATCTCAGCAACAATTTTTGGTAGGAGTGTGAAATTAAGCATATCAAATCTACTAAAAAAATGTAGTTAACACGTATTTTAGCGATTTTAGAAATTTAACAACAAGCGGTTAAATGAAGGGTAGAAAGTATAACGGCATTTCGCAATGTCTCAGCAGCAGTTTTAGGTAGGAGCACGAAGTTCAGTAACAAACCTACTAAAAAAATACTTAAACGCGTATTTCAGCGAATTTAGTAATTCAACCACGAAGGTGATTAAATGAGGAACTAAAGTGAGGATCACGAAATTTGTACAGTAGATTTCTGTTATGACATAGCAAGCAATAAAAAAAGATTTTTAAAATTTCACCCCCTCATAAGGTTACATTGGCGGTCGGAAGTTTTAGGTCATTTCTTCATATCTCAGCAGCAATTTTAGGTAGGGACGTGTAATTCAGCATAAAAAATCAACTAAAAAAATGTAGTTAACACGTGTTTTAGAGATTTTAGAAATTCAACAACAAATGGAGTAATTGGGGGTCGAAAGTTTTAAGGCATGTCGCCATATCTCAGTAGCAGTTTTAGGTAGTAACAAAAATACAGCTAAACCAATCTGCTAAAAAAATAGTTAAACAAGTATTTCAGCAATTTTAAAGCAATTTACTGATGTTGTCCTCAACATCGGCTATGAACCTGATTATTGAAGATTAGACGAATAAGGCAACTATTTCTAATTTTTTATTAGATATTTTGCGTAATACATTTTTCAAAGTAAAAGTTCTTTTTTTTTATATAATATATATATATAGATGACATACGAAAGAGTTTCGCTAAATGCTACGCTATTTAGTTGAACTGTTTTTTAATATATTGTGAGGGAAATCGTATATTTCCTAGTTACATGCGCCAAAGAAAATGCCCATTATCATTTATAAAGCCGAGGGTTTTTTTTTTCTATGATTGTATCAAAGTAACTCCATTTTTTTTATTATCATTTAACGATTTATGTGTGGAAATGTACAAAGTTCCGTTATTGTGATCGCTATAATATTGTATTTTTATTTATTTTACCTCTAAGGCCCTCGTTGTTAACATGGGCAAAGCCAGGTGGTTCTGATTGTACAGAATAAAGTCAGCACAAAAAATATGTTTTCATAAGTAAAAAAAACAAGAAGTAAATAACATTTTGCCTATGCTGTACATATATATATATATATATATATATATATGAATGAAATTCTTTTATATATCAGTGATAAATATTTCTATTAAAAAAAACACGTTATGAAAATAAATGTTTCTGAAATATAAAAAGAGGAGTTTTCTTTTAGAGTTATTTTACCAGTTATTAAAAAAATGCTTTTCTCAAAATATACCAGATTTTAAATTTTAAATATCTGTTGTTTTAGATAAATATAAAAAAGTGGATATCAATTGATATACACTAAGCGGCAAATGCGAGTATTTGATTTTATTGATAGAAGGTTAGGCGCACTCAAAAGAGTGAAAATTTCAATCAGCTAAAACTTTTTTGTTAATGCATATCAGCCCAAAAGTCTTCCTGGATTTTTATCTAGGTAAAACTTTTCAACCACCAAAATTTAAAAAGATTGGAATTTACTACTTCACTAACTCTCCTTGTAAGTTTAATGAAACTTCATTTCGTTCAATATATCATATATCAAACAAAATTAGGTTTCTTGATTAAAAAACAAAACAAAAAAAAAAACATAGAAGTAAATTTTATTTTTTGCAAACTATTTACATAAAACTTTTGCAATAATCAAATCACCCGTTGTACATAAAACACTACATTATACAAAATAATACAAACACAGCTAAATATAATTTTAAAGAAACAACAACAACAACAATAAAAAGGAAATAATGTTCCATATCTTATATATTTGTCTGGGTCTGTATAATGTTTGGGTTAGAAAAATGAAATTTCAATATAAATATATATTACCGATAAACATTCCCAATGAAAAATACTTATGTAAATGAATTTCTCTGAACTTGTTATCTAATTTTTGTATTTTATCTTAAAAAATAGATATTGAAACTTTCATATTCGTTACATTTTGCAAAAAAACATTTAATTATAAAGAGTAGTTACTATTTGACTTGAAAATCCCATTTCACCTACAATAATATAAATCAAACTATGTTTGGTTTTATGAAATTGGCATACATATAGTTTTCTTTATCTTCAAATAGTTTACATAAAACTTATGCCATAATCATATCACGCCTTCAACATAAAATCCTAATTTATACAGAATATTATAAGCATAACTAAACATATTTTCGTGAAGAATACAAAACAAATAAAAATTATTGCGTATATGATATGTATAGTGTCTGACTTTATATGTTTCGTTTCTACAAAAATAAAATCACGAAATATTCTTCCTTACATGTTAATGATAAATATTTCCTTTGAAAAACCAGGTTACTTGAAAATAATTCTTTGAATTTTATGTACAATTTTTCTAACTTTATCTAAAGAAATATATATCGAAGTTAAACCTGGTATGTTTTGCGGAAAACATTTTCATTTTAAATGGAAGAGTTACTACTTTAGAGTTATTTCATTTAAAGTGCCATAAATCAAACTAGGTTTGTTTTTATGGAGAAACGTGCAAATAATTTCTTTTTATGCCAACTGTTTATATAATTTTACACTAACTAAGTCACGCATTTCATATAAAATTCTAATTTACACAGAATAATTGAAGCACAGAAAGATCTATTTTTATGAATAAAATAAACAATAAATAAATAATAATATGCCTATTTTATTTATAATCAAATACATTTCTGATAAACATTTCCATTGAAAACTATCTATATAAAGTATTTTTCCAAAACTTGTCATCCATTTTTTGCAATTATATCTCCAAAATTATGTACGAATGAAGTTTTAAAATCTTGTATAATTTACAAAAAAGCATTTTTGTTATAAATCGTAGAATTGTGGTTAAACTAAAAAAGCTCATTTAATTGACAGTATCATAAATTAACTTCATATAAGTTTTAATTTTCCCAACTGGGCGAAAAAGTCCGGGCCAGGATTTCAACCAGGGATCTTTACAGCTGGTTCGAATCCTGGTTCGGACTTTTTCGCCCAGTTGGGAAAATTACATTTTAATTATGATTTCTTTATCAATTTGAATAATTGTGTCAAAATTAATCTAGTGTAATAACGTATCCAGCGTTTACTGGAGTTCCACATTACCTGCGATTTATTCTGTTGAGCTGATTCAGATATCAGACCAGATGATATAATCAATAAGGTTAACTGGGTGAACTAAAAAAAAAAAAAAAAACCTGTAAATTTAACGGAAAAAACTGTCAGCTATACTACCAGATTACCCCTATAGTTTGTACAGAGAAAATCTGTTAATTTCTAGTCTAGAGTAGAGATACGAAGATCGTAGACGAATAACTTTACCGGTAATACACGTTAAAAGCGAAGAATCTGTGACTATTACACTTTCCACCAGAGGGTGAAAACAATATGTGCGGTGGGTAACAAAGAAAATCTGTACTTTACATAAAATGGAGATATTCAGTTATAAGTACTGTAGAATATCTGTTCAAACAACAGTTTTTAGCTCACAGGCTATCAAAGCCTGAGAGCTTATGTGCCCGCCGGTTCTGTAGGTACGTACGTACGTATGTATGTATGTATGTATGTATGTACGTAACGCGATAACTCTTCATAGAACTAACCGTTTTACTCTAAATTTTGTTTATAGGTTCCTTGTGATAAGGCGCTTCCCTGATTAGTTTTGGAGGTTCATTGGTTAAGCATAAAGGGGGGAAACGGGGTGCTAACCCCCCGTAATTTAGATAAATAAGCTTTTCATGCAGAATTATCCCATTTTCTTCAAATTTTGTATATAGGTTCATTTTGATAATGTGCTTCTGTCAATAGTTTTGGGGGTTCATTGGTTTAGTATAAAGGGGGAAAGGGGGGATACCCCCCCCTAATTTAGATAAATGAGTTTTTCATGCAGAATTATCCGATTTTCTTCAAATTTTGTATATAGGTTCATGGTGATAATGCGCTTCTCTGAATAGTTTTGGGGGTTCATTGGTTAAGTATAAAGGGGGAAAGGGGGGGCTAATCCTCCCTTAATTTAGATAAATGGGTTTTTCATGCAGAATTATCCCATTTTCTTCAAATTTTGTATATAGGTTCATTTTGATAATGTGCTTCTGTCAATTGTTTTGGGGGTTCATTGGTTAAGATATCTGACTACGTTTAAAAAGCAGTTTTCGACCAAAATTGTCAAAAAAATTTTATTACATTTTCTTAAAGCTCAACTTTTTACCTTTCCAAAACTGTATTTATTTTTATTGTACGATAAATAGAACAGGAGTTATAGCGGTTTTTAAACTACTCAACAACTGTCACTCAAACCGGAAGTACCGTTTAAAGGGCCGGGAGTACTGTTTAAAGGCGCCTTATGTTTGTAGAAATTTCGCTGTTTGCAAGCTTTTCGTAATGTAAATAATAATTATGTTATGCTCTATGGACAATATTCATCTTCTGGGTTCGAGGCTATATTATTTTTCATTAATTTCTTTGGTACGAATTGGCAACAACGAGAGTTAGACGCTTGTGTTTACATTTGTGTATTGTCATTTGAGTAAGATTTTCGCTCGCGATTTGTTTGTTTTTTCGCTAAATACTTCCAGTTTTTCACATATTTTTAATTAATTATATTCTGCCTTATTATAATGGGAGGAACAAGTGTTTCCAGAACTCGGAAACGAAAGTTTCACGGAAACAAACATACCAATGCAAAGAAGCATGCTAAAAAAATTGGGCTAGAAACAAGTGCAAATTTGACACCTAGTGCGAAAAAACTTCAAAAGTTTGATGAAGTTTTGGAACAGACTGAAGATTTAAATTCAGAAAAAGTAACTGGATGCCGGATTATTGACATGGATATATTAATAAATGTTTTTTCTATGCTATGTTGCCCATCTTGTCAGGTAAGTAATCTAAAATTGAAAGAAGATTCCAAATTTGGTCTCTGTTCCAACTTCGTTTTAGAATGCAAATCATGTACATTTTGTACAGGGTTTTCAACATCAAAGAAGAGTGGAAGAAACAACGAAGTAAATACCAGATTTGTGTATTCACTTCGAATTATTGGTAAAGGTTTCACAGCTGAAAAAAAAATTTGTGCTACTATGAATTTACCTTTCCTATCAAAACTTACATTTAGACGACAGGAAGAGAAAATTCTTCATGCTGCTGAAGCTGTTGCTAAAAATTCCATGAACACAGCTGCAAGAGAAATCATATCAACACAAAATCTGCAGAATAAAGTAACAACATGTGATCTACAGAATGAGTCGACAATATGTGATCTACAGAATGAGTCGACAATATGTGATCTACAAAATGAGTCGACAACATGTGATCTGCAGAATGAGTCGACAAAATGTGATCTGCAGAATGAGACGACAACATGTGATCTGAAAAATGTCTCGACAACATGTGATCTGCAGAATGAAGTGACAGTATGGGCACCGCAGAATGAAGTGACTATATGTGGAGTATCTGTCGATGGTACCTGGCAACGTCGAGGGTATTCTTCACTCAACGGTGTTGTCAGTGCAATTTCAGTTGCTACTGGGAAAATTCTAGACTTAGAAATAATGTCACTATTTTGTCGAATTTGTGCTAAGTATAGAAATATGGATAAAACTTCATCACAACCTAAGCCAAAACATGTCTGCTCAAATCACACTGGATCGTCGAGCAGTATGGAAGTTGTTGGTGCATATCGTATCTTCAAACGATCCCAAAATCTGCATGCACTCCGTTACACGGAATATTATGGTGATGGTGACTCAAAAGGTTATGATGCTGTCAAGGACATGTATGGCAAGTACTCTGTAAATAAATTAGAGTGTATTGGCCACATCCAGAAAAGAGTTGGAACCCACTTACGGAAATTAAAAGCGAACACGAAAGGAATCGGTGGAAAAGGAAAATTGACGGACAATTTTATTAATAAACTACAAAATTATTATGGCATAGCAATAAGAGCTAATGCAGGTAGCTTATTAAAAATGCAACGTGCAACAATTGCAGCATTCTCACACTGTTGTTCAAGTAAAGATAAGCCGATGCATGGTCAGTGTCCCATAGATGCAAAGAGTTGGTGCAGATATCAACAAGCTTTGGCTTTAGGGAAGAAAACTTACAAAGATGCCTCGGTGGGTCTTCCCCCCAAAATAATTAACTTGGTAAAGCCAATATATGTGAAATTATGTGACCAGAAATTGCTTCGAAAATGTCTGCATGGAAAAACACAAAATGCAAATGAAAGCTTCAATGCAGTTTTGTGGACATTATTACCAAAAAATGTGTTTGTTGAATCTCAGACTTTACACTTAGGCTCGTATTTGTCTGTAATTCAGTTCAATGATGGATTTCAGGGATTATTGAAAGTTTTGCAGGAACTAAAAATGAATTTTGGTTGTCATACAACTAATGAGTATCATGACATAGATAACACTCGTCTCAGCAGTGCTAATCGCCATTCATTACCCCAAACAAAAACAAAAAGAAAAAAATTACGTGCATCTAGAAAAAACAAATGTTCTGTTCTTGAGAAGAAAGAGGGTGTAACGTATAAAGGCGGTGCATTTTAATTACTAAAATTTCACATTTTCACTAAGAAAAATGTAATATTTCTTTTTTTTTTCTAGAAAGGTAAGTTTTGTTGAATTATGTATGCGTAAAACACAATTTCTCAAAAGGTTATTGTCATATCACTATGAAATTTAAATTGCATGTTGTTTATGTTATTGTGAAGGCAATGAACTAAAGATTAATTTTTAGAATAAATATTTTTTGTTTTATGGATGTTATCGTGCAATGACATCCATCAATTTCATGAAAATCGGCATATAAACAGGTGCCATATGATGTAAGTTTTGAAATATTTAAAATATTTCTTAGATTTTAGTTCACTGTCGTCGCCAATTTCATAAATATGGAGTGTAAAAAGGAAATTGAGATATACACATTAGAACAGGGGTGTAAAAACTAGGTGCCAATGGGCCAATTCTCACCACTGGAATTTTAATATTCTTCGCCTAATAAGAATACTATTAAAATTTAGGCGAAGAATACTAATAAAACTTGGTGATGACAATCGGCCCATTGACACCTATCTTTTACACCCCTGCAGTAGAATATTCTGAGGAGCGTTTTGTGTGTTGGGTCAAATTTCAAAAAAATTTATGGTACTTTTCAGTTAGCCGGGTGCCAGTGATATATGTACATATATATATATATATATATATATATATATATATATATATAAATGCATATACATATATATGTATTTACATCTATATATGCATATATATATGTATGTATGTATGTACATATATCACTGGCGCCCGACTAACCAAAAATTACCAATTTTACTACAAATTCTGTCATTTACCATAATTTTATCAATAAATGAAATATTTTTTGCTTTATTTACCTATAAAATTGTATAATATTGGATTATAGATGTTATGAAAAGCTATTGAATGACTCAAAAATAATGTAGGTCACTAAAACTGAAGAATATGGTGTTTTCGATAACAGTTACATCTTCGACGCGAAACGTTGTCTTTTGCATTGTTCAAAAACTGGAGTGGGGGGGGGTGCAAGGCAAAAATATGGCCTTCTCAAAATAAAAAACAGTAAAGTTTAGATGCATATTATTGTAAATTACTGCAGTAAAACATAAATCTAAACTTTAAAATGCATTTTCTGAAAATATAATTTTCTGTGAAAATTCTATATGCAAAACATGATTACTCAAAAAGTTATTGAAATATCACTATGAAATTTAAATTGCATGTTGTTTATGCTATTGTGAAGGCAATGAACTAAAGATTTAGTTTTAGAATAAATATTTTTTGTTTTATGGATGTTTTCGTGCAATGACATCGATGAATTTTATTAAAATTAGCATATAAACAGGTGCCATATGATATTAGTTTTGAAATATTTAAAATATCTCTTAGATTTTAGTTCATTGTCTTCACCAATTTCATAAATATGGAGTGTAAAAAGGAAATTGAGATATATACAGTAGAACAGGGTGAGACGCCAATGGGCCGATTCTCGCCATTGAAATTTTAATATTCTTCGCCTAATAAGAATACTAATAAAATTTAGGTAAAAAATACTAATAAAATTTAGTAAAGAATACTAATAAAACTTAGTGGTGGCAATCGACCCATTGGCGCCTAGTTTTTACACCCCTGCAGTAGAATTTTCTGAAGAGTGTTTTGCGTCAAATTTCACTAAATTTTTCGACAAATTCTGCCATTTATCACAATTTTATCAATGAACGAAATATTTTTTGCTTTATTTACCTGTAAAATTGTATAATATTGGATTATACATGATATAAAAAGCTACTGAATGACTAAAAAATAATCTAGGTCACTAAAACTGAAGAATATGGTGTTTTCGATAACAGTTACATCTTCGACGTGAAGCGTTGTCTTTTGCATTGTTCAAAACCTGGGGTGTGGGGGCAAAAATATGGCCTTCTAAAAATACAAAATGGCTCAGTACATGAAAAAAACAGCATGGCTTATAAAAACAGTGAAGTTTGGATGCATATTATTGTAAATTCCTGCAGTAAAACATAAATCTAAACTTTAAATGCATTTTCTGGAAAATGTAATTTTTGGGGAAAATTCCATACGCAAAACACGATTTCTCAAAAAGTTACTGGAATATCACTATGCAATTTAAATTGCATGTTGTTTATGCTATTGTGAAGGCAATGAACTAAAGATTTAGTTTTAGAATAAATATTTTTTGTTTTATGGATGTTTTCGTGGAATAACATCAAGGAATTTTACAAAAAACAGCATGTAAACAGGTGCAATAGGCTATAATTTTTGAAATACTTAAAATATCTCTTAGATTTTAGTTCATTGCCTTCATCAATGTCAAATATATAATGTGTAAAAGGGAAATTAAGATATATTCAGTAGAATTTTCTATAGAGCGTTTTGCGTTTTGGGCCAAATTTCACTAAATTTTACTGTAAATTCCTCCATTTACCAAAATATTATCAATGAATGAAATATTTTTTGCTTTTTTTGCAGTTTCTACTCATAATCTTAATAAAAATAAGTTTTAAAAATAATTAAATAGCTTTTTTCAAAAAAATTTCTCCGTACGTAGTCAGGCGCCTTAAGTATAAAGGGGGAAAGGGGGGATAACCCCCCCTAAATTAGATAAATGAGTTTTTCATGCAGAATTATCCGATTTTCTTCAAATTTTGTATATAGGTTCATTTTGATAATGTGCTTCTGTCAATAGTTTTGGGGGTTCATTGGTTAAGTATAAAGGGGGAAAGGGGGGGGGTAATCCCCCTAATTATATAAATGAGTTTTTCATGCAGAATTATCAGATTTTCTTCAAATTTTGTATATAGGTTCATTGTGATAATGTGCTTCTCTGAATAGTTTTGGGGGTTCATTGGTTAAGTATAAAGGGGGAAAGAGGGGGCTAATCCCCCCTTAATTTAGATAAATGGGTTTTTCATGCAGAATTATCCCATTTTCTTCAAATTTTGTATATAGGTTCATTTTGATAATGCGCTTCTGTCAATAATTTTGGGGGTTCATTGGTTAAGTATAAAGGGGGAAAGTGGGGATAGCCCCCCTAATTTAGATAAATGGGTTTTTCATGCAGAATTATCCGATTTTCTTCAAATTTTGTATATAGGTTCATTGTGATAATGCGCTTCTCTGAATAGTTTTGGGGGTTCATTGGTTAAGTATAAAGGGGGAAAGGGGGGGGGGGCTAATCCCCCCTTAATTTAGATAAATGGGTTTTTCATGCAGAATTATCCCATTTTTTTCAAATTTTGTATATTGGTTCATTTTGATAATGCGCTTCTGTCAATAGATTTGGGGGTTCATTGGTTAAGTATAAAGGGGGAAAGGGGGGGTAATCCCCCTAATTTAGATAAATGAGTTTTTCATGCAGAATTATCAGATTTTCTTCAAATTTTGTATATAGGTTCATTGTGATAATGCGCTTCTCTGAATAGTTTTGGTGGTCCATTGTTTAAGTATAAAGGGGGAAAGGGGGGCTAATCCCCCCTTAATTTAGATAAATTGGTTTTTCATGCAGAATTATCCGATTTTCTTCAAATTTTGTATATATATATTCATTGTAATTAGAGACTTCCCTGATTAGTTTAAGGGATTCATTAGTTAACTATGAGGGGGGTGACCCCCCCCCTTAATATATTGTTGATTTCTTTATTTTTCGAGGGACATATTTCAAATTCTTTGAAATAAGAGTATAATATACAATTAGTGTGAATAGCCTGTGAGCTCAATGCCCTCAGTTTAACTGGGCAGTTTTCTTTTTATTTTAGAGTGTAGAGCATTGGCAGCTTCGGCCAAGAGATCCCTGGTTCGAATCAGGGCCCGGACTTTTTCGCCCAGTTGGGAAATTTACTACTCATATATAATTTCTTTACGAATTTGAATAATTGAGTCAAAATTAATCTAGCATAATCTTAACTGTTTGATTCATGAAGAAAGATAAATAAATTTCTTTGTCTTCAAACTCTTAACATAAAATTTATGCAATATTCCTGTCAAGCATTTTAAATAAACACATAATTTATATAGAATTGTACAAACAGAGCTAACTAACTATATCGCGAGAAACAAAAAGTAATAATAATAATAATAATAATAATAATGTCTATGCTATATGTATATTCTCTGTATATAAGTCTCTGTATACAAGCAAAATATTTTTCTGATAAATATTTTCATTGAAAAAAGCATCATACTAAGGAATTGTGATGAACTTGATATAAACTTTCTTTTTTCAATTTTATCTAAAAAATAGTCATCGAAGTTTTAGAATGTGGTATATTTTGCAAAAAAGTATTTTCATAATATATGGTAGAATTACTCTAGGACTGCGAAAACCTATTTCCTTCCCAGTATCATAAATCCAACTGAGTTCCGTTTTATGTAGAAACATAGAAACAAAAGTCATTGTCTGTAAAATGTTTACTTGAAACTTGTGTAATTTTAGCAGATAAAATAAAATCTTACTGTCTTTTAAACCGCTTAAATATGTTAAAAGGATTATTTTTCACGATTAGCAAGTCTTTTAAATACCAATATATTTTTAAATTTATAAATTTATATGAATAACTTTCTGAATAAAATTGATAAATAAATCATACGTTAAAAAAAAAAGAAATTACTATACAGTTATCTGATACATACATGTTTCCATTGGAAAAATCACGTTTACTTAAAAAAAAACCTTGTTTGAACTTCATATATACATTTGTTTGTTTTTTTACAAATTTATCTAAATAATTGATAACGAAGTTTTAAAATCTGTTATTTTTTTGCGAAAAAGTATTTTTATAGCGAAAGATAAATTTACTCTTACACTAGAGAGCCACATTTCATTCTAAATATCATAAATCAAACTGAGTTTGATTTTATGAAGAAAGATAGAAATAAAATTCATTGTCTTCAAACTGTTTTCATAAAACTTACGTAATTTTAACAGATAAAATAAAATCGCTTAGTCTTTAAACCGCTTAAACATTCTAAAAGGATTATTTTCTTCCATAAGCACGTTTTCGATATCCCATTATATTTTTAAAAATATAAGCTGATAAGATTAACTTCATGAATAAAATTGATAAATAATGGTTTCAAACTTTTTAATTTTTCCCAGAATTTATTTTATTTATTCGCTTTCTAAATTCATTTATTACAACGACAAATACAAGGTGAGCATAAAAGCCGTATAAATTTTTAAAATTCATTAAAAAAATAAAAATAAAAGAATACGGAAGTGCGATTTGAAGGGTTATGCGGTATTTTTTAAAGCAATAATAGTTGTAACTCAAAAATATATACGGATATGGTTCTCTAACATGTTGTATCTTCCAGAAGTACGCAATTGCGGATCGTGATTGTAAAATAACTGACATTTTGTTGGATCCTTTATTTGACTGAATTTTCAATCTGGAATGCAGAATAAGTTACAGCGTACCAAAGATCATTTTCTTTTCAGACGGTCCGATGGTCAGGATATTTGAAAAGCATTCATTGCCGCTTCTGCGTTTACGAAATTCATTGACGAAATTCGCTTTGTAATTGTCCTTACATATTAAGTTGATGATTAAATCGAATAAAGAATCCCCGAGTAGTCAGTTCTTTTATAGTCATTCTCCTTTGTATGCTCCAGGGATGTGAATTTGCTCTAATGTTGTCTATCTGTGACTTTTTGAAATACAAAGTTTTATTTTTATTTTTTATTTTTGTTATCAAATAAAATTTCCTATGCTAAAAATAATTTTAGTGCAAAACTAATATTCAATTCATTATTTACTTTTTTTTCTAATGATTTTTTTTTAGTTTATACAGAATTTTCACCCATAAAATAAACGAGCGTTTTGCCAAAAGGACATTATAAATATATACTGCTAATGTAGATTTAAAAGTTATTATTGACTGCCATTTGTCAAACAAGGTTAAAAAAACAAATCTAAATGTTCAGATGACGTGACTGTATGTGTTTTGTTCTAAATTAAAATATTAATTTTTTTTCTATTCTAAACATACGTATATTTGAAAGCATGCTATTCAGGAACTATAACAGGTGGTATTTATTTTCTGTTCTTTTTTTTTCTTGTCAAGTATTTCTAGAACTGCATCTGCGTTATTGCCTTTGAAATCCCATTATATTTTTATATATGTAAGCTGACAAGAAAGCCGCTATGTATAAAATTGATAAATAAATCATGTCTTTGATTTTTTTATTTTTCTGAAATTTACTTTATTTATACACGTTATAAATTTATTTAATCTGAAGAAAAATACAACAAACGAGTCTTTGGTCACAATGATATTAAAAATAAGTACTAAATAAGTTACTGTCGTTGTAGATTTTAAAGTTATTATAGATCATCATTTATCAAATAAAGTTAAAAGAATGAAAGTTTTGACTATTAAGTTTATAAGACTGTATGTGTTTTGATATTTTTTTTCTATACTTTAAACATATGTATATTTGAAAACCTGTCTTTAAGGAAATATAACAGATGGTCTTTAACTTATTTCCTTTTCTTTATTTTCAGATACTTCAAGAAACGCACCTGTTATTTCCGATAAGTGCCATTCAAGTTCGGAATTACAAGTCAAATCTTCGTAAAAATAAATTAACTTCATTTCAAATATATTCCCTATTCTATTTCAAAACAATCAAAAACACAATTTTCCATTTATGCTATTTTAAAAGTGTTCGGCATATTATATCTGTTATCAAATGAATGAGAAGATTTCTTTGTGATATGAAAACTACTAGAAGAATTATAATTGAAATTTAATGTTGATCGTCACAAGAAAATGTATAAATTCAACATAAAAGCATACGTTTTTAAATTATCAATTATTTAAAATAATAATTAAAGCGTTTTGAGGAATATAAAATATTTATTAATCATAAAGTTTACTTAAACTATATAATGCTATATGATAGAATTTGTATACAAATTTATAAAAAAATATAATGAAAATATGCATTGCAAATTGCTGTAATGAAATCGTGTAGAATTTTTGATTTTGCTAGAATTTGGATAACACTAATGTGTATAGAACAAATAAATTAAATTTATATTTATCATTTTTCTACATAGTGAAATTTATATGAAATGGAAATACATATTAGCTTATAATAACTTTAGATTTCAAAAGAACTTCTCTTGCATTTAAAAAAATAATTTCTGCTGTAGAATATATTTTAAAAAAATGTAGTATAAAATATTTAATCTAGATCTAATAATAAGATTAAAAACTTTTAAAGTATTTTATTATTCATATAACAATATATTTAAAATAAATTGGATTAGGAAGTCCATAAAGAATAATGTTATGTTATTTTTTAAATCTAAAATGAAAGTCTATTATGATTAATTTTCAATGTTCGTATAGTAATATTTAAAAATTACTAAAATTGTTCAATACCATGGTGAAATATGAATTTCAAAGCAGAAATAAATTATGAAAAATTGTTTTCTATGCTAACTGGCAATTTAGGATAAAGTACTTAGTAGTAGAAGTCCAAACTTCTTCCAAGGCAAAGTTAATTTTATTGAGATTCTTTTTTTTTTTTTTTTTAATCGCCTTGATATTATTTACATATGGTAGTACAATACTATAAAATTTAAAAGCTGATAAAAGATTACTAGTATAAAAATAGAACCCTGCTAAGAAACTGATAAAGGTTTACTAGTATAAAAATAGAACCCTGGTTAGAAACTGATAAAGAATTGATAACGAATGGAATATAAAAAAAAAGCACGTTTAATGTGATTAAAGTGAATACTACAGATTCTTGATGGATACTTCCTTGTGTCATTTGGATTACCTGTGTAAAAAAAGAGCTATTAAAAGATTCAAAAGTGTGAACCGAAGTGTGTTATATGTCAGTCGTGCCTTGCTGATGTCACGACCAAACACATTATGTGATTCTGGTCTGGAGGAATGAAGAGACAAAACGTCCGTACCTTATCCTTAATAGTGTGCACCTTCACGTATCTGTTGATTGGGGCAGCCATATTTGACGCCCTTGAGTCCGAAAACGAACAAGTGCAGCGCAACACTTTGAACTACGTGGAAGGATTGCTTATACAGAAATACAATATTAGCTCTGAGGACTATCGCATCTGGTCTACAGTCATCATCAAAGGCGTGCCTCATAAGGCGGGAATACAGTGGAAATTTGCAGGAGCTTTCTATTTCGCTACAACGGTGCTTACTACTATAGGTAAGTTCATTTCTAAAAGTTATATTTCATGAATAATTTAAAAGATTTACCACAAAATCTCGATTATACGCTTCATTTGGAAATTCATAGTAATTTAAATTTAGAGCGGCTTATAATCGAGATTAATGACAAATAATTCAACAGTTTTATTACAATTTACTGGATGAAAATTGGAAATTAAAAATTGGAAATTATTAATGATTAACTTTATTTATTAGAGGACCGACATACACACAAGTTATTTTCAAAGTGAAATATTCCCTGCACACTACGGCAATTTCCATCACAGAGCTTGTAGTTTTCATGGTCGGGTTAAAAGTGTAAACAAACGATAGCTTAAATACAAAGACAAGGCTCGTTAAATCTGCATCTATCCATAGTGTTGCCAGTAGCTACTTTTTTAAATTCAGTTTTCTTGATTGCCACAAGTTATTTGAGAAAGTAGAATTCAACTTATTTAATGACAGATTAAATAAGGCGAAAACAAGACGCCATTTCAAGAAATTCCAATTTAGGCCAATCATAGAACAATTAGAACAATTTAGGCCAATCAAGCAATCTGATTTTTTTTTTTTTTTAGTTAAAGTAGCCCACTACCAAAATTGCATCTATCCAAATCGTCTCCTTTGATAAAATTTTATTGTCCGTACAACGCTGTTTTGATAAAAAAGAAATGTCTTATGATAATCAATTATTGCTGCATGAAAAAGACCTATTTCAAAATATTAATTCCTCTTCACTCCCCGAATAAAATCCTTCAAATTCCTCTTGATCGTTGTCAGTATTAAGAATTAGATCGCGAATTTTTTTCATTTTTTTTTTATTCTGCTTTTTACAAGAAGTTTGCTCAAAGAAATAATTTTATTTTAAACGAAAGGCACATGAAAACCAAAATCCACTCTTTTCGCATGAGAAAAAAGTTCAAGAGAGTTTATTTTTGGAAGTGACTTAAATGTAAAATCAATCGAAATAGAGAAGGGACTTTGAAAAGAAGCCAGATTTTACTAAATTTCCTTAAATCAGTTTCTATTTCATTTCATGTATTATTACTTTATTATGATATTTCGCCATACTAAAATAACTGTCTGTTCGAATACCGAATAATAAATTTCATTTTAATATACTTATTTCAAAATTTGAATGGCTGTTTTTTCAGTTTTTTTTTTATGACGTCGTATTCAAAGAAGCAAAAGCAGTAATAAACCGTAAAATCCAAAGCTTATTAAATATAAACCAGTAGTTAATTTTGAAAAATACTTTAGTTAATATCATATATTTACTAATTCACGTACCACATATCATATTAAAATAATTTTTTATAACAATTCCACTTAACATATTTCACTCTTATTTCCTTCAATCCAAAAACTGGAATAGCTATCTTTTCATTTGTATTTCACATAGGAATCGAATTCAAAGAAACAAATGCAGTAATAAATCCTAAAATGCAAAGTTTATTGAATAAACACCAGTAATTATTTTGAAAAACACCTTAATTAAGATCGTATAATTTTTAAGTCAACATTATCTAATCTTGAAGTAACATTAATGCAATTCATTAATAAAATGGTAATTTTCACAAATTTCATAATTGCCTTATTAAAAATTGTACCTTAAAATTAATGCTTCATCATAATATTTTACCATAATATTATTAATGCATATTAGGCATTTCCATATAATATGTTAGGCCATATACTTCAGTATAACTCAAATGATAAAATGGCTTAATAATCATCCAGGAAAAAAGAAAGTCTTAGATCATATATAGGTAATATCAATATGTACGGGTTCAAAATTTATTAAGAAAAAATAATTGCTAAGTTAATTATGATGAACCCTGTCACTTTATTAAATCAGAAAATTATACCAAGGAACTATTATTAAAATATTTTCATTTTTAAAGACCGATATTTTCCTGACATATATTTGGATCGACATATATTTGGCTTGTATTTATCTTTATAATCTTTATAATTCATATTTATTTTCTGGCTAATAATTTACATATGTCGTGTTAAATGTATTATAAACAGGCTATTTTCAAGAAATTTACTGTTTTATAAATAAAATGTTATGTTTAGAGTAGACTTTTTTTTTATTATTTACCCAAAATGATTTTCCAAAAAATGAAAAAAGAAATTTTTTTCAGAAAAAGTGAATTTTATTGAACTTAATTAAAGGATTAGGCCATTGTCTAATAAACAAATCTCATAATATTTGGAAGCATGGGAAATTTATTATGTGTGTATTCAAAGAATTAACATTACTTTCTCCAATATTAAGAATTTCTCATTTTTAACAGTGCGTAAAACGAATATACAAATGTTGCTAATTTTGTTTGCTGAGTGCAACACCAGTACGTAATGGAGGTACGGCGATATAAGTGATTGGTTCTTGAAATCTTCACTGAGTTCCAAGATGTCAAATTTTCAGGATACTGAAGTTAAATGCATGCGAAAAACTTTCTTCTTCCAGAAGGAAGCAACAGATTAAAATATTTCCTTTTTAAAACAATGCAACGAATTGGTCCGAACATATTCCAGACGTTTTTTTTCTAACTCTAAAACGTACGTTTAATTATAAAAATTAATAATAAATTCAACTCTAAAAAATGTATGAAATATGATTTGCATTAATTTTTACTTAAATAGAATGAGCGGCGTCCATAGATGTACTGTGTGCTTGTACAACACATTCCTATATTTAGAGTTCAAGATATAGATAAATTTTATTTTTGCAACTTCTGTATGAAAAATGAAGTCAAACTGCAACCCTGATACATAGCACATCGAATCAATTGACAATAAATGTTTGAAACATTGTTTTAACCTTCTAATATATTTCTATACAAGATGTATTGCTTTCAGTTAATAATATCACTGCATAATAAACCAAGTATATTTCTGAATGTCTAGCGTTAACCAAAATGAGGTGTATCTTATGTAATTTTTTGGGGGGGGTGAGGGGGTGGGGGGATTCTTTAAGGATTATTTATTACTTCAAAAAATAAAATTAACTTCTGTCAATCGACTCAAATAATGTGTTAGTTTTTCTCATGGTTAGACAACACAGATTCCAAAAGACTCTTAGAATGTCCCGTTTTGGCTGTATTGGACTCTCTAAAAAAGGGTTCAATTAAATTCGATTGTCATGTCAATTACAATAAAATGTAATTAATCAAAAGAGCACATATCGATATTTCAAAAGAAAATTTCGTATGTATTGTATGTTAAGTGCTTTTGAAAAATTCACGATTTTCGAAATAGAATATTGAATCTGTATACTTTCTTCTATGATGTGGGTGTATGTTTTGTTCCAGCTTATATTATTTCCATTAAATAAATTTATATGGAACATAAGGACAGTGTAATATTCCAAACAACTATATATAATTTCATCATTATTATATCTTAACTAGATATTGTTTCGTTTGTCACATAAGCATTACTGATATTATTTACTTTATCCTGCCATATTTCTGAATGAAGTCTTGAAATATATACAGGGTGAATCTGAACTCTTGGGCAAAATTTTAAGGGGTGATAGTACACATCAAGACAAACAATATAAAATAGGAAACTAAGGGTCCCAAACGTCTTCCGAAGGAGATAGGCGGCACTAAAGTTTAAGGTCCAAAATTTCAAATGATTATAAAAAAAGGGAAGAATTGGTCGATTCGTTTGCGGTTTTCGCTAAAACTATTCTTTATGTCAGTATTTTCTTAAAAATAAATTTTAAAGATAAAGTTAAAAAAATGCCGATAGAGGGCGCTTTAGACTTTGGAGTAACGAAAAACTATTTTTTACCGTTATTTTTTGTATCTGATTAAATGCTTTCAAAAACTTAAGACTTAAGCTTAAATTTTGAGCTCAAAATTTGAATCGTTGGGAGTGATTAAGTAGCGACTGAACTGCGTTCAGGAGTTGAAATTTGAAACACCTCTCCCCCCCCCCCCTACTCCTGAACACAGTTCAGTTATTCCCGATCTTGGTGTCATAGACCAGGCAGAAACAATAAGAGTTGTAATTTTCCAACTGGACTAATAATGTCTGGGCCAGTATTCGAACCTGGGATCTCTTGAAGCTGCCATGCTCTACCAACTGAGCTATCCCGATTGAATCTGGAGGGCATGACAAATTGTGAAATGACAAAATTAAAAAGAAAATTTATCCATAACAGACATGAATAATTTCTCCGCGCAAAATAAAAAGAAACAATTTGATGTATGCATGTAGTGCGCAATATGAATGAAGGGTGACACGTAGAAAATGGTACACGCATGATGTTCGTGAGGAATCACAAAAACTGCTCGAAAGAGTGCCCACCAGCAACGATGCAGGCCTCACACCGCCGGCGGCAGGAGTTGCGAACATTAGTGAATACCCCGGGCATCTCCCTGATATCGCCTGCTACGACGGCAATCCTCGCAACCAGGTCGGAGTCGGAGTCGACGGTAAAAAAATAGTTGTTCATTACTCCAAAGTCTAAAGCGCCCTCGATCGGCATTTTCGAACTTTATCTTTAAAATTTATTTTTAAAACAATTTTTTTTATTTAATTTTGTCATCCCTCTATCGTTTATTTTACGTGTAGGCGGTAGTAGTTTCTCCCTGGTCTACGACACCAAGATCGGGAATAACTGAACTGTGTTCAGGGAGGGGGTTCAAATTTCAACTCCTGAACACAGTTCAGTTTGCGCTGTTTAACCACTCCCAACGATTCAGATTTTGAACTCAAAATTTAAGTTTAAGTCTAAGCTTTTGAAAGCATTTAATCAGATACAAAAAATAACGGTAAAAAATAGTTGTTCGTTACTCCAAAGTCTAAAGCGTCCTCTATCGACATTTTTTAAACTTTTTCTTTAAAATTTATTTTTAAGAAAATACTGACATAAAGAATAGTTTTAACGAAAACTGCAAACGAATCGACCAATTTTTCCGTTTTTATAATTATTTGATATTTTGGACACTAAACTTTAATGGCACTTATATCCTTCGGAAGACGTTTGAGACCCTTAGTTTCCTATTTAATATTGTTTGTCATGATGTGTACTATCACCCCTTAAAGTTTTGCCCAAGAGTTTAGATTCATCCTGTATATTAAGTCTTCTCATTATTCTTCTGAATGATTCATCAAGTTCATACTTAAAATAGGAATCTTTGGAATTCGAAATTGCTTATTGTATACAAAATTTAACTTGCGTAATTAAACTTTCTTATTACAAAGAAGATTTATGAAAATTTTTATAAAATGTATCTTTTGCCGGGCTGATTTGATCCAAGGTACCCAAATATGTTTTGAAAAGTGCTTGAAAAAACTCCATTTGAAAGAGGAGAGTTAATGCAATTTTTAACGTGTACATGACCTCCAATATAGGCATAAAATTTAACAGTAGACTTAATTATCAATCAGTTTGTGCCAGTATTATTGTTATACGAAGATTTTTCGCAAAATTAATTAAGGAATATCACTTTTTTTTTCTTTTTTATGATTGTGCATAGAACGTTGCTAGTTTAGCCACTTTTTTAAATCAGAAATTCTAAATTCTTACCAGAAATTACGAATAGTAATTTTTTATATATTTAATAAAAGAAATTAAGTAAAAATACTTCTTTCAGAATTTCCTCTAAGAATTCAGAATTTCTGTAAGAAAAAAGAAGCCAAACTGGCAACCCGGCACATAGCACATCGAATCAATTACCAATACATGTTTGAAACATTGTTTTAACCTACTAGCAGATTTCTATACACGCTTTCTTGCATTCAGGATATCAGTGCATAATAAACTAAATATGTTTCTGAATGTCTAGCGTAAACAGAGAGGAGGCGTATCTTATGTGATTATTAATATTATTATTTTATTTTTATTTATTTTATTTTTTTTGGGGGGGAGGGGTGTTGTTTAAGGATTATTTCTACATGCAGTAAAAGTGACGACTGTTAATAGACTCAAATAATGTGTTAGATTTTCCCCATTACTAGACAATACAGAGTCTAAAAGACTCTTAAGAGGCTTTGGTTAAGTTTTAGAGGATAAGAGGTTTGGGCTACATCGGACTATCTAAACAATGTTAAATTAAATTCGATTGTCGTGTCAATTACAATAAAATACAAGGAGCGCATATTAATATTTCAAAGAAAAATTTCGTATATATTGTATGTTAAGTGCTGCTGCAAAATTCACGATTTTCGAAATAGAATATTGAATCTATATACTTTTTTTCTATGATGTGGGTGTATCTTTTGTTCCAGCTTATATTATTTCCATTAAATAAATTTATATGGAACATATGGACAGTGTAATCTTCCAAAAAACTATATATAATTTTTCCATTATTATATCTTAAATAGATATTATTTCATTTGTCACATAAGTATTACTGTTAATATTTACTCTATCCTCCCATAATTCTGAATGAAGTCTTGAAGTATTCATATTAACTCTTCCCATTATTCTTCTGAATTATTCTTCAACTTCATACTTAGAATAAGAATGATTTCAATTCGAAATTGCTTGTTGTATACAGAATTAAACTTGCGTAATTAAACTTGCTTATTAAAAAGTTAAAATAACCAAACAGATTATTAATCGCTTCAAAAGAGATATTTTAGGTATATAAAAATCTTGAAAAACATACATCTTATATTTGCCACCCATGGAAAAAATATTTTTCCGTATATACACTAAACAACTACATTAAAAATCTAAAATTCACTGAAAATAACATTCATTTAAAAAAATATTTTTTTTTCGACACAACGTAAACATTAACTTTAATGTAATCCATATTCTATTTCCCCTGATAAAATGTTTAGAATTTCTACAAATAATGCAATTGTAAAAAGAATAGTTAATCAGTTTAAAATTTATACAATTGTTGCACTAAAGACATTTTGAAATGCATTAAATTGTTAAAATAAATTCTAAGTTAACATTGTTAAATTTAAAAAGGTTTATCTAAATAATGATCATCTTTGTTTTAATTTTGCATTCAGTTTATGTAAAACAAAAAGAGTGATTAATTATTCAGAAATAAGGCAATTATATAAATAATCATTGTTCACAATAATGTACAGATTAGATTTAATTTATTCTTCAACATCGTAAAAGACATGTTCTTTTTAGATTAATTGAATAATTTTAGTAAACATAATGATCTTATGATTATTAAAGTTTATGCTTGTATTTTATTTCCTTTTATTACCAAATGCACACGATTCGTATGTAATTACTCGATAACTGTTTATTTCGATGAAAATTAAGGAAAATACATTTTATATTATAAAGAAATGAAATGATTGTAAATACCACTTATTTGTGTTTTATGTACGCCTATGCTCTGTTTATATTTATGACTGTAGTTGAATTCAACATTTGTTAACCTTCCTACCCTGTAGGAAATTTACTCTACTTTGATAAAAACATTTTACACTAGAATTTTTATTTGAAACTATTTAACATATTTCTTATACTTAGTTCTCTGTGTCTTCATTTAACTTACTTTATGAAAAATAATTCTGGTTCTAATCAAATGAAATCTATTATAGAAATGGGTCGATTAGACCCATTCAGGGTAGGAAGGTTAAGCATGTGTGGCGACGCTAATTGTGCTAATTCGCCTTATTTGAAAATGGAAGAGGAAGCATAATCCATTTAAGTTTCTCCAGCGGAGCAAAAGAGCGTTCTCACATTTGGCGAAAGTTTGGCGGTTGGAAAGTTTTGCCAAGTATAGACTGACGGTGGATTCGACCGGAATCTTTGACACTTGCTCTTCGGCAGTCTCCAGTGATGCATCGTGGTTTTAGAGCGGCTGCTGGAGCGGCTATTAAACATTATATTTATTTATTAATTAATTATGTTTATTTGAATATGTTGAATTTTATATATTTCGTTAAAGTAATAAAGTCGTATATAGTCAATTATGCCGTCGTATAAATAACCACAGCGCAACCTTTACATACCTACAAGTGGTGACCCGGACGACAATCCTAGTGAAACTGTGAAGGGGGGGAGTACAGGATGCAATAGGGTGTCGGTAAAAATTCCAAATTTTTGGCCTAGTAATGCAAAGTTATTTTTTGTACAGCTAGAGGCTAGTTTTAGGTTAGCGGGAATCTCGGTCGAACAAACTAAATTTGATCATTTGGTGGCGTCTTTGGATGCGGAAACTTTATCTTTTGCTTCCGATATTGTGTGTAAACCCCCAGAAGAACCGTACAGTGCTCTTAAAGCGAGGTTATTATCGGAATTTGAAGTTTCTCAGAATCGGAAGGTTAAGACTCTGCTGGAAGATTTAGAGCTGGGTGATAGGTCCCCCTCAATGTTATTGCGTAAGATGAGAGAGTTAAGTGAGGGCCATGTTGACGATGACTTTTTGAAAAATATCTGGCTTCGGAGGTTACCGGTATCTGTGCAAACAATTTTGTCTGTCAGCTCTGAGGGTTTAAATAAATTAGCGGAGATGGCGGATAGGATTTGTGAATGTACGCAGGTTGGTGTTAACTCTCTGGAATCGAGAGGGGCTGAACAAACTCAGTTTAGTCAACAAAATAAACAGTTTGAGTCCATACTTTTTGAAAGTCTGGCAAGAATGCTAGGCTCTGTTATAGCTAGAACTGCTTCGTATAGGCCCCAAACGAATGGTTTGGTGGAGCGACTTCATCGACCTTTAAAGCAGGCCTTAATGTGCTATAAGGTAGATTGGTTGGAAGCACTCCCCCTGGTTTTGCTGGGTCTACGGACAACAGTACGTGCGGACCTTGGTGCATCTACAACTGAGCTGACGTATGGAACGACTCTACGGCTTCCAGGCCAGTTGTACGAGGATAGCCCCTTCTCAGACCCACCGACTTATATTTCAAAACTACAAAAAATTATGTGTTCCTTGAGACCTTGTCAACCTTTAAGGCATGGGCAGCAAAAGATCTATGTTCCGAAAGAACTAAAGAACTGCACCCATGTATTTGTACGGAGAGGTCCTTTTAAGAGATTTTTACAACCGACTTACGAAGGTCCATTCAAAGTCGTAAAACGACTGCTAAAAGATTTTGTGGTTTCTATCGGGAACCAGGAAAAGATCATAAATATTGATCGTTTAAAACCTGCGTTTCTGTTGAATGAGGATGGTGAGCATGATCCTACAACTTATATAACGAGATCGGGAAGGAAAGTTCGTTTTCGTCTCCCACGGGTTGTGTGAGACTGGCGGGGGAGTCATGTGGCGACGCTAATTGTGCTAATTCGCCTTATTTGAAAATGGAAGAGGAAGCATAATCCATTTAAGTTTCTCCAGCGGAGCAAAAGAGCGTTCTCACATTTGGCGAAAGTTTGGCGGTTGGAAAGTTTTGCCAAGTATAGACTGACGGTGGATTCGACCGGAATCTTTGACACTTGCTCTTCGGCAGTCTCCAGTGATGCATCGTGGTTTTAGAGCGGCTGCTGGAGCGGCTATTAAACATTATATTTATTTATTAATTAATTATGTTTATTTGAATATGTTGAATTTTATATATTTCGTTAAAGTAATAAAGTCGTATATAGTCAATTATGCCGTCGTATAAATAACCACAGCGCAACCTTTACATACCTACACATGATTGCTTTCAGAGAATTTTGTCACAATAATGTTTTACAATATTATGTGCATATACTGATTAGGTGATGTTTTATATGCATATAATGATTATCTGAACAAAAACAAGAACTATTTTCCTTTATAACATACATACAGTAGTTTTAAACATAGAATACGTAAGCTATATTGCATTCAATATTTTGGTTTTTTAAACTCTTTTAAAATATTAAGAATTGTCTGTACTTTTGGTTGATCAATCTATCTCTGGATGTAAAAAATTATATAAATCTAAAATGAAAAAAAAAAGCTAATTCTATTTTTAAATTTTAAAATCACCTTATAATTTTTATGCCATTCTGTATTAAACTAAAACTAAACTCCATTTCGCTACAATTCATTTAGGTTGTTTTGGTACTCAATTCAAATTTAATGACCATGGGACAAGACTGTATTGCTATAAGGTTCATGTCTCGTCAAATGGTCAGTCTGACGCAGAACACTCAGAGTTTAATCTCACAAGCATTCTTGTGCTCTTTTATCGACACAGTAAAGATGAAATCTTGAGTGAACTTTTCCCAAATCCGGAAGCGAACCTTGGAACTTTTATTGTGTGGCAGCGAATTATACTAATCACCGAGCTACCGGGCATCTCATTCTGTATTTACTGTTATAAAAAAATCATTAATATCGAAAAAAGTACTATAAACTATGTCAGTAAACTCGAAACTGCTAAACTCTTTAATCACCCATTAGCTAAATTATTCTAAGGGAAATAATGTAAAACACAAAAACACATATGTTTTAAACTGGAATGCTACAATCTCCTGAAATGCAAATGTAAAAGGAAAGTAATAAACTTGTTTACCTTCTGTGAACCGTAACTTCTCTGCTTGACTCTATCTTTAAAGAAAAGCTTTTATCAATTAATTTTAGGCATTGACACAAATTGCGCTAGTAATTCTTTCTGAGAGAAATCGAGAAAAAAAAAAGTAGTTCCCATTTTCTTTAAGTGATCAATAAGTCAAATTAACATTAATCTTTATTTGAAACGAAATTTCTTCTGAACGGAAAATAAATAAATATGGACAGTTAGATTTTAAATATTTGAAAAAAATAATAATAATATATCATAACATAATGCATAACATAAAAATGCCTAACATAAATTTATTTGATAATCACACTTTAAATGTTAAATTACTTCATTTTTAAATATATTACTGTAATTAATATAGAAGAGAGTAAAAAAAATCAAAAATGCTTTCTATAAAATAATTAAAATTTTTGAATAAATAATGCAATTACCACTTTGCTTTTAACATTAAAAAATACCACATAAGCAATCTTAAGGACAGCGTACAGCAAATTTCCTGATATAAAAGTATAATTTTTGTTATAAAGATAAAGTTATGTTTGTTTATACTTTAAATGGTATCAAATTAGAAATCCGTAACTGACTCCAATTTCTAAGCAAACGCGCTATTAAGCTTATGTGTGGGCAAAAAAAGCTTGTCTGATAACAGGTATACATGGTACAACATCTTATCGAGTGCTGAAATTTTTCAATAAAATGAAGCCATTTAGTCAATGGCTAAATCAGGACAGAAGAACATTTTGCTCGCTAATGATTAATATTGTCTGGCGCAATTTGCAGCTTGTCATATAAAATACCGCTTGAAAGTTATTGCAAAGATTTCATAATGTTTTAATGCATTATTTGTTGACGGTTGATTCATGTATAGATCTTCCTCCGTTGGATCCTGGTTACTTTAAAATGAGCTTTTTTTTTGGTTCATTTTAAATTTGGCAAACAGTAAATATTTTTGGGTTATCAAATAATTCGACACTTTAGAGGCTCCTAAACTTAGCAGACTTCAATCCAATGAAAAAGATAAGGGTCCATTACACAAGTTTTTGTGCCAAAAAAATTTATTGTTTTTAACCTGTGTATGTGTGAGGTAGCGTAATAAACAATGATGAAACAAATAAACTAGTTTCAAAATATTTAATTCGAAATCAAAATTATGAAGTGAGATATCAAGAAATATGTACGTAGCAAAATGACATTTTTAGACTTATTTCATTTTATCTAAAATTTCAGAAAGAAAGGCCACAACAACATAAAATAAGTATATTTATCAGATTGATCTTTATCTTTTTCAGTGCTTTCTGACAAGTTGGTAGCATCTATGACAAAATTGCTGTAATTAATAATATGAGGTTCCACCCCGTCGAAGTGTGTCTGGTGCCCTAAGTATAAAACGAAAGCTATATGTGAACATTACCTTAATACACGTGTTTCTATTTTGCATTGATAATACCATAAATAAATCAGGGGGGAACAAAATTTGTGATATTTTAAACAATTATTATACAGGATGTCCAAAAAGTCTTTCCTGATTACAAAAATTATTCATATTACAAAAATTATTCATAGAGATGTGAAATCGGTGCCAAAATATTAGAAATCAAACCAAGTTTGTTTTTTGTTGCAGTTTTCCGCAACGTTGATGTAGTGTTGCATAGAGATGAGACGGGCTCAGCCCGAGCCCGAAAGCCCGACACGGGCTCGGGCTCGATTTTTATACCAGCCTTCGGACCCGGACGGGCTCGGACTCATTCTTTCTGAAACTGACAATTTTATTTATTTTCATATAAAAAAAAAAAAAATAAAAAAAACTTTTTCCCCACAAAAAATTACAAATTCTATTTCACGTAATTTTAATGTTATTTTGATCAGAATGAATAAAGGGGAAACAGGAATTTTCTTTTTCTTTTCTAGTATTAGAATGTTACTTTAAAAGAAAAGTTACGATATTTGAAACGCGACTGACGACTGGGTATATGGCGCCAATGCAAAGAGACTCCAATAACATTTATTGCTACATTTTCGTATGTGACATTAGGATATTTTTTTTTTATTGGACCGTTTATTTTATTTTATTTTTTTAGAGATCTAATGCGAGCTGAATATTTTTTTCATTCTTAGTCAATCAGCATTAGCTTAGGTTTGCAAATTTTTAGTGTTGTATTGTGTGCAAGCAGGGCTACACTAGATACCGGGCTTGCTCATTCATTAAGATGACGTCACAAAAGGTGGCTGACTAGGAGGAAAGACACACAGCGATTGGCACAAAACGATGGGCGCGTTGCTTTGGACCAATCGCTGGTCGCGGTCAGCCACCATTTGTGACGTTTTGAGAGTGAATGAGCAAGCCCGGTATATAGTGTTGCCTTGGTGCAAGTCATACTCGCTCTTCATATGAAGACAACGTTAGTGATTATATTTTTAATTGTGAACTCTGCTGATGGTAAAACTCTGCTCTGCACATTTACGAAGTCACTTTCATTCGTAAGTAGATATAATTGTCATATACTGTTATTCCGATAGAAAACAATCAAACAGTGTTTCAACTTTTCCTATAAAAGCACAGGATCTTTCTGATAACGGTGTCAAATTTTTAATTTAAGCTGATTTTCAGAAAAATGAAATATTGTTTTAATTAAGGAATCAATTATAAGTTACGATATATACCTTTTATAGGAAATATAAAACGTTGTTCGATTCTTCTGCATAGAAAAAGTAATTTCTGCAAATTTCATTCATTTTTTCATCAAACGCACTTCATTAATGTGTAAATAAGATTTGCTTGTTGAGAGAGAAAAATATTTACATCCTTTTAAGGAAGTATATTTTTATTTGATAACAAACATCTCGTTTGATAAGATAGAATGTAAATTTCCATAAAATTAATTATGTGCACCGGATGAACAGTTATTTTCATGTACGAATTTTCTTAAAAATGAGGTATAATTTTTAAATATTATGCAATTTTTTTCGGTATCGGGCTCGGGCTCTAATTATACAAAATGTTTCGGGCTCGGGCGGGCTTGGATTTAAAATCCTCGGGCTCGGGCGTGCCCGGGCTCTGAAAAGAGAGCCCCGAACTCATCTGCAGTGTTGCAGTGTCAAGTCCAGGAAACTGGAAATGTTCACAAATCATGAAAAAGCTCAGTGTGTTGTCTGGTATCACGAGACCTTTGTAGCATCTAAAATTCATGTGAGGCCGTATGTGACTGATTTCTTTGGACTTCGCACAAAAGACTGCCTCACATTTTCCACCCTTTTAGAAAAGTTTGATGGTCAGTCAGTTGTCGGTACTTGCTCCGGTATCCTGGGCATTAGCACTGCTACACTATTGCCACGTTATTGAAACCTGCAACAAAAAACTTGGTTAGTTTTCCAACATTTTGGCACCAGTTTCACATGTCTGTCTTATATACAGTGTGATTCATAAATATCGAAACAATAGGCTATCTCTTTAAATATTTCTCCTAGACACATACTTCCAATTGCAAAGTTTCATAAAAAAAGTTGCAAAATTTGATGAGATAAGTTGCAACTCCATGGGGGGTCTATTTGAGAAAATATAAAAATAAAATTTTTATACGGCCCCCGTAGGATAAAATATCCAATTAGGAAAATTTTCCTTATCCATTCCTGAATTAAACGAAAAAAAATCCATCTTGATATCTGCAAAACTCAGGGAGATATGTCCGTTTTAATAATTCGAGAGGTTTCAAGGGATCAGACACAAATTGAAATGCGTGTCATTCAAGAAACAATGTTACTGTAAGGTGTCCGGGAAACATTTTATTTATTTATTTATAGAGTTAGAATTTTGAATTTATTGTGATGATCAGCCGTATAATTTGTAAACAGAATCACATCATAAGACTTGATACAAAAAAAAATGCAGAGTAATTTAAAATTGCTATAACTCGAAATATTATTTGTCGAATTGAATTTTTTTTTCCTTTTATTAAACAGAAATATATAAGTTTGAATTTTCATTCAGCATTTTGAAAAATATGAATTTAAAAAAAATATTTAAAATAACAATTAAAAAAAAAAAGATGCAACTTATTTTAAACAAATCATATTTTCCAAAGTGAATATTTATTTTTTCAAATTTGCCGAATTAAAATTTAAGTAAAATATTTGAAAAAGATATATTACAAGTTTGAACCATTTATAGAGGTTATTGACTTATATAAATTTAAAGATGACAAATGCTGAAAAAAACTTATGATGCCGAAAAATGCATTTAAAGTTTTAAACAAAGATTGGGTCCTAATAGAACGTTTAAATGCTTTTTAAAAGCTTCCAGGTGAATAAGTAACGCCTTCCTGTAGCTTCAATTTTTGATTACGATAGTTTGGCTCTCGGGTACAGACATTAAATTTGTTTAACACATACTCTAGTCTCTCATACAAATCTGGTATACAGCGAAATTTACAAAATTTAAGTTTCTTAGAAATATAAATTTCTTTAATGCACTTTATGTTTCAGGTCAGGTTTATTGATATGATAAGAAAGAAAACCATTTTCATGGGTGTTACACTTAATTTTATTTAATTCAATATCTAGACAGGTGTCTGTGCGTATTTTAGATTTCTGCACAAGCCGAAATTTGCACAAAAAATTCCCATTCATCTTAAGATACAATTAAGATTATTTTAAAGAATACTACATACATATTTATAAGAAAATTTTACAGTATAATTTAGATTACTATGTTTTCGCATGACAAAAACATAGCTGTCAAACCTCCCACTAATCCTCCGTAATATGTAGATTAATCTGAACCAGTTAACCCCTTTAAAACTAGAAATTGTTTAATGAATCTTTGACTTATTTAATTTAAATGTTTTAAGTCGAATCATTACTACATATAATTGAATTTCTTAAAAGAGTTCCTGGTTCGAAAGTATTGAACCTGGGTCAAATAAACACACTTATAACGGAAGATTAGTGAGAGCTTGGCATCTATTAAAAAAATACGCAATAACAACGATAATGATTATTTATAACTATTAGACTGTTATATTCGAATAATGATTTATTTTAAAAAACAATGTCGTTTTGAATAAATGAAAAATAGGTTTAAAAAGATCATAACTTTTGAAACTGTATAACAAAAACAAGATTTTTGAAAATATTTCTGTGTAATTTATAAAATATTATTTCCAATGATTCCGTTAACAGAAGTTTCATTATTGCTATTACTATTTTTATAAAACTTATTGCCGTCCCGACACGTCCTAAGAACAATAAAGACACGGGCCGGCATGGTCCGGCCAGCGGGTCGTGCCGATTACGACCCTGGGACCAATCTCGGCCACATGCAAACCTCTAGCATACTTCTCAAGCAAGTTTAACGTAAAAATCTATACGCTAATATTTTAAATCTAAAAGTTAAGGCATTGTCTTAGATCGACTTTTAATAATGTGTAAATGTATAGTCGATCCCTATCTTGCATTGCAAATGAACTTATTATATCGCGTCTCTCAGAGGTATGCTTAAGTGGTGTAAGTCGCGAATTTTAGATTTTAATATCTCTGTGAATTTTGAAGATATAAAGATGGCATTTTTTTTTGTTTAATTCAGGACTGGATAAGGAATAATTTTCTAATTGGAAATTTTATCATACGGAGGCCGTATAAAAATTTAATTTTTGTATTTTCTCAAATAGACCCCCCCATGGAGTTGAAACTTATCTCATCAAATTTTGCACCTTTTTTATGAAAATTTGCAATTGGAAGTATGTGCCTAGGAGCAATATTTAAGGAGATAGCCTATTGTTTCGATATTTATGAATCACACTGTATAGCGGATATGAATAAATTTTGTAATCAGGGAAAAAAGACTTTTTGGACACCCTGTATATTTTTGAAGCTGTGTGTCGAGATTGTAATTGAAAAACCTTCTAAGACTTATTGTAATAGTAGATCGATTACCAGTCCATTTATTAATAAGATACTGAATACCGTAAGGATTTATCACACTGCTTTACTGATTTGACTCCCTTCAAACAACAATCACGAAATAAGTTTTTATTTATACTTTCAATATTTCTCTCTTTATTTATCAATTATGAATATCACTAACATAAATGACTTACAATATATACTTATAACTTTTCTAAACAAAGTTTTCAATTGCTAAAAGGCTTATATACAAATATGATGTAAAAAATTTGTAAAAGAAAAATTCACAAACTATAAACAATTTTTATTAAACGATAGTTTGTGGTTTTATAAAAGTCCTTTTCATATCATATTTGTATACACCTTCTAGAAATTGACAAAGTAACGGCATATTTATGTGCATATAATATTTATATATTTGTTTCTTAAAATAAGGCAGTAGTAGCTAAATTGGCCAAATTTCAGGAGAAAAGAAATTTAGTTTTGCGTATGTAAATTACAAAAATACAAAAAGATAAAATTGATTGCAATTCCCATTATTATCTTAACTTGATAACAAAATCTTTCCTTGTAGATAAGGTTTCTATGCACCGAGCTATGCTCGGTCAAAATTAGCTTTGATTTCAAATATCATGACCTATGAGCAAAATGACCCACTAATAAAATTTTCTCGAGCTTGAATCCAAACCCAATTGTTTTCTTGTGCCCGAAACCCGTAGTATATAAAATTTAGTCAAAATAGTCTGCGCTGTTTTTTAGATAAAATTAGCTTGACACACAGTGACCCAAAAAGACCCACTAATCGGATTTTCTCGAGCATGTGACCTAGCCCAATGATTTTCTCATGCCCCAAAACCGTAGGATACAAAATTTATAAAAATCGTCTAAGCCGTTTTTAAGATAAAAATAGCTTGACCCATAATGGCCCATGATCAAAACGACCCACTAATCGAAATTGCTCAAACGTGTGACCTAGCCTAACAGTCTTCTCGGGCCCGAAAACCATAGGATGCAAAATTTAGTCTAAATAGTCTGAGCCGTTTTTTTAGATAAAATCAGCTTGACCCACAGTGACCCAAAAATGACCCACTATTCGAATTTTCTCGGACATGTGATCTAGCCCAATGATTTTCTCGTGCTCTAAACTCGTAGGATACAACATTTAAGCGAAATCGTTAGAGCCGTTTTTTAGATTAAATTAACTTGATCCGCGTTGACCCAAAAATGACCCACTAATCGAAAGTTCTCGAACATGTGACCCAGCCCAATAGTCTTCTCGTTCCTGAAAATGGTAGGATACAAAATTTAGTCAAAATAGTTCGAGGGTTATTCCGTGCAGAGAGAAAAAAAAAATATTTTTTAACATAGAAAAATGTTAATGAATTTTATTTGTAGGAAAAACTGTGCTCTTTCTCATGATGCAAAAAGTTTTGTTATTAAACTAAAATTTCATTAAAAAAATACCTTTTAATATATAAGTACATAAAAATTGCAGAATGAGGAATTTAAAATACACTGATGATTTCTGAATTAAAAAAAAATATTTTGCATACTTTATTTATTTTAAATGATAGAAATTAATTTATGAAATACTCAAGACTGTGAATAGAGAAGTGTATATTTTGTAAAAAAATTTAATAGTTTAGAAAACTTTTGAAGATGCATGATAAAACTATTGCCACACACGTAACATTTTAATCTAAAAAAATTTTATAACTTCTAATTTAGTCGAAATTTTAACACAAAACTTATTTTTCTCTTTTAACGAAACTAGGGCATTCAACCCGGGCTTCCCGGGATAGGGAATATGTGAAAAACATTTTTTTAAAAATTCTAATAGATTTTGTACATTTAATAATTCTTTTTTAGATTTCTCCTAACAACACCAAAGAACATTTTTATATGAAATATGTCAATTATATATTCAAATACAATTATGAAATTTATTAAAAGCGGTAATTTCGTATTGGCATCGTGCCTGAAGTTATTACCGAAGAAATCGCTAAAAATTTCGTTATCTACAGCAGTTTTCTTTTATTCTGATAATTTCAGCGGCTTTAAGCACTTATTTCGAAATTCGCTTATGATTGTTAAATTTGTGTTTTATTCATACTATTTTATTGATTGATTAATGAAGATTTAATTTCGTTATCGAATATTAGCTGGAAGCAAATGCTGATTTTTTATTTTTTAAAGTGCAAATATTGTTTAAAGTGGAAAAGGATTAATATTTTGTAATCGTCTGCAAGCGATAGAGATAATTTGTTTACAAAATCATGCTTGAAATTTAATTTAAATGCTATAATATATGAGTAAATTGCAATACAGTTTTGAAACAAATTGCATTTGAAAGTAGATTTTTTCCCTATATAACGATGTAAAAATTGAAAATATGCGATGTTTAGAAAAAAAAAAAAAATTACCGTAGCAAAAATTGCAAAACCGAAATTTCATCATCCAGTGTTGCCATTCGCAAAATGACGTCAGCGTTACGCACGGACACGTTTGTCCTTTATAATATAGATATTAAGATAACTTTTGTAAAGTTATATAAAAATCTATTAAAAAATGAAAAAATTATACATCTTTCAAAATATGTCACATACGTAACATTATGTTACGTGTGTGACAGACTTTGAAAAAAAAAAAAATATATATATTTAATCTGCATGATGAAATTGTGAATACAGATCACACCATGCAGCTGATGCAATCATTTGAGAGTTGCATCAGACATCTCCTATTGGTTGTAACAGATTACGTCATTCAGCTGATAATGCAATCATTTGACAGGTTGCATCAGACATCTCGTATTGGTTGCAAAAGATTCTATGATGGTAGTAACTCTTTACAACATATTGATCTATGCTTTGTGATTTCTTCTTTAGTTAGGTTGTTTAGACTGGATGATGTTTAATTTAGAAATACCTGTAGTTATCGAATTTTGTTAATTAGTATTTTTCATACATCTTTGGCATTAAATATTAACTCTGTTTCAAAACTTCACTCTTCTGCTAGAACAAATTCTGAACGCATTGCAAAGTACAGATGAAAGAAAAAGATGATGGACCCTAGCTTTCAGATTGCTGAAAATCAAAGATTACAAAGCCAAAGAAAAATGAAAGTAAAACATATGTCAGAAAAAAATTAAAAACTTATAGAGATGGCGTTGCTGATAAGCAAAAGAAATAGAGTGCTAAGAAAAAGCAGTTGCAAATGGAATAAAAAAAAACATCAAGCACATCCATGGTTAAAAAGGCAGCATTTAAAAGTCTACAATCAATGGGAAAAGCTATAGGTAAATGTTTAAAAAGTTTACCATGTTCTGCAACAAAAAGAAAGCTGTATAGTCTGGTGTTGCAAATAAAATTTCTTTAAAAGTTCAACAACACTAGTCGTTGGGGGCCACCGTAATACTTACCCATCATGGTTATGCATAATATAAAATACGAAAACAAAACATGTGTAAACTATTTATAACATGCATTGCAATTCAAATAAAATCGTGGCTTGATGACGTCATAAACTTCAAATGCTCTATTTCTGAATTGCGTAAAAAAAATCCTTATAACCCCAAAATTTATAATAATATTAACTAACGGTTTACTGCGTCGGATTAAGCGTCTCATTTCCAATTAAAATATATCTTTGAATTGAAATTTGAATGAAATACAGTGTCATGAAAAATCGAAGAGTGTGGAAAATAGGATTACGCATATCTCGGCAACTCATTATCCGATCGACTTCATTCTTTATACAAAATTGATGGTTTTTATTGTCTTTTATATTCACTCCTTAAAATAATCAATTTCGAAAAATTTTATATACCTTTTATCAGAACGAATAATTCTTAGAATCCGAAAAAATAGTTCCGGATAATCGAGATTACTGAAATTCAATAAGCTTCTTTCCATTATTACATACTAAGTACATACCAAATTTAAAGTCTCTATCTCAATTTATTCGGCAGATAAAGCGTTTACAGACACACACACAGACACGCAGACAGACGGACGGCAATTTTTTTTCTAAAAATATGTTTTTCGGAATCTCCAGTGTCTGAAACGTGTAAATCAGTCAAAAAAATTCTTCGAATTTCAAAACGATTACAAGACTTACCCTATACTACGTATGATGGGTAAGTAAAATGAATGATACTCTCTCAGAAAAATCAGAAATTAACAACTTAGTTGAAGAATTTTTTTATAGAAGTGATTTTGTTTATACAATACCTGGAATGAAAGACGAAAAGGTAATTTGGGATAATAATGGAATAAAAAGGCAGAGTATGCAAATATTACTTTAACCAAGTTTTTAAGACAAGCCCACAAAATATTTGAAACACTTTCAAAAGAATATATATTTTTTAATTTGGCAGTCTGAGACCAGGAAACCCTTTACTGCTTAAATATTCGCCAATATATAAAAGCAAATGGCTCCAGGAGAATTTTAGACTAAAATTAAAAGTATTAAAAATAACATATGATGGAGAGTGGTGGAAAAATAATTTATGCCAGTGCCATAATAGTCATTTAAATTCCGGCAGTTGGAAAGGTAAATGCTTGATTTGTGGAAATGGAAAACTAATTTAATTTCAAATAAATGCAGGTTCCATTGTTTCTTGGGAAGAATGGATTAAAGATGGTTCTTCAAGTAAGATTAGGAAAAACTACACAAAATGGATGTAAAGCTCAATTAACAGAACTAATACTAAATGACTTGCCCCTTTTTCAAGAACACGTTAGAATAAAACGTACACAATCAAATGAGTTTGAACAAGACAAATCGAATGACAATAATAGAATACTTCAAATTGATTTTGAAATGGCTTATTCATGTGAGTATCAAAATGAAATTCAATCAGCATTACGGTCACGAGAAAATGTCCAATTATTTACAGCAGAATTATTTTTCAAAAACAAATGCACTACTTTTCTCATTTGTTCCGATACTAAAGATAAAGGTAAGAATTCTGTATATGCATTTTTAATGAGATTATATGATATAATAATAAAAAATAATGATTTGTCAGTAAATGAAATTATTTACAGTGATGGACCATCGTCTGAATTTAAAAATAAATATATGTCAAGATTGCTTTATATACTTTCAGAAAAATTTCACAAAAATTTTCACTGGAAATATTTTGCTACAGCTTATGGCAAAGGTGTAGTAGATGGAGTGGTAAGAAGAGTAAAATCCTTGTTTCGAATGAAAGTTCTGAGCAAATCAGAAACTACAAATGTACAAAACTCATTAGACTTTGCTAGTGTTGCATCCAGTTTAATGACAAACACTACAGTTCTCCATATGAGCCAAGTAGATATTGAGTCTGTTATAAGTTCAGACAATCCATGGGTTAATGTTGAAGACGTAGTTGCTATTAAGCAAATTCATGTGATAAAATGCAATTTGCAAAAAAAAAATCAACTATGGGAAACATACAGTTTAAATGTGATTCCCTATATTGAAGTAAATTGTATCTCTACCATAAGCTGCACGTCAACAGATCAAATACTTCACATTTAAAATTTTAATATTGGTTACTGGTGTGCAGTTATTTATGATAAAAATGTTTATGCAGGGGAAATCTCTAATATTTTTGGTACAGATGTAGAAGTGAATGTGATGGTTCCTTCAGGAAGTTATTTGAAATTGACAAAAAAATCTAATGTTCTCCTGTACCCAATTGAAAATGTCATAAAAAAAACTTTCTCCAACTATTGTAGTTGGTTCAAGGGGACAGTTTAAATTTGAAGAAATGTAAATTTGTCTTGACTATGAAAGTTTCAATTTTATGATTAACTCTGTTCAGATAAGAAATGATTTGAAGAACTTAAAGTTGATTTGAAATGTCAAATAAACATTAATAAAAATAATTATTCATTGACTTATTGTATAAATGTTTAAATATCATGTAAAATTTTAATACATTTTTATTCTCATGCATTTTTAAAAGCAAACTTTTACTTTGAATTCATATGGTCACACACGTAACGCAGGTTTTTAATTTTCATTTATTCAGATATTTATTACATTTAAAATTTAACTGTGATTTTAGGTGGTATGGTAAATAAGTTATTACCATATTTTTTTATTTAAATGTGTGGCAATAAAACTCACAGAAATATATCATTTAATGCCATTACTCAAAATTTGCTTTTTTTCTAAGACACACACGTAACGTTTTTTAAAAAGCTATTTAAAGAATAACTATTATATCAAAATGATAGGTTTCTGCATAAAAGAATAATGTAAAATGTATATTTTTATCTACAGTTTCCTAAATTTAAATACAAAAATTACTGACCAATGTTTTTATGTAGTGACCATTGGTCATATATGCGTAGACCCGACGAATTTAAACTACATATGTACCATCGCATCTCGGTTTTAAGAAGATTATGAGGAGAGGTGGGGATGATGCGCCATACACGAGAAAATACGGTATATTCATTTTACAACATTTATTCGTCTTAAATCATTTTAAAACTACGCATATAGTACTGTAAACAATATATACGTACTATACGACGTATATACAATATACTGACTGAATTAAAACGCCTTTGTTCATAAAAAGTAATTTATTTAGAACACAAAGTTCCCAATATTAAGTATAAATTCCGTTCAACTTATAAACATCAAATTCAATATGTGAAAGAAACTGTTCATGAAGACGAAATTGTTGTCTCTATATTAATGAAAGAAAGTTTCGCTCTGTGTGTGTGTGTGTGTGTCTGTGATGGCTAGCGAATCTACTGCACGTAGAAGTCTGAAAATTTGGGTGATTATAGTCCAAGAAAGGTCTTGATGCATCTGAGGCTCAGATTTTAATTTTTTTGATAATTAGTCGAGATATTAATTAAAAAACAGTAAAAACTTTTTTTCTTTTGCAAAAATCGGCAGACGTTCGCTTACGTGCCCAGAAGCTGATTTTAAAGCGGAAACGAAGGCAGAACCAAATGCTCGCATTTTTTGCCTTTTGTTTTAACTTCCATCGGCCAAATCGTTCAGAATACCGAAAAACGAAATACATATCCTTAAAGTTCGTAGTTTTACGTCTTAAACGCCGCAATCATTTCGAAATAATATTGTTGCTAAATCTTTTAAAAAAATCAAATTCGCCGTTTTCACGGCTGACGTTTTTCCCTATACGGAAACGCTCCCTCAGGCCACAATTTTATAGGTACAGACAAACAAAAGATGTGCTCTTAAATCTGAGACATTCTTCTTTTTAACAATGTAACTGGTTTTAAAAAATACGAATTTTAACTCTTTCAAAAACATTAGCGGCTGCAGATCTCGCCTCCCGGAGAAGATATTTTTTCTATGCTAAAAGTAACTAGACATCCGTATTTCGAGACAATCTTTTCAGAGCGTTTCGGTAGACAAGATTTACATCACCTACAAAAATTTCGAAACTTCGGAAGAGTAGAAGTATTTAAAAAAGAATAATCCGAGAAATTTTTTGATGAAAACGGCAAAACACGGCTGTTTCGGCATTGCTTCACAGCTCATGTTTTCTCTACTAAGTATGCATATTTTGTCACGAAAGTTTAAAGTTATATTTATAACCGATAATAATTTCAGTGAGTTCGGAAGATGAGAACTATTTTTTGTTATTGTTATGTTAAAGGACCAGACGCGAAAACAAAACGAAAAAAAGCGAGAAGAAAACATATTTTTTTTTACAACTATAGATAACAATATTTTTTCACAAAATTTTTCTACAGGCTGTAAAACCGTTATATTTATAACCGATAAAAATTTCAAAGAGTTCGGACAACAAGAGCTATAGTTTTTTAACTATGAAGCGACCCTATATGAAAAAATAAGAAAATGTCTTCTTACGAGCGCCTTTACCACTAAATATCAATATTTCTTCACGAATGTTTCCTTAAGAAAATATAAATTCATGCAAAATCGGGTTAAAGATATAAAATCCCACAAACTTGAAGTTTTTTTAACGTTGTTATCACGAAATTGGACAACCCGTGTAGGTCATCTAGTATTTAATTAAATAATTCAATTTTTCATGGTTACAAATATTTTTCATGGCTGCCTCTTAAATGTTTTAAAATTATAAGTCTGTGCTTTTTTTCATTGCAGTATTTGGTTTTCATTTTTACATTCCATTAATGCAATCTTTATAATTATTGCTTAAAACAGATAAAAATCGTCCCCATTTTATACAAAAAACAATTATTTTCTGCTGTTAAACGGTTAATCCTCTTCTGAATACCAGAATCATGTCATGATTCATGACATTAATTCATTGAATTAATATATGAAATAGTGATATTATCAGGGCGTTAAATAATTTATCACATATCGATTGAACCTTTATTAATCGTCCCTTAAAGCTTAAAAATTATTATTCTTAATAGACACATGATAAAACTGAAGGTTAGCATGACAAGAGATCTAAATTGATAGATTATCTCTAAATTGCTATGCAGTTAGAACAGAATACCAATATTGCTACTGTTTTACAACGCAATTTTACTTTCTGAATTGTTATTTGCTTAATAATAATAATAATAATAATAATAATTCTTATTATTATACGAATGTCCGTGCGCATTAGTATATTATTAATGAAAAATTTTAACATTATTAAACTTAGAGTATGTAAAGGTTGGGCTGTAGCGACCGTCGGGTTGAATACAAACATTCCATTAGAAATCAGCCTGAAATACAATAAATAATTTATTTCACCTGCAACCCGAAACACCTCAACACGATACCGAAATTTTTAAAGGAAACACTGACCGTAAAACACAAAATTAAATAAAATTATTGCTATAATGTATTACAATCACAGAAAAATAGCCTTTAATCACATCTACAACATTAATTTAATACTTCGTGAAGATAAGTGAATACGATATGTGCCTATTAAAATAACAGATTTATTTTTTCTCCGAAACAATATTCTGGATTTGAAAATTTGTGATACCCGAACCAGACAACAATACTCCAAATTCGACACAAACTCGAACCAAGCCAAAATAATAATAATAATAATAATAATAATAATAATAATAATAATAATAATAATAGAAATTTAAAATTAAAATTACCAACATATATTCTAATAAAACGTATCTTTTAACAAATTAATTTTATATTAATTTTACGCTCTACACAAAATGAAAACATGTCTTTGTGTTGATAGATTTCAGTTTAACTCAATTGAAGCTAAACTATTATAGTTAAACTGGTCTTATGGTTAATCTTCTGTAATCATATACATAGCCAAATGGCGTATTTGAAAAAATGGATCTGGCAGGAGAGTATTTTTTAAACTTTTAATGATATTCACATTCATTGTAAAGGACATATAGTAATGTTTAAATGGTAATATTTAGAACTGGACCAAATTACTGAAAATTTATCGATCATATAAAAAACTATTTTTTTTCAGTTAATTTCCCCTGGACAATTTGTCAATTGTGGTGACTCTTCCACTAGTTACTTTTGAACTATTGTAGCAAACATGTTCATTATTGAGATAGTTAAAAAAAAAATAATGCTTGAAAAACATTTGAAAGGTCTCCAGCTACAGTTTTCAAACAAATTGTTATTGAAAATACAATGAATTTTTTCCCTTATTCGATGATGTAAAAATTTAAATGATGCGTCTTTTAGAAGTGATGTATGAGCGATAAAAGCGAAAGCGATAACGCACGTCGTTGCTACTATCGTTAAAACTGAGACATACTGCACTACTTATTGGAATACATATCCAGTATTAAGTGGATAACACATTTCTAACGACGACAAAAAAGTACATACTGAAAAATATAGGATTTTGCAGCTAAAAAAAGGAAGAGCATAAAATAGTCATTAATGTAATCTATTACTTCTTTTCGTATTTTCTTCTAATACTTTTCTCTCTTTAGACTGACTTGTATAGTCAAGTTTCATCCTTCTAAAAATAATTGTTTAAAATCAATAGAAATTACAAACTTTCACGAATTATGTGTTTTATCGCCGATAAAAGTCATTATCTCAGGTACTTTCAGCTTTTTAAAGATTATCTATAATACTGTATGAAACTTGAGTGTCTCTCTGTAATTTTCAGAAATACATATATTTCTATGTTTATTCAACTATTTAGACGACGTATAAACGAGAAAACAATTAAAACAATTTTTGTCTGATATTTTTAATCTGCAGTGGTTGTCATAATTATAAGAACAACTGACAATTGCACAGAAAAAATTTATTTCTAAAGTAAACAAAGTAAAATTTATACATAAAATGCTGTTTTATGCTAGAAATCATTGAAGAAAGCAAATCATTGGAAAATGCAAAATATGAATGTTTTGCCATAATTAACAAAATATGTCATTGTAAAAATTGGACAAAATTATAAGGACAATGAATGTTTCTGCCTGAAACACACTAATAATTAATAATCCTCCTCCTTCTTCTTCATCACTTTTATCAGTCTTGACGTCATGGAGTTTGACAATTCCTTCAGAACGTTCTGGAAAATTTTTGACCAGGCTTTTTCGATGGAGGACATGAGCTCTGGCTTGTTTTCATATTGTATATCATTTTTGTATTCTTCGTGTGCCAGAATACTTCACATATTTTCAAACGGATTCAGATCAGGACTTCTGGCCGGCTAATCAAGTAGTTTTACGAAATTAGCATCAAAACACGATTTTGAAGTTTGGGAAACATATACTGAGGTATTGTCTTGCTGGAAGAAATAGTCTCCACTCGTTATTAAGGGTGCTTCTGGTGAAAGCTTATCGCCCAATACATCAACACAACTCTTAAAATTCATTCTACCCTGCACAAAAACTATTGGAGTAGTTCCAACAGTTTCCAAAACCTCCACAGACTATTACTAAGCAACCTCCAAAGGCACGCTTTGAGAAAAATTCTTTTTCTTTACGGAGATCATACCAGAAATAGAGAAAAACATCTGGCCCATCCAAATTAAACTTTTGCTCAATGGAAAAGACAACATTCTGCCACTTTTTTCCCATAGTAATGCATTTTTTGACAAACTCTAGCCTCAGTATTGTATAAACTTTTGTAAGAGGCGGTCGTGACATATGTTTACCATAGCGAACCTTTTTTTCTTTTTGTAAAACACGTCGAACAGTTCGAGCACTGCATTCTAAGTTCAACTCACGTTTTATTTCTGTTGACGTTTGTTTTTTGGAGCAAGATCTCCTTATTATCATTATTTTCTCCTGTACAGAAACAGAAGATGTTGTACCTGTATGTCTTTGCCGTCCATATATACCAGAATTTTAAAGATAATTGTAAATAACCGTTCTTTATCTATTAAGCTATGTCGCAATTTGACGTACAGAAAGTCCTGAACTTTGAAATGCACCCACTTTCCCTTTTTCAAACTCCGAAAGCTTTGTACCTAAGAGGCATGACTGAAAAACAGAATATGACGATCCCAAATGCTTACTATGCATTTATATCGTCTGGGAATACCGTGTGCAGAACAACAAACTTGCAAATTTTACTTTTTAGAACACACAAATACAGTTGTTCTTATAAATTTGTCCATATCATATAGCTGTATAAATCTATAATACATTTTATGAATATGAATTTTCCACATATTTCCATAAAAACTTATAAAAATATTCTTCATTTTTCATTTGTTTCCAGCCATTAAATTTGCATAGTTTTCCGGCCAAGTGTAGCCAAGATTTGGCGATTTTTACCTTGTCCTTATAATTTTCTCCACCACTGTATTATAATTGCATGTTTGTTTGTCTGGAATAACCCCAGAAATGGGTGCATAACAAACGCTAAATTTATCAGCTACAATTCGCGTTCCGATATCTAAGATAGTTTAAAAAACAGAGACGAATCGAGAGATTCAAAAAAGAATTAAAAGGACCTAGGTTTCTTTATCAAGGGAACAAGGTGTACCAATTTTTTAATACTCAAAAAATTGGAAACAAATTGGTAATTTTTTAGGAATCTTACGGCGATTGAAATGTTTAATTAAAATTTTATAAAAGATAATTCTGACAAAAATCTACAGTTTGTCGCATTCCGAAAACTAAAATATCAATCATCAACCAATCTTTGAATGATCAAAAACTCGAGAACTAATTGATAAAGGAATTTGAAGGCGATTGAAAGGCCTAATTAAGATTTATAAATGAAAATAATTACATGTTTAGCTTATGACTTATACATTTTATTTTATAAACTAGATTGGTAAGTATTTAAAAAAAAAAAAAAAAAAAAAACCTCGAAAGACCTTTTAAGTACAAATGCAATACAACGGGTTACTATTCAGTTAGTGGAAAGCAAATTTAAGCGATAAAATATTACAATGAAAAATATTTCTTTTAATGTAACTTCTATACTGAAAACATTTGCTCCTTTCCTTTGTCTAATACTGAATAACACATTTCTCAAACTATATATTTAGGCAAAATTGTTCAGTAGAAAGTCAGTTTTATGCTGCTCAACAGAGTGTTTCCATGGTAACACCCCATGTCAAAATTGTTGCCTGCTGACAGCAACATACCTTTCACAAATCTACTTTTACTTCCTACTTTTTGTTGCATTAAAAGCAGTTAAGCGCTCCAGGAAAAGTAAGGATTTAAAAATTGTAATTCACTTTGAAAAAAAAAGGTAACCAGCAATATTTTTAAAGATAGTATATAATATACGTTTATGAATGCAAATGGATTCTCGGAAACAAATAAAAACTATTTCGCAATTCTTTTAATCAATGGACGCTAACGAAAGAATTAGTTTAAACATAATGAAACAACAAGTAGAATTCTACTTCTTGCTACATAAAAATGTTTAAAAGGAAACATGACTGTTATTTAGAATCGATGACTTTTCTATTTTCCTTGGTTTTAATTCTTTGTTGATTAAAAAATCAAAATACATTATTTATTTCATAAAACGCTGGCTGTCTGCATTCTAAAATTCTTGCATGAGATTCATTCCATTTTTTTCTTTAGGATATTTAAAAATATTCTCAATGAAATAACACCTTAAAGTAAAGAACTAAACTAACAATGAGAGGGCCAAGCTTGGTAATCACAGATTTGATCATTCTTCTTTCAGTATTGGACAAAAACGATGAAACTTGGGTTTATATTTTGTGTTACTTCAGCTTTATGTTAATGTCTACTTCGTCATAGATACGATATTAAAATAATTTAATTTCTAACTATAATATCATACGCGGAAATTAAAATATTGCGGATTCCCCATAAAGAATCTGCAATCTTATGCAATTAGATCGGCCAAAAGTTTTATTTCATTTTAACATAATCTACATCCCTTACAACTTTTGTTTTCATTAAAAGATTTTAAGTTCTCCGTGAATAGTAAAGATTTAAATTTCTTGAAAGAAAAATAAAGCAAATGATACCGTTGATGACTAAACGAAGAAACTTGAGTTTTTATTTTGTGTTACTGGAAATTTATATAAATTTCTACTTCGTTTTAGAGATGTTATACAAATGTACTTAATTTTGAATAATAATCTTAGTAGAAGGTCCAATATCTTAAATCAACCCCCTACCCCCAATTTAAAATTTGACGTACAAACTTTAAGAGCTGGCATAGCACACTACTACAAACAAGTTTTCTATATAGAAAAAATTAGATAAAATTAACATGCACGAATATATTCGAAAACAATATTTTCAAATACAAATTTGTGTCGCATTTTTTATTTCAATCTATTTTTTTCATATATAATTATTTGCACATATCTTATTCTTGTTAAAAATACTTAACCTAAAAACTATAGAAATTTGAAATTTAAAGAAATAATTTATTCTATCGCAGGCAAACATTATTTTTCTTAGTGCTCTCTACAATATAAGCTTATTTAAATTAATAGAAAATAAATTAAAAGGGATGAAACAATATAAGAAAATGTGTATATTTTTAAATAACTACTATACGGAAAAATTTCTTCGATTTCGTTGTTCTAACGCTGAATTACACATTTCTCAAACTGTGCATTTAGGCTAAATGGTTTAGTCAAGGGTGAGTTTTATGCTGTGCAACAGAGTAGTTCCCATGGTAACACTCCATATCGAAACTGTTGCCTGCTGACAAAAAATACCTTTCATAAATCTGCGCCTCTCTCCTACTTTTGGTTGCATTAAAGGAAGTTGAGTACTCCGGAAAAAAATCAAAATTTCAAATTTCTTCAAACCAATATAAAGTAAATGTTACCTTTGGTATTAGACAAAACGATGAAATTTAATTTTTTATTCTGTGTTACTGAAACTTTATATAAGTTTTTATGTCATTTTAGAGATGATATTCTAATTAATTTAAATTGTAACTTTAATCATATACGGAGATATTCAAATATCTTGAATTATCCACTAAATGAAAATCACTTTTATACAGTACGATCTCACAAAAAATTAATTTAACATAATTATTCAAAGCAGTTTTCTGAAGAAATAATACGTATTTAAAATGTTTAAATTTGTTTAAACAAGTCGTAGCATTGTCCAGTGCAGCTAACCCATTCATAATGATTTTTGGAGACTGATGATTTATTAAGAAGATAAAACCAATGCACTAAACTAAAACCTGTCCACGAAACCAGTAAATTTAAGTTTATGCTTTAAAAAAATCAATATCAAGTTATGCTGAATTGGTTGAAATATACATATCAGTAGAATATGCTCAAAATTTATATTTCTTTTATATTTAAAATTTTCAGTATATATTCGTTTTATTCTTTTTTAAATCACATTGTGGAAAAACTATGGACATTATAAACTTCCAGAAATAATAATTTTTTTTCTTTTTGTACTTCAAATAAAAATATTTTCTTTAGTAAGCTCTGCAATACCAGCTTATTCAAGATAATAGAAAATAAAATAAAAAGATGGAATTTTAGCGGAAATAATAATTCTTTCAAATAACACTATTGCACTGAAAACGTTTGTTAGTTTCCTTTGACTAAAGGGTAACACATTTCTCAAACTGTACATTCAGGGGAAATGATTCAGTCAAAAATGAGTTTTATGCTGCGCGCAACAGAGTCGTTTCCATTGTAGCCTCCCCTTGCCTAAATTGTTGCCTGCTAACAATATATACCTTTCATACAGATATACCTCCTTCCTACTGTTGGTTACATAAATAAAACTTTAAATATTTTGAAACCATAAAGCAAATTGTACAGTTAGGATTAGAGAAAACAAGGAAACTTCAGCTTATATTTTGTGTTACTTGGACTTTATATTAACGTCTACTTTATCTGTATTGATAGGTCTTACTCTTCTTGAAAGCACATTGCATAAAACTATGGAGATTTTAAACTTATAGAAATAATATTTTTCATCGAATGCAAAATAGTTTTTAGAACGCTCTACAATACCAACCTATTGGATAACACCTTTCTAAAACTACACATTTAGGGGAAATGTTGCAGTCAAAAGTTTTTTTTATGCTGCGCAACAAAGCCGTTTCCATGGTAAACTCTCATGCCGAAATTGCTGCCTGCTGTCAACAATATACCTTTTATAAATCTATGACTCCTACCTTCTTTTGGTTGCTTTAAAAGAAGTTGGATGCTCGGGAAAAGTAAAGGTTTATAATTTTTTGAAATCAAGATGAAGCAAATGCTACCGTTTGTATTAGAAAAAACTATGAAGCGTCAGTTTATAATTGTCTTACTTGAACTTTATATTAATGTCTGTTTTATCTGTATTGATAGATCTTACTCATTTTGAAAGTACATAGCATAAAACTATGGAGATTTTAAACTTATAGAAAGAATATATTCCATCGAATGCAAAATAGTTTTTAGAACACTCTACAATACCAACCTATTTCAGATAATGGAAAGTAAACTAAAAAGATGAAGAGTTAGTCGAAAAGCTTTTTTTTTTTCAAATAACTACTGCACTGGAAGCGTTTGTTTCTTTCCTTTGTCTAAAGATGGATAACACATTTATCAAACTGTACATTTAGGGGAAATGATTCAGTCAAAAGTGAATCTTATGCTACGCAACAGAGTCGTTGACATGGTAAACTCCCCATGCCGAAATTGCTGCCTGCTGTCCAACAATATACCTTTGATAAATCTATGACTCCTTCCTTCTTTTGCTTGCATTAAAAGAAGTTGGTTGCTCCGTGAAAAGTAAAGATTTAAAATTTTTTTAAACCAAGATGAAGCAAATGCTACCGTTTGTATTAGAAAAAACTATGAAGCGCCAGTTTATATTTGTCTTACTTGAACTTTATATTAATGTCTGCTTTATCTATATTGATAGGTCTTACTCATTTTGAAAGTACATTGCATAAAACTATGGAGATTTTAAACATATAGAAATAATACACTGCTCAAAACAATTAAAGGATATTTGAAGTTTTATATAAAATAAAGATATAAACGAAATTTTTTTTGCCGAAAATAGAAGAAGAGAATCACAAATGCAAATTTTTCTGGTTTTCAAACTGTGGAGTATGCAAATTTTGAGTTCGACGTCAAAAACGTCGTTTCAGCAGCAGCGAATGAAATTTGACTTTCAACTGGATAAAAGAGAATGAAGACAAGGATGATCGGCATTCAGTGATTGCTTTGTTTCGATGAGTACGATGTCTCAGCGAAGTCATTTGACAGATTCAGAAGCTTGGAAAATTGTTGGTAGGTTAGAAGGGGGCCAAACTCAAGCCGAATTAACGCAAGCCATTGGAGTGTCACAAAGTGTCATTTCCAGGATCTGGAACTGTTTTTTGGAGAGTGGATGTGCAGGCCGAAGACCAGGACAAGGTCGTAGACGGGCAACAACGCCCAATGAAGATCGGTATTTAGCGTAAACAGCTCGGAGACACCGAAACATGAACGCTACTCTTCTCCAACAACACCTTCGCTCGGCTACAGGCACCACGATTTCAACTCAGACTGTCCGAAACCGGCTCCATGCTGTAGGTCTGTATGCTCGCCGACCGATGGTATGTGTTAGATTAACATCAAGGCATCGTCGCGACCGCAGGGAGTGGGCAACCGAGCATGTCAACTGGAGGAGAAATGAATGGAGCAATATTCTGTTTTCTGACGAGTCCCGTTTTTCTGTGCATCCGGATAATAGGCGTATTTTCATCTGGAAGGACCGTGGCAGTAGGAATAATCCTGCGTTCGTGCACGAAAGTGTCAGATTTGGCGGTGGAGGAGTGTTGGTGTATGGTGGCATCTCCATTGACGGGCGCACTGACCTGTACATCATTCGAGATGGAGCTCTGACTGGTCGCCGATATAGGGATGAGATCCTCAGACCTATTGTAGTCCCTTACGCTGCAGCAACCGGAGATAACTTCATTTTAATGGACGATAACTGCAGGCCACATCGTGCAAACCTGGTGGAGGATTTCCTTTTCGAGGAAGGAATCGTTCGAATGGAATGGCCAGCGTGTTCTCCAGACATGAATCCAATCGAGCACGTTTGGGACGCTCTAGGAAGACGAGTTTCTGGCCGCCAACAACCCCCACAAACTCTCCAAGAACTGGAAAGAGCTCTTCTGGAAGAGTGGGGCAGAATACCCCAACTCGTCATTAATAGCCTCATTGAGTCCATGCCTCAAAGGTGTTCAACGTTGCTGGCCGCCCGTGGAAACCATACCCCCTACTGATAATGATTTTCTTTGAAGAAAACACCTTTTCTTATTCTTTTTTTCTCATATGCACAAATTGTGTTTTTTTCTTTTTGTACACAAATGCACAATAAAATGCATTTTTTTCTGCCAAACATGTGTAATTTATTCTCATATAACCTACTATGTCTGTCGACCATGTATCAATCAGCTAAAAAGTTTCCCAGATACAAAATCCACCTAAAACTGCAATATCCTTTAATTGTTTTGAGCAGTGTATATTCCATCGAATGCAAAATAGTTTTTAGAACACTCTACAATACCAACCTATTTCAGATAATGAAAAGTAAACTAAAAAGATGAAGAGTTAGTCGAAAGGCTATTTTTTTTTCTCAAATAACTACTGCACTGGAAGCGTTTGTTTCTTTTCTTCGTCTAAAGATGGATAACACTTTTATCAAACTGTACATTTAGGGGAAATGATTCAGTCAAAAGTGAATCTTATGCTGCGCAACAGAGTCGTTGCCATGGTAAACTCCCCATGCCGAAATTGCTGCCTGTTATCCAACAATATACCTTTGATAAATCTATGACACCTTCCTTCTTTTGCTTGCATTAACCCTTTCAGGGGCAAGCACTTGTGCTCCTGTAACGTTGAATTCACACCGGAATTTAGGAAAGAATTTAATTCAAAATAAGAATAAGCAATTTTTCAACATTTTTTTCGTCAAAGTTAAAAAAGTAAAATTTAATTAAAAGTTTCTGGTTTGAATCGGATTAAAATTAGGTGGTATATAATATATACCACCGCCCCTCAAAGGGTTAAAAGAAGTTGGATGCTTGTGAAAAGTAAAGGTTTAAATTTTTTTTAACCAAGATGAAGCAAATGCTACCGTTTGTATCAAAAATAAACTATGAAGTGTCAGTTTATATTTGTTTTACTTGAACTTTATATTAGAGTCTGTTTTATCTGTATTGATAGGTAACTTCTTGAAAGTACATTGTATAAAAAACATGGAGATGTTTAACTTAACGAAATAATATTTTTCATTGAAAGTAAAATAGTTTTTAGAAATCTCTACAATACCAGCCTATTTAAGATAATGGAAAGTAAACTAAAAAGATGAAATGTTAGGAGAAAAGCTATTTCTTTTCGAATAACTATTGCACTGAAAACGTTTGTCGGCTTCCTTTGTATAAAGATGAATAACACATTTCTCAAACTGTACATTTAAGGGAAATGATTCAGTCAAAAGTGAGTCTTATGATGCGCAACAGAATTGTTTCCATGGTAACCTCCCTATTCGGAAATAGTTGCCTGCTGGCAACAGTGTACCTTTCATAAATCTATGCTTTCTTCCTACTTTTGGTTGCATTAAAATAACTTGTTAAAAGTAAAACTTTAAATTTCTTTAAACCAAGATAAAACAAATACTACTGATAGTATTAGACATAACAATGAAATTTCTGTTTATATTCTACTTTCTTCTATCTATATTAGAAAAAAGTATTGCAATCGAAATTTTTTTCGACTTTCGATTTTCAACTGATTTACACGATTTAGGAGTCATAGATACCGAAAATCACGTTGTTACAAAATGTGTGTCTGTGTGTCTTCTTTGTTATGCATAGAATTGAACCAAACTTCATATACATCTTTTTGTCTATGATCAGCAGGTCCTAGTTGAAATTGGCGATATTCCGCCGGAAGGGGTAGCGATTTTGGGGCCATTTTCCTTATTATATCATCGGAGAGTGTACATAGTTATACATAGAATTGAACCAAACTTCATATATATATATATATAGGTATGTTTTTGAGTATGGTTGTCAGGTCCCAATTGAAAATGGGGATATTCTCTTGAAAAGGGTTGCTGTGATAGCGATTTTTGAATGAATGTCTCGATTTTTTGCAGATTAAGTAAATAATTTCTTATTATGTTTTCGGCGAAATTTTATATTTAGATGTAATGTCATAGGCTAAGGTTTGTAGAAAATTTTGTAGAAAATAGGCCTGAAGGTGACGTTGAAATAGCGACTTTAGGAGCGATTTTCCTTTGTATCTTCGAAAAGTGTGCGAAGTCATGTATAGAATTGAACCAAACTTTATGCATCATTTTTGGACTATAGACATCAGATCCAGTTGAAAATGAGGAGTTTAACCCTTGAGAAGATGCTTTAATTGCGATTTTTGTGCTATTTTTATTTTGTATTACGGAAAGTGTATAAAGTTATACTTAGAATTGAACCAAACTTCGTATATGTTTTTTGTCTATGGTCCCAGTTGAAAATGGGAATATTCCCCCAGAAGGTGTCGCTGTGGTAGCAATTTCTGTGTAATTTTTGCAACTTTTGTCAATTTATGTGAACAAGTAACGATATTTTTCGACGAAATTTTATATTTAGATGTAATATCATAGGCTTAGGTTTGGATAAAGTTTTGTAGAAATTCGGCCTGCAGTTGGCACTGTGATAGCTAATTTTGTTCGATTTTTGAAACGGGTATTGAAGTACTAACATGTATGAGTTTTGGGATTGGCACATCCGACAAGCGTGTTACTTAAACTTAATATTAATGTATATTTTGTCTGTAGTGATCCATTATATTCTTCTTCAAAGTACATTACATATAAAGTATGAAAACTGTAACTGTCCAGAAAGAGTATTTTTTATCGAACATGAAATTAAAAATATGAAATGTTAGTGGAAAAGCTATATCTCGTCAAATATGTACTGTAATGAAAACATTTGTTCCTTTCTTCTTGAAAGCTGAATAGCACATTTCTCAAATTGTACATTTATTCAAAATGTTTCACTAAAAAGTTAGTACTATGCTGCGCAACAGAGTCTTTTTCCTTCCCTCCTCCCGCCATGTCGAAATTGGTGCTAGATGACAAGAACATCCCTTTCATAAATCCACTTCTCCTTTCTTCTTTTCGTTGCATTAAAAGAAGTTAAGTGCTCCAGGAAAAGGAAAGATTTTAAATTTCTTGAAAGTAGGATAAAGCAAATGTTACTTCTGCTATTAGACAAAAGGATGAATATGAGTTTTTGTGTTACAGCAACTTTATATTCGTGCCTACGTCATTTTAAAAATAATATTTGTAGTAATCTTTTACTGCCTGAATTTTTCTAGTTTTAGGAAGAAAAAACTATTTTATGCAAACTGAGTGGTATAATGAAATGATTCTTTTTAAAGAATATTACTAGATTTTTTTCAGCTTAAATTTTGCATTGTATCGTATATGACATAGCATTTTAAAGTAGTACCGTTTACCTATTTGAAGCAATGTATCAGATAGGATGCAAGGTCAACTACAGTAATAAAATATGTATAATTATTTATTCTCAATCGCATTGATTTAAGTCGAAATCATACAATTTTCCAACTGAGTAAAAGCTTATCCAGGCGAACCCATTGCCTATGGCTTAATGCGCCAACGCCTTAAGAATTGTGTATCCGAACAACTCTGGCTGGCACAATTCAATTAGATAACATTTTGGTTTTAAGATCTAATTTACAAGTTTACATAGCTAAAAATATTAATCCTCAGGTAAACGATACGTAATAATTACGCACACTGAAAATCATAAACAAAAATTCCTCAAAAAATGAAAAATGTACCAGCAGTAAAATTTCCATTTATTCTCCGTTCTTTTTTTTAGAAAACTTCTGTTTCAATAATCCTCCGCTTTTCTTGTGGAAATTCTCCTTTATTCAATATTGTAAATTTCCGTTATTAGAAATAAATATGAGCAATATGTTTATATTCTAAAGCTAAAACACGTCCGTGCGTAACGCTGACGTTATATTAACGGTAGCAAAAGCTGACCAATAAATTTCGCTTTTTTGCAATTTTTTATACAAAACATCTCACAATTTCAATTTTTACATCGTCGAATAGGATAAAAAATGTTTTTTCAAGCGCAATTTGAATGAAAAGTGTTTCTTAATTTATTGTTTTTCATTCTTTTTAAAATTATTTTCAAGCATTATTTAAAACAGATAGATATCTATTGCGTGCAGCCCGAATATAAAACAGTATTCCCTTTGCTCTTAAAACCATATAAATAGTCCAGCATTTATTTCCGTTTAATATTACGTAGCAAAATCAAAACTTCAATTATAAATAAATACATAAAATAAAAAAATATATTATAAATAATAAATAAAACGCAAATTTAACAGATATGTAATTGAACAACGCACTTAAACCACTGAAATTACCAGAATCAAAAAGGCAGCCGTAAGTAGTGCAATCTTTGAATCTTTGACGATTTATTCGGCTATTAATTCCTCGCATGCGGCTTAATACGAAAGTATTGTTTTTACTAAATTTCAAAACTTTACTTGAATACATTATTGATATTTTTCATATAAAAAGGATGTTGGGTGTTGTTAGTGGGGAATATAAGAAAAATATTAAATATAAGAAATCCATTAGAATTTGATCCCCTAGTCTAAACAATAATTATATACACTGATGTATATATTTAAACGGAAAAAACGCATATTATCACACGCGTTTTTTATGACCTTACCTCCTGGAGATTCGATCCTCCATACACTCCAATAGCAAATAAATGCTCTCTGACCGTTCAGTGTGACCACATCCAAGGATTTAGTTAAAGGCCTGAACATCCATTACGAAAATTGAACTTCGATTTTTCCGTTTTCTCTTAAGGTGGTTTCTCAAATAACCTGCTCAACAACGCGAAATTTTCTGACACATTTTCTGACTCATTTCTAAACGCAAACGCATAAAATTGGCAAGCTTGACTTTGGAAGCGATTTCGGATGGAAATTTTTCCGTTTTTTTAATAAATTAATTATTTATCGAGTTATAAGCTATTCGTGTCACGTGACGACACATTTTCCTCCTTTCGCGGGCTGGCGTAGGAAATTTCGTTTCAAAACGTCGATTTTGACAGTATTTTCTGAAAGATCATCTGTTTTACAAAAAAATGGAAAACGACTTTCGATTACAAAGTTTCTGAATAAAAAGACCTGCCAATTCCATGTCTTTCCGAACAAAAATGAATTTAAAAATATGTCATAAAGTAGAAAGTTTGGATTTGAGAACAGTCTTAACTGAAAACGAACTTTTCTTTTTTTGTGTCTAGCAACGGACATTTTCTCTTTAGTTGCTCATCGTGTAAGAGTGAAAGAAACATTTCCCGTTTATTGTAGGAAAATTGAACGATTTTCATGAAAAATAGATAGTTTCTGTTAAAAGGCTGAAACACAGTGACATTTTTACATAAAAGCACACGTAAATATACGGGAAATATTTACAGTGTATTTAAACTACAAATATCCAAATTAAATTTCTGTTAAGCAATGATAATTTTTTGCATTAAAAAACATAGTTTATGATAATTGTTTATTTTCTCAATTAATAGGATGGCAAAATATATTATATATGAGAAATAAAAAATATAATAATAAAGTAATAATATTTTTATAGCACTAGTAATTTAGCATGTACAACAGCAATATTCCGGAATATTTTCACAGAAACCTTCCTAAAAAAACGTGAATAATGAAAAATATTTCGATGGAAGACATTTAGAAAGGATATTTCGTAATTTTCTTTGTTACTTTAAAGTAATTTTTAAGAAATTTTTTTGTGGCAACACAATATTGTCATCCGCATTAGGGTCCTACACCGGTTGGTTTATATCCAACCAGAACTTGAAAATTATAGTTAAAGTTAACCCTAAAACCAATCCAAAACAGATTTTTTTTCATTGAAGAGAATTCTCACTCACGTCAGTCCGAAATGGACCCAAAATAATAGAAAATTAATCAATATTTTACCGCAATTATGGAAAAATAACTCAACTTAAAATAATATCAACTTTATCCATTGTGTAGAAAAATGAAAAAAAATATCTATTCATTTACATTCAAATATATAGTTTTTCCGTCTGCAACAAGATTGTTGGCTATCTTTTGATAACGAGTAACCAAACCCGACCTCAATAGTCATATCCAACCGAACCCTCCTCCCCCCCCCCCCCCCGAACTCGAAACAATTAGAATCAAACCAATTCGATCCTAACCCAAGATGAAAAATATTAGCGGTGATCCCTCTCGCGGGTTGGTCACGTTCAGATAAAATTGGAATACCAACCGATGTAGGACTCTTATTCACATTCTTTTAGTTTCTCTTGTTTAAAATAGCACTAATTTTGAAACTCTGTAAAAGGTGATATGTTAAAACTTTTGTCGTGTGTCTCTAAAAAAAACTGCACACAATACGACGACTATTTTAAAAACGTAAAGTAGATCTGTGTACCTTAATATTATATTAATTTTTTTTTACATTTTTAGGATAATTAAAGGTTATAAAGCCAAAAAGGCGCAGGAAAATTGACAGATAGACAAATATATTATTGTTAGATTCCGATGATATTATTATATGCAAAAGAGTTTTGTGTGGACAGAGATAACCAAAAATATATATTTACAAACGGATTGTATATCTTCTTCGTTTTGGAAGTCGGTTAAAAGAGCAGTATTAATAGAAGCATAAAACATAAAACAAATGGAAATTAAAACTTTTCTGTTCATCATGTAATTCAATTTTTGTATGAAACAAAAGGGAAAGAACTTTAAAATAGCGCATAATAAAAAAATTAATGAATGTAATTAAATATTGGGCAATGAGAAAATCCTGAAATTATTTTTATATTTTTCAACTAATATATACAAATGAAAAAAATTCAAAAATCTTGAAATGATTCTTCTATTTTTATCATAATAATTATTTTAACATTTTAGAGGGGAAAACATTAAAAAAAGAAATGGCATTTAAATTTTCTACTTCTGTTTAACATTTTCCTGATCAGATTTGGTAGGAGACAAAACCAACAGCATTTAAAAAAAAAGTATGCTAAATTCTTTTATGAATGCAAATGGATACTGCTAAAAAATAAATTCTGAAAGCTTTTGGAATTTGTTTAATCAATGTACTCTAAGGAAAAAAAATAGCTGTTCAAAACACAATGAAAAAGGTAGAATTCTACTTCCTGTTATATAAAAACTTTAAAAAAAAACTGTTATTTAGACTTGATGTGTTTCCTATTCTCCTGTGTTTTAATTTTCTTCTTTATCCAAATTTCTGAATTCTGTATAAAAAAAAAAATGTTTCCATTAAAAATCTGCTGTTTACATTCGAGATTCTTCCCACGAAATTCATTTTATTCTCCTTTTCAAAGAAAAGACTTTTTTACTTCGGATTTATTTAAATATTCTTAGAGAAATACCGTCTTAGAGCAAAGAAATAAAATATAACCTTACACACACCCACACATGTGTATATATGTTTTTCTGTGTGATATGCGTATGAAAAAAAAAAGTTTCAAATTAAAATTAATATGTAAATTTCACATTTTTGTTTTTCTGTCTGTTACAAACTTTTAATTTTTTTTAATTATACTTTATTAATCTACATTTATAGAAGATAGAAATTAGGACAAAAATATTTTAATAAAAAATAATAAACATATAAATAGGAAACATTAAAAAGATAGAATGTGATAGTTTGAAAGAAAATCAGGATATATAGAAACAGTCCTATCCATTTTTTAAAACTTTTCAAACTTTTTAAATATATTTGATTAAATTATATTTCTGGAAAATATATTCGGACATAAAAATATATAATAAAACAAAATAACACATATATTGAAAGGCACAATATGATAGATGGAAGCTAGAGCTGGGATATACAATTAAACTCGCCTAATACGAGTATGAGTAAAACGAGCAATTTGCACGTTAAAAATTGTTCATCATTTTTAAGCTATATTAAGATTTTAACTTTTTTACGAGATACAAAACCGGGATTACGACTGATACGAGCAAATCATGTGTTCATTTGAATGTGATTTTTTGTAAACAGAAAGTCGGTTAGAATTAGGAAAGAAATCCCTTCCTTATTTGCTCGAAAATTGCAGTGACTATTGCAATGTTAACGGAGTTGCATTATTGTCCGTCATTCATGTCCTTTGCAATTACTGCACTGTATTCTCTTAGTGATAATATTTCTACATTAAAACTGTCTTTCAAAATGAAGTAATTTATTAGTTTTAGCAGAGAGAATTTCAATCATCAAGGAGACCCACACCCAAGAAATTGGAGGGGATTATCGTAATCTTGAAATAAACGAAGTAAGAAATAAGGACGTTCCAAATACGCCTCTTTGTAAGATTTACAACTGATCCATTGAAAAGAACGAGCATAAAAAACTTTTATTTGTTTCTCGACTCTGGGCCATATTAACCAATCTTTTCATACGTTTTACTGCACTGTTAAACAAAGGATGTGGAAGTCAATAGCTCGAAAATTGCAGTGACTATTGCAATGTTAACGGAGTTGCATTATTGTCCGTCATTCATGTCCTTTGCAATTACTAATTATTTAGAAGTTTTGACTTCAGTACTGTGATTTTTTCTAACAAAAAGACCCGTATAAAGAAAAGGACACTCGCAAAGATGACTGAATATTTTGTGTTAACAGTATGATATTAAATTTAGCATAGAATTAATTATAGGAATAAATAGTAACATTCAGTTGAATTATGTATGTGTTTTTGAGATTTTTATTCCTTTCACGGGTGTAACGAGTAACGGTTATTACGGGGACTGTTATAATTAGCTTGCTTCTCCTATTGACAGACTTGAACTGTATTTAGAATATAATATATATTAAATAATCTACTAGTCGATATAAAAAATTATTAAGCACAAATTCATTTCATAAGTTCTTTTAAGATATTTCATTAGTAATTTATATGTATTTTTTTGTTTTCAAATATTACTAAAATTAATGTGAAGCAAATGCAACACATCTTAATCGTCAAAAAAAGAAGTCTTCTAACCAACAGAATAAGAAATATTCGTAAAGTAATTTAAAATACAAGTGTAAGTCAAAAGTACGTTTACCTTGTGTGAAACTCATAATGTAACGCAAATGTATTACCTGTAAGTGTTTCTTGTATCAATAGATAACGAAATCAGGCCGACACGAGAGAAGTGTAGCTTCATACAAGCGCGATTATAAATTGCGATCTAGGGTTGCCAGATTTCTAAAAAAAAAACCGAAAGATTTTTATTGACATTAGTTTTTGTTTTTGTTTTATGAAATTCCACCATTTTCCACATCCTTTGAACTATGTTGAATATGCCAATACTATATTATTTAAAAGAATTTCTACAAAGCAAATCATTCATTAAGTATTTTATAATTGTCAACATTATTTTAATAACGATGTTTAATTAATTTTACAGTCACATTTTTATGGTAAAAAGTGCATTAAAAGATAAATTTTGAAGAAATTTTAAAAAATAAACAGATAAAAATTCTTGAAATTGTAAAAAAAAATAAAGAAATCTTCATACGGGAAAGTTTTAAGCGTAATACACCGTGCAATAAGCTTGAAAAACATACAACTTAGGAAGAAAACCTACAATCTGGCAAACCCTATTGCTACAATCATACTGATTATGAATGGTGTCAGCAGGAGGTGCGGTGCGGTCAGTTTTCAGTTCCCTTTAGGCAGGTAAAACGGCCCCTTCCAGGATTTATAGGAGGAATCGTTGTCGTGTACTTTGAAGATATCATGTATGCCTAGCAAGTACGGATATGCTGATTGCCTTCTGAAGCAAAGAAAACAGATGTTTAAACGAAGCTTAAATTTCCCAAAGAAAACGAACAATGGACAACAAGCATTTCTGACGTCCTAAACGTCGCAATGGCGCTTTTCTTTTATATAGCTAATCAACGTCCTGATTTTCCCAGAAGTGTTAGTCAAACGCCAGTCACATACTAGTAATTCCCCAGAAGCATTGGTAGCTCCGCCCAGTACGTGTGGTCCATTTTCCTAACCTTTTGCCATGACTACTCATGATTGCCTTTTAAAAATAAATCTCTGTATGAAAACCGTCCTGCTCCCGTGTCTATTCCTCTACCTTTTCTTATTGGTGCATGTTTTAATGAAACTTAAATTTCCCATAGAAAATGAACAATGTACAACAAGCATTTCTGACGTCATAAAACGTCACAATGGCGCTTTTCTTTTATATAGCTAATCAACGTCTCGATTTTTCCCCCAAGCGTTAGTCAAAAGCCAATCACATACGAGTATTTTCCCACAAGCATTGCTAGCTCTGTCCAGTGTGTGTGGTCCATTGTTCTAACCTTTTGCCCTGACCTCTCATGATTGCCTTTTCAAAAGAAATCTCTGTATGCAAACCGTCTTACTCCCGTGTTTATTACTCTATTTTTCTTATTGGTGCAAGAAACAATTACAGGGTTACTACTACATTTGCTACGTGCTGTACTCTGTCGATGTAGCATATCACGTTATTGAAACTAACTTTTTTCACTTACACTAATGTTTTATCAATAGTGTATTTTGTATATTTTGTTTTAGATTGTTATCCATTTATATTTTTCAATTATATACAAAATCAATATCTTGTATACCTTATGAATAAAAAGATTAGTTCCTAAATCACAGCCCAACTCCGATTTGTATGTTTCCCCAGTAATCAATTTACTTACACTTTCGTTTCAATTTATATTGCTTCTATGCAATTAATTTAATAAAATTATATATAAACATACGGCTAAACTTCCATTTATAAATTTTTACAGAAATTTCAAAACTGATTCAGATATAAACTACAATATATATGTAAAATATTTCATTTTATCATAAACTTAATATATCAGTTTGAACTAAAACAAGAACGAAAAATCATGCGTCAAGCATAGATTATGTAACACTTTCTAACGCTTCCAAAATAATTTTTACAAATCATTACCGTTTAATAAGCTGAAAGATAACATCTAAGTAAACAATTTGGAAAACGCATAACATATTTAAAAACGTAATTTCAGGAATTTTCAACATATACAATATTCGGGAAAATATCTGAATACTTTTATTCAGCCCTGTATAGGATCTATAGATTTGTATATATACTACATAGGATGCTAAATTTTAGTTTAGTTAGGAAACACGTAGCACAGTTTAAAATACTCCTTCTGGAGTTTATGTCAATAAACGGAAATCTGTTCACGAACTTTTGTGCTGCCCTATATATGATCTACAGAATTTATACACACCCAGTAATAGACAAAAAGTGAGTTAAATTTAAAATCGCGTTCAGCAACTTAAAACGCACTTCCAGGAATTATTGTTAACAGACAGTAGAGAATTATTTGGTGCGTCCCTCTAAATGAACGATGACTGCTATACACACACTATTCTGTAGTAAGCCTCTTGAAATACACCTTTGTGATATATATAAATTTCAATGCGTTTAAAATAGTGAAACATTATTTAATTAAACCGCAAACGATTTTTCTCCATAGACGTAATGTAACGGAATTCTTTTGACTCTCCCTGTAAAGTAACTATAAGTGCTATGCACACCCTATTCCATATTAAGCTTCTTGTAATGCACCTTCGTGATATATATCAATTACAATGTGTTTGAAATTGTGTAACATCATTAAAATAAATCGCAAATGATTTTTCCCCATAGACCGTAATGTAACGGAATTCTTTTGAGTGTCCCTGTACCAAAACTATAAGTGCTACACACTTCAGTTGAAATAGGGAACATGCTATAGATAACGACAATAACATATAAAAATTGCTGGACAATCCGAGCATATTTACGGGAGTTAGAGCACGGACAGACGGCAGACGGCAAATGGCCATACGGCAGACAAACCGAAGTCATAAACACTTTTCAACTAGATTGGAAAGTGTTAAAAAGGATTACAATTTATGCAGAAAGAATATTTAAAATGAGAAGATTGAGTCTGAATTTCGGTAATATCTGTAAAATGTACTGAAGCGTATTTCTGTGAAAATTTCATGTAAACAATATAGTCTGTATTCTAATATACAACTGAATATACAGGGTGGAATATGTTATCGATCGCCGACCTTTAATTTCTCAACCGTTGGTCATAGACATATAATTCCAATTACAGAAACGTTTCAAATGAAGTAAATATTCATCTTGTGGTATTGTTTGAAGTAAAAATTCAATTTTATAAAAATTACTAAATCTAACTTTTTAAACGGCCCTCCAATCCCTATAGTTATATTTAGTAAAGGTTTACACATATCATAACAGATATAACGCAAAAAAGTTTGACTTCTGTACTACAAACATTGACACAGTTATTAAATTTCAAAGTTCGCGATTTTTGCACATGATTTTGTCTTTCATTGAGGGATCAGTTAAAAAATGAATTAAAGTAATTCGAGATCGACATCAGGGTACAATGTACTTTTACGGCGAAACCAGCTTTAGCTGGTATCAGCAAATAGGGGTATCACCAAAGAGGGTTATTTCATCTAAAGTGGATCAGGGTCCATAAGCAGCGTTTTTGGCCCATGAAATAAGACTAAAATTCGATTTTGTTATACTGACTTAATTATTTCACTTTTTAATATTAAAAGGTTTATCCTGTACGATTTCAACAATACCTTTTGCATTTTTTTCGGATATATATAACTTACACAAGCTCAAAGTTCATATTATTCGTATTTTTTGATGAAAAATATGCAATTTCTCCTAATTTTACCTCAAATTTTAATGTATTTTTTAGTATTTTACTATGACTGCAGCTTTTCAACACATTTATTTTTACATATATTGTAAATTTTGATGTATTTTATAATATATATAAAGAAGAAAGTGTTGCACGATTGCGCTCATATAAATAATTGAGGTAATGTTAGGAGAAATTGCGTATTTTTCATCAAAAACTACAAATAATACGAACTTTGAGCTTCTGTAAGTCATATAAATCCAAACAAAATGAAAAAACGTTTGCTGAAATCGTACAGGATAAGCCTTCTAATATTAAAAAGTGAAATAATTAAGTCAGTATAGCAGAATCGAATTTAATTCTATTTCATGGGCCAAAAACACGGCTTATGGACCCTGATCCTTTGAGCTGACTTTTAGGGGTCATATATAAAGCGAAGAATGAAATATTGAAATTAAATAGAAAAATAAATATCAATTTATTATCATATCAGAAAACGGTATACTATAAAAAATGAATACATCAAATGCCGGAATCTACTGGAGATACTACTCTAAGTGTTCTCAATTGGTGGCAATGTACAACTGAATGCGTGACAGTACTGAGTCCTGGACACTTTGGATCATAACAGGTGTAACTGTGCGACAAGCAAGGGTGATGCGCTGCTTCAGATCAACCAGAGAAGTAAGCTCAGTCACATAGACCTGTGGCTTGATGTAACCCCAGAGGACCCCAGATGGCCGTATGTAACCTCATATGTAACCTCCATGGGAGTCAAGTCTAACGAATGAGGTGGCCACTCTACAGGAACACCATACCCAATTATCTGTTGACCGAATTCGGTAGCCAGATACGCACGGACATTTCATGCTTTATGTGGAGGGGCTACATCATGTTGAAACCACTCCCGACATGCATGTCGGAGAGGCATACCAGTTTTTCATACCAGTCACGTACCGTGTTTTGTAGCAGATGCAGATAACGATCGCCCGTTAATGTCCAATCGTAGAGGATAAGTCTAACAGTGTGGGTTCTCCATATACAGCACCACACGTTCGTTGACTAGCATACCTGGTATCGAACCTGGTGTTGTTCTGGATCATGTGCGGGCAATGTGGGTGTTTTCCAGACACCAGTAATACACATTGTGTAAACATTCACAATGCCACCCTGTGAAAACGTTGATTCATCTGTCCACAGAATGTCACAAAAAAAACGACGGATTTTTCTCTAAGGTGTTGAGCATGACATTACATTAATCAAATCGCCATGCGCCGTCACTCAGCATCAGTGCTTGCACCAGTTTCGATGGTATGGATGCGCACCATTTGCATGTAACAAATGCCAGACATGCTGACGCGTGTATTCACATGCCTCGCTTATTTCCGTCGTGCTCAAATGTGGATTTAAAAGGCGAATGCCAGCACCTCTTCTGGTGTCACTCGAACATTATACCTTGCCCGTCTAATTGTTCTGGGTCGTAGTTCAACAGAGCCGGTCTCTCTAAGACCGTACAATTCATCAGTTGTAGTTTAATGCTTTGGATGTCGATCCCTAGGAAAAACGTTCTGAATAAACCCTCGCAGTCGCTTTGGCATTCCTCTGACATTCACCATAATTAAGTATCATTTCGGTATATTGAATAATGTGTATGTGTAGTCTGCCATCCTGATCTCAGCGCTGACTATCATGTCCACTGCTAGATGGCTCGTGTTTTATCCGAACATGGGGTGCTGCGGTAATATTGTAATTTGCATAATCCCGATTTTCATGATCGTTATAGTTAGGCTGGTCGTTTGCATTCCGCTTCTATTTATCTAGTTCTTAGGGAGTATGTTTTATTTTTCGGGTGTCGGTTCTACCTATTTTGACTTTTGAATGTCGTTCGACTCCTAAAAGTTATCTCCAATTTTTGGATGAAATAACCCTCTTTGGTGATACCCCGATTTGGTGATACCGGCTAAAGGTGGTTTCGCCGTTAAAAGGACATTGTACCCTGATTTAGATCTAGAATTACTGTAATTCAATTTTTAACAAATCCCCCAATAAAACGCAAAATCTTTGCAAACTTTGAAATTTAATAACTGTGTCAATTTTTGTAGTACAGAATTCAAATTGTTGTGTTACATCTGTTATGATATGTGTAAACTTTTATTAAACATAATTATAGTGATTGGGGGACCGTATAAAGAGTTAGGTTTCGTATATTTTTATAAAATTATTTTTTTACTTTAAACCACGCCAAAGCATGAATATTTACCTCATTTGAAACGTTTTTGTAACTGGAACTATATGTCTATGACCAACGGTTGAGAAATTAAAGGTCGGAGATAGATACCATATTGCACCCTCTATATTTATATACATCCCTAGCTGCAAATCTGCATTAGAAGACAAATAATACAAGTAAATAATCTTTAATGAGACCCATCAGTTTTACGGTACATTTAATTACTAGATTTTTATTATTATTATTATTATTTTTAACCTTTCTTCATGTATCATAGTTTTCTTCAAATTTATTCGTTTTAAACTTATTCTTCAGAAATTATTCTTTAGAGTCAAATTATTATATTACAACATCCATTTTAATATCCATAATAATATAAAAACGTTATTTATTACTCCGACAATATTCGCCATTTATTAAAAAGAAAAATATTTTTTCTATTGTTGCGCACTACCTTATAGCCACCAAAACGAATTATTAGTTTCAGTTTTTAATTTTTATTAATGTATGTACTCAGAATAGGTAAATAAAAACCCAGACCTAACGGTTTTAGATTATAAGAAAAATATTTTAATGGAGTAGAATATATTATTAAGTTAAGGAAAATATCACATTCAAAAATACTTTCTAATCACAACAAATAAAATTTACATCACATATTTTGCAAAAGATATTTTTTTTAGGTCGAGATTTATATCTACTGTAAACTCAAAACTGAAAATAAAATTTAGTTTTTGTGCCTCTATTGTTTCGCTCAACAATTGTATTAAAATATATATAATTAACTTGATAAATATTTTTCGTGTAATAAATAAAATATTTAATTATTTTTTATTAATTTTTATTAATTTTGTTTTTTATTATATAAAAGTGGATCATGGAATTCTTAAAGAATAATTTCTGACGAATAGATTTAAATCGAATATATCTGAAAAAAAAAACTATGATACATGAAATAAAGGAAAAATATCTAGGTTCTATAAAATTGATGTATCTGCTTAAATTTTGGATTTATATTTCAAATACAATGGTTGCCAGTAAATGTGATCACATTTAAAGTTAACAATCTCCCTATATTATCAACACTATCAACGGAACCAATCATTTACATTCAACTCAATACTGAAGTTATTGTTTTAAGTAATTAACCCTTTGTTTAATGCATATTGTAAATTTTTGAGCCGACAGGTTATACAAGAGTGAATTTTGTAACGGGATTAGCTTTTATTAGACTGTTATTATCAGATACTAAACTGATGCATCGTAATCCAAAAACACTGGTAAATCAACATAATTTTAACCGTCTTTTAGAAGAAACAAATAAAATGTTTCAGACATGCAAGCTGTCTTTTAAGCGATGATTCAGAAAACATTAAGAAAAAATAAAAATGTGCTATGGTGTCCACTTTTCAAAAATTTCTAAATAAATTAACAAAATGTGCAATCGGGATGCGATTTTCTCTATAAGTCATGAAAAAAGAGGACTGAATAATGCTGGCCACATATGGTGCGTGCTTTCCCACTCTAAAGAAAAGCAAGTCGGATGTGCCAGACCCTAAACTTTCTTCTCTCTCATACATGTTAATACTTCAAAATTTGCTATCACATCGCCTATAAAAGCAATACTTTTCCTCATTCTGTTGTACATCAGCTGGTTGAAAATCGCCGGGTTACGGGGATGCGAAGCACCTTTCGTTGCAAGAACAGCCCATGTACAACACGACTAAGAACAGTCTTTCTGGCCTGAACCGACAGGAACAGATAGCCTCCCTATTCCTTGGATTTATGATTTTAGCTAATTTGAATGGAAAACACGAAGCTAAAATGCATGAAACCCGATTACAGAAAATTCATTTCCAGTTTTCGTCAATATGGAATTTGAATCAGAATTTCGCCAAATTAGCTGACTCTAGCCAAGTTGACTTCATTTATGAAAATCTATGTTTGTCACCAAATTCTATGCCACCAAATCTATGTTTGTCACCAAAAAAAGTCGCGATTTTTCACCACACACAGCATAAATTCGTGGCATTTGGCGAAAAATTGCCAAGCTTGACAAAAATTTGATGCTGGTGAATATGAATATATAGTATTAAACATATAACAGTTGGAACGATGGTTACAGCAATGAAAGAAAATTTGCAAGAAAGCATGTCCACTAAAACTCATAAATTAAACCCTTTTATCGAGGAATCCTGCTGTCTTGTTTCAAAATGTCAGTCACCCTAAAATTTCAAACTGCTATATCTCAGCTAGTTTTTAAAATAGAGGCAAAAGAAAAATTGCTCCGACATCCTTGGATCAAGGCCGAACATTTAACGGAAAGATCTTTTAGGGATTCTAATTTTTTTGTACATATTTTTGAATTGAAATCTTTAAATGGCTATCACAGTGCCCCTTCCGGAGAAAAATCCTTAATTCAACTGGGACCTGCAAGACATAGTCCAAAACCTATACAAAATATTTAGATCAATTATCTGCATAACTTCATACACTTTTCGATGATACAATAATGAAAATGAAATAAAAATCGCTATCACAGCGCCCCCTTTCGTTGGAATATCCACAAATTCAAGTGGAACCTGTTGGCCATTGCCAAAAACCTATCAAAAATTGGTTCAATTTTAGGCATAACTTTATACACTTTTCGATGATACAAAGAGGACATACACACGGACACATGGACAGACAGACATTTTGTAAAAATATGTTTTTCGGAATATCTGACCCCTAAAACATGTAAATCCGTCGAATACCGGAAGTCGAAAAAATTTTCAATTACAAAATTTTCGATTCTTTCTTCTATTATAGATAGAAGAAATTAAAAAATGTTGATAAGAACTATTGAAATCTATAATAACGAATATATTATTAGTAAAATATCAATAGTAATATGATCAAATATATTTACTTTTGACTTATTAGAACGATTTTATGGTTTGATGTATTCTAATACATTTATTTTTGCATATGCAATATATTTTGTGTAGTATTTAGAAATTAAATTAATTTTAAATTTTTATTACATGTTTTCAGCTTTCACAAAATTCAAATAATATCATCATATGATTATTTTTTAACAAACATCAGATATTTTCTTTTGTTTTTATTTATTTTTCATTCACTGTACTAAAAATTATTATCATTATTTTTCATGTTAGCCGTAAACCGTCAAAAATGAACGATCATTGTTTTATTTTGATTGATGATTTTGAAACTTACACAAGTATCAAAACTTCATCCATCAAATTTATCAAATGCCAAAACTTAACTTACTCAACTATCAAAAATTCATCCATCAAATTTATAAATTGCCAAAACTGAACTTACGCAATTATTTAAAGTTTTTGGAAAAAAGTTTTTAGATATAAAACTGATTATCATAAATATTAGCGTTGCCCAACGTCAGTGTCATGGCGCTCTTTATCGGTATTCGCTCAGGTAGGTGATTTTCTTCCCACTTAATTTTAACACCTAAATAGTCACAACGGCATCGGAATTTCAAACGAAATTTTCTGTTTATTATGTACACGAACAAATGCATTTACTTATTTTCAAATAAATTAGTTCGAAAATTACGGTACGATTGTGACATTTGGGGATTAAATTTAGTGGGAAAAAATTCCACCCACCAGAGCGAAAAAGGTTTAAAGCAGTGGTCACCAATTATTTTCCCTGTAGGTCCGTTTCAAAACATTTCAAACTCTCACGGTCCAGAAAACTTAAGCCTAACCACCACAGCTCCCTACTCCGCCCCTCTCCCTGATGCTACCAACTATTCCACTAATCTAGTCTACCTTCTTTGCTGAGATTTTTTTAAATCAGTTGTTATCTAACGTGGAAAACACAACGGATACCAGTGAAATTAAGTACATAAATACCAAATCAATATTCCTTTATTATGATTTTTAGAATACAAGAAAATGAATGCAAAATACATATAAATGAAAAAAGACTACTAAAAAAGAGTTTTACATTAAAGTTCATTGTTGTTAATATTCAATGGGGAAAATGGAACATTTTATTTGGCGCAACCTGCCTGAAATGTGAGATCAAGTTGGTGCAGCTGATTCTCATCAAGCTGTTGAAGTGGCCATCTGTGAGTACGGTTCTGTACCGGTTCAATGAAGTTTATTTTTGAAAATGCCGCTTCACATAAATAAGTTGAACAAACATGTTACACAATTGTATGGCTAAAGCATTTATTTCCGGATACTTTTTTCACACACATTTTTAATTCAAAATTGGTCACTCTCAAGAGTTTTTGGAATTTGAGCCTAAATGTCCTTTAAAACAACATCGTCTTGGAATGCGGGCCACGTCCACGATTACCGCCTGTAAGGTACGCGTTGTACATTGAAAGATTATTATTTTCTGTTATTCACAATATCGTCGAGGTCCGTACAAAACTTGCCTGCGGTCCGCCATTTGGTGACCACTGGTTTAAAGGTTATTTAGGCTTCACCTCGAATGTTTCTCATAATTAGCTTTGTTTCATTTTTTTAATCTCAAAATCCATTTTAAAATCTGTAATGTTTTATTCTTTTATTATTATTATTATAGGAGGTAGTAAGGTTTTTGGATCCTTTCCTTGTAAAACTTTTACAGATAGCACCCCACAAAAATGCAATGCTAAATATGGCGTTTTTTTTTCAGCAATTAAATAGTGTCCATGCATCGTAGTGACCTTGTGGGTAAAAGCAAGCTATTTTTTGTTATATATATTTTAAAGCGATCCTGTCGCTATCTGTCGTTTAGGATAGATATCGACAGCATCATCATGCAATAAGATATGTTTGATAATAACTTGTGTTTTATCAAAAATAGAAAACCGCTAACATCAAATATTCATAAAGGTAGAGGTACTTTTAAAATAGTCCTATTTTATATTATCTTATAAGTTATCTAATGTTATAAACTTGAATTTGGAGGTATTTGTGTTACTATTTGTGTACTTTTACTTTTTTAAATTACAGTTCACAATAATAATAATAGCAAACGATAACAACAGTAAAACTATACTTGTCGGTGATTGGTGTGTTTTCTTCTCATACAAATTGATCTGTTTATTACATAAAAAAAGATTAAATTTTCAATCCTATTTTTACTGCCTATTTTCCTGGTTTTAGTACAATGCTTATTTATCTTATAAGGAAGAAGTACAATACATAAAGTGGCAAAAGCATATTTTTAGAAATTATAATTAATCCCAAAAGATATTTCTAAAACTTTTATTTTATATTCTCTCTTAGGCATATTGAGGAGTACAATTGATTTTATTATGCATTTTGTGCTCTTCAAAAGTTAGATTTGTGCTTTTTTTCCCCTCACAGCCCAGATCTGAGCAGAAATTATATGATCGCGAATCATATTTTATTTATTTTTCCAGCCATTTTACTGCATTGCACGATTGCTATATTTTCAGATTATTTTTTCATAAAAAAGAAATATTAAAACTTCCTAAAATAAAGCATCTTAAGTACACGAAATTTCGATTAAAAATTGCACACTATTAAGAGCGATGGTCGGAAAAGCGAACTACAACTGCTTTATCGAAAATATTGTTAACTTCAACTACTTTTTAAAAGTTGGAAATTGTATGTTAAATGTGACAAATGAGGTTCGTTCTTACTATAACTGGTTTTACAATGTAAAAAAAAATTCTTTATTTTTTCAGTGACTTGAATTATATCGTCTGTTATAAGCGAAATGTGTGTATGCCTTTCTTTTCTCTTATTACGTATGCCATGTTTACAGATGCAATTTTTTTTTCAACACCAGAAAGCGCTGCAAAATTCACCATGGAGATATTGCTTTGCAAATGATTACCTCCATGGTTTAATATTTTCATAAGTCAAGATGAACGAATCTCTTGTGTTTATTTATTTTCATGGTTATTAGGATAAATATTAGGCTTTTAACCTAATTTTAACTGAACTTATCCTAGAATCTATACATTTTTTTAATGTAACTCATCGCTCAAACAAACAATGTTTTTGAACGATCTATCTAAAAATGTAACTTTTATGCAATTTATTCGAAAACATAATTTTGAATAAAAATGGCCGCCTGGCATATGAAAAAAGAAATGGTCAGCCCGTATTTGTTTTCCTCAGTCACATGACTTGCGTTTTTATTATATAGATTATGTATGATAGGAGTTAATAGAATGAAGAAAACTTTTATTAATATATTTTTAAGTTTAGATTCGATTTTCATAAAATTTGAAATGACACGCGACAAAATTCTACGACGATTATTATATTAAATTTCAAACCATTCGGTTGGGTAGTTTATGCGCTGTTTTAACTACCGGACAGATGGAAAGACGCACGGACCAGACGACGACTATAGGTGCTACGTATTTATATAATTACGAACGCACCTAAAAAGATGCGAGTACAAACTACTTTTCAAAAGCAGTCGCTAATTCTCTATTTTCAGATTATCATAGAATTGAATCCGCACTGGAAATTCAGGATATGGATTAAGTATAATACAATGGTCTCTTGTTATGCGGGATACAATTAAATAAATCCGATAATACCGAGGCAAATAAAATCAAGAAAAATAACATACTACAAGAAATGTTTTGTAGTATTCTCTAAAATGTTATTTTAAGCACATATTACTCATTATACGCTGAATAGAGGAATTGAATATTAATTTTCTATCATAATGTCAAAAAATAATAAATCTGTAAATAAAGCGATCCCAAAAGAATAAACGCGGCGTTAATACACGAACATCTGATATTGAGTAAGTAGACAAGTGCCAATGGAAAAATCCGTGACATTGTACGATGTATTTGCTAAACACTACAGTTGAAATGCTTGACATTCACAAATTATTGCACAAAATAAGCAAGTTACTATCACGTGACTAGAAGAATGGTACATATTTTCCTCTTGAAGTAGCGTTAAAAATAGCTTCAATGTTCCCTACAAACTGCTATTTTTTTTGTATCACGCTACTCGCTACAAACTTCTATTTTTTTTGTATCACGCTACTCACTACATTAAAGTTTTCCAAGTGTAGCGCGTTACACTAAAAACTACCGGGAAAAAGTACCGTATACTGTAATTTCGCAACTTGTAGTGCTATACTTCCGACCAATGATTAAGAAAAATAACCCGCATAAATTATGACACTTTTGTTTTTTATTAAGCATAATAACTTAAATTACATTCTGTATAATTAGAAATCTGACTTAATTCAGCACCTTAATAAATTTTAGTATGCATTGCATGATTGATAGAAATAAAATACTTTTAATTTCAAAATGTCGATTTTAACATTAATCACATGTCCCCTATAAAGGAGTTTAGAAATTCAATTTCATCACAAACGTGTTCACAGAAATTTGAGAAAGACATACGATTCTAAAATCAATTGGTTTTGAAGACATTAAATTTGCTTAAGATTTCGCAAGATTATTCATTATACATTTCTAGGTGCAATCAGTTGTAACATAAAGATAATTAGATCGTTTGGAAAGATATCAATTAAGCAGTAGAAGATATATTTGGAACAACCAATTTCAATAAACGTGTTTGAATTTTATACAATTTTATCGGTGCGAGTAATACATTTTGTTAGTTAAGAATTAATGAAACGTAAAATGGAATATGGATAAATGTTTTTATTGCAATATTTTTATCTATTTGAAACGTGATGAAATTGCATTTATATTTATTATATACTTATCAAATGCTATAATGATCTCGAAGCCACCGCTGTTGTCCCATGTATAAAACGTTCCAGCCCACCCAAACCCGTTGGTCGATGCCTTAAACTTGTTGAATTTAGCTTTTTTTTTTCCGGTAAGAATCTTCCGTGATCCATTCTACTACCGTTCTGTTCCGGAAGGGGCCAACAATGGACGCCTTTTCCATGAAGTAGTGGCGGGGGTAAAGGTGACTTTTTTGGATGGGGGAGGGGGTTCTAATTTATTTAGAAAATCTTAAAAAATAAATAATAAATTGAAATCTGTAACGTAAAACATACATTTTTTGAATAGAAACACGGATATAAACATGAATAGAGACGTGTTTCTAGCCTTCTAGATGTATACATGATCTATTTCAAATAATCACGAGAACTTTTGTTGATAATGTACATTCCCTAAAAACTGATAGTAAAATAATATATTTTATTAATTGTTAAATATCTTCCCTCAGATAATACGCAATGATCCCATCGTTCGGTTCACTTTTGAAAGTAATTGGGGAAGTCATTTTGAAGGAGCTACTCCTCTGAATTCTGTACAGCTGAAATAACAGCAGATTCGAATTTTGTTTAACAGAGCTTCTTAGAACCATGTTGTGATATAGATTCCAGAACATAAGTATGTTGTGATATAGATCACGGAACATAAGTATGTTTTGTTTTTGTTTCTATATTATTCAAATTTGAGAATAAGTAGTGCTCACAAATCATGTTTTCAGTTTCAGAGAAACACTTTTACCACGTGTTTCAAAGATTTTTCATATTTGTAAGTCAAAATTCTATTGAAGCAGCCTAAAATATGTTTCCTAGAATACGAAATTTTGTTATTAATATTTTAACACTCAGAAAAATAAGTCCTGCATTTGTTGTCTGCATTAAAAATCATCTTTTAAATTTTATCCGGTACTGAATATTTCGAAGTACTGAAAATTATTTCCTTTATTCAGCATCAAAATATAATATGCATTACATGACTTATAGAAATACAATACTTTTAACTGCAAAACGACAATTTAAATATTAATGAAATGCTCCTATAAAGGTATTTAGTAACTCATTTGCATTATAAAAGTGTTCGCAGGAATTTGAGAAAGACATACGAATCTGAAATCAATAGATTTGAAAGACATTAATTTTGCGTAAAACTCTGGCGTGATTATTCCTTATACATTTCCAGTTGCAATCGGTTGCAATCTCCAGATAATTAGATCATTAGAAAACTTAGCAATTAGGTGATATGAGACATGTTTGGAACAAGAAACTTTATTAATCATGTTGCGATTTTATAACCTCTTTTAAATGCGAGGAATACATTTTGTAATTTTAGAACTAATGAAGCACATTATATAACATATAATTTGGATAAATATTTGGATTGAAATAGTTTAAATTAGTTCGAATATTATGAAATTACATTTAAATATTTTTATTTGCTTTAGACATTGTCGATAATACATCGTAAACTGAAATTTATTAAGTAAAACATACATTTCCTGGTAGCAATAAGGATACAAATAAGGTTAGAAACACGCTTCCACTGTTGTAGTTATAAATGTTTCATAATGGATTCTTTAACATTAAAACTGCATGATTTATTAACTATAATAAATGTAAAAATGATATAAGTGACATGTTTATCAGGGTTGCTCATAAACGTTCTATTAATTTAATTTACAAAATAGTTCAACCTATCATCAATAGGTGGCGCTATGCTTTTCAAACTATACGAATACTGAGACTAACGTGTAAATCTGCATTAAAAGTCTTACAGTTAAATTTGTTTTTGTATTTAGGTGTTGAAACGCGAAACAAAATCTTGCTTTTTTAAATTTTTGAACGTAATCTGAGCATTCTAACAGTTAAAGTATGCAGAAACGAGAAATTTGAGCTGCTTTAAAAATTACTAAACACAATATTTTTGAGCAAACTTGATAAACACATCACTTATGCCATTTTATATTTATTATATCTAATTTATTATAGCTAGTTATAGAAATTTAAAGTTAGAGAGTCCTTTATGAAACATCCTTTATGTGCAAATTCTGGTTTCAGTATAAAGGAACTTTTAATCCTCTCACTGACATGTCCGTGTTAATACGTGCACTAAGCTCCAGGTTTCACTGCAACACACACATTATTTAAACTAATATAATTGTACGTACAGTTTTAATACATTGAGTGATATTTAATACTCTCAAGAATTACATTAATATATATAATTAAGTTTTTTTATATATTGTTGGAATAATCATCTTTTTTTATCATAAAAGAAAGTTTCGCTCTGTGTGTGCGTGTGTGTCTGTTTGTTTGTCTGTGATGGCTAGGAAAATCTAGGGCACCTAGAAGTCTCAAAACTTAGGTGAGGATAGTCTAAAACCTGGCCTGGTACAAATGAGAATCAGAATTTTAATATTTTGAAAATTAACCGAACTATTAATTAAAATTCATTAACCATCGCTTACAAAATGCCATCTTTTTCTGAAAATGGCGTATGAGAAATGTCAAAACCACAAAAATCAGGTCTGTGTCCGGAGAGGGAAGAAAGATTTTAGGTTTACACGAAAAAGATTGAGTTATCAGAATGACTTTTAACTACGCCTTTTTTGCAACATGTCGAAATAACAAAAACTATTAAATCTTTCGACACGAAAATTTGCAGATCTAGCTAAACAAAAAATCGCAAATTCAAAAAATCAAATTTCAAAAAATTCCACTCACAACTTTCGGAAATATTAATAAGAACTTTTTAATTTTTCGACCGATTTAATTTTGTAAAGAACACACGCGTTCGGTAAAAATTTGAGAGCGTCAGATGTCTGCGATAATGAAACCACAAAGAAACAGGGTAGTAGGAGATATTTTAGGGTACTCAAATTAACAGTTCTAATTAAGCTACGATTTTAAAATTAACACCGTTCGAATCCTCTTTGTTTCCACACTTCAATTTTGTAAAAATTAAGATTATACGACACATAGAACCCAATATATTTTATTACAGTAAAACCTCCATAACGGACACTCCCGAATAGCGCACACCTCTATTTAACGGACACTTTTCAAATCCCCACTCCCAAAATCTAAATTTTTGTATGTTTAACCTCTGAATAGCGGGCAGTAGTTTTCGCGATCAAGGATGAAAAATGATTTTTTAACGAGAAAGAAAATGGAAAAAAAAGTAAAAAGCCTCGAAATTTATCAAGGCAATGTGGCGCAATTTTTTTGACCATAGATAAATGTAGAGGGTGATCTCTGGAAAATCCCCAATGGCCTGGGGAATCCCCCCAATATCCTATGCGTTTTGTATCGATTACTGTTTGATTCTTCAGACTTAATTGACATACAATATCCAAAGCTTCAAAATATGTTAAAAGCATTTTTATCGTTTTCTGAATATATTGAGTTCTGCGTATTCTGAATTTTGTGTCTTGTTTGTGATTAATGTTTCGAGAATGACTTCAAGACGAAAGCGATTAACTTTAAAAGAAAAATTTGAAATTGTAAATGTAAGTGAATCGGAAAAACAGAAATAGAGTTTACGGATACTTGCCGAATGTTTTAAAATAGGTAAAACACAAGTGGGAAAGATTTTACGAAATAAAGAATTCGTGGATTATTAACTCTCACGAGAACACCAAAAATATGTGAAATTGAGGTATATTGATTCCATTGGAATTAATTCTATATTTCTGCATTGATTTACTTCACTTCGTTCAAAAAAATTCCAATCAGTGGGCCTTTGATTCAGGAAGAGGCTTTAAAAGTCGCCAAAGAACTCGGATTGCATGATTTTTAAGGGTTTGGGTAGATGGCTGGAAAAGTTCCTGTCTCGGCAGAACATCTCTTTCAAAACAATATGTGGAAAAGCAAAATCTATAGCTCTGAAAAAAGTGGAGGGTTGGCATGAACGACTGCAATCAATTTGTGAAGGTTATAAGAAGTATTAGGGGAATTTTAAATTCCTCTTACAGTTCGAAAATCTCTGAAACTCATGTGTTCCTCAAAGAACATCAAATAAAAAAAAATGGTGTTATAGAGCGAATAAAATAGCGTGGATAACCAGTTTTGTAGTGATTAAATGGTTAACTTTCTTTGATAATAGGATGAAAAAACAAAGAAAAGTTCTCTTGTTTTTGGACAGTGCAACTTCTCATCCAAAACATTTTAAATTGGACAGTGTTAAAACTGTGTCCCCCCCCCTCTGTCCCAAAGACAACTTCCGTATGCCAGCCCCTTGATCAAGGCTTTATACACAATTGTAAAGCCTGGTAGAGAAAGTTTTTATTAAGCCATATTCTTTCGAAGCTTTATTCTATGAATACAGATGAGAACAGCCTCAAATTAGTTAATGTGCCGATGCTGTCAAATTCGGATTTCTTCAGCTGTAAAAAACATATAACCGGAATGCGTGCGACAATGTTTCAGAAAAGCAGGCTTTATATTAAAAGAAAATGAAACACTTATTTCCGATAGAAATGAAGAACTATCGCAATAAGTGAATTTATGAAATGGATCAGGAGTGAAGAAATGCCGAAATTTCAATCAACATTGATGATGACCAACTGAAAAAGAATCAGTTGACGTAGGCGATTAATTTCCTTCAGAATCTTCGACAAAAGTTGACTCTATTTGTGATATGAATCAGATACTGAAACCAGGGGACGTTTCTTGCAATATCGGGAATTTCCAAGAAGCGGCAAAACACAGTGAGCAGTTACACATATTTTTTTTCTTTTTGCCAAAAAAGATGATTCAGAAGGATTAAAACTACTGATAGCATTAAAACGTTGCATAGAAAAACTAACTACATGTAATCGCAAGCAAAAGCAAACTTTACTAACAGATTTTTTCCTTAAGAATGTAATAAACAGTGGAAAAATATATATACACACAGAAAAAAGTTTTGTTGAATCAACAAAAATTTGTTTGCCCCAACGAAACTTTCTGTTTAAATATGGGTCAATGGAAATTTCGTTTGAATCAACAAAAAAAATATTGTTGATTTTTTTTGCAATTCCAAAAAAAAAATTGTATCGTCAGCAAAAAAATGTTTTGTTAATTCAAGTAAAATGGTTCAATTTTACTTGAATTAACAAAATTATTTTTATTACATAGATATATGCTATGTGTTTTTTTAACAATCTATTTTCTTTTTTCAACAAACTATATTTTGTTTGTTTAATCAATAAAATATGTTATATTACGAACTTGTTTTGTTTATACTACGAAAACATTTGTTAAATGAACCAATCTACATATGCAGTTTTAACTATTTTTTAATTCATTTTCAACTGTGAATTACATTTGTAAACATTGAACAATAACAAGTGAATTTTATCCGCCCTTTTTTTAAGCGCAAACCGAGAGAAGGAAAATTGCCCATGCCGGGAGTCGATCCCGGGTCCTCAGGACAGCAGCCTGACGCTTTACCACTGCGCTACCAGGAACGATATCTGAGTTCGGCATTTCTCACTCTTATATATGTCGGAACGGCTGCAATCGCAGCACAAGATGGAATGTCATAAGGAGCACGCAAATTTCTGCGGCAAACATGAGACGACAATACAAAGCACAGCATACGACAACACATAGTTAATTTTTTATTCATTTTCAGCAGTGAATTACGCCTGTAAAAAGCAGGATAAAAATTTTCTTGTTATTATTCAAATATTACAGGCGTATTTGACTGCTAAAAATGAGATAGAGCTATTGCAGAAATCACGAAAACTGCAACATAGCAGCGCCACCTGTTGCGCGATTTAAAGTAAAAAGTAATCAGCAACAATTTATATCAGAAAGTAACTGAATAAAAGGTTTTATTAAATTCCATGCATTAGTTCTTGAGATAAAAACAGCGAAATCGCGTTCAGGACAACAGGAAATCGAAAATTTTCATGAATCCAATTCTTTCTTCTTGCAAAGATAGAAGGCGGTAATAAATGGGACAGGGGGATTTTTAAAACTACCTTTGTCCGTCCCAGTGAAAAAAAGTTTTAATTACCCCAAAATTATGTTAATCATGTAATTATATAGCTATATATGTCAAATAAATCAAGTTACATAAGAGAGATATGGCTACTACACAAGAATTTAATTTTTTCAAAAATAACAAAATTTTGCTGGAATTACAAAAATATTGTAAAATTAAAAGAAAAAAATTTTGTTAGTTCAAGTAAAATTGGTGAAATTTTGTTAAAATTTTGTACGAGTGTTAACAATATTTTTTTGTCCAAGCAACAAAACCAATTTTTTTACTTGAACTAAAATTTTGACTAAAACAACCAAAATGTACTCAACAAAACAGGTTTTGTTGTTTTAATCAATTCCTTTTTCTGGGTGTACAACATCATCATTTCAGTTTTATTGCTTAAAAAAGTAATTTTAATTTCTGATTAATCATATAATAGAAGTTCTCGGACATATAAAAGCCAATTAATGAAACGTTAAGCATTTCTTAGCGATTTTGTGAATCTCTGAAGTTTTTCCAATAGCGGACACCTCCGAATAGCGGACAATTTCTGCGCTCCCGAGGTGTCCGTTATTTAGAGGTTTTACTGTATTTTGAATTAATTTTATTGCAGAAAAATAATTTTTTTTAACGCGTTTTTTTACCAGATGTTGTCTCTTGAATAAAGAAAGGTACAAAACAAATAATAAAAAGTTGGAGTTGGGTTATTAGAAACTGTATAAAATTGTTAAAAATCTTAGATTTTTTTTATTGGAAAATTATGCATTCTTACTTAAAATAGGCTGAAAATTAAAATTTTCAAAAAATCAAAATAATCCACTAATAAGTTTTTATTTTATATATAAAAATTTATTTTTATGAAAAATAAATAAAATCTTATTTGACAATGGGAGTTATAATTATAGAAACGTTTGCATCGGGTTTTCTTGGAAAAATTATTCGTTACACTTGGGGGGTATGAAGGGGGGGGGGGGGTTAATGCCTTTTTATTTAGTATCGCATTTATTGTAGTTCATCGCGAGCCTCCTGCCGGCGACTTTTTCATTAATTGAGAACTCTTATTAATTATAAAAATATGTATTGCTCTGATTTAGACAAAATAAATTCCATTTAGAAATTTAACATTTTAAGCCTTACCCGTAGCGTTTTATAAACGTTATATATAGATAATACAAGAAATTTCAAATAACGATTTTCGTAAAAATTAAATTTACGTTCCTAATAAAAGTGCACAACCCGTATTCACTTGATGCATACCAATAATCAAAGTAAGTGATTTGTTGTTGTGCACTTGACCTAGCTCCCCCTGGTGGGGAATCCTACAAGTTTTTTCTCTAACTGTGAATTTTTATCTCGGGTTCTATGGGCACGATCAGAACGGGGTTTGGATAATTCGACTTGGTTTTCGATCGCGTTACATATTTTAGTTCCACCTTCCATCACCAGAAGGCGCATTATTTTCTCGAGTTCTATGAGCCTGATTTTGACGGAATTAGTTTTTTATATCCCTTGATATAATGGATACCCGTGTAGGATGTTCGTATAGAACATATTAGCGCCCCCTGGCGGTAGAAGGTAGAACTAACGGACTTTGCAGCGCATGAGTAGCACGCCTGTTATACGGTACCGGAGGCAGTGGGGAAATATGTCGGAGTTTCCTTTGGAAGGTGGTTTGTTTAGAGTGCGCCCCCTGTACGCTGAAGGTGGAAGTAAAATATTTTACAACGCGTGTGCTGTACGCCTCCTATACGGTTTCGCAGGCAGCAGGAACACGTGTCGGAGGTTCGTTTTGATTAGAATGCGCCCCCTATCATCGGAATCGGAAGGTGGAAATAGAGGATTTTCCAGCGCATGCGCAGCAATTTTAAATAAATAATTCCATACGTAATCAAGTTAAAGGTATAAAATCATACAAACTTTAGGTTTGTTTAACTTTTTTATCACGGGCCCGGGCAACGCTCGGGGGGTCAGCTAGTTTAAAATAAAATACAGAGAAAACGATATTACAATTTTGTCTTTCTGCTGGACAGTCAGAGGGTTGGCATGGGGTTTCAATAAAAATGAAGACTAAAATCATAAAAAAATAAGAAATATAGGTATAGCGAAAAATATCTTACTATTCGCAAAAATATCTGTATTTGGTTACATACATTGGTACCATTATTCAGTTCACATTTCAAACAAACGCTGAAATCATCTTGTGGAAACTAATTTATAAAACTGAATCTAATTCATTAGCATCTGTATCGAATTTTTTTATTGTAAATTGCAGAGCCATCCAAAAACTGTCGATTCATCATAACATGGGTTTTTGAAAACTTTTTTCATTAAATAAGTTATTTCTTCAGCTGTTTTCCTCAAACGATTTTTAGTGGCAAATAATATTCACAGATACTGTTGTAACAAAATTGTTAAAAAAAATATTACTTTTTATGTCATCCCTTATAAACTAATTAAAAAACATTTCTACAATATTTATTTGTCACACAAAAACTTTCTTACAATAGAATTAGTTTTTTTTTTGGGGGGGGGTTACCTTTATAAAACAGTTTACGTTTACATTATATTTTATAATGTTACCAAAATAAAAATATACATAGAAAACTGAAGACATATTTTTGTAAATTATTTTCTATGCAATTGTACTTTTGAAATAATTCGATAAATGTATAATCAGAAGCATTTCCGATTAAAAAGCTGAATTTCTGACAAAAAGCTGAAATTTCTGAAATCTTACCTCTCTCTAATCTGTAGGTTTAAAACTCTCAAAACTTAAAAAAAAAAAAAAAAAAAAAAAAAAAAAGTTTGCATGGATGAATGTGAAGTTCTAGAATAAAATTTTTAATGGCATTCATCCTGAAAATATGGTTTTATTATAACTACTGCATGCGATTGGTATGCACACATCAATAGTTTCATTAGAATTAAATTTTATTGAATTTTGGCTTCATGCAATTATTTATCAATCCAATCAAGTGTATATATTTGTTTAGGAAGCAAATAAAGTGTTTTCGGTCCGAATGGCAAAATTACACCACGCTACAATATTTTACATTTAACTGCACTGCAAATAAAGGCGTCTTAAATTCGGACAAATATGTGTCTGAAAAAGAAATTCAGACACTTAAGTGTCTGAATGCGAAATTTCAGTCATCATAGATGTCTGAATGTAAGACACATATGTGTCTTACTATGATCATTGTATAAAAGAACTGAGAAAAATGTCTGATTAATAATGATATGTCTGAAAGTAAGACATTTAGAAATTTAGACACTTAAGTGTCTGAATTTGATTACAAGGCCGTAATCAGACGGGGCAGGGTGGGTTGAGTCCCTCCTAACAACTTCTTGAACCCCCTCTAGATTTCATAATCTTTCATTACGAATAACATCATTTATTACATTTAAGAATTTTAATATTTTATAATGAAACGTTTTATGACAGTGGGCACTTGCTTTCTACTTCTGTCTATATTTATATATCCTCAAAATATAAGGAGAAAAGACAAGCTGTAAATAAGCCCCATTTCAAAGCCCCCCCCCCTTCGACTTTGCCCACTGGTTACGACACTAATTTAATATAATGGCACATGCGCGATGACTGTGATGGAATCGTGCAACTGTATGTATAAGTCAGCAATATCAGATAATGTTTCTGAAATATATATGCAAAAGGGATAATATATAGCACATATTATTAGATTATTAGATTTGTTTTTATTTTATTGTACCATTGCCGTACATACGAGTATTTAAGAGTCCTATATCTCCCTTTAAAAAAGAAATTTTACCCATGTCGAACAGCAAAGTTTGTATCGGGAATCGAACATGACACCTCATGAGTAGTAAACCACCTCCTTAAACATTAGATAAGCAGGTGGATATCACTTAAAACAACTCATTTACAATGTATTAAACTATTATTAGATGTGGTAGGCTGTTGAATAGGTCTATTTTCTGGGGAAATTTTAAGTCGTTTACAGAGCGTGTTCACACATTTTTGTAACGATTTTGGAAAATAAATACATAAACAAAGCTAAGAATTTTATTTTTAATATATTCAATCTGATAGCCATTTTCTTGAACTTAGCATATTGCATTTTAATTTCCAATATAAGAGATAGACCAGGAGGCGGCATCACAGACAATCACCTCATCGAGTTCTCGGCTGGAATTCCCGAAATAGTTAAAACTCGATTCGCATATTAAAACGCAATCGGTCTGCCAAGTCATATCATGGTGGAAAACACCTTAATACCCGATTTTAGTGGTTGACTCGTAGGTTTACCATTGTGTTTTCCTGCACCCAAAGGTTTGAAAACATGGAGGACGGGTAGCAGAGACACACAATGGTAAACCTACGAGCCAACGGCTAAAATCGGGTTTTCGGGTGTTTTCCACCAAGATATGACTTGGCAGACCGATTGCGTTTTAATATGCGAATCAAGTTTTAACTAATTCTGGAATTTCAGCCGTGAACTCGATGAGGTGATTGTCTGTGCTGCCGCCTCCCGGTCTAAGAGCTTTTCTTAAAATATCAAGGTTGATTTTGTTCCTGTCCCGACAAAAAATCCTCCAGAGTTTATCCAATATTTTGGGATGCCGCTTATAAAGATCTTGTTTTAAAAGCCCAAATGCCCAGTAATCCATAGGAGACACGTTGCATGGCATTCATTTAAATGGAATATTCTCAATTCCGGTTGCATTTCTAATTTTTTTAAAAATCTATAGCAGTATTTTTAGAGGTATGGCTGGTAACCTTATATTGATGGAACTTAACAAAATGAAGATTGTTTGGGGAAAATGGTGAAATGTCTTCTTTGAAATCAAGTTTTAAAAGCATATTTCTGATAGTATTCCGAGTTAATTTTGACATTTTTTTCTGCTTTTTTTATTTTAAGTATTTTCGTTATAAGAGAATCCAACAATAATCTTAAAACCTTTAGCAAAACTTTCCTTTTTTTTCTCTAAACCAATATTTTAAAGCTTTTTTTTCTCTTTTTCTGTAGTCAATCATTTTTTTTTCTATTGCAATCAGATAAATATATATTTAAGCCTCATCAACTATAACTACATAATTCGATTTTTTACCTGCAAAATAATTTTCATAAAACAATCTGCACATAGTCATAAGCTGAGAAAAAGGTTTCGCATTAGGCGGTTCATCATAATGTTTTTTTTTCTTTTGGTTTGTTTCGATTAGTTTTAAATCATATTTTCTAATACTGTTTACAGTTCCTATAGAGATGTATAAAGATTTTGCGATAGTTCTTTTATTGGTTGGTTTTTCTTTCAAAGCATGAAATGAGACTTTTAATAAAATAAGCGGTGTTAGGTAGGCATTTTTTAGCTTTATACCGGTTAAATGTAAACTTTGAGGTTTCTTTCCTTTTTTATTCATTATGTCACTTATTTTATGTGACCTTAAAATTCATTACGTGATATTAAAACCATACTTTTCACACTTTTTTTCGAATAAGATATATCTCTTCGTAGAGTGCAAATACGCAGTCTTCGATGCATTGTTTATTTTCCAGCGACATTGTAAAGCAAAGAATATTTTTAATGATGCAGACGAAAAATAAACCCTGATCCGAATTGATGCCATATATGTTTTTTAAATTTTATTATTTAAATTTAAATGACATAGAAAGTCAGAATCGTTACAACAATGTGTGAATACCCTCTGTAACAGCTTGAGCCATGTAAGATATTTTTGGAAAATTGAAAATAACGATATTATTTTCTGATTGCTTTACTACACTCAATGTTTTAATTTTGAGTTAAATTTGTTAATATTTTAAGCAAACTCCTTGATATCAGTATCTATATTAAGAATAAAAAACATCTCAGTCACTAACGCTGAGGTCATATTTATGGTACCAACGACCTGAACAATAAATTACGCTTTAACTGCAATTTTTAACTTCTATACAGAGCAAAATGTCAATTTTTATACTGTCGAATAGAGAAAAAATACACTTTAACATACAATTTGTTTGAAACCTGTATCTCAGTTTACTAGTTTTATATGTTTTGAAAAATAATTCGCAAGCATTAATTTTTTTTAAATCTATTTTTACCGCATTGAGCACGATTACGAAATTTTAACTCGTTTGAACAATAATATGACTGCCGGAGACAATTCAGTATTTGCCTCCGGCTATTATTTTATAACGAAAATGAAACTTCCTCAATAAAATAAATAAATAAATCAGTAAAATAAAATAAATAAAATAAAATAAACAAATAAAACACACGTTCAACAGATAAGTAATGGATCTACGTACTTAAATCAGAATTAAAAAACTGTTGTAAATAACGGAAACTTAGGCATTTTCTTCGGTTATTAATCCTCGGTATGTGGCTAATACGAAAAGATTTATTGCTTTTCATAAATCTCAAAACTTTATTTGAATACATAACTGATATTTTGTATATAAAAATAAGTTTTGGTGGTGTTAGTATGCAATCTAAAAAAAAGATATTAAATGTAAAAAAAATTATTAGAGTTTTTAATTTAAAAAAAAACAACAAGATTTTTACCATTGTTCTGTACACCGAACAATATGTTTTGATCGTCTGGGTTTTATATTAATAAATTATTATAAAATTGTACTTCCAATAAAATATTACATAAATTTTGCAACAGGGCTTCTCACCTGTTAATTTAAAAAATTGCTTCCAATATAAATTAATTGACATACATGCAATATTTCGTTACTTAACCTGTACAAAGTTCCATAAATTTTACTTTCAAAAAGGGTGGAGTAATATGAATAATCTCAGGAGAAATAAAATAAACTTAAATTTATTCAATGCACCTTATTTTTATAACAATCGATAATGGGTATCCGTGGCAACGCTTTTGTCTATACAAAAGAAATATAATGAATATTTTTTCCTGGATTGATTCCAAATGGATTACATATCCATTGAGTTTAAAAGGGATCTGAGAATCTGTCTGTCATCTAAAATTTGGAATGTCTTATAGATTTTCTCAGAAATTCTAATGCAGGCGTGGCGAACCTATGTCATGCTTGCCCAAGGCACGCTATAAATTTTAATTTAATAATCAATATAGAGTTTTTTTTTTTGTTATAAAACATAAAACTTTGTTTAAAAGATACAGAATATCACAAAACCTTAGTGCTGCAAATTTATTAACTTATTTTTTATTTAAAAGAAGTGCTTAAATTCCGAAATAATAATCGCTTTGTTTAAGAAGAGATTCTGCTGATGCTGATTGGTATATAAGAATTTTTCTGATATTTATTTTTTAAATAATACACACACACACTGTATATATAAGTTGCAAAAATTATTTTAAAACAAAGCTGGTTTCATGCATTTAACACAATCATTTATCATTCTATCATTAACACAATCATATTATCATTTACATAATGACTGCTCATAGATGGCTATATATTTTCACCCCCTTAAATTAATAATTTGTTAATATTAAATTATACTTTACCTATTCATCTTTTTTTTTCTATTTATATATTTTTTAACTAATATTATCTTCTTTATCTATTAAATTTTTATGATATTACCTACATTTATCTTTCCATATATTTAAATACTATTAAGTACATACCGTGTGTTTCACGAAGGTCCCCTAACTTTGAAAATAAATAACTCGAAAACGGTGATAGATAGAAGCATGAAACCAATGTTATGTTAATTAAAAAAACCGTAAAAATATGATACAGAACCCTCAAAATTTTAGTAATAAACTGCGCTAATAGATTGCGCTGCAGATGGCAGAAGCATAAGTAGGCTGTATCACATCAAAAGCGATTCAAAATGTGCACCTTTCACGCAACACACCTGTCACAAATGAAGAATGAAATTGTCAGCGACACTCCGTAGTATGCCACCGGAAATCGACACACAAGCTTGACAAATAACCTCCTCCAGCTCGGCGAGTGTTATAGGATTGTTGCGGTAAACAATGTCCTTCAGTATCACTTCCATAAATTCTTTCACTATGCGCTAATAGCGATCACGATTCTACGGCAAAATCTACGAAGACTGAACGTTCTTGGAGACTGAGCTCCGTAATTCTGCCTGCAGCGCCATTTATCGGCGCTATTTTTAACAAAAATTTTGAGGTTTCTGTATAAGATTCTTACGGGTTTTTTTTTTAATAAACATACCACTGGTTTCATGCTTCTATCTATCACCGTTTCCGAGTTATTTATTTTCAAAGTTAGGGGTCCTACGTGAAACACTCGGTAATTTCTAATTTTAAATATTGTTAACTACCATGTTATTCCATCTTCATATTTATATCTTAATTTACATTAATTAATACATTGTGTGTAATTTATCTTAAACAAAAAGATCCTCCTTTTTAAAGATAGATGGCAGCTCCAGCATCTCCTGTTTTATTTAACGCTAGATGGCAGCACTAGACACATACTTTTTTCTTATTACTCTTTTCTGTTTTGCCAATGATTCAGCATTTCCTATTGATGAGCAATGGACTAGCACATAAAAATATTTTTAAATCTTATTTAATCATTTCCACTCTTTATTTTACTTGTGAGTTGTATCTATTATTATTTTGTTTTTTTATCTATCACAGTTGGATCATAATTTATTATTTGGATTTCTTATTTTTTTCGCTTTTTTGGGGTTTTGCGATATGTTATAAGGGACTTAATATTGTCATTTTTAGGCTTAATGCTGACAATATTCGAAGAAATAACATATATTTACTATAAATTAATCTTATGAAGCTCCTCTGATGAATCCATAAGATATTCATAGTTTTTCATATTTGCATTTTATTATGTTTAATTTTTGCAATATCTTTTACTTTGATTTTCCCGCATGTAATTTCAATATATATATTATATATCCTTCCATATATAAAAAAAAGTAATGGTTTGGAAATGGACCAATGAAAATCTGCGTAGATACCGCGAAACGTATCTGATTGTTCAGAGCTTTCTAACTTTTCTTAGGGGGAATTAACATGAAAGTAGAGAATTTAGATAGGATGGGCGCTATTAGGGGGGTTACGCTATAAGGGCAAGAGACCCGGCTCTGTCGCCAAATTTGTCGCCAACTTGGCGATATATCGCCAAATTTGGCGGCCAAAATTAGCTGCCAAAGGTGGCGCCAACTTTGCGCCATTTCCAGTATTTCGCAAAATTTCCATAGACTCCCATTGAAATCCAATAGCGTTTACTCGCTTGCAAAAAATCAACAAATTGAGATATTGCAATGCAACAAAAATTAATATTAGCCTATGAATAGAGTTTAATTGAACTATTTACATTATTTTTAAGCACAAACACTAACCATTTACAATATTCGTAACACTATATATACAATTGGTACATGTTAGTTATCCTGTCGACCCAATTACTGTCTCCAAATTCATATATATTAAATGAGCAATGAATTTTTCCGATTATTCATATATATTAAACGAGCAAGGGATTTTCCCGATTATGAATGATATAGTAAACGACTGGGAAGATTTTCACGAGACTTGCCTCAAATCGAGCACGAGAAAAATATCTACCTAGGTTCCGAATACAAGAAAATTCGTTTTTACAGGGTAAAACAAAGCGCTGAAAATGTTTTTTGTTATAAATGGAAAAATACTCAAACGATTTACACGAAACGTGTTATGCCTATACTAATTCGAGCACGAGAAATCATCTAGCTAGGTTTCGAATTCGGGAAAGGTCATTTTGATCTATTAAAACAAACTGAGCACTAAGAGTGCTTGGCTAGGGCGCGATTACGCGGGGGGTTGGTGAGCGTAGCGAGCAGGGGGGCCGAGCCCCCCTAGTATATATATGTATATATATATATATATTAAACTTATTCTACTTTAGTCTAAGTGTCTGAATAATATCATATAAAAATGTTGATAACCCCTCCAAAGTTCACTACGCACGGCTTGTCATGCACAGCAAATCGGTGTAAGTGATTGCCTCCTAATAAGAATATGATATAAAAAATTCATACAGATTTTTAAAATATTTTTTATTTGTTGAATACCAAACCTCAAATTGATAAGGTAAATCAAAATTTCACAAAATGGTGGTTGTTTTAAATTTGAGGTCCATTTTTCAAAATGATTTTTCATTTTCAACATTGTTTAAAAATAACGAAATTATTGAACATTTCATTTTTTTTTTCGAGTTTTTCCTCCAATTAAAAGTTTTATTTAATTTGAGAAAACAAAACATCGATAGCTTGAACGGTTTAAGAGAGAGAAGAGCCGATTCGAAAAACTTCTTACAATAATAATCCGTTTTAAAATCAGCCATTTTATCAACGTCACTGCAAACCGTTGAAGTGGTTGTCATGATTTAAAAATTGGTTAGAAAAAAAAATTAAAAATTAACGGTTTTGAGGGCATATTCTAGACACTTTTAGCGTTCAAAAAATACAAAAAGATAAAAATTTCTTTTTTGAAAGTTTTCCCAGAGAACCTTCTACTGAAAACTTAATGCCTGTCATTAAATAAAGGAAAGATCTTAAAATATTTTTAATTCGGTAAATATAATACAAAAATTCTGGTTGATATTTTGAATAAAAAATAAATTGACAGCATTGCAAATAGTGCGAATATTTTTGAATTAATTAAGGGGTTGTTTATAGGTAGTTACTCGATAGAAAAAAATTATATATATATTTTCTTTTCATTAAACAATTATTTTGTTTTACTTTATTTTTATTTTATAACACGCAATACTTAAAGATAATTTTGACGCATTTTATTTAAAAGACGAGATTTGCAGGGTGTCCTGAAAAGTCTGGAAACGGTCGACTAACTCCAGAAATATACATCGGAATAAAAAACGGAAAAATGCATGTTCAATATTTTTGAAAAATCTATTTAAAGATATCAAAGTCCCCCCCCCCCCATCTTTGCCCACTTGGTAGGAAAGGGGGGAAACTTTGAAATCTTAAATGGTAACCCAACTTTGTTATTGCATATTTGGATTCTACGAGAACAAATGCATAACTTTTGTATTTAACATATTCGGAAAATCGCAGATGACGCTATAATCGAGTAAAATGCAGTGAGAATTGTTTCCTTTGAAAAGTCTGGAAACGGTCAAATAACTCGAGAAGTATACATCGGATTGAAAAACGGAAAAATGCATGCTAAACATGTATTCTATGTAACTATATTTTCATAAATAACATTAGTTCATAATTTATATTTTAAAAATATTCTGTATTTTGAAGAATTTATATAGAATGAAAAAGTTTTTGCAGTTTTGAAATAACAGCACTTTTTATAAATTTAGGATGGAAAGAATATCGCATAAAATTGAAAATTTCCTAATAAATATTTAAAACCAATTCTGGTAAAGAATTAATGTAAAATATATTGAGTTTTGTATGTTAAACTTACTATTTTCCTTTATATTTGGAAATTATTAGAAATGTACAAAAGAAAAAAAAAACATTTAAATTAGCATTACAGTTTCTTTTCACCGACCCATGCACAATATTTAAAACAATGATATTATTATAAATCTTAGAATAGTTTTCAATATATCTCTATAAAGCTATATTTACACTAAGATTATTACATTTACAGCTGCCAATTTTCAATTTTTTTTCCTATTAAAATAAACATAATATGAACCAGTAAGTATATTTAGCGAAATGTTTATTGTTTCTATGTGGTTATTATTTAATTTCTTTTATTTAATAACGTTTTATCGTCTTAATTGATTTGAAAAATAAAATAATCCGGAATGTTGGTAATAATGCAATTTTAGCTTTAAATTAATTTTAAAATGTAATTAAATGCATAAAATACGTAGTTTAGGAATTTTGTACCAATCTGAATGTAATAAGTAAAATTATCTTACAAATTATTTAGTGCAGCATTATAATAAAACCCTACTTTTATGATAACTATTATTGAAAAGTGAACAATAATACATATAGATTAAAATTATTAAATATAATAAATACATTCTCTAGATATTTGAAAGCGCATTTGATATATTGAGAATGAACAATGTTAAATATGAAGAGTTACGTAAAGAACACACAGGAGAATCAAAATTCATTTTCAGAAATTTATAAATAACTAACTTTTATTTGAATTCTGTTGTGTGTTACAGGAGAATCAAAACTCGTTTTCGGAAATTTATAAATAGGAAACTTTTATTTGAATTTTGTTGTGTGTTTTAAATTTCTTTTCAAAGATTTCTGTAATTCAAAACCAAATTTAATTTGGAATTTGAAAGTCTTATTACATTAGATATTTTTTTATCCAGTAGAGCATAAATTTTTGCCTTTGCCGAAACTACAAAAATAAAATTGAAAAATATATTTCAGAAAAACTATAAAGGCATAAGAACGCAACATATATCCATACTTTTTTCATAAATTCGGAGAAAATGTCGATTTTGGATACACAAAAACATTATTTACAGTACATTCTAAATGGATAAATAAAATTATTTAAGCAATAACCAAGCCATGGATATTACAATTTTAAAGGTTTTCTTCACATAAATTTCAGTCACTATACAAATAAAATATCATTTAGTTAATAAAAAGTACTACATTATTAGAAACAGAACTTGACATTGCTAGATATTAGACAAAATAAATACAACATTATTTTATCGATGAACTGTCATCAAGTAAATATTTCAGATATTTGGAATGTAAGCACGTTTATGAAGCTTCAAGCGAAAGGAAATGTTATTAGTTCAGTTGTCATGGCGCTTAATAACGGCTATATCTAAGAATTATATCAAATCTAAATGTCAAATATAACCGTTATGTTTGCACGTATGGAATTTCGGATGTCAGAAGACGAATGAAAGAGAATCTGAATTCGGTTATCTTCTTTAACAAATGATGAAATAAATTTTGGATAATGTATAAGCTCAGCTTTAGATTTTGTTTTAATTATTATAACACAATCATTAATATAATCGTATTGTTAAAAATATGATAAATATAAATAGTTATTAGTAATATGTAATAGAATATTAATAATAAATATTTATGATTACTGAAGAAAAATTAAAATATCATTTAATTTTTATAAAAATTGTTAATTAAATGTGTCAATTACTCGGACGCATAAAAAAAATAAAAAAGGTGATTAATGTCTTCTTACTTTTAAAAAGCACTAATAACTTTTTTGGGTCGAACTTTAATAACTTTTTTTCTATGAATTCTATATTCCATAAGTTGCAGAGAAAAAGATCCGTTCGACCCGATGTACTCAATATGGATTTGCTATGATATTTTAAGAAATTTTCTTATATAATAGTATGTAGCCATATAGAGCGCCTAGCTACTCTCTTTCGAAGTTGGTATATCGTCGAGCGAGTTTTGAGTGCGATCGAAGTATCAAGTATATTAACACTTTGCGTGAATGAGCCACCTATTCTGCCATATCTTTAAATTTCGCAGTGTCTGAAATCTCCGTGAATCATATTTTCACGGTGTTTGTTGCACAATGATATGGTAGGTATCTGTGGTTGTTTAGCTACTATGAATACTGCGGTACGAGTTAGATTCAGTGGATTTTGTCGCATCTGGCCCTGAGCGGTAGCTGAAACTAGATTCAAACATCGTCGTGCCTTCCACATGACGTGAAGCAAGCGAAATTCTACGATGATCTGTTTTTGAGTTGAATCTTTATCTGTGAATTCGCCAGCGTGGTATGAAGTTAAAATTTGGTATTTGAAATAAAAGAGTATTGGAATCTACGGAGTGTCTTTGATAGTGTTATTACAGTATTTTGAAGTGACATTTTATCGTGGTAACTACGGGGCTTCTAGTGGCATTTTTAGGGTGAGCTAAAGTGAACTTTTCTTAGGTTCCAGCAACCGATCCGCGTAGTCATTTCGCTATAAGCTAGCGTTTAAATTTATTGAATATTTAAGAGAAAGCATTTACCGTATCATTCTTTTATTGTTCCAAGATTAATTTTTTGATCAGATCATGTTTTGTTTAAGAGTGCCCGCACTCCTGCCATCTACCCTTATCTGTTGTTTTTAATAAATTGCTGTTATTGTTAAATCTTGTGTCACAGCTACTTTTCTAGCTGTGAAAGGGACCGTCACAAGTATATAAATTAAGTGAGAAAAACTGGATAAACTTTCCATTTTATGATATTTTATGAACACAGTCCTATGTGCACAAACATTATTCAGAAAAAAAAATACTTAATGCATATTCCTGTATTCGAAATTATATTGTGAATTCCTTTAATCAATGACTTTTACCAGTGTACGGCGAAGGATTTTCATTTCTTCATCACAAAACCACTCTTTAATGGCGTTTTCTATCAATTAGTATTTACTTGAAATGCACATTTATAAAATAGTTTCTTTAGAATGATCGGCAAATTTTATATGATAGTTAGGTCTTAAGAATTTCAAAGCTGTCAATTTCATTTTCTAAGTGTATTGACATTTTTGCTTTTGTTTCATAGTGTAAAGTCGTGTTGGAATATCTTACGAATATTATCATAAACAGCACAATCCTACGTTTTAAAATTCGGGTGTATTTTTATGAATTTGTCATCTCTTCTACAGGAATTGAAATTTCAACATCATTTTCAGTGAAAAAAATTCCAAAACTTTTTTTAAAGGTGTTTTCATATAGTTGGACATGTCAAGGTCTTATTGGTACACACTTGCTTTGTTTAAAAAAAAATATTAGTTACAGTATGTAGATTTGAACAAATAATTGACCCTCATGAAAAATTGCATTTTTTCAATCATTCTTGTCTACATATGAATATCTATTTTATAAAGCAAAAACATGTCCGTAATTAACGATGGCTTCTTATTGGCGGAGGAAACACTTCACCAATAAATTTCGCTTTTACTGTAATTTTGTTTTTTTAACTTCTAAACATCGCGCAATTTGAATTTTCACTCCGCCGCCGCTGCCGCCGCAGTCAATGCACTTTTTGTGCCTTCAGGTATTTCTGGGCTAATATTCAGAAAACTATTGCATATAAAACAGAAAAATTGATAGTTTCATAGAGAAATGTTCGATAAAGTCGCTTCAGCAGACATTTTTTAAAATCAAAGAATTATTTTAAGAGATATTTAATGTTGAAGTCGGTCAAAATAGTTCTCTTAAAAACGTTTTATAGTAACAAAAACTATGTGTAGTAATTTAACTATAATTTGAAGGGATGCAGTTGACAAGCTTGTGATGTGCAGTGTGAAATTATTATTTTTTTAATTTGACTAATTTTTTAAGAGTTTTGTTTATCAATTTTGTATTCAAAATTTCATTATTTTAATTGAAAATTATTTCATATTTCGAAAAAAGCCATCTATTTAAATCGTTGCCAATTTGTAATATAGCGCACTTAATAATATTCCCTTCCAATTAAAAATGTATTTACACGTGACTATTAAAAACAGAAATAAAACTTTAAAATAATAATTAAATGATCACGTGTTAAAAGCAGTAAATGGAGAAAATTACGCCATAAAAAATGTACTTGCGAGTGAATATTAAACAGAGAATTAAAACTTGAAAATAATAATTAAATTATTATGCGTTCAAAGTTTTAAATGGTGAAACTTGCGCCATACTTAAAATGCTCAAATAACAATATTTCCGAACACTTTCGATTTAAAAATAAATTTAAACGAGAGATTAATTTATTTCGACAAAATTTTTTACCTATTGTTGCAAATTTTAAATAGTGTAAATAATAATTATTCCATTCGATTAAAAACTATATTTTTACGTTTAATAATAGGAAGAAAACTTTGGTGAAAATTACGTCATATTCAAAACGTTACATTTAAAACGTCATACTCAAAACAATTTTCTTACATCATCGTTATAAAATTCCCTAATGCAACTACATTGTTTACTTAGCCATTTTACACAAGTTTGTTTTAAATGTTTAATTAATCTTATTTAATCAATCACGAAAACAATTGTTAACTGTTCCGACAGCAGTTGATTGGGCCTTAAAATCCTTCAGTCAAAGGAAAATTAATGGTAACCTGATTACAGGAGATTGCCACTGTTCGTTTAATTATAATTCAATCTTTCGTAATCGTTTTAGAGCCGATCAAATTAGCGTGTTTATAGAGTTTGCGTTGCCAGAACGGGGGTTGTCGAGCGTAGCTCGTAGGGAAAAAATGTTCTGCTTCTAAAAATTGTTTTTAAAACTGTATTTCAATTTACTCTTTTTTTATGATTTTAAAAATAAGTTTCAAGCATGAATTTTATTGTAAATCTTACGTTTAAATGCGTGCAGGCCGCTTACGAAGAATTCCGTTTGCACCTAAAACAATATAAATACCCCAGCATTTGTTTCCGTCTAATATTCCATAATAAATTAAAACTTCCTCAATCGATAAATAAAATAATATAAATAAAACACAAATTTTACAGATATGTAATCAAATTGCGCGCTAAAACCACTGCAATTATCAGAATAAAAAAGACTGTTGTAAGTAGCGATCTTTTCGGATTTATTTTGGCTATTAATTCCCGGAATGCGGCTACTAGTAAAGTAACGCTTTTAAGAAATTTCTAAATTTTAATTGAATACATAATTGATAATTTTCGTGTAAAATTGCTTTTTGACGTTCTTAATGTGCAATCTAAAAATAAATATGAAATGTAAAAAATCTGTTATAGTTCTGATTTTTTTTTTTTTTTTAAATGGTTTTCACATATAATTTGTAACTTTCCGGGAACACCGGGTTTGACCCCCCAGATTTTTAAAAGACAAGACGATTTTCTCTTTTATTGCTAATTAGTTGCCAAGTGCTGCCTCAAATCGGTTCTGTCAGTCTTTGTAAATGATATCGACTACCAGAATGTAGTTTACACAGGAAATAAGTATTTTTTCTTTGGTTTTGAGAATATTTCTCATATAAGTAATTTTTGTAGTGACTAAGAGTTTATTTTTGATTTATTTCCATTGGTGTATATAAAAACGTATACTTTCCATATAATAGGATCGCTTACACTTATATTACACTTATTAATTACACACCAATGAATGTTGTATTGTTGTTCTAGGAAAATCTTCATTTTTTCTGAATTTTTAGAAGCAGAATGAAACTTAAATGAACTCTTCCTCTTTAAAGGGAAGATTGTGAAATAAAAGTTAAAAAATGTATAGATTTTTGTTCTTAGAAAGAATGCAATAAACTGAGCAAAAAACAGCAAAGCTCTTTAGAGAGATCTATTAATTATTAGTATTAATGTTGATGCTTTAACTGTATTATGCAAAAATCTTGCTGCAAGTCGAGATAAAAAAGTATCAAACAACTGTTTATGTAATGAATTAGTAAACAAACGGTTAACATGGAGCAACTAAAATGTGTTTGCTTCAAAACGAATAGCATTCATAGGCACTATTAATGACTTCAGGTGGTAGATAGTAATGAATCTGGAGTATTTTGTGTGGCTCTGTAAAAAAATTTAAACGCTACATCCAAACTCTTCAATGGATAACATGCAGAGATCTGCCTGAGTAATTATATATATTAAAGTCTTTTTTTTAAGTTTTATATGAGATAGTGCGAATAAAATGTGTTTTAAGTAATCATTGCTTATAGACGGTAATGTAATCAAAAGTGTTACATAAACCGTTTCCAAAACTGCTGCAAGAATCGGCATGTAAATTTTAGCTTACAGATTTATGTATATACAGTGGACTCTCCTTAATACGTCCCCGCTTAAGACGTATTTCTGGTAGTAGGGACAATTTCGTTTTCCCCATCACTTTCTATTTGAAAATTATAGTATGGACTTCTCTCAATGCATATTACTCATCGGATAATGTGGACATTTTTTCACAAATTAACCAGGGAAAATCTAAACTAATTTCGCAAAATTAATTCTTCAAAAACATTTTTGATGTAATTTTGGTTATTAATGAGTGATCAAGAATTTGTCAGTGACAGTCATGAAGAGAAATAAAATACCCCACTGTCCAAAACATAATAGGTTCAAAATTACTAACGGCTGTTCATCAGTAGTACTAATTAAACCATTAAGGACCGAATTATTTTTCTCAATAGAATACAAATATTGCGACTCATACCACTTTTGTATTATAGCAACCTAAGAGTTACTTTATCATGGTGTTTCTTGCATCAAATAAAGCGAATATTTATCCTAAAAACAAACTGGTGTTACCTTAAAACCTGGTGTAAGAAACATAATGTTGCGAAAACGCAACGTCAGACTTTAATGGGTTAAAATGTGCTGTAACAAACCAAATTTTGGAGTAGGTGTCAAAACTGGAAAATGGTTTGCTATAATTATTATTCCTTTAACTGCAGCAGAGAGATTTATTTTAAGTAAAATCAAACGATGGGGATACAGGCAAATTCTTTCATATTTTGTTTTTCCTGAGTAATTTATTCTTTTGTTTGTTTTAATAAAATTACTAAATTAAAAATATAACTTGCTTATTTTAGCATTAATTTAGTAAGCTATTTAATTTCTGTCATAAACTGAATTCATTTTACTTACCCATCATACGTAGTATAGGGTAAGTCTTGTAATCGCTTTGAATATCGAAAACTTTTTTTTGACGGATTTACACGTTTCAGACACTGGAGATTCCGAAAAACATATTTTTAGAAAAAAAAAAAATTGCCGTCCGTCTGTGTATCTGTGTGTCTGTGTGTGTGTCTGTAAACGCTCTATCTCCCGAACAAATTGAGATAGAGACTTGCAATTTGGTATGTACTTAGTATGTAATAATGGGAAGAAGCCTATTTCATTTCAATAACCTCGATTAACCGGAACATTTTTTTTCGGACTCTCAAAATATTCGTTCTGATGAAAGGTATATAAAAATTTTCGAAATTGTTTATTTTATGGAGTAAATATAAAAGACAATAAAAAAACATAAATTTTGCATAAAACATGAAGTCGATCAGATAATTAGTTGCCGAGATATTTGTAATCCTATTTTTCACACTCTTCGATTTTTCATGACCCTGTATTTCATCCAAATTTCACTTCAAATATATATTTTAATTGGAAATTTGACGCTTAATCAGATGCAATAAACCGCTAGTTAATAGGAGTATTATTTTTGGAGTTATAAGGAAAAACCTCTTTCAAGCAATTCAGTAATCGAGCCTTTTTATGACGTCATCAAGCCACGATTTTATTTGAATATTGTTTCTGCGTTTTAAACTATACACATACACACTGCTGGTTCTTAACTAAAACACAAATGCAATAATGGACTGTATACATGCGGTTTTATTCACACATAAATAAAGCGAGCCATCACACGGCTTATTCCACAACATTCTTTTTCACATTCTAAAAACAACAAGCAAAACAGAACACTGAGTGTTGCCAAACGCGGAAAGTAAGAAATAGAAACTTACATAAACTCGGAGCACATGAAATCAAAGAACATGCAGCTTTTGGCTAGCTGCAGACGATAATTACACAAACATTCTGGCCCCCGTTGAAATCCCCTGGGATTTCAACAAATAGTTAGTTGCATACAATTTCTCACTATAATGAAAAAACAATTAATAACACAAACAAATTAATGCAAAGAAATAGAAAAATGTATTAAAAAGTTTTTAGTTCACAGTTTTTAGTTTCTTTAGGAAGAGGACACAATTTCACTACTGGACGATTGATTACACCACTACTAGTCTTGATCGTCACAACTCTGACCTTATTATCTGAACCTGGATGAACAGTTAATATTCTCCCTAATTTCCATTTAAGTGGTGGAAGATTGTCATCTTTTATGAGGACTAAGTCATTGACGTCTAAATTTCGCTGACTTTTCTGCCATTTAGGTCTTTGCTGAAGTTGAGCCAAATATTCCCGGCTCCATCTTTTCCAAAATTGCTGCAAGATGAACTGTCTCACATGCCATCTATCAAGGTGACTCAAGGAACTGTGACTTAGATCTTGTTCGGGTATGGCAGTTAGAGAAGTTCCAACTAGGAAGTGACCTGGCGTTAGAGCAGTCAAGTCTGTTGGGTCAGATGATATGGGACACAGTGGCCTAGAGTTGAGGCAAGCTTCAACTTGTGTAACCAAGGTTTGGAACTCAGGATAGGTTAATACAGTGTCACCAACGGTTTTCTTCAAATGTGATTTCATGGATTTTACTGCAGATTCCCACAGTCCACCAAAGTGTGGAGCAGAAGGCGGATTAAATGTCCAAGTTATTTCTTCTGACGACAAAAATTTGCAAATTTCTTCATTCTGCTTGCACTGCAAAAGATATTTGTTAATTTCTTTTTCTGCACCTTTGAAGTTGGTTCCACAATCACTAAAAATCTCAAAAGGTTTCCCTCTTCTTGCAATAAATCGTTTTAATGCACTTAAGAATGCCTTTGTTGAAAGATCTTCTACGACTTCAAGATGGACTGCTTTGATGACGAAGCAGACAAATACACACACATATGATTTAAATGATTTTACTCCGCGTCCTGCACGATATTTAATCATGAATGGTCCTGAAAAATCTGTTCCAACTCGATGAAATGGTCGTGATTGTGTTACTCTGGATGCTGGAAGATCAGCCATTATCTGTTTTGCAGTTTGAGCTTTATATCTGCAACACGTAACACAAGCTCTTACCATTTTCCGAATAACAGACCTAGCAGTAATGATCCAAAATTGCTGTCTAATTAAGAAAGAAGAAGTTCTGGACCTGCATGCAAATATTTTTCATGATAATGTTTAATTATGATCTTAGTCACATGGTGCTTTGATGGTAATAAGATTGGGTGCTTTTCATTCTCCGACAGCTGTGCGTTTTTCAATCTTCCTCCTACTCTTAATATTTTGTTATCATCTAAAATTGGACACAAGCACATGAGACTGCTATTTGCAGGTAGCTCTTTTCCAGCTTCTAAATACTGAATTTCCTTACCGAAGTTCGCTTGTTGAACTATCCGAATAATGCAGCGTGTTGCGGCTTGAATTTCACTGCTTGATAAAAAGGATGTATTTCTTTCTACACGTGTTACCTTTGAATTGGAGATGAATCTCAATATCCAAGCAAATATGCGTTGCAATTTGGAAAACGAAGATATTTTTGATATAACATCAAGCTCTTTTACAGTTTCAGAAGCTACAAATGATAAGGTTTTACGTGCTTCTGGTAATTCTTCTTCATTTATGGGAATAGGTTCATGCACTGGAACCTTACTACTTCTTAACCATAGTGGGCCGTTCCACCACAAGTCATGGGACAGTAGTTCTGCAGGAAGTAACCCACGTGATGCACAATCAGCAGGATTTTCTTTTCCGTCCACATGGTTCCAATTCTCAGCTGGTAAAATGGATTGGATTTCAGATACTCTGTTGGCTACAAAGACTTGCCATCTTTTAGGATTTGATCTTAGCCATGACAATACAATTTGTGAATCACTCCATGCGTGCACAGAATCAGGTTTTATATGTAATGCAGCTCTGACTGCCTGTATTAAGTGTGCCAGTAATACTGCAGAACATAATTCCAGTCTTGGAATCGTGACAGGTTTTAGTGGTGCTACGCGAGTTTTAGCTGTTAAAAGTTTCACATCAATGTTAGAGCTATCACAAGTTTTAACGTAAATAACTGCTGAATAACCCTTTTCTGACGCATCACAAAATCCGTGAAGTTCACATCGAGAATAATTGGGCAAAATTACTTTTCTAGGTATATATATGGAATTTAAGAGTTTGACTTCTTGGCACAAAATTTTCCACTTTTGGTCAATATTTTCTGGTACTGGATCATCCCATGATAATTGCAATTTCCACAGTTTTTGAAGGATCATTTTAGTTAGAATCACAAAAGGTGCAATCCACCCCAATGGATCAAACAGCGTTGAGACAAATGACAGAATAATTCTTTTAGTAGGGACACCTTGATAATTTATATCACTGAAACTACATTTGAACATATCATTATCCGGATGCCATTCCACTCCTAAAACTTTTGTGGCCTTATTGCCCACTACACTATGTATATGATCGTCAATTGTGTTCGCTAACCCAGCATTTTTCAATAGTGATGGTTCATTTGTGGACCATTTATGTAGCTCAAACCCACCTTTTTTTAGCATTTTTTGCAAATCAGATATCAATTCAGTACTTTCCTGGCTATTCTCAACACCAGTTAAAACATCGTCGACATAAAAATCTCTTAAAACAATAGACTTTGCTTTTGGGAAATTAAGACCCTCATCAATTGCTAACTGACTCAAAGCTTTAGTTGCAAGATATGGAGCAGCAGCAGTTCCATACGTGACAGTATTTAAGCAAAAGACTTGTATTTGTTTATCTGGACTATCTCTCCATAATATTCTTTGAAAATCCCTATCATTGTCATGAATTTTTACCTGCCTATACATCATTCTTATATCAGCTGTTATGGCAATATTATGAAATCTAAACCTTAATAAAATGCAAATTAAATCATCTTCTATTTTGGGACCTACCATTAGAGTGTCATTTAAAGAAACACCTGTTGTTGTTTTAGCACTCGCATCAAAAACTACTCTTAATTTGGTAGTTAAACTAGAATTGTTTAAGACGAAGTGGTGTGGGATGTAATAATGTTTAGTTTCTAATTCACGATCTGTATTCGAAACAAAGTCCATATGGCCCAGAGATAAATATTCTTTCATAAATTGAACATATTGGTTGTAAATTTCTGGCATGGATATTAATCGTTTCTCAAGATAAAGAAATCTTCTGTACGCCATTTGGCGTGAATCACCTAAAATATCTCGATCCTGTTTGAATGGTAATGCGACTGAATAGCGGCCTGATTTTTCTCTAAAATGAGAACTCTCAAAATGTTTTTCACAATGTCTTTCTTCAACTGTTAAAGGTTGCACATTTGGAATTTTTTCTAATTCCCAGAATGAATTTACTAACTCGTCAGTTTTTGTACTTAAATGATTTACATGTACTGGATCAGTTGCCAACGTTTCAAAATTTGTAGTACCCGAAATTATCCACCCAAGTCTCGAATTTAAAGCAAATGGAAGGTTAGGTTCACGTTTGACAATTTCCCCAGTCATTAAATGCATAAATACATTTACACCAAATAAAATGTCAATTTTTTGTGATTTGTAAAACAATGGATCAGCTAACATTAAATCACTGAAATTATCGCAAATGACTGAAGGTAAAGACACATAGGGAATATTATCTGTCACTTTATCCATTACGAATGCTGATGTTGATACCCTAAGATCACTTTTGAAGTGAGAAGTGAATAATAAATCGACTTCCCCATTACTCACAGTATTAAATGTTCCCAAACATGACACAGAAATAGAACTATCTTTTACTTTTAATCCTAATTTGTTTACACATTCTCTAGAAATAAATGACTTCTGAGAGCCTGTATCACATAAACATCTGCATTTTACAAATTCTTGTTTAGAATTTTGAACTTTTATTAATGCGGTACACAACAAAATATGACTCTTTTGATTACTCTTTGCGTTTGATTCATAATGAGAGGCACAGACTGTAGACGAAACATTATCACTCGCTGACTCAACTTTTTTAGGGATAAATTCTTGTGCGTGTGGGGACATACTATTCGTCTGAGTCTTATTCCTTGAATTGTTTACCATGTGCAAAATACTATGATGTTTCTTAAAGCAATGGTGGCACGTATTTAGACTCTTACATTTATTGAGAAAATGTATATTATATAGGCAATTGAAGCAATAATGATTATGTTTTACGAAATCTATTCGTTGTTGAACAGGCAAATTGAGAAATTTTGAGCATTTAGCTAAACTATGTTCTTCTTTACAGTAACCACAACTCAAAGTAGCTATAAAAGCATTACTCTTATTTGGAAATACAGATTTAGGTACCTTATTTACCACTAACTTGCTATTTTGAAGAGTTCTTGCGTAATTCTTAAGAAATTCAATTAAGTTCTTAAGTTTCGGAATTTCATTGCTTTTAAGCTGACGTTCCCACCACAATTTTGTAGAAGGATCCAATTTTTGCAAAATTAAATAAATCATTAATGTATCCCCAAATTTGTCAATGGTTTGGTTCAATACTTCTAACGAGCAAATAACTTCATTAATGTTATCAACTAGATTTAAAATAGCAACAGCTGATTCTGTTTGAATTGCTGGTAAACTTAGAAATCGTTTAATATATGCAAAAATTTGTTCTCTCTTATTTGAATATCTTTCGTCTAATAGATTCCATGCAATTTCAAAATTAGAATCTGAAATTTGAATAGACTGAATGACGCGATACGCTTCACCTTTCAATGAAGCCTTTAAATACTGCAATTTTTGAGCATTAGATATAGTCGTATTACTGTTTACGCATGCATTGAAAAGATCTTTAAAAGCTATCCATTCAGTGATATTGCCTCCAAAAGTAGGTAATGATAACCTAGGTAATTTAATATTCTCAAAAATGTTTTCTGAAATTACACTATCAGATTTATTTTCATTCTTATTTAACTTCGCATTTTCGATTTTCAATATTTTTTCACCTTTAAATTTCCACAAATCAATTTTATCTGAAATTTCCTGTGCGGTATCTATCTCGCTCTCTAATTGTTTAGAATCTGTAATTAAACTTTCAATTTCCCTATCAAGTTTTTTTAGTTCCGTTTCTTTCTGTTTTAACAGTTCAATATTTTCTTCTAATTCTGTTAAATTAATCTCACCATCTGCGATTATACTTTCTATTTTCTTAATATAATTCGTTACACTTCTTCGTAGAGCAGTTCTTTTCGTTTTAAAAGTTGTTAATTCACTCATTTTTACTTAAATCAAACACAAAACTAGTTCTAAAATACGTTAACAGGAAATTTAGTTTAAATCTAAACTATTATTCTCATCACAATTCTACAGTTTTAAATAGCAAATTATTTTTACACACGAAAAATAATGTTCAAAGTTAACTTACCTCACAAGCTGAGGTAATTTTTCTCCACAAAAAAACATCACACAGCAGTTCAGAAAAAAGTTCCATTCTACACTTTTTTTTTTTCACTAGCACTCCGGCTAGACTTGTACCAAGAATGTTTCTGCGTTTTAAACTATACACATACACACTGCTGGTTCTTAACTAAAACACAAATGCAATAATGGACTGTATACATGCGGTTTTATTCACACATAAATAAAGCGAGCCATCACACGGCTTATTCCACAACATTCTTTTTCACGTTCTAAAAACAACAAGCAAAACAGAACACTGAGTGTTGCCAAACGCGGAAAGTAAGAAATAGAAACTTACATAAACTCGGAGCACATGAAATCAAAGAACATGCAGCTTTTGGCTAGCTGCAGACGATAATTACACAAACAAATATCAATGCATTTTATAAGTAGTTTACGCATTTTTATTTTAATATTTTACATTATACATATAAATGATGGGTAAGTATTACGGTGGCCCCCAACGACTAGTTTTATTTAACGCAGAGGATTATTTTACACCACTGAAATGCTTACATCGCTTGTGCGGATAAAAAATGGCCCACCCTTAAAAATCCGCACTAATGGGAGTTCACTGTATATGATATACGTATGTGCATTTTCGGGCTGACCACATAATAAAACTAAAAATAATTTTATTAATTTCAACATGCGTCCAACAATTGTTTATTTTTTTTCACATTATAACTGTATAAAATTTTCAATTTAAAATTTTAACATTTACGTATGTACAGATTTACAACTTTGCACTCTTAGTACAAATTTGAAATAGATGTATTTTACAAATAAGTTATTTTTACCACGTCATCACGTTTTTTTTTGGCTGTAGGGCTAAAATTTCGCCATGTTTATTACTACTTTAGCAGATTCTAAAATAGTGTATACCCTTAAGATGTCTCCAATGATTCTAGATAAACTGAACTTCTTAATGTGTTACTGTTAAACAAGTGCATTTTTTTTATTGTTAGTTGCAATAATTGACATAAAATCATCGCACTATTTTATCTAAAATCCAAAATAATCTTTTATACCCTTTATTTCCCAAATTATGAATAAAGAAAAATTCCATCTCAGTATATTTTTAGGTACTACCTTTTATTGTAAAAAGTAAGAAATTATCTTTTGCAGCCGTTCCGTAGGACAGCAGTTCCGGAAAATGTCAGTATATTTTCACCGATCATAACCCCTCAGATCCCAAAACCCTCCTTTAAACTGTCGATTTACATGTATGTATATATATATATATCGGATTTTTTTGTCATGCGATAGCACTCGTATTTATAAATAGATTCGGATGTGACTAAGCAAATGTACACTAGAGATGAGACGGGCTCGGGCTCGATTTTTATACCAGCTTTCGGGTCTGGGCGGGCTCGAGCTCGTTCTTTCTGAAAATGACAATTTTATTTATTCTCATCTAGAAAAATTAAAATAACTTTTCCCCCTAAAAAATTACATATTCTATTTCAATTCATTTTAATGTTATTTTGATCAGAATAAATCGAAGGGGAAACAGATATCTTATTTTTCTTTTCTAGTATTAGACTGTTATTTTAAAAGAAAATTTACGATATTTGCGACGCGACTGACAAGGGTGATATGGCGCCAATGCGAAGAGGCGCCAATAATATTTGTTGCTAAATTTTCGTTTGTGACAGTAGATAATTTTTTTTTTTTTATTGGACCGTTTATTTTATTACATTTTTTATCGAGATCTAATGCGAGATGAATATTTTTTTTCATTTTTAGTCAATCAGCATTAGCTTAGGTTTGCAAATTTTTCACCTTCTATTGTGTTCGAGTCATACTCGCTTTTCATATGAAGACAACGTTAGTGATTCTATTTTTAATTATGAACTCTGCTGATGCTAAAGTTCTGCTCTGCACATTTACGAAGTCACTTTCATTCGTAAGTAGACATAATTGTTATTCCGATAGAAATCAATCGAAGAGTGTTTCAACTTTTCCTATAAAAGCACAAGATCTTTCAGATAACGGTGTCAAATTTTTAATTTAAGCTGATTTTCAGGAAAATGAAATATTGTTTTAATTAAGGAATCAATTACGATTTACACATTTTATAGTAAATATACAACGTTTCTCGATTCTTCTGCATAGAAATAGTAATTTCTTCAAATTTCATTCATTTATTCATAAAACGCACTTCGTTAATGCGTCCATCAGATTTGCTTGTTGAGAGAAAAAATATTTACATTCTTTTAGGGAAGTATATTTTTATTTGATATCGAACTTCTCTTTTGATAAGATAAAATGTAAATTTCCATAAAATTAATATGTGCTCCGGATGAACAGTTATTTTCACGTACGAAGTTTTTTAAAAATGAGATATTACTTTTAAAACAATATTTAAATACTATGCAATTTTTTTCGGTATCGGGCTCGAGCGGGCCCGGGCTCCGAAAAGACAGCCCGAACTAATCTCTAATGTACACAACTTACCAATTTCACGACCGAGTTTGTTGTCCATATTCATCCGCCATTTTGTTCAAAAAAGACGGCCACTTAAAGATTTTAAATTTAAAAAAATGTACAAAAAATTAAAAATTAAAATAATTTTTTCCCTTAAGTATTCGGATTTGATACAAGAATTGCGAAGTATTTTTTCTAAAATCCTGCCTCTATCTCAATAAATGGTTGAGATATAGCAGTTTAAAATTCTAGGGGGGCTGACATTTTGGAACAAGACAAAAGATTAAAAATAAGGGATTCCTCCAAAAATGGCTTTAATTTTGAAGTTTTATTCAACATGGTTTATCAGAAATTTTCTTTCAATCTTGTAATCATTGTTTTAACTGCCCAAATCCTCATACGCTTAAAACTACATAGTGATATCCACCAGTGTCAAATTCTGGACAAGCTAGGCGATACTTAGCGAATCACTGCCAAATTTGGCGACACAAATAAAGTGCCCTAAGTGAAACCAATCTTGGTGATAGCTGACTAATTTTTTGAAATTCTCATTCAAATTCAATATTGATGAAAACTAGGAATCTTCTATAATGGAGCTCCACGCATTTCAGTTTCATGTGTTTAAGTAAATTTAGCTAAATTTTTAAAAACAAGGAATAAGAAAGCTACCGTTTCCTCGCTGTACTAGCCGGAAGAACTTTATTTACTTTAATTCCTGAAGATACAGTTATAAAATGACACATTAATCTGAAATTTAGGAAAGATTCATTTGTTTAAATTGATTTATTAAGTCTATAATTATAGGTCTTTTTGTAAAAAGATCTTCAAGTATAAGTCTTTACAAGTAAGGTTAATTAGCAAATAATTCGAAATCTCCCAATTCTTATAAAATAATAACACTAAATATGCTGTGATAATATGTCTAAATGAAAAGATTAGATTGACTGGAGTATTTTACGCTGCAAATATTTCAATAATATAATTACAATTCAAAACTAAATAATCGAGAATATTATAAGAGTTTTAATTTTTCCAATTGAGTGAAAAAAAATGTCAAAGCCGGGAGTCAAACCGTGAATCTTTGGTTTAAATTGCAATGCTCTTCAATTGAACTACCTGGGTGAAACCCAATCGACACTGTGCGGTTTACTGTGCTAAACTCTCTTAAATGGCAGTCCAGGTGTTATTGTCAAAATGTTGTCAAGGTGAATTGTGTCTGTTGTGTGTCACCCAGGAAGCGCATTTGGCAATTAAAGCCAGAGGTTCTTGGTTCGACTCCCGGCCTGGTCACTTTTTCACTCAGTTGTAAAAATTACAACTCATCTTATTAATTGCCAATCAGTATAATTGTGTTAAAAATAAGGAAGTAATCGAGAAATTGTCCATATTAAGAAAAGATAACATTGAAAAATGTTCCATGCTTTCGCAAAAAGCACAGTATAATGCATAAATGCAACCAACTGTTATTAATATGCATATTAAATAAATTTTATATCAAGTTGTGTTCAATGTGTTATTAAAGTTCTTTTAGAGTACAAACGTTTAATTCAACAGCTGTCTCAATTTATTAAGTTTTTTAGTATTTAATTATTTTATAAAAGCACATTCCTAATGTTACGCCAGCTATAAAAGTTGTAATAAATTAAAAATAATTATCGAACATGTTTAGCTAGATATCAGAATGTACGAAAGCGGAAATCACCCTTCATCTAGAAAAATCAATAACAGTGAGTGTGCAACGAACTGTGATGTGTCATTTGCCTCAAGGGTAAAGAAGAGTCAGTCGGATGTGTCATTGCCGGGCTTTAATAAACTAACTGGAAGATAAATTTACTATCAGGAATTATTGCTGTGGAAAAATATTATTTTATTTAATTTATTAAAAAAAAAAGTTGGAATTCCTTTTATATTCTTTCGTCATAGCTCTTGATTAATAAATACTTTTACAAATTGCGAAAAAATTATTAATTTGATAAATGTAATCCACTCATTTACCTTAAGTAATATGGCAGCTGTTATTTTGTATTGAATTCTAAAAGACGTGCGGCTTTATATGTGAGTGTCCCATTCAATCCTTTATATTTCTTAGCATTGATTATACTTAGATTCCAATAAAGGCTTCACGACTGTCTTAGTCTATCATTCAATCGGTAGCACCATCGTTACTTTTTCGGGAGATCAGATGGCATCCTTACAGGGTCCGCTTAAGACATGGAAGTAGGGGCAACCCGACGTTACTCAGCCCCTTCCCCTATTACGCTACCAATTCCTTTGTTATTTACTAAATATTTTTCATATTGTCCGACCACTATTTATGTTTCTTTTATTTGATTATTCTATTGTAGAATTTATCTCATTTCTTTATATAATTAAATAAATAAATTAATAAATGTCCGAAATTTATATATGTAAGTAGCATCTTAGAGATGCTTTCCGCAATAACCGATATGACAGGAACGTGGCGTGGTCGACTCTGAAAATTAAGTCATAATAAACAAGAATCAAAATTTAAGTTATTGATCCACTTTCATTAACAACAAATTCACATCTACTTAGATTTAACAATATGCAAAATAAAATATAAAATAACGTGAATTTAATATGACTGGGATGCCCTAATCAATATTCAATAACTCAAGATTATTCCCTAACTGGATTGCTCGGACCACCAAAATTTAACCCTTATATAACATTCCACTCACCTGGTTTTTTTTCCGTTAGGGATTCGCACTCAGTCTTCTGCCGTCATCTCATTCCTTAATCGACGCGGCTTCCCAGGCTTTCGGCTCATCTTGTTCTCCCCCTCTTCTAAGTAAAATTCATCCCTTCAGACCAAGTTCCCAGAGAGTCCGTTAATTTTTCAGAGTGATCATTCTCTCCAACCGTCCACGCCTTTTTGTTTTCTCACAGCCCCCATTTTCCTTTCCCTTGCCCCCGAGGGGAAAAAGTTCTCTAATTAAAAAATTTTTACCATTCTTATTGGCCAAACACTAAATCCTAGCTCCCCTTTTTACACGCCTTGTTACATCATTTGTACCTCAAAAGTCGAAGCCAGACTCCAAATATCAAAACATCCTTTCCACACTTACATAATCGCTGTTTTTTCGTATACCACGGAGGTCCCTTTCCACGAACAGAACCCCCCAGATTCACAGATAAATTCCTAGCATCTGGTAATCCCTTTAATGGTCTCATTCTGTCGATTGACATAAAACAGTGTCTTCGCGGTGGTCTGAGCTCTAAAATTCTCCAACACCTCTCTGTACTTTTCACCATCGCTGCTTGCTAGGTCAATAACCTGACAATATGCTGCAACAATTTGAAATTTTACCATTAAAATTTCGAGTAAACAACACTTTAGAAAGAGTGAACACTTCATAATTTAGATAAAAGTTTCGTAAGGTTTAAAAATGCATTTTTTACCCTGATTGAAATTTTTTTTCTAAAAATTTATTTTGAAAAGTATATTTGGTGGCCATTTTGTGATTCTTTGGGTAAGCACGGGCTTCCCGGGCTTATTCGGTAAACAGGCCATGCATCTTTGCAATGTATTTTTACATCTCTGTTATTTTGATAGCGTTAACGATGAACTATGCTTAATCGACGTTCTTTTTTTATACACTGAAAAAGAGACAAATGTTTAAATATAAACAAATGTAATTTAACCCCGGATGAAAATATAATTTCTTCTGAGTTACCTAAGATTCCGAAAAGCGTTTCTTTATCTTAAGAAACTTCAGAAACTAATACACTTTGGATATATAAAAAAATAATGTTCCTGTTACTGCATTTTTTTAAAGTATCTGTTATTTTCGCAAACGCTTCCGAGTTGCTTTTACAGTGTATTAATCAGTTGTCTCAAACCGGAATATCGGTTTTCCAGATGCAATCAATTCTCAAGTAAATATTTTCAGCTGCGTAATTGAATTTATACATGCAAGAATAACAAAGTAATGTTAATTTTAATGTTAAAGTTAATAATGTTAATTTATTATGTTTGCTGTAAAACATGTTTGTTGAACATGAAAATAATGTTTACCTGAGAATTTATAGCATCCGAAGAACCTGGATTCCGGGTTGAGACAATTGATTAATACACTATGTAAACTACTCGGAAAAGTTTCTGAAAATTACGGACAGCAAAAGAAACTTTGTTTTTTTACAAATTCTTCTTTAAATCTCGAAAATCAACTGATTTCTGATATTTCTAAAAGGACACTTTTCAGAATCGTGGGTAACTCGGAAGAGATTATATTCTATTTCCTTTTGGGGTTATATTGTATTTTACTATATTAAGAAACATTAAACTTTTTTAAAGTGTAGATATCTTCTGTCATATATTACTAACTGCCAAATTTCTCTTTTATTTGTGTGCCATTGAGATGAATGTTTGTGTTCGTTAACTTTTGAAGACGTCTCGCTACCCTTTATTCGACGAAAAATAACTAAAATATCATTATTTCCTTTTTTTTTGGCTTAAATTGAAATTATACATTCCTAGCATATCCTGGCGAAGATATCTAAAGATCCGAAATTACAACTATGTGAAGAAAGCTTTTTTACTGGATGCATTTCTTTTCAACCCTCTTGTTCACCTAAGACTCATATCAGGCTTCTAACTTAAGTGATAATAAAAACAGTGGTTTGAAAATTTCTTCCGACTAACTTTTACTTTGACTGACATATTTTTAAAGTTTTCAGATTTCATGTGTGGCATCAAATTTGTTTCAGATTTTGATAGTATATCACAGCCAAAGATTTTTTTTTTCGAACTGAAACTTCCAACTCCATATCTTTCAACATCAGGAAAACCAAGCAGTTATAAATGGAAAAAAACTATTAATTAAAAATATTTTCAATAAAAAGTTAAAATTTCAGTACGAATTCACCTTGTTTAATAACTAAAATTCATAAAGATACAACTAAATGTAAATATATTGCTTGAAGGTGCGTAAAAACATACATAAAACATTTAAAAGCACATTAAAGTCCTTTTAAAAATTCCATAACGTTTTCAACCGAACTACTCGGTCATCATGAGTGGAAAAACTAAATTGTTGAGTTGAGTTGTCGTCTCTTCGCGTTTTCTTGCTTGCCCGGAATAAACTATTTTACTTCAAGGGTTTGGAATATAAGTTGGAATGGGAAAGGTAATCAATGATGCATCAATTTATTCCAGATCATTCCATATCATAAGAGAGTCTCTAGAAATAATGTCTAAAAAATAAATAGTCTGCAACGATGTATTATCATATAATATCCACGCAGTCTGGAATGAATTGATGCATCATTGATTACCTTTCCCATCTCACCTTATATTCCAAACCCTTGAAGTAAAATAGTTTATTCCGGGAAAGCAAGAAAACGCGAAGAGACGACAACTCCACTCAACAATTTAGTTTTTCCACTGACGATGACCGAGTAGTTCGGCTGAAAACGTTTTGGAATTTTAAAAGGACTTTAATGTGCTTTAAAATGTTTTATGTATGTTTTTACGCACCCTCAAGCAATATATTTACATTTAGTTGTATCTTAATGAATTTTAGTTAAAAATATTTTTACTGTGTACAACAAATGATTTTCGGAACATTTAAAATTAAAGTATCTATAACTGGTCCTAAATTGCAATATTGCCAATAAATGTGTTAGAGGAATTTCAGAGACTTTTCCAGTATAACGGCCTATTTGAAATAGAGAAAATGGCCTTCGCGAGAGAAGGAGATTTGACAACATATTTTCTGATAACTTATTCACTGTTTCATATACAATACACCAGAAATTTTTTCAATATTAATACAATTTATTTTACACAAAAAGCCATTTATCTATTTTTAATATACAAACAGAAGAAAATTCTATATAAAAAACAGTAGTAATAATAATAATGTTTATATATATATATACAAGCATAAAAGATCATCAGGTTTATTTTCATAACTGTTTATATCATTTGACAACCAATCTTGCTTTCTGAAACCCGAATTGCGCCAAGCTTATAAAAAAAAAAAAAAAAACACGCCAAGGCACCTAGAATGGAAAAGTATAGAAATTTATAAAATTTTTCGTTTTATGACACTAGGAAGTATTGTCGGAGCATAAAGGGTTGACAATTTAGAATAGTATTTTAAGTGCACCAATAGACTGAATGATTTACCCCTTTATTTTTTCATAATTCATGAGAGAGAGTGTTACACGATTTAGAGTTAAAAAATGTAAATCATTTTTCTCAGTTAGAGTTTTCTAACGTAAGCATGTTCAAAATGCTAAAATTTCAACGTACCCTTTATCGCTAAATGGCCCCGAAAACTTCCGATTTTAGACGTTTTGTCGAATATTTAGAAAAATACTTGACGCATTCTACTGGAACTACAGTATTATAAAAAACATTTTTGACCTCATATTTTTCAAAGAAAATTTGGTAAAAAGGGTAAACAGGAAACCAAGAACAAATTGAATAAAAAATAATATTTACAATCGCTTATAACATGAAAAAAATATTCGAAATTATTTTTAACTATTGCTCATGTCGACGTGGATGCTGTACAGCAACCGTGTTCTTTTCTTTAAAAAATAATTCCAGCCATTTTCGAAAGTTTTTTGTTTATAGCGTGCAGCGTTTTCAACCAACCATAATGTAACTTTCAGAAAGCTTGATAGAGTAGTAAAACAATGTACTGCAACTAGAATATAAATATATTAAATATTTGATGAAAAATATAACCATTTGTATAAATTATTTTTAATTGCTTAGGACTATATAGGACAATTAATATAAAAATGGCCAGTCAAATATCGTTAAAATTAAGAATGATTTAGGTGGTATAGTGAGTGGTATTTCAGTTGCTTTCTGAAAGTAGGGATGATAAGAGATTTTCAACGAACTGTCACATTTCATTTTTATGTTTATTGTCATTTCTTATTGATCTGATAGTTCTCCTTGGAAGAAGTGTCACAAGTCCATTCCAACAAAGTAAATTAAAGCATCTGCCCAAAATCAATGTATGATATACATTAAATGCACACTCCTTTATTGGAAATCGGTTTTGTGGAATATTCCTTATCATCCAGATATGTTTAGAAAGCAACTGAAATTCAGCTCACTATATCGCCGATATCTTTCTGAATTTTCCAGATAAATAGCTGGCTTTTTTATTTAAGTAGCCCTATAGTTGTCTAAAGTTGCAAAAGAGTTTTTTTAATCGTTCTCGTATGCACATTTAAATACTTCATACTGCTCATATGGCATCAAATATTTAATATATTTATACATATATATTTTAATATACTTATATTCTAATTGCAATATGTTGTTATGTTGAATTGTACTTGGTCTAGATTCTTGAAAGTGGTATTAAGTTTGGTTGAAAGCCCTGTATACTATAAACAAAAAACATGCTATAATTTATTACATAATTAAAGAAATCTTTATATCGCCATGAATATATGTGGTATTTTTACATAAATAAATCAAATGGTTTACAGAAACCGCATAGTTATTTGCTACAGCTATAGATCATTTCGAGCATTTCACTTTAAAGTGTGGTCGCAAATATCATTTTTGTATTCACTTTGTTGTTTTCTCCTAGTGTACTCTCCTGTTTATCACTCTATTTGCCCTTTTGACCAAACCTTCGCTCAGAAATATGCGGGCAAGCATGTTTTTTACATTTGCGAAATTCCAGTAGAATTCATCAAGTATTTTTCTATGCATTGTCTGCAATTCAACGTGTCCGGCTATATAGTGTATATTTCTAAATTTACTTGAGTTGTTTATTGGCATTACTGATGGTATGTTTTATGAAATTAAAAATTCGATGTGAAATAATATAAAGGTTTTTTAAAAATTGAAATATTAAGTAAATAGTTCGTTTTAATGCATTTTTACATATATGCATTTTATTTAGTTATCTTTAAGTGAACTAGGGGGCCCTGCCCCCTGCGAGCTACTCTCGCCAACCACCGTTCAGACACCGCAGGCTCTAAAAACACGCTAATTTGCTCTGTTTAAAAAAAATTATGGAAGACGGAATTATAATTAATCGACTAGTGGCGATCTTCTGTAATAGAGTTGCTTCCATTTCACTTTGATTGGGGAATTTTTCGGTTCTTAATGCGGGATCAACTGCTAACAACAACAGCTAACGGATCTTTCTCTGATTGATTAAAATAGATTAATAAAACATTTGAAAATCAGCTTGTATAAAATGTCTAAGTAAACAATGTCGCTGATTGACGGAATTTTTTAACGATGCTATAAGAAACATGCTTTAAATAAGACTTTTTAAATGTATCGTTCTAAATATGACGTAAATTTCATGTTTTGCATGCATTTTGCGTGCAATTGATTTTGAAAAACGACAATCGTGTAGTATTTATGGGTGTCGTGTCGGTAAAAGGAAAAGCGCTCTTACAGTTAAACAGCAGAATAAATGTATGAACAAAAATATGTTAGAAAACTCAAAATTGCAGGAGAAGTATGGTTAAAAACATACTTAGTTAAAAAAAATGATTTTTTTCAAACTTTACAATAATATTGCATTATTTCTTCATTAAATAATTTTCCGTCCTAAAACCAGTTAATAAAATGCCGAAATCGTTTTATTAAATACGTAAATATATTTTTTTTGTAAATATGGATGTTTTTTTTAATAAACTAACTGTCCGTTTGCTTCAAAAATTTAACATAGTAAATTGTTATCTTATGTTTTACTAGCTGTTGCCCGTTACTTCGTTCACGTAACAAAAAACGTAAAGGTTTATGTTCACCGATTCTAGCGAAGCTGATACAATTTTTAACTGTTTTACGACAGCAAAGTAAATAATAATTTCGTTATGCGTTATTAAACAAATAATAATGTTAAAATAAGTAAACACAAGTACACTGAAATCAGAAACTGATGCATTTTCTCTCAATTGTTTTCTCAATCAAGTATTTAAAAAGATATTTAAATATTTGCAAATGGCATATCATTCTACATTTGTGTATTCCTGAAAAAAAAATCTCGTTTCTTTTTCTTTTATTTCTTTGTTTTACAAACATAATTACTAAATATATTCAACGAACTATTTTTTTAATAAGATATTTATGTAATGCTGTTTATTTTGTTTGATACATAAAAGAGAAAATTACTTAAGAGTTAGTCCCATATTAAATTTTATTAAAACACAGTTATAACATGTTTGTTTATCTGTCTGCCGTTATGGGCCCTAGCTTTAGAAAAATAAGTTCATTGCAGAGAAATATAAATATATTGTTAAAATACGTGGTAGAAATGTGACAATATTAAGATATTTATCACAGCGTATACATTAGGTTGCGATATTGTGCGTTTTTCAGGAATATTATGCGTTGTACGTGTAATTCTTTTTTTCAGTACGATGATTTCTTACTTTTTTAAAAATATATCCGACTATTAATAATTTAGAGAATTTTTTAGTTTTTATTTTCAGTTACCTTAAAAAATTTAGCATAGTAAATCGTTATCTTATGTTTTACTAGCTGTTACTCGTGACTTCACTCACGTAACAAAATTGTGGCTCAAGTTACTCCATAGTTACAAATATGGAAATAAACATCCAAGCAAAAATAAAAGATTACTTACGTAATTTGAAAAAGTACGTGCAAAATTAAATAAGGGTGTTTCAAATAATAAGACTGTGTAATTGTAGAATATCCTTATTTGTTTTGATAATGGCTCCGATGCCAACAGTTTAATAAAACTTTTTTTATTGTTTATAAAGTTTCTATTTTACACCTTTTAGCAATTAAAAGATGCATGATGTCATTGTTCATCTACTTTCATTACTTACTCATATTCATGCTCCTTGTATTATTACAAATACTTGAAAATGTGTGTTTCATTACATATATGACACCATATTTTTCCAAACGAAATCTTTTTTTAAGAATTTAATTCTTGTTCATTTTTTCCTTCTAATTATGATGTAATTTTCTTTCATCGTCTTTTGAATTCTTTTGAATTTTAATTTTCACGTGGAAATTGTTCAATTGAAAATTAATTGTTGGGGGAAATTATTATTTCAGGTTTTGGTTTTTGGCATCGATAAAGAAAGATGGTTAAATTTTATAGAAAAAATGTCCATTAATTCTCTATGAAAATAATAAAAATTTTAATATTAAAAAAATATTTGAGCAAAATAAATAAAACATACTCTGTTTATTTCTGGATTATAATCCAGCTATATGCAAAGGCATTAAATCATCCGGTTTGACGCTGTCTATAGCCAAACATTCACACACTCTTTAACATTTATAATATTGTTAGGATAGGATTATTTTATGTTGTATTATTATCGTGATTTCTTTTTGTAAATAAAAACAGATTTTCTATGTAAGGCTCTATTATTAAAAGTTTCGTAGCCATTTCTGAATTTTATTTTATTTTTATTTTCTTACATTTAAGTTTTTATTCATAATGGAAAATAATCAAAATTTGACACCGGACCACAATTGACAGCGGACCAATTTTGACCACAAAATGTTAACCGGGCGCAAATCTCGCCAATAGTATCATCGGGTTTTAATGTGTGTGAATTATAAGCAATGCTTTGATGTTGAAATAGAATGTTTTGGTTTATGATATTATTTCTTCTTCGTCTATTTCTCTTTTTTGTATTTTAAATGAAATAAGTGAAAGGCTCATATTTTAAATGAAATGAACGCAGTATGAATGATGGGGATGGGAACAATGTTTGTCGATTTATCATTTGCACCCGACTCACTTAAAAGTACCCAAAATTCATTAAACAGTGTTGATAGAATAATGTAACACAAATACAGTTAAAAAATAAATACATATAAATATTAATTATCAGACTTTTTTTATGAAAATTCTTTGAAGAACACACTACTGGCACATTCATCATGATTTAGTTGGATGACAAAAATGACAGTATGCGATAAAACAAAACAAAAAAAAAAAAACAGTGTAATAAAAGTCTTCATATTTTTTGTGAACGATAAATCAAGCAACGCTAATACTTATTTATTTTTAATAGGGACATTTAAAATGTTAATGTGTTAACGGTCACTGATCAAATAACACAAATTCCTTGTTAAGCTATTTAAATTATTCCAAATATAAACCAGAACGATATCGTGTTCAAAATTATCATTATACCACACATTTTCTTTTTTTCCAGGACAAGTCGAAAATGTAAATATGTTATTATTTACTGAATTTGTAAAATGGGATGAATTGTTACGGCATGTGAACAAGTTTCTGATACAGACAAAAATACTATTTTTTCAACATGATCCTCCTATCGCACATATGGTTTTTACATCGACACAGCAAAACTTGAACTATATTATCATTTACTGCAACGATTGTGTGAATAAACCATATAATGTTCGTTATTGTGATACGTGTTTCGCAGTGATGCAGTGTGTATTAGACAATGTATTTTAAATCTGATGGTATACATTTGTTGTTGGTGAGATTTATTATGCATCGGCATTTATTACTCGGATAAATTTATAATTATATATATATATATATATATATACATATAAAAAAGGAGTACCCATTTTTAAAAATGAATAAGAAACAAACGAATAGAGTTATTAAAATAATTCTTGCAGGAAACGGATATGTGAAGTCTGGAATTTTATTTAGAGTATTTTATTATGTTAGTTCAAATTCTTACCGACAGATGGCGTTGCGGCTACCACATTCATTAGCAATAGTTGAAAATTAAATGACAATATTTTCAATATGTCCTCCATTCATCACAATAACATGTCGGAGTCTTAGAATGAAATTAGCAAACAACTTCTGCAACGTCTGTACGGAAATGGCTGCCCACTCTTGAGCGATTAATCGCTGGAGCTCAGCTAGCGAAGTGGGATTTTGGCAGTAAACTACATCCTTCAGATGACCCCAAAGAAAAAAATCACATGGATTTGAATCTGGTGAGTAAGGTGGCCAATTCATACCCTTGCCGGTTAATTTCGGGTAATTTTCGGTGCTGTAGCGCCATCTATCGGTAAGATTTTGAACTATCATAATAAAGTGTTCTAAGCAAAATTCCAGACTTCACACATCCGTTTCCTGCAAGAATTTTTTTAATAACTCTATTCGTTTGTTTCTTATTCATTTTTAAAAATAGGTACTCCTTTTTGGGACACCCTGTATATATATATATATATATATATATTTCTTATTCTTCTAAAAAAGGGATAAAAGAGTAAAGCATGTTCCAAATAAAATTTATTGATATCTTTGGAATATGCTTTCAGATGGCCGGAAATTTATATAGCGTTGCAGAATCGCGAATGCAAGTATATATAAATCACTGAATAAAATGCATTACCTATAAAGTGAATCTCAGAAAAGGGAATTTTTCAGTTCCATCATGCTATCAATCATGCTGATGTGAGTTTTTTGCAGTTGATGAAAATTTTATGAACTTTTATAAATTTTTTATAACAAATGTCACTTCCATAATTCTACGTTTTAAATATCACTTTACAAATCTAGAACAAAATTGAAAATAAATTACATTATTGGCAGATTTTATTTACTAAACAAGATTGGTTTCAGATATATCAATACTTTTTACACTCTTTTATTTAACTTAATTTCGTTTTTAACACTTTCCAACATAGTTGTAAAGTGTTTATGAATTCTGTTTGTCTGTCTGCCATTTGTCTGTCTGTTTGTCCGTCTCTGCTCTAACTCGCGTAAATATATTCGGATTGTCGTGCAATTGATATATGTTATTAAGTTTAGGTGATTTACAAGAGGCTCACTATAGAATGTTGTGTGTATAGCATTCATCATTCATTTACAGGGGCACACAAAGGATGCGGTACTGTCTGTTAACAATAATCCTGGAAGTGCGTTTTCAGTTGCTGAACGCGTTTTTTAAATTTATCTCATTTTTTGTCTATTACTCGTTGTGTATAAATTCTAAAGATCATATACAGGGCAGCACAAAAGTTCTCAAGGACATTTCCATTTATTGATGGAAATTCCAGAAGATGAATTTTAAACTGTGCTCCGCGTCTCCTAACAGAACTAAAATTTAGCATTGTATGTAGTACTAGCAAGCTACGCCCGCTGCGCTGGTCGGTTTATACAAATGAATCTTGAATCAAACGAAATATATCGTTTAATTTGACCTTGTATTTGAAAGCAATCTGTATATTTACCCGGAATATCCTTCCACATTACTGAAAAATGACGTGATTGCGCTATTACATTTCAGTCAAAATGTGTGCAGTTAAAATTTTAGCTGTTAACCCCTTAGGGACGAGAGACACGTATACGTGACGCATAAGAGGCTCAGAATCCTCGATTATTCCCACCAGTTATTTTTATTGTAAGCTTTGCCTTATGTAATCCTAGCATTTCTGCGATTCGATTAGGCGAAAATTCCTGTTTTGAAAAATCGGTGGTAAAATATTAAAAATTCTGTAAAGGACGCTCGTCGCGAAAGGTTTAAGGACCATCTCTTTTATTTGGTCATTTACAGTTACGGTTTGCTAAAGAATGATAAAACTATATGCAATATACTAAAACCATCACTAAAATTATCGAACTAACAATGCAAACAAATTAACTAACAAAATCCATTCAGTAGAAGTTTTTATATAGGCTAATCTTTGATAATCGGGTTCATCTGATTATAGAACTTTTCCACATAATTCTAAAACTAACAGAACGATATAAAATATACTAAAACCATCCTTACAAATTATCCACTTAACAATGCAAGTCGCAAAAAATACGCCCTTTAAAATCTTTCAAAAAGGCTAATGTTTCGGAATCGCGTTCACCTGACTATATAACCTTCACACATAACTGTTTGATCATAATTCTATAACTAATATACAAAGAACTTTGTGTTATATACTAAAACCTTCCCTGAAAAATTATCTATCCAACAGTGTAAGTTCCATCAAAATCCATTCGGCAGAACTCGAATTATAAAGGAACGGAACGAAATTTTCGTTTGTGTTTTATATACATAGTAGATATATACAAATCTATAGATCATATACAGGGCTGCTAAAAATAATTCGGATATTTTGCCGAATATTGTTGGTAATTCCTGAAATTGTGTTTTTAAAGATGTTATGATTTTTGCATATTTCTTAATTAGATATCATCTTTCACCTTATTAAACGGTAAAGATTTATAAAATTATTTTGGAAGTGCTGGAAAGTGTTACATAAGCTATGCTTGACGCATGATTTTTCGTTCTTGTTGTACTGAAACATGGAATTTTGATTTTTCACTCTCTTTCTTATAGGATAGATTTTTAAAAAGATATGTACACATGTGTGTTTCTGATGACAATACATCCTTTTAATATTTTTAGAACTTAATTATAAATTAGTAAATTAATTTTGAGTCATTTTTAGGTTAGCCAGCCTTTAGTGATACATTGCCAAATATTCTATTGGGGTACAACTTTATACGAGTTATAAAAACAATGGAGTTCATTATGCGCCACAACACGCTCACCAAAATATGTCAACTGACTGTAAAGATGCAATCACTAAATATTTTAAGCACTGAAAAGTAGAAATTATTTTAAAATGAAGAGTAATATATATATATATTAAAAACGCTTTAATCAAATAATAGTTTAATATTAAAATATGCTTATATATTTAAAAAACAATTTAGAAATCCTGAATGACATATAATATATATATATATTATTTTTCTGTTGCCATATCGTAAAAAAAGTAGTTTTTAGTAAATGTTAAATATTTTCCGTGTTATAAGTAACGTTGATATTAAACTGGATCATGATATATAATAACTAGACAGCAAAGAATAATTTCTGAAGAGTAAGTTTAAATCGAATAAATCTGAAGAAAACTGTGAAGCATGAAATGAAGTTAAAAAAATCTCGCAATTAACAGAACCGTAAAACTGGTGAATCCTCTTTAAAGACTCGTTTCATTTTCAGGAACAGAAAAAAGTCTGCTAAAGCAAGATCAGGTAAACACGGTGAAGGTACGGCTACAATTCCTCTATCGTCGTGAGACCTGAAGTTAAAATAACACTACAAATACTCATTCATTGCTTTTTTACAGACAAAAAGTCACCATACATGACAGAAAAAGCCCTTTTCAGAAATTGATACTTTGGGGGACTGATAATGTAGGTTCAAAAATATGGTTGTAAAATTATTTGCCCCCTTAAAATATCAATTTAATTATAAATAACTTAAATTCATGGAATAACAAATTTAAGGGCTTTAAACAAGTGAATGATCTACAAATCCTCAAAAATTTTTATTGTAATTGGTTTAAGTTAAATAATTATGTAAATTTCTTACTTTCTTGGCGACACTGTCTTTAAGGCATTTTGCAAACTCGGTTGAAAATAACATCTATTTTATGAGAAAATAAGCATTAGTGTTGCCATTTATTAGTTTTGTTGCAAAGCAAAAACCATTCAGCTATATAGAAGAAAAGTAAAAACGTAAAAAAATCATAAACTGTTTGGTTTTTATGAGGAAAAGAATGGAGATTCACATATGCACTGTTAAAAATTTGCAGCAAACTGTCCGGTCATTCAACCGTTTTATAGAAAACGGTTATATCACCATAATTTAACGCTATTCGGACCATATTATTGCCCATATTATGGTCAGAATACTGTTAAATTACGGTTATGTAACCGTTTTCTATAAAAACAGTTGAATGACCGGACAGTTTGCTGCAAATTTTTAACAGTGTGTGTACCCCATGTCTGAAGAGGTTATGAATGCCAAATGTGATTGGTCATATTCAAAGCCATATAGCGAGAGTTCGCCATTCAAAGCGATATATGATTTTTCCTAAATTTTTCTAACTGTCCAGTTTTTCGTAAAAGTGCATTGTAAACGAGATACATTACTTCGAATGCATTAAATCTTGTTCCTCAATGAGTTAAGAATCTTTTGTTTATAAACGCATTCACTGAACTTTATTGGCATACATTGTATATGTCAGTTATATGATTTTTGTATCACTTGTTTTAAAAATATCGCTGTAACTCTATAAGCAAACACCACATAAAGATGTCCAACATTCTAAAATTTTCCTCACAACTTTTCTAACAATGCAGGTATCTTTGAAATATGTTCTGAAAAAGTTAAGATATATGTGATACTCATTTTCAGTGATCGAGGTTGAATCCTTTTCTTCTACAAATGAAAGCAATACTGACTTATGAGAAAATGTATAGAATCCTAATCAACAATGCAACAATGGCTCTTCCCATGATCGGAATGACTTAGTCCAGTATTGAATGAGTACAGTACCTAACTAGTCTTATCATAAATTGAACGGCGTTTTTATTCAGATTGAAAGCAATACCAACTCTGTCGTTTTAAAAGTTAAACGATATTACTATACAAAAAAAAAGTTTTTGAATTCTTCTTTAAAGAAAACGTTACAAAATAAAAAATATTTTTGAAATGGAGTACTTGTGTCTGTTATGTATGCTTTAGTATTAACATAGATATAAATCTCATTTAAGTTTCATTTTTCAAAAGTAAAAGATAAACTATTTTAAACTATTTAAAGTTTCTGAATACTTACAAAAGTGTGTTGTGATATATTAAAATTTAGAATTCCCAGTCAGAATTACGAAATGTTGTGTGTAATAAGCAGCGGAATTGTATAACGCAGGGGTTATTATTTAATGTAAATAATAGTGCAACTGAAATGTAAATATTTCGAAGTAGTCACAAATGCTGTTTAGAATACTTTTCTATGTTCTTCCGTTTTGCAATATTTGCTTTTCGTAACATGAAACGCATGTAAAAAAGCTATATGTATCTATTTTCTACTTTTTAAAACCTGAAATTTTTTAAAGGGTTTTCGGTTATTACATAAATAATAATAATAAAAAAACATCTGAGGGGTGTGTATTAAAACAACTAAGAATAATGGAGAATCAAACCTGGGACTTAGTTTTGTATTGCTAAAATCGAAATTATTTTTTAAAAACGATTAAAGGTAAGTAAGGTAAATTCGTATAGTCTTGTAAAACCGGATATATCCATTTTGACTGGATTTGAGCAGTCCTCTAGAGGGTAATGGTTAAAATTCTTAGCTCTAGTCAATAAGAAGAAGCTGCCATTACGGTACTACCATTTGTGTACTTTATGTATTGGAAAGTTTATTTTATTATTTTTTTGTTTTAATATTTTCTATTTTGCAAAATTCGTAAATATTAACACATTTAAAGATATTGAAACTTTTTAAATTCTAGTGTGTAGCATATTAATTAAGGATAGAAACACAATGAAACTGCTGTTAACATTTATAGAACCATTTTTATGGGTTGATTTCCTATTTTCATTTTATTTGTATAAGACCAGATATCAGCGGGATAAAACTAGATACCGTAAAACAATAAGCTGGCAATTGTTGAAGAGCATGTGAACAATTTTTCAAGTAAATCCAATCAAAACTACAAGGGCAAGAGCAATTTTAATTTTTCTAAAGAAGATAAAGCGATCATCTACTTTTCTGAAATTTCTCAAATTGTAAAGAAAGTAATTACCATTTTATCTTTAAATATTAAATCATAGTCTTAAAACTGAAATATTGTTAGATATGTCTATTACTTAAAGTTTTAAAATAAAATGATTTGTTCCATTTTAAAAAGAAAATCTAATCCTTTTTTCATTTCCTGTAAGATTAAGATATATCAATTCCATCTCATCCCACTGACGAGGTGAGACCATATGATTTGACTTTTCTAAGAAAACATTTATTCATAAAAATTTGATAAACAAATTATATATTTTAAATTATATTATTATACTGGGGTAAGTACAGAGTATTTATGCAAAATTTCATTAGATTCTATTTGAAACTTTGGCTTCGATAAGCAATTAATTATAAGGTATTCGACTTCAGACTTCTGAAATCGCAGAAAATATGTAATTTTCACTAACGTTAAGCAAAAACAATGACTTCTATTCGTCTGTTAATGCCTCAGAATCTGTTTATCTCTCTACCTACTTGTGAATTCTTGTAAAAAGTTAGACATATAAGCAGCATTTTTGTTGTTTTCGTTTTATTTGTGAACCATCTAGTTTTTTATACTAGCTACTATTAAGGATTTTAATAAATCGACAAGCATTTACTGCGTAAAAATCTGAAATGTTGTTATTATATTTTGAAATTCCATTTTTAAAGATAAAGCTATATTAATGTAATTATTTAGATTTATTTACATTACCAGTATGATTTTCAAAAAATTCATCATGCATAAAATATTAATTCACATTAAATCAAATAAAAAATTACATCAAATAGATTATATTGATTAGATTAAGTACGATTTTTGTTTTAAAATTTCTTCAGATATTTAGCATTTTTTGAGGATATCAGCAATGTAATATCTATGGTATAAAAATACTCTCTCTCTCTCTCTTTTTTTTTTTTTTTTTTTTTTTTTTTTGGAAAATGTTCAAAAGAGTTTCTTACAATTTTTAATATTTTTATTTTTTAAAGCTTTAAATTGCTGGTTTCAGAATGCGGACTGACACGCAAATACATAATTTTATTCAAGCTTGAAATATGCATCCTATTGAAGATGGTGTGTATAGATTTTAAAAATCTTTAACAAAGCCTCCTAGTATCTATACATTACTTTTTATGAGCAGCAATTGTTTAGAAGACATATTAATGACATTACACTATTTCGAAATCAACAAAGGTTACTAAGTTTATTACTATATCACACAGGATGTTTCTGTTTCAAATGCCACATGCGTGTAACATTTGCAGTTCTTTTACAGGGCACATAGAAAAATTGATACATTTTCGTCTATATGATTTTATGTGTATTCTAAGATGTTATGTGTCTTTAACTTACAGAAATTTTAATGTTGTACTCAAAAGTGTATATATTATCTGGCCTCCATTTGACTGTTCGTGAAAGCTCCTGAGAAACCTTCAACAGTTGCCAAATTGTAGGCAATATCATATATTCTAGCAAATCTTATGTGTGTGTGTGTGTGGTTATATATATATATATATATATATATATATATATATATATATATATGCAAATTTTATCTTAAAAACGGTTCTAACGATTTTGACGAAATTTTGTATCCTACCGTTTTGGGGCACTAGAAAAACATGGGGCTAGGTCACATGATCAAGAAAATTCGTTTAGTGGGTCATTTTGGGTCACCATGGGTCAGGGTCAAGCTAATTGTATCTAAAAATGGTTCAAATGATTTTTACTAAATTTTGTATCCTACCATTTTCGGGAACGAGAAGACTATTGGGCTAGGTCACATGTTCGATGACTTTCGATTAGTGGATCACTTTGGGTCAACGCGGGTCAAGCTAATTTTATCTAAGAAACGGCTCTAACGAATTTGATTAAATTTTGTATCCTACGTGCTTCGGACACAAGAAAATCATTGGAATACGTCACATGTCCGAGAAAATTCGATTAGTGGGTCATTTTTGGGTCACTGTGGGTCAAGCTAATTTTATCTAAAAAACGGCTCAGACTATTTAGACTAAATTTTGCATCCTATGATTTTAGGGCACGAGAAGACAGTTGGGCTAGGTCAGGTGTTCGAGAAAATTCGATTGGTGGGTCATTTTGGTCATGGGTCATTATGGGTGAAGCTATTTTTATCTTAAAAACGGTTCAGAGGATTTGAACTAAATTTAGTATCCTACAGTTTTAGGGAACGAGAAGACTATTGGGCTAGGTCACATGTTCGAAAAAATTTGATTAGTGGGTCATTTTGGTCATGGGTCATGATATTTGAACTCAACGCTAATTTTGACTGAGCATAGCTCGGTCTTCCCTGCTCGTAGATGTTATTTGACTAAAGATTCTCAAACACGCCGCCAAAATAAGTTGAATAAAACAAAGGATTTAAGTTATTTTTCCAGTTAGTAGAAATCATGTTCAACCCACATGCTACCGTTTGCCTCTATAAATTCATCGACAGGTGAGTCATTTTGATCGTGCAAATTAAAACTTTCGATTATAAAATACTAGCAAGCTACGCCCACTACGCTGGTCAATTTCTCTTAACGAACTTTTAATCAAACAAAATATTGACATTTCATAATTCACTCTTATATTTTAACAGAATAATAAGGCTACTATAATTTGTGACTCGTGCCAATATACATGTCAGGACACGTTGCCCTTATCATTATCTTTTTACGCATGAAAATTTCGCTATGGTACTCCATAGTGAAATTTGGTAATTTTTGAAATTCAATATTTGAAAAACGGCATAATCATTAGATTTGAAATTTATATCAATAAAAATACAATTTTTTACCTTTCAAACGCAGCTAGTCTAACAGTTTTCTGACAAATACTTTTCGAGCTATTATTTTTTTCAGTAACTTCAAATGTTTTATTTTCTGAGATTAATCTGTGGCCACAATTAGCGAAAAACCCAGTCGTCAGCAACGCATAGCTTTTTATTAAAGAGGCTGTTAGAGCAGGGATTGTCACCATCAATTTGCCACCATCACTTTTGAAATCGGTTCTCTAGTTGCAGAGATTACATAGAAATTGTAATTTAGAATGATTTTAGAACGCTTTTCGCTCATTTCACCCTTTTAAATTTCGATTTTTTTTAATTTGTTGTTAGAGAACATTTACATCTTATAAGTAACGACAATGCCAAATTTCAAATTTCTAGCTCTTTCAGTATAAAGACAATTGCAATTTTAGAACGTTTTTTGCTCCTGCATCCCTCTGGGATTAGTGGCACTGACATAAAATATAGACTATGTTGGAGCAGGGATTGTCACCATCAATTTGCCTCCATCACTTTTAAAATCGGTTCTGTAGTTCCAGAGATTACACAGAAATTGTAATTTAGAATGTTTTGAGAACGCTTTTCGCTCAACTCACACTTTTAAATTTCGAATTTTTTTAGAATTTGTTTTTAGAGAGCATTTACATCTTATTAGTAACTACCATGCCCAATTTCATGTTTCTAACACCTTCAGTATAAAAAAATCGAAATTTTAGAAAGTTTTTTGCTCCTGCACCCCCCTTGGAGTAGTGGCACCGACATAAAATATAGTCTATGTTGGAGCAGGGTCACATCAATTTGCCACCATTACTTTTGAAAACGGTTCTGCAGTTCCAGAGATTCCATAGAAACTGTAATTTAGAATGTTTTTAGAACGCTTTTCGCTTATTTCACCTTTTTTAAATTTTGATTTTTTTTCTTATTTGTTCTTAGAGAGCTTTTACATCTTATAAGTAACTACAATGCCAAATTTCAAATTTCTAGCTCCTTCAGTATAAAAAAGTCGCAATTTTCGAACATTTTTCGCTCCTGCACCCCATTGGGGTTAGTGGCACCGACATAAAATATAGCCTATGTCAGAGTAGGGATTGTCACCATCAATTTGCCACCATTACTGTTGAAATTGGTTTTGTAGTCCCAGAGATTCTATAGAAATTGTAATTTAGAATGTTTGTAGAACGCTTTTCGCTTATTTCACCCTTTTAAATTTCGAATTTTTTTTTTAATTTGTTCTTAAAGAGCATTTACATGTTATAAGTAACTACAATGCCAAATTTCAAATTTCTAGCTCTTTCAGTATAAAGACAATTGCAATTTTAGAACGCTTTTCGCTCCTGCAACCCCCTGGGATTAGTGGCACCGACATAAAATATAGCCTATGTTGGAGCAGGGATTGTGACCATTAATTTGCCTCCATCACTTTTGAAATCGGTTCTGTAGTTCCAGAGTTTTCATAGAAATTGTAATTTAGAATGCTTTAAGAATACTTTTCACTCATCTCACCCTTTTAAATTTCGAATTTTTTTAGAATTTGTTCTTAGAGAGCATTTACATCTTATAAGTAGCTACAATGCCAAATTTCAAATTTATAGCTCCTTCAGTATACAAAAAATTGCAATTTTAGAAAGTTTTTCGTTCCTGCACCCCCTAGGGTTAGGGGCACCGACATAAAATATAGCCTATGTTGGAGCAGGGGTTGTCACCATCAATTTGACACCATCACTTTTGAAATCTGTTTTGTAGTTTCAGAGATTACCCCCTACAAACAAACAAACAAACAAACAAACAAACTTTACTCCTTTATAATATTAGTATAGATGTATTTTTAACACATATTTTTTTCGCAAAGGAAATTCAAAATTTATATTTTTTTAAATTAATTAATAAAAAAAATATTAATTGTACTCTATACACTTTTTAAACAGAAATCTAATTCTAGAATCTTTAAATATGCTAATCCAATATTACAGCTTATTCCGCAGAGTAGTGTTTGAGTTATGTAAATTAACCTTGAAAACAAGCCTACAATGCCCTTTTAATATAGGGAGCTTACCGGGATTGACTGGAGTAACATATCTTAATATCGTGTGTAATGACTATTCTGACAAGAGATATGGCAATTACTATTTGTTTGCTCTGTAGTAAGTATAGAAATCCATTTTTTTTAAAACTGATATAACTTAAAAACTAACTAATATTTTTACATGAAATTTCAAAGGTTTGAATTAAATATAAAATAAAATAAAATAAGCAAACCGCTTAAAAATCCAATAATTACATACCTCATACTGTCAAAAGATTTAGGCTGGACAAAAACTTAAAAAATGTGAAAACGTACACTTTTAAAATAGCGTTTATTAAAAACTTATTCGTCGTATTCAGCTTTACGTTTGGTCACTTACAAGGAAGGTCTCCATAAGCGCATACTCAGAAAATTTTGAAAAAATTACAGAATGTTCTTCTCATGAGGATACGTCTATAAAAAGCTTTTCTGCGGAACCTCGATATAACGTCCGTAAAAAAATTAAGAAAATTTCGTTTATTTGGCGATTTATCACCGGTTGGCGACGGAATAAAATTTTAAAAAATACGATTTTGTGACACATACTCTTTAAAGAAAAACTTTTTCATGCTGAACTTGTTTATGTAAGTTTAACTTAGATAATAAATAATTTTTTTTTAAGCTACAATTTTGTGAATACATTTATATGTATATGTATATATACTGAAATTTAAAGATAGTAATTTACGATTTAAAACAAAATTTAAATTGATTGAAATTGTTTCAATCTCAAAAATAAGCCCGATTCTTAACATTCTCAATTCAAGGAAAAGTATTGTTGCTGTGGAAACAACAACTTCTTCGATATGGAAATGTATAACGAATGCGTTTGTCATCGGGCTTTTCTTTATAAAACACATTTAAAAATTACTTATATAACCAGTCAAGCCGTTCAAATTAGAAAAAATCATGGATTGGGGATAAAACAATAGCAAAATTTCATTCAATCGGTAATAAATAGAGAAAAAAACGTGAATGATTTATTTAATCTGATTTAAAGAATATTTTTAATTAATATTACTGCAAACGTACAGAGAGTTGAAAATGTTGAACGCAAAATTTAAACGATTCTGAACAAGAGAGTATGGTATCCTGAGCCCTAGAAATAACCCGTTAGTATAAATTTTTAAGCTAATGACTAGTTTAAACTTTAAAATTTTATAAAAATCTCATAGACATATTTGGAAATTTAAAAAAGCATTGTTGAAAATACAAAAATTATACAAAAAATAATAAACTTTCATCGTTTAAGTTTAAATTCATTAAGTATTGCGCATTCGAATAATCATTTTACAAGAAATTTCAAAATGCATTAAAATCGTTTTTGTTTGGCGAGGGTAAAATATTGCTAGCCAAATCGCATATTTTTTCGTCAAATACCCGAAAGTAATTTTTTTTTTCAGATTGTCTACTGGGATTCCGCAGCAAAATTTCATTGATCCTTTATTACATACATGAGTAGCTTCATTAGCATTTTCTTTTCAAAATTTTCTGAGTATGCGCTTTAAGGAGACCTTCCTTGTTAGACACTTGTCATGCCCCATACCGTAGAAACAGGGAATTTGTTTGTATGGAATTGGGCATTCTAAAATGAATTAAGCCCTTTACTATTTTAAAATTTTAAATGTTTTTATAATAATATATATTTTTACAAACAAATTTGTCATAGAAACAAGAAATTTGTTTCTATGACTTTGGCACTAAAAATGTCAAAATTTGCTCAGCAAAAATATAAACTAGAAATAGTACTATTTAATCTTGAAAAATCGTTTGATAACAATAGATGTAAATTCTTTTCTCTTATTGTTCATTGAGTTTGTTTTTTGTTCACTGCGAGAAACTCTGTGGAGTTTCTATGATATAATGTTGAATGTCCATTACCTGTGTGACTTGTCTTGTGTCATTAATTGCAGGACAAGAAATAATGGGTCCAATTCCTACTTCATACTTAAATATTCGAAGTGGGTAGTCTTTTACTTCAAAACACAATTGTGCAATAAAATGGCAGTAAATGCAGCAAACTGCCTGTAAGTGAAAATATATTCATTTTACTTAATTAAAATATTGGTGGCACACTAAATAAATTAGTACGTGTGTTTTAGAATCCTGAATCCTGTCGTGTCCCCCGATTTTACCCGAACACAACCGGCCAGACAGTTTGGTTTGGGTGGTTTGACGCTATTTTTTTTTGTTATAGGTCAATTTCGGGTCTGGTTGACATTAATTGTTTTGGGTTCGGGTTGATTTCGGGTTATGTTTTAACTCTTGTGGGTCGGATTCGGGTTGACGTAATTTTTTTAATTAATGACCTGAATATTTTGAAATGGAAAAAAAAACTAAATATTTAAACATTAATGAGTATATATGTATATATATACATATATATATATATATATATATATATATATATATATATATATATATATGTATATATATATATATATATATATATATGTATATGTATGTATACACACACACACACACATATATATATATATATATATATATATATATATAACTTTTGTTAATAATAAACATCAAATAACATTAATAATCAACAATATAAGAACCGATAATTATAATAAAATACATAGTAATGTATCCAAATATGTGAGATTCTCAAAATGAAATAAATAGAAACAAGTTGGAAGTTGTACGTCAAACGTGACAAATGAGGTGCGTTCGTACTATAGCTAGTTACATAAATATTCAGATCTTGATGATTTTTAATTCTGTGAAATGAATTATATCGTCTGCAGATTAATTTCTGTCATAAAATAAGTATCTCGATCGTTTGACGATTAAATTTCGGAAGCTCCTATAACAGAAAAGCACCGATTAAAAAAATCATATTTCTTAATAAATGTTTTTATTAATATTTTCTAAAGTTTTGATTCGATTTTCATAAAATTTGAAATGTCTCGACAAAATTCTGCAAAGATAATATACTTTAAATTTCAAACCATTCGGTTGGGTAGTTTTTGCTTTGTTATATGCGGACGGACGGACAGACAGACGGACGGACGGACAGACGGACAGAACAGACGACGACGACAATAGGTGCTACGTATTTATATAATTACGAACGCACCTAAAAATGAAGTTATATGAAAAAAATCCAAAGTGCGTACGGTGAAAAAATGACAAGAAGCTAATTGAAACTTATATCATGGAACGCTTTTTCCAAGGACAATATTCCACAAATATAAGTAAAACGTAATTGATTTCTGTTTAAATGAATAAGCCTAGGTCAAATTTTATTCATTCAAATTGTCCGATCAGTTACGATGCAACAATTGAAGAAAATTGAATAAAAATGAACAGATATTAAATATCTAAAGATAATAGGTGTAAAAACAATTATAATGGAAAATTATGAATATACATGAATATATATATATATATATATATATATGTGTGTGTGTGTGTGTGTGTGTGTGTGTGTGTGTGTGTGTCCGTTTTTCTATATAAAACACGAAACTGACATTGAAGATATAAGGTAAAGCTAGGAGAGTCTGCGCACAATTCAAAAGAATAACAATAAAAAATCTAAATATTAATATTTTGCTAAACTATCCATGAGTAATTTTTACGTCATTTGTTTTTTATGCATTTCCATTGTTATTTTGTTTTTATGTTGTAATTTAATAGAACAGTTATAATAAAACCAAGAAATTTATTTTGCGCAATCTGTCCTTACAGGGATGATGTGATTGCGCACATGGGAAGGAGAGATTGTTACTAATAATAACTACAATTAAATTGTTAACAATAATAATTACACTTAAATGACCTTGTTGTAAGGTTTTTCTGAATAAATATTATTGCATTAGGAGTGAATAGTTCAACCTAATGATTAAATAATCAGAAAAAGGAAATACTTTTTAAAACGATTAATAAATTTTAATTAAAGGGAAAAAATAAATAATCAGAAAAAGCAAGTCCAGATAAGATTACAAAATAACATTAAGTTACTTGAGTCCTTAACCCCTTCGGCCCTGATTTTTTTTTCAATTTTGGGAAAAAATTACTGTTATGCTAACAAAATTAAAAATAGCTATCGGAATCACAGAAGGGAACGAATGCGTTCTTCACCAAAACCTCACAAATGTAGTTATTATGCGTGTTTTTCATATAACAATAGTCTAAGGAAGAATTTTTGAAGCGTTTGGAAAATGTCATATTACAACTAAATTAAACAAGAATAAAAATTTAGTAATATTTTTTATCTTTTAACACAAATTAGCAATTCGGAAAAGGATTCCTAAATTTTAATTTAAAGAGTAAAACGTATGTTTTAATTAAAAGAAATGCCAACGGCTTGCTAATAATTATGAAAATTATTATTATTATTATTATTACTAAATTCTAAACATAAGTGAAGTCATAATAGGAAATGTAGAGATTCATACTATCACTATTAGGTGCTGAAATTAATAAAAATAATGTTTAAGACAAAATAATACTCAATAAATGATATGTTCTATTAGTAGAACGTCAGGGCTGAAGGGGTTAAGTTACTTAGTCCATTTTCCTTTTTCATTTTTTAATGCATATTTTCCAATAAGCTCCGTAATCTCTCTTAGCATGGAAACTCATGGGAACAATGCGGCATCTCTCCTAAGTAGCAAATGCGCAAACTCTCCAATTTCGGGAGGAGAGATTGCGCGGCCTTTTATTTAAACACGGCCGCTACTAAAACGAACCGTTGGTGTTCACACTGTTAGTCTAGATTAGTAGCTTATGAGAAATCGTTTAAGTTAAAAATATTTTGTACTACTGACATTGTGTATTGACGAATAGCTATGAAAATTCAAGCACTGATTTTGCGAAAACAAAACAAAATAGTAATGCTTTATCTTAGAAGCTCAAAACAATCAACGTGCACTTTCAAGTAGACACTCCACTACTGCTGTTGTACAACTACCTGCAGTCGCTGGGCGCTCACTCTTTTCCTTCCACTCGAATCTCTATGTGCGCAATCTCTCCGACCGCACCATCTCTCCTGGCTTTACCATAATTGAAGACTACTTTTCCATAATTTTATTAAAATGTAGAATAACTTTCTTTTATTTCGAGCTGCGTTTTAAATGTTTTGGGTTCGAGTAGTTTTCGTGTTAAAGTGTGTTGTGTTGTAAGTCGAACACAATTTTTTGACGGGTTAAGGACGATATACGAACAAATTCTCGAATAAGTATAAGCTGATAAAATAATCAAAATTGATAGATTTTGCTAATTTGAAACTACTTATTTTTAACAGAGTACAAACAAAATATTTCTCTCAAAATTGCAGTAGTTTTAAAATTTTCTTTTTATTTACCTCTATGTCGAATAAAGTTTTTTCAAATGAACATGACTCGAGAAGGAAAATAATTTCCCATTAGCAATCTTCCATTAATAATCTGAAAATGCACATAGCTTAGATAAAGATTTCTTAAGAGGGAACAAATGTCAGAATTGTATGAGAAATAATTACTCATGTACGTATTTAAATTCTAATTTATAAATTCTAAAATTTATTTTTATTTTCAGTAAATTATTTCGAAGTAAACAAAATCGGAATTTGAAAACAAACAAATACTGAAAATACTTATTTCCTCCTTTATATTTAACAAATGTTATTTTACCATCGAAAAAAAAAAAAAATCCCCATTTGAAGAAATTTTTTTCATAATGAGAGAAAATCACTTTCGTTAAATTTCCCTAATATTTGTCTTTCTCTCTTCAAACGCAATTTACTCTCTCTTGTTTACCATCGAGAAAAGAAGATTTATGGAGCTCATTAATGAACTCACAACACAATTCTCAATCAATAAAATCACCAAAAATAAATAAATTTTTCTGTTCACTTATTCAAATGATAAGGCTTGGATATTTCCTCTTTTTTTCATTTGTTATAAAATACTTATAGGGTTTTATTTTTTTCTTGATTTAAAAGAAATGAGATTTTACCATCGGAAAAAAATTAATTCTCTATTTTGAAGAAATTGCTTTCATAATGAAAGAAAATCACTTTCCTTAAATTTCCCTAATATTTGTCTTTCTCTCTTGAAACGCAATTTACGCTCTTGTTTACCATCGAGAAAAGAAGATTTATGGAGCTCATTAGTGAACTCACAACACAATTCTTAATCAATAAAAACACCAAAAAAGAAAGAAAAATTTCTGATTACTTATTCGAATGATATTGTGGCTTGGAAATTGCCTCTTTTTTCATTTGTTAGAAAATACTTATAGGATTAAAAATCAATAGCAGAAATAGCATGCTATAATAGAACTTATTATCTCTCTTTCGTTGAAATTGAAATAAAAATTTGCCCTACTTTTAAAACAAGTTCTTTGATAAATAATTTTTATTTTCAATGAGACAAAATAGTCTAAAAGCATCCTAACATTTTTCTTAAAATTTAACTGTTTATTTCGAGTATAAATCAACCTTAACACTACATTATTTCGTTCAAAATTTATATGTCAGTAAAAAGAAGTTTTTCGAGAAGTTAAAAAAAGTGTTAAAAACAATTACTTACTAATTTTATTTAAATAATAAATTTTTCATCCTTATATTTCTGGTAATATTTTTTATCGAATGAAATTTTGTAAAAAATAGTAGTAATATATCTAGTTTCACCTTTGCTTGCATTGACAGAACTGACCTCTTAGGTAAATATTTCTATTATTTTGAGTTATTTACTAATTCAGAAAAACTTAGTTTTCAATATTTGTTTATCTTTATGTCAAACATTTTTTTAAATGGATCGTATCCATCTAGAAGAAAAAAAAATTGTTTCTCATTCATAATCAGGGAATGTACACAGCTGATCGATAAAGATTTCTTAAAGGAACAATTGTCAGAATTCTATGAGAATTACTAATTTATGTACGTATTCAAATGCTAATTAATGAATTCTAACATTTCGTTTTATTCCTGGTAAATTATTTCGAAGTAAACAAAATTGGAATTTGAAAGCAAACAAATACTGAAAATACTTATTTCCTCCTTTATATAGAACAAATGTTATTTTACCATCGAAAAAAAAATCCCCATTTGAAGAAATTTTTCTCATAATGAGAGAAAATCACTTTTCTTAAATTCCCCCAATACTTCTCTTTCATTTTTCAAACGCAATTTACGCCCTTGTTTAGCGTGAAAAATGTGGATTTATGGAGCTCATTAGTGAGCTCACAACATATTTCTCCATCTATAAAAATCACCAAAAAGAAAAAAAAATCTCTTCTTACTTATTCAAATGATAAGGATTGGATAATCTCCCGTTTTTTATTTAAAAAGTTATGTATTTATCAGGTGATATATCATTAGTAGAAATATCCTTCTATAATAGAATTTATTATTTCTCTTTTGATGAAATTGAAATAAAAAATGCCCTACTTTTAAACAAGTTCTGTTACGAAATTTATTTATTTTCAATGATACAATATATTCTAAAAATATCCTAACATGTATCTGCTTATATCGAGTATAAATCAAGATTACCATTTAGAATCAAGAAAATGTGAATATCATTATTACGTTCAAAATCTATATCTCATTAAAAATAAATTTTTCGAATGATAAAAGATTCTTAAAAATAATTACTTATAAATTTTATTTAAATAAACAATGTATCTATCATTATGTTTCAGATAATATGTTTTATCGAATACAATTTTATAATAAATAGCAACTCAAATTCAACTTTTTCTTATATTGGCAGCACTTATCTATTAGGAAAATAATTGCAATAATTGTTAGTTTTTTATACCGCTAACCGAGTCCCTACCTGTCGAGCACGAGTGCCTAGCTTGACGAGTTGGTACCTGGACGCGGGGCGATATTTCTCTGATCACCGCATGGCTGTGATCCACCTGACAAGAGCCTTGTTGGCATCGCTGCAGTGCTCTCTAGTCGTTTGCTACATTTTTCTTTGTTTGCCCGTTCATGGTTTCTATTTAACTTTGTTGAATTGGCAGATTTTAAATAAAAAGAAAAGTGCCCAGTTATTACTGATGGCATTGAGCTCACAGGCTATTAACACTAATTGTATATTATACTCTTATTTCGAAGAATAATGGCCCTCGAAAAATAAAGAAACCGACAATAAATTAAGGGGGAATTAGCCCCATCCCGTTCCCCATCTTTATACTTAACCAATGAACCCCCAAAACTAATCAGAGAAGCGTCTTATCCTATTATATCTTATTATTATAATAAACCTATGTACAAAATTTGAAGCAAATCGGCTTTTTCTGCATGAAAAACCCGATTATCTAAATTAAAGGGGGATTAGCCCCCGTCCCCCACTTTATACTTAACCAATGAACCAAAAAACTAATCAGAAAGCACCTTATCACAAATGAACCTGTATGCAAAATTTGAAGCACATCGGATAATTCTGCCTGAAAAAACCATTTATCTATATTAAGGGGGATTAGCCCCCCGTTCCCCCGTTTATACTTAACCAATGAACTCCCAAAACTAATCAGGTAAGCGCCTTATCACAATGAATCTATAAACAAAAGTTGAACCTAAACGGATATTTCTATCAAGAGTTATCGCGTTACATACATACACCTAAACGGATATTTCTATCAAGAGTTATCGCGTTACATACATACGTACATACATACATACATACAGAACGGGTGTGCACATTAGCTCTCAGGCTTTGATAGCCTGTGAGCTAAATAAGCAAAAATTAAAAAAGAGAAAGGACTTGGTCTCGTAATTTAGAACATTGATCAGGTGACGAGACTTTTACCTGACTAGGCACATCTAGAGGTATAATTCATAGAGAACTTGGAGGACTTTGCATCCACGACGGATTTTACATGCACCAGCCAATTTTTTAATTACCAATTTTTTTAATATGCTGATTTGAAAAAAACTTTGTTATTTTTGTGTTCATTCAAAGATTTGCTGTTTAAATTGTCGACCATTCTCCATTTTGCAGATAATAAAGAAAAAAATCGCCTCGTTTAGTAAAGAGCAAATTTCCATTAATAAAAGGTTCTCTTAAAAGGATATTAATATTGAAGACATAGAAAATAATTACAATTTTTTTCTTTAAATGATTCCATAAACTTCAACCCCTACAGTACAATTTTTATAAATGATTTATTAAATGGAATTTCCAAACAAATGGATAACGGAATGCACATTTTCTGTTTTGTTTCAGATGAACAATCCGTTACTTTACCTCACTTTCTTATACAAATATTCACTAATTCTTATAGCAATATTGTCTAATCCATTAAATAAATTATTGATTTTTTTTTTCGAAATTTACATTCAAAATTTGAGTTTTTTAAAATAAATTTTTTTCCAAATACAAATTATTTTTCTAATTCGAAGTTTAGAAAGCGAATTTCAATGCGTCTTTTAAAAAGCTTATCGTGAAAACATAACATTTGATAATTAGAAAGGGTCTGCCTGGAGAATTTTTGTTAGAATGGCTGTTGTCTCGAATGATATTTTATTAACATAATCTTAGAGCACATAATTTTTTTAAAACATGTATTTTTGTTATTCCCTCCCCCCCCCCCCTCAAAAAAAAAAAAAAAAAAAATCCATACACAAGCTTTGTTACAGACGATCCACAGGACCACACGGATGCAATCCGGAACTCCACACTGTATGTGCAATGGATTCACCAGGAGTTGAACAGGTAGTACTATGCTCTCGTCTACGGGGAGTCCATGTAAAGAAATCGATATAAAATAAATAAATAAATAAAGCAGAATACATTTTCTGAAGAAAATCGTAAATAATAACTCATTTACCTGTTTAAATGGTAAAAATTTAATTCTATAAGTTTTTCATAATTCTTATAAAAATTTATCAAGCGAATATTTGAAAAAAAAATAGATATTGGAATTCATTTATTTTATTTTATTCAAATAAAAATTGCATCGCTTCATAGGTAAAAGTCCAATTTATCAAATAATGTCATTTTTTGTAATTAGAAGATAAATGTGTCTCATTTGTGTTTGTTTAAAAATTAAGTTACTCTTTTCAATATAACATTGATTGCGTATTTATGTTTCATAGAGAATACGTATAATTATCTCTTTAATTAACTAAAAGAATAAACTTTAGTCGATAAAAATCTCATTAAAAAGACGAAAGGTCATGGATCAAATCAAAAATAATCGCTTATTATATAAACGGGTCCTGCCATTTCTGTCTTTTCCTTATAAATTACTTATCAAGTGAAAGTTCAAAACAATTATAATATAATGTGTGTTTTCTTCTTTGTTTATAACAAAATATCACATGATCTACTAAGATTCAAAATATTATTTTATGTGTTATTCCCTAATCAGAATAAACATAAGCATTTACGTTACATTAGTTCAAAAATTGGCTTAATATTTGTCTTATTTTAATATTTTTTGAATTACGATTTATTTTTACATTTTATATAGAGAAACAGTAGAAGCTTCATTTTTAATATACTTAAAGTTTAAACTGCAATAGATAAAATTCATTTAAAGGACAGAAAATTTAGCAAAGTATTTGCTTATTTAAATATTAAATTTTTAATTCTGTGCTTTTCGTAGATTTTTTATACATGACTTATTTTAATTAAATTTTTAAAAATAAATTAAATAATTGAATGCGTATTTTCCCCTTCGTTTTAATCAAAACTATCCTTACTTCACAAACAAACATATTACTATATTTTACATAGACAAAAATGAATATTTCATGTTTTTTTCTTTTTCTTAAAGAATTACATTAATATTTCATCTTTTTTCAGAGTTACTTTCCCCATCGAGCTGAAGTTACTTTTGGAGTATGCTTAGGAAATCCGATAAAATATACCTCCTTTTATTAAACATCAAAGTGCAAACATCAATCGTTAAAAAATACTCAAAGCCGAGAAATGTCTCTGAAAAACAGTAATTTTAAAGCATTCACTAATTTAAAGGATAAATTTGAAATCATACTACTTCCATACATTTCTTATGAGTTATTTATCAAGTAAATTTAAAAAGTGTAATAGAACTCATATTTGTTTTCTTGTTTAAAATAAAATTGCTTTTTCGTCAAAAAAATGCACCATAAAATAAAATATAAATAAATAAATAAAGTAGAAACATTTCTACACTGTAAAAAAAGAAAAAAAAAAGGTAATGTTTTAAATTCTGTTAGTTATATTTCTTAAGGTTTACGGAAATATAATATAACCTCATCTAAGTTAACCGCGATTCCGAAAGGCCTTACTTTGTCGTTATAGATGTCTCTAAATACAATAGATACCTATATTTAAAGAAGCACTTCCAAAGGAAAACTTTCTTTTGTTGCCCGTAATAGTTTTTACAGTGTATTAAATTGTTTTCTCTATCTGGAATATCGTTTTTTTTTTTTTTTTTTTTTTTTTTTTTGGAAGCAATCAATTCTCAACTAAATTTTTTCAGCTATTAAAATTCCAAAAGAAGTACAAGTTAGAAATGTACCCATTTGCTTACAGGTGCAAATAATAATAATAAAAAAAAATCCATTTAAAGCTGTCCAGCTCTTAAAAGCTTCAAAATCATAACACTCCAAACGATACACGCGGTCATCTTTTGGGATAATTAGGAGAAGCAACGGTATTTAGTTATACCAGATGACCGTGTGTGTCGGTTGAAAACGTTTGGAGCGTTATGATGTTGAAGCTTTTAAGATCTGGACAGCTGTAAATGGATTTTTTTATTATTATTATTTGCACCTGTAAGCAAATGGGTACATTTCTAACTTGTACTTCTTTTTGAATTTTAACTATTTATTCAAGGTGAATTTCGTGCTAAAAAATTTAATTATATTTTAATGTTTATGTTAATGTTATTAATTTATCATGTTTGTTGAACATGAAACTATTTAATAGTGAATTGATAGCGTCCGAAAAACTGATATTTCGGGTTGAGAAAATTAATTAATACACTATAAAAATTACTAGGGAACATTTTCAAAAATTTCCAGCAGCAACAGAATGTTTCATAAATGCTTCTATAACTCTCTGAAACCTGTTATTGTTTGACATTTTTTTTCAGATAAAAGAACGCATTCCGAATCGCAGGGAAACCCTGAAGATTATATTTTCGTAAAACTTAAGAAAGATAAAAGCCACATTAAGAAATATTTATCTTTTTTACAGTGTAGGAAATAATGGCAGTTTTCAGAAATTTCAAAACATGTTTCTTGAAAATATCAGAAACTTCTAGGAAGCTCAATTCACGTACTGTTGTCGTAAGCTTTGATCAGGAATAATTCTGAATAGAAGAAGCGAATTTTCCCGGGAATTGTGTATCGGCTACAAATAATTTCTTAGAAATATTCCTGGATCTTTTAACAGAATAAATATGCTAACGTTTTCAAATAAAATTATTTCTTCAAGTACAGGCAATAAACAACATCTCATGTATTTTATGATTACAAAATTATTTTATCATGTTTCTTATCTTTTCTTTTTTTCATATTTAGTGTTTTTTTTTTTGTTTTTTTGCCAAACTTGGATTATTTTTTAATTCTGCTTAGTGGAACAAAAAATTATTCTTCTATTTAATAAAATCAAAAACTTCAAACGATAAAAATCCCTCAAGGCGGGAAATTTTTTTCAAGAAACCGCAATATTCGTACTTTCGCTTATTTAAATGATACATTTTCATTCTATTATATTTCATTCTATCATTATATTTCTTGTAAATTATGTCATTTTTGTAGGAATTGAACGCTTATTGCCTTCTTTGTATAAAATGAACTTGCTCTTGACTAATAGGCCTTTTGGGATTCTACAAGTTCGTATTTACAAATAATGATTTTTTTTTCAATTTTAGACTAAAATTAACCCTTAAGCTCCACGACGTACCTGTGTACGTCATAAACTCTTCTATTTGAAATACCAGGACGCATGTGCGTACGTCCTCATTTTAAGCCCAGACTGCAATGTTACAGCATCTGTTTTTCTGTTTTTTCTTTTTTTTTTTTTTTCTTTTCTTTTCTTTTCTTTTTTTTTTTTTTTTTTTTTTTGCCGCTAATTGCTATTGTGATTGGATTTTTACGGGCTTTATAGCAATGATTGAATTCGTACCCAATAGTTGATGTTACGTGTCCAAAAAAACTCATTAGTTTTCCCGATGCTTTGGTACATTCTTCGAAGTTCATTTGTTTACGCGTTGGTCATTCTGTTCAGTTGTCTTTTGTAAATTGTAGTGTTTCGCTTTCGCTTTTGTATTTGTTTGTATCTGATAGATAGTGATTTTATAGAATAATTATGTCAGATCGAATAGTGATTATGTTCCTAATTTTGATGATAACATAGACGATATTGATGATATCTTAGAATCAAACAATGAAGATTTAAACTTCGAACCTTATTTCGTATTCTATAAATAAATAAACTTTTAATTCATCTCCCTGCATTACATGTAATTAAATAATCAACATATAATTAAAAATAATGACATAAACTACTCTTGACGAAATTTAATACATCTGGTATTCAGCATACTATCAGCAAATTGAATATGGTGCTTAAGAGCCTACATCAGTCATAAGAAAAAACGCTCAAGCTAATGTTAAATCTATGGGAAGGTTCTTGGGCGATTTCTCGCTCGCATTTTAATATTTTTAAATGATTTTTTTGAATAGGATAGCTGAGGTCAATCTCTAACGTTGTTAGATTTTACTTTTTCGATTATGGTTCCAGTTTTTTTATATAACGGTATTTTAACTTTCAGAACCGGTTCAAACCAGTTCCAAAATTGAAAATGTCCGCTTATAAAAAACTGTAACCAAAATCAAAAAAAGTAAAAACTAGCAACGTTAGAGATCGATCTCAGCTATCCTATGTAAAAAAAAATCATTTAAAAATATTAAAATGCGAGCGAGAAATCGCGCAAGAACCTTCCCATAGACTTAACATTAGCTTGAGCGTTTCTTCGCGTGACTAGCGTAGGTTCTTAAGGGTTGTTAACGTTTTAAGTATTTATGATTACAAATCTACTTTAACATCAGTCCTTTTTTAGTGTAACTTTTATTTTTACCAAATTCAAGTTATTTTCCAATTCTGATTAGAGAAACAGCAGAATTATTCTTCTATTTTTTAAACGTAAAATGCAAACATCCAAAGATAAAAAAACACTCCAGGTGGGAAAATATTGTCGAAAATTTTAATTTGAATACATTCTCGTATATCTCTTGCATGCATTTCTTATAAACTATTTGTCAAGTAAATATTTTTCAAAAAATGTAATAGGATACCCACTTTTACCTTTATTTAAAATAAAAATTATTGTTGCATCGATGATAAACAGAATAAAATTTTCAAATTGTTTTCATACAGACAAAAACCAACAATTCATGTATTTTATGTTTACAAAACAGCCGTATCGCTCTATTTTTAGTGCAACGTTTCCCTCAAAACTCACGTTAATTTCCGATTCTGCTTAGAGAAGTTTAAACTGAAAGTGCAAATTTCAAAAGATAAAAATCCTTCAAGGAAGCAAAATATCCTGAAAAAAGTATATATAAGCTTAATGCATTCACTTATTTAAATGATAAGGTTGGAATTATATTGTTCCTATATTTTACCTCAATATATTTATTTAAAATTTAAATAGTAACGTAAATCAGTAACTTAAATATTAACACTTACTTATTCAAATGATAAAGTTGGGATTGTACAATTTATTTTTTTTATAAATTAATTATAAAAAATACAAGAGCTTATATTTTATAAGTCTTTAAAATCAAAACTACCCTTCCTTCATAGATAAACATGCTTACATTTTCAAACAATTCTATTTCTTCAAGCATTGAAAAAAAATGAACATATCACGTATTTTTCTTTTACCAAATTATCTTAACATCTCGAGGTTTTTTTAGTTTAATTTTTCAAACTAAAGTCACTTACCGAATCCGCTTAGCGAAGCTAAACTTTTATGCTTTCTTTCAAAATGCTAAAAATGTAAACTTCAATCAATAAGAAGCTCTTATAGAGAAAAACATTTTAGCAGAAAGCCAAAAATAGCAGCCATTTACTTATTTAAGTGGCAAAGGTAGGATTTTACCAGTTATGTTCTTTTCTGATAATTTATTAATCGAGCAAATAAATAAATAACTAAATAAGATACAAAAACTCAAATTTCGTCTTTAAAATCAACATTACTTTTTCTTCACAGACGAACATGTTCACATTTTCAAACAATGTTATTTCTTCAAGTATCGAGAAAAAAAAAGTCAACAACTTATGTATTTTTATTTTACAAAATTACCTTAATATTTCGGTGTTTTTCATTATAATTTTTCAAACTAAAGTCACTTTACAATTCTGCTTAGAGAAGCCGAAGATTTATATACTTCCTTTTAATAAGCTCAAAGTGCAAACCTTAATCGATAAAAAGCACTCAAAGCAGAGAGAAATTTCTTGGAGAACGCGGTCTTTCATGGAGCAACGCACGTTTTAAAACCTAACATCATTTTACAATTGCTATAGGAGCACGTGACGGCCGGCAACCCTGTTGCTATGGCAACGATGCCGCGTCCAAAGTGCACTCAGCTGGATTTTCAGTTTCTCCTGCTGTCAAAAAATAGCTATATTTCGGCGACTTCATAGGGGTGAGAACTCATTTAGTTTTAATGTCTGGTCTTGGATAGTATTTTTAGAAAAGTCTTTAAAAAAAAAAAAAAATAGACTGCGAGACAGCTATGGAGTGAATGCATTACTATGATTTCAAGAAATTATAAATATACAGTAGATTTCCGATTATCCGATATTATCAAAATTAGGGTTAATCGGATAGTTGAAATAGTCACATAACCAGAGGGTCATATTACCAGTCGCATTTTAAAATTACAATAAGGAATTGATTACTATCATTAGTAAAAAATCAAATAAATAAATATATTTTAGAAAAATATGTAATTATTTCTTTGTTATTATGTCATTTTCAATAATTGTATGACAAATTAGAAAATAGAATATTATGTGCCGCCTGCAAGAAAAGTAACACAACTCTAAAAATTTCATTTTGCGTGTTATTGCACTAAACTTAGGTGCTTCTTGCTACAGGAAAAGTATCATAAGTCTAGTTATCCGTAAAAAATTTCCCACCTTAAAAAGGTGGCAAATTGTGTGGTAGAGTATATTTACCCACTCATACCTCTTCTGCGTCTTTATTCTCAAGGGTTTTACTATTTTATGCACACAGAGCTAAGTGCTATAATTTTATGTTACAGTAAAAACTTGGGAATCATCTTTTGCTTCTCCTATTAAATGTAGCATATTTAAGTTGCGTCACTTTTCTTGGGGGCGAGCGATATATTCTTTCTATTGTGTGTTTTTAGCAACATTAAAAAAATATATTTTAGTAAATTTTGAAATTTGCATATAAATATATTTTGGGTAGTCTACATTTTTAAGGTTTTTAAAACAATTCACTGCATTCGTCTAACATGTGTTTTTCATTCACGGGATTTCCGTTCTGTCAGATTTTGTTTCATTTCTTCATATTCAGGTAATTCTAAATTCAAATTGAAATGAAATATTTTAAACCTGTTTTGGTTTTTCTTTTCGACTTCGGACTATTTACACAGAGAAACATTATATAAACCAGGTCATAAAGCCATTTTAATGTAAATTTATTTGGTAAGTGTGTTTTATCCATAGTACTGACACTATCTTACCGACACACGTACAAGATTACACATTTTTTTATATAAAAATAACTTGCTGATGCTTATGATGTAAAATAAAATTAGAATTTGATACAAAAATTATAAAATTAAAGTAAAATATGTTTTAGGATATTTTGCTATACATTAAATAATTTATAAAACTGAACTTCCGATATTTGTCTAAACGTGTATTAAGAAATAGTTCTGCATTATTTTACAGTACAGAAAACTGTTGTGCAATGCCATCACAATTTTAAACTTAATAAAAAGTATCGAATAATGGAATGAAATTATTATTTATTGATTATTATTACTTAACATTAGAGTAGGATGTTTATTGTTACTTCAGGTATTGATTGATTAAAAAAATTCTTGCTTGAAAATTATTTAAAAAATCAAACAATTAAGATAAAGTTTCAAATAAACTTATTTGAAATATATTTTTAATTTATCTTTCAATTTTTTTCTCTGATATTTTCGGTGAAGTAAAGAGTATTTTTTTTTTTATTATTATTTGGCAGCGAGGATATATGCAATTAAAGCAAAATCGATATCACATATTTCGACATCTGGTACAAGGAACATACACTCCTTGGAATTTCCAAGACGTCTGGCGCCACTATTTAGGATTAGAAAATTTCTATTTAATATTTAAATTGCAGAAATTGTAATCACCTCATCTAATCGCACAATTTGGAATATTTTTGTGCGATAAAATATGGCAAAAAATTCTTATAAAAAAATTCTTATAAAAATATTCTAATAAAAAATTCTGGTAAAATTGAGCTTAGCATAATGACGAATATGTTCGAGCTTTATTGCTGAAACGTCAAGTGGAGGCTTTCTATGGAGACCAAAAGAGAAATTTTACTACTTCGGTCAATTTATATACACGATTATATAAACCAGTTCATACAGCATAATATTGAAAGCGTTGGAAAAATGTATAGTCCTTATTAAATTTCTCTAAAGTTTAGGGTTTATCATACAATTTATTAAGCATGTTATTAAATATAAATTTAAGTAAATTTCAAGAATGCATATTATTTAAAATAAAAAATATTGTGAAAAGTATCCAAGAAATAAAAATTGTTATAATAAAATTAAGATAAATTGTAATTTTAGAATGCATGGACTTCAAGTAAAATGTTTCGTAAATGTCAAAGGAACTTGACAAAGTATTTTCTTTCCGTTTAGAAATATATTTTCCTTCCTCTTCACCCCAGAAAGTTTGACGTTTCTAATTGGCCTTAGAACATTCGTCTTACTTCCCACTCCCAATTTTTTGTGTGTTTTCCAGGAAGCTAATTTAGTAGATTTGTTTTTTGTTTTTTTCTTTTGGGGGATATTTTCGTTCTAGTGTTTTTGTTCTTAGTTCTTTTATTTTGATGATTATTTTTAGGGTATAAATTTTCAAAATGTTTGTAAGAATTGTAAAAAGAAAGTTGTCAGACATATGATCGATTGCTATGAAATATAAAGAATATATTTTAAAATAAGTCTTATTTTCTCTGCCTTTTTTATTTGCGTTTTTGAGGCAATTTATTGGATTTATATTCTGTATTAGTAGACTAGCGGGTCCTCACGGCGTTGCCCGGCCCGTCAAATAATCGCACAAAATTCGAAAATAACTGTAAATATCACAATAAAATTATAAAAAATTAAAAAATAGCCACACGAACTTTGAATAAAATTTATTGAAAAGGGAAGAAAATGTACTATACTGCGTAGAAGATTAATACCGGATTCCTTTTATGGGTGAAAAATTGGTTGTAAAGATGATCGCTGTCATACCAAAATTTTGTTTAACAAAATTGTTGCTGTTAAACAAAAATTTTGTTTAAATATAGGTCAATAGAAATTTTGTTTGAATCAACATTTTTTTTTTTTTTTTTTTTTTTTTTTTTTTGCAATTCCAAAAAATTTTTTGTATCGTCAGCAAAAAATGTTTTGTTGATTCAAGTAAAATGGTTCAATTTTACTTGAATTTTGCTAAAACAACCAAAATGTACTCAACAAAACATGTTTTGTAACTTTAATCAATTTCTTTTTCTGAGTGCATGCACTTATTCTAACGCCGTATCACAAAAAAAATGGTTTTAAAGAGATGATTACAATGAAATATTTATTTACCACGATATAATAAATATATCTAATCTTCCACCGTTACAAATCGTCTTTTTGTTGACTATGTCAATATTTAAACAACAAAAACACAATAAGAAAGGGAAATAAAGAAAATATTAACAGGGCTGTGTACTTTCTGGCATCATTTGAACTTCTCTGGCTATAATTGCTTTTTTTTGTCAGTTTATGATAATGCCAATTTATAATTAATAGTAATAATTACATTTAATAGTAATGGTTGATTAGTTGCATAAGATTTAATGGCACAAGGTCCCATTGGGGACAAGCTGCGCCAAAGTAAAAGTCAATTAATAGTAATAGTAATATTACCAAAATAATTATTTATAACTATATTATTTATCAATTGAATCCATTTGGACACTACACTGTTAACTAGTATTTTAAAAACACAAATTGCACAAATTGTGCTTATTAGTTGCTAAAATCAGTGTAAAAATTGTTTTAAACTCATAAAAGAGCTAAATTCCTACATGTTTCGGCTTTAAACTTAAAGCCATCATCGGGGAAGAGGAACAACACAAACGACTACCAAAACGACTAGCTTTCGTTATATTCCTAAAATTAATTTTACCAAGTTCAAGCAAAACTGTACAGTCAACAGAAGATTTTATCCATAAAATAGAAAATATTCAGATTTCTAAAGGAACTATTCTAGCTAGTTTAGATATTGTGTCTCTTTACCCATCTATTGATACAAATGAAGTTGTACAAAATATTAATTTGGAAATTGATAAACAAAATAATTTAAGTGATAGCGTAAAAACATCTCTAAAGTCAGGACTTAACCTTATCATTAATAACAACGTTTTCATGTTTAATAAGAAATTTTACAGACAAAATAAAGGAGCACCTATGGGATCTCCTATTTCCGGTCTGTTGGCTGAATTTAAACTTAGACCGATGGAGGAATTTATTTTTAAAAGTTTGAATTTAACACCAGAAGTTTGGCTAAGATACGTGGACGATATCTTTATCACATGGAATCATGGAAAGCAAGAACTCCTATCTTTCCTCTCAAAAATAAACGAAATAGATGAAAATATTAAGTTTACTTTGGAAATAGAAGAAAATTCATCACTGCCGTTCCTGGATATTCAATTAATTAAAGATGACAACAACCTAAAACGTAAAGTCTATCGTAAACCGATGAGAAGTAACACAATAATCCCATTTAATGCCTCTACAACTTTCACTTATAAGATTGCTGCCTTCAATTCATTCATCAAGCGTGCTTTTCTGGTTTGTTCAAGTGAATTCATCCAAGATGAACTTAATTTTATCAGAGATATCGCCATTGACCATGGTTTCCCCGCTCATCACGTACAGAAAATTATAGAAAAATTCAATGGTCATTTAATTCATTATCCTGTCCCTAGCAATAATAAACCAACCTATCGTAAATTCCAATATATACCTATTATATTTGAAAGGATTAAAAGGGCCCTCCGTAAATACAATATCCATCTTATTGCTGTCCCTCCCAGAAAATTGGTTGACTTAGTTTCATGTAAATTAGATCCTATCCCCCCTGATCAATTCGCAGGTGTTTATGAAATCCCCATTAGCTTAAATAATAATAGTATAATTTTTTACATTGGTATGACTAAAAGAAAGTTTTTCGAAAGGTTAAAAGAGCATAAAAACGACATAAAATTTGGAAAGTTATCCACTGCACTCTCCCGGTTTTACGCTAAAAATAATGATACTGTAATTAATTTCGATAAAGCAAGAATTATCCATAGGTTCAATAACCCATTTAAAGCCGCCATTAGGGAATCATTGGAAATTAAAATTAGAAAAGATTGTATTTGTAATGATAACTTTTCTTTCAACATACCTAGTCTATGGGATACATTTGTAACCCCTTGTTAATTCCTTGTTTTGTTTTTCGCTCTTTGGCAACAGAGAGCGCCCGCTTATTTTATTTAAATTTTTCCATACTGTTGATTTCAATTTTCTCGTGTCGAAAATTAAAAGATCAGTAGTCGTTTGTGTTGTTCCTCTTCCCCGATGATGGCTTTAAGTTTAAAGCCGAAACATGTAGGAATTTAGCTCTTTTATGAGTTTAAAACAATTTTTACACTGATTTTAGCAACTAATAAGCACAATTTGTGCAATTTGTGTTTTTAAAATATATTATTTATGTTATTAATATTAATAATTTAATAAATGTCGAATAATGTTTTCTTTAATTAATTTTATATGAATAGTTTTATTAAATAACCATAGATACATTGTACGAATATCACACCATAGTCCAAATGCAGTATCTATAACAAGCTAAAGAATATTTATTAATAATGTAAAATTTTATGAAATTTTTTGTGAGGTCTGCGCATGCCTTTTCTTGCTCTAGAAGCGTCCCCTTCTGGAAAAACGAAAAAAAAAAACGCAGCAGGAATAGCGGCAACGAAGATCGTTGTCTGTTGTGAGAACCCAGAATATGCCATGAGAATGACCGTAAATATTGCCGGGCATAATGATGAAAAAGGGAATATATTATTTATGTTATTTAGTGTAATTCGTGATGTTCCTGTCCTTATCACGTGTTGTAATTTTATGTCATATATTAAACTCTTGTTCGTCATCATAACGGTCTTTTTGAAAGTGTTTGAATTTTAGTAATATTATGCTTTACTTGTTTATTTAGATATTTACTTGATATTAATTTGTCTCAAAAGACTAAAGCAAATCCTCGAAAGGTTGAGGTGTGAGGTCTTCGCACGCCTTTTCTTGCTCTAATAGCGCCCCCGTCTGGAAAAATGAAGAAAAAAAGCCTCAGAACTTGGAATAACGGCAACGAAGAATGTTGTTAAATTACATTCTAGAGAGATCATGTGTGAAAGGCACGATTATATTTACATAGTGGTTTACAAAAACCTAAAAAGTTGCTTCAAAATTATTGGAAACTTGTATATTTAAAAATACTATAATTATTTGTAGGTAGAGAGCAGAGTTTAACATTCTCCTTTAACAGAGGGGGAAATTTCCAGACCAGAATTCGAACCTTGAACCGTGGCTAAAGCTGGCTAAGGCCAACACACTACCACTTAGCCAGGTAGGCAGGACATTGGTGCGTATAGCCAAGGTTCCAGGTTTGAATCTTGGCAAATACACTTTTCACTCTTTTTGAAAAAAAAATCATCTTTTACCTCCACTTAAAAATAACTCAGTAACACAGGTTCAAATCTAATGTCTTCGTTTTTACATGTATAATTATCGTTTGTGCGGTAATAAAGATTCACTGTTAAGTGTTATCATCGGTAAAGCTGAGGTTCGTAGAGTTTTGTGATCCGACATGTGACTGAATTGATTCAAGCTTGATATCGTTTTTGTGACTCAATGGCAGAGCATTCATGCATTTAGCCAAGGTCGTAGGTTTGAATCCTGACATAGATAATTTTCATCCTGTTGGGAAAAAAATTGTCCAACTGTGACCTCCAATTTATTTGATTCAGTAAATTGGACTGGAATCTAATGACTTTGCCTTTGCATGTATAATTATTATCCGTCTGATAATGAATTTCCATGTGTAAAGTGTTTTCATCGGTGATGCTGCGGGCTCGTAGATCTGATGATAGGAACATGCAAGTGAATTTTGTCAGGGCTCAGGCACCTATCGCCTGGGTGTCTCAGTGGCTGAGCATAACTCAGTTTGCCACGGCTTTGCCCAGGCTACAAATATAATCAACTTGAAACTGAAGTGTTTGTGTTGAACTATCTAAAACCAGCGTGTACGTATAAATATTTTAGAATTTTTCTTGCAGGAAAAGGATTATTTAGGTGTTTTTACCTAAAAAGTAATTTTCTGCAGCTGATGCCTAACACTCCCTTCCCTGTTTTCTAATGTTACACTAAATTTGAAATTTCGTATTTAAAATATTGTCATTGCTACCAAAAAATAAGAGTAGAATATCCTGGAGTAAATATTTAGGGGATTTTACCTAAAAACGTAACTTTCCAAAACTGATGCATAACACGTCACTCCTTTTTTTTCTTACATTACAATAAATTTGAAATTTCGTATTTCAAAAGTTGGTATTGCTGCAGAAAAAGGTACAATATCCTGTAGATAAAGCTACTATCTTTAGCCAGATCTTTTCGTTCACGTGTATAT